>JAESUZ010001261.1:0-1200000 GCA_017311185.1 Proteles cristata cristata
AAACTCACAACCCCAAGATCAAAAGGTGCACACTTCACCAACTGAGCACAGGAGCCACATAGGTCTGGAGTTTTAAAACAAGGAGTATCAAGGCAGCATAGGGTGGTCACATTTAAACAAAAGGGTCTTTAAATGTCACTTTAGAAACAGTTTTGATTGGCTCTTCAAGTTATCAAACACATCCAAGGATTCTGTGAAACTGGAGTATTAATTTTCTGAGCAGTTCTGTCCTAGGGAAATCAGGCCCTGGCATATAGCTACACTAAATATCAAGGGGGATTCAGGACCTAGGAAATCCCCATGTGTCTTGTCTGAAAAAAAGTCACATTTGGCTGGGTTCCCCAAATTGCTTATAATGATAACTACCATTGGTTGAAGTAATCATATTTTGCATTTTCCCATCCACATGGGAGTTTTTCAAGGTAGCTATTCTGTTGCCTATTGTATAATGCTGAGAAAACAGGTGAAGTGAGGTGCCCAGTCATACAGCTAGTAAGTGATAAAGCCAGGATTTAAACCTAGAACTCCAGAGTCTGTATGTTTTCTGTAGTACCATGCCACGAATCCTGAACAAGTTGCTGTGGTGTATCATTGGCTTAATTTTAGTCATCAGAGGACTGCTATGTAGGGTGACAAGTGTCCTAATTTGTCTGGGATGGATAAGTTTCCCAGGATATAGGGCTTTCAGTGCTTCAAACTAGGAAAGTCCTGGACAAATGAGGATGAACTGAAGGACAAGAGCTGTGCGGCCTGTATCCAGATTGGAGTGAGTTTGGGGGAAGCGGGGAAGTTCCCAGAAAAAAATTAAACTGATAAATTGCTTGACATGATCCATCATGTATAAAATTGAAAGCCTTTTACTGAACTATTGCAGAGTGTGGGAAGATTTAGTCAATTCAAGGAAAATAAAACAAATAATAAAATAAGTACAAGACAAAAATCATGTATAAGAGGAAGTATAATATTGATAGTCAATCCAACAGGTAACAATATTTACATAAAGGTAACAAAAGCAATGAATGTGGATTACATCCAAAGGTGAGATAAATATAAGGGAAAGATGGAGAAAGGGAAACTGGAGTGTGTAATTGATCAAAAACACTCATCTCTCATACCAGTCTGGAGAAACTGCTTAAAACTGATAAATCAAAGGCCTGAGAAGCCATCAGACTAGAAGCGACTGAGGAGACATAATACCTTAATGCCGTGTGGTACCCTGCATTGGATCCTGGAACATTAAAGGAAAAAGCAATGAATTCCAAATGCAGTCTGTCATTCAGTTAACAGCAATGTACCAATGTTAATCTCTTTGTTTTGACAAATGTTCCATGATCACACAGAGATGACTGTTACAAGAAACCAGCTCCTAAGGGTATTCAGGAACTCACTGTGCTGCCTTTGCAACTTTTCAGTAAATTTAAAATTACTTAAAAATAAAGTTAAAAAAAAAAAAGATGTATCAAGAAGTTGCACAGGGCTAAAAACACAAAGTAAAATATCAGATACCAGAACCTTAGACATGGAATTGAAGATAAAGCAGATGAGGGTCAGGAAGAGGAGACAAAGACACCTCTGTGTCACTATAAGCAGATCATAACCAGTCAAAGCCAACAGGGACCAAAACAGCTTCTAGCCCAATCTCCTTATCCTAAGATGAGGCCAGAGGGGCAGGAGCCTGCCTGAGGCCAAGTTTGTAGCAGAGATTTGTTTTCCTAATTGTTCTATAGAGAAAATATGAATTACCTGGCTATCAATTTTCTACAGTCTAATTTTTTTAAAAATTGCCCTCAGTGACCCTCATTTAGAAAACATATACTTACTCAGTTTTGAAATTGCAGGGAAGACATGATTGGCATTAGAGATACAAGGGCTCTTACAAATCACTGACTCAGCTGATGTCCACAGGAGACAAGGGGCTTGTCTAGATTAGAACCCAGGTCATCAGCTTTGGTCTACCATCATGGTCACCACTTACTGAGCACTTTCCAAGTACTGGGTGCTGGGCTATACATTTTATATCCACAGTCTAACAGCAGCCCAAAGAAGTGAGCATTATTGAGCCTGCATTTCTCAGTCAAGTAAACTGAGGCTCAGAGAAGTGACTTTGCCCCAAATTCCAGAGCCAGGAAGAGGTGGGGGCTGGATTTAAATTTGAGCCTGTTTGACCACACAGCCCAAGCTGTTCCTTATTTTGCCATTCTGTCTCCTGACCTATTACATGACCACCCCAAACCAGATGCTGTAGGTATTCAGAATACCAAAAGCCATAGCCTTGCTTGGTGGTATTATTCTCATGGTGGTCCCAAGTGGCACTGGCAGGGCAGAAGGATCTGACCCGGTTGTTCCTCTTCTTTTGCCCTAAGTGGATGTGCTCCCAATGCTATAGGTAGGATTAGTCGGCCAGATATCAACTAGGACTAACTTTAATCATTGCCAAACAAAATAATTCTCCTTCTGGGAGGATAACAAAGCTTAGGAAAAACCAAGGGACTCAAACCAAGGAAAAACTCGAAGGCCTGGGGGACACAAAAGATACATGGAATGAAGCTGATTGCTTTAGGATGTGCCCTTCCTGCTGGCTATTTGTCAGCTCAGCAAACATAGCTGGATTGATGATAAAAACATCCTTCATTTTTTTTTTCCCGGGGGAATTGTTTCAGCAGGGCTCAGTTACATTTTGTCTGTGATAATAAACAACTACATCTCAATGGCTTAACTCAAAGAAAGCCTCTTTCTGACTCATGCTACACATCCAGTGTGGGTCAGCAGGGGTCTCTGTTCATAGTGGTCACTCACTCAAGAACCAAGCTAATAGATGACCAGTGTAGACCCAGGCTTTCCAAGTTCACTGAGGGAGGAAAAAGAATGTGGCAAACCATGCACAGGCTCTTAAAAGTCCCTCTTGAAAGTGATACAGGTTTCTTCTGGCAACATTTCACTGGCCCAAGTAATTCACACAGTTGTATCTAACATCAGAGGAGATAGGCAGAGCAGTGCTACTAAGTGCTAGAGGGATAAGGAGGAAAGCTTTTTTAGGGGCAGTACTGATAATTCATAGCAATGTTCCAGAGAATTCTGACCGGCAGCTCCTGAGGGGATGCACTGGAGGTTTCCATATTCATCAGCATTATTTCTGTTGCCAGTGGTCTGAACAGAATCAAACTCATTTAAGCAAAATACCATTGCTACCAATAAATTTATAATAATAAATATATTACCTTACAGAAACAAGGAGTTTAAGAAAGTTGCCTTGCCTCAGATAAAGCTAGATCCAGAGGGATTCTCAGAGGATGTTCCCCAAGATGCCATCATTTCTTTCTCTATCTCTTGGTTATTTTCTTTTGTGGAGGTTTCCTTCTGAGGCAGGACCTCTCCATGTGGTCTCCTCCAGCTTTCAGCTTCCATGCCACCAGATGAGTAAACTTTTGTCCAATATTTCAGGGAAAGTCCAGGGGTTGGTTCTCCTTGGGCTGGTAAGGTCACATGCTCCTCTCTGGGACACTGATGAGCTAGGCTGTAGTCACTTGCTTACGCCTAGAGCTGGGGAAATATGTTAGGCCCTGAAATTGAGAGTTTAGGAGGTGTGTGTGGTTCCTAAAGGAAACTGCAGGTTCTGCTATTAAAAAGAAGTGGATCCTGGGCAGTAACAATGATAAATGTCCACAGTGCATGTAGCAGAAGACCCAAAGAAGCAATAATACTCAATGTTAGTGGGTATGCTGGGAGGCCTGAATTTTCTGGAACTAATGGTTGGAATGGAAACTGACAAGACCTTCCTGGAAGGCAATCTAATGAGATATATCAGAAACTTAAAAGCTGAGATACTCTAATCAAAATATGCCACATTGGGAAATGTATCCTAAATCAGGTCTGTACAGAAATATTCAAATACAAAATATGTTCACTTCAGCTTTGTTTATATTTTGGAAAAATGGAAAATACTCTGAATATACAATAATAGGAGAATGACTAAATTACATTTTATTAGTAAACATTCTGCAACAAAAAAAGAAAACTATTTAAAAAGATTTTTTTTTAATATTTTTTTATTTATTTCTAGGAGAGAGAGAGAGATACAGCGTGAACAGGGGAGGGTCAGAGAGAGAGGGAGATACAGACTCCGAAATAGGCTCCAGGCTCTGAGCTCACTGTCAGCACAGAGCCCGATGCGGGGCTCGAACCCACGAACCGCAAGATCATGATCTAAGCGAAAGTCGGACGCTTAACCGACTAAGCCACCCAGGCGCCCCTTAAAAAGATTTTTTAATGTTTATTTATTTTTGAGAGAGAGAACCCGATATGTGGTTTGAACCCATGAACCATGCGATCATGACCTGAGCTGAAGTCAGACCTTTAACTGACTGAGCCACCCATGCACCCCAAAATAAGACTAATTTTTAATGTTACAAGTAATTAAAATCAATTTATAGCAAATATCTATAGAACACCCTATGTAAGCACACATGGAATGTTCTCCAGGACAGATCATATGTTAGGCCATAAAACAAGCTTCAGCATACTTAAAAAAGACTGAAATAGGACAAAGTCTGTTCTCTGATCATAATAAAGTGAAATCAGAAATAACAAAGAAATTTGTAAAACTCACAAATATATGGAAATTAAACAACAAACTTCTAAATAACCAAAAGATCAAAGAAGAAACCATGGGGGATGCACCTGAGTGGCTTAGTCAGTTGTGTCCGACTCTTGATTTTGGCTCAGGTCATGATCTCACGGTTCACGGGATGGAGTCCAGGATCAGGCTCTGCGCTGACAGCATATAGCCTACTTGAGATTCACTGTCTCCCTCTCTCTCTGCCCTCCTCAACGTGTGTGCATATTCTCTCTCTCAAAATAAATAAATAAAATTTATTATTATTTTTTTTTAACATTCTTTTTTTTTTAATGTTTTATTTATTTCTAGGGGAGAGAGAGAGAGAGAGAGAGAGACAGCATGAGCAGGGAGGGTCAGAGAGAGAGGGAGTCACAGACTGAAACAGGCTCCAGGCCCTAAGCTGGCAGTCAGCACAGAGCTTGACGCGGGGCTTGAACCCACGAACTGCGAGATCATGACCCAAGCAAAAGTCGGACGCTTAACTGACTAAGCCACCCAGGCGCCCCTTTTCTTTATTTTTTTAAAGAGAAAGAAACCATGGGGGAAATTAGAAAATACTTTGAGGTGAACGCAAATAAAGACATGTGGAAACTTATGGATGCAGCTAATGCAATGTTCAGGGGAAAATTTATAGTTGCAATTACCCACATTTAAAAGGAAGAAAGTTTTCAAATTTATAACCTAATTTTCCACCTTAAGATTAATGATAGAAAAAGAAAACTAAACTCAAAGCAGGACTAGAGTGGAAATTAGTGATAAAAGAATAAAAAATAAGACAAAAGTCAGTGAAACTAAAAGTTACTTCTTGGAAAGATTAACCAAACCAACAAACCTTTAGCTAGACTGAGGAAAAAAAGAAAGAGCATTCAACTGCCAAAATTAGGACTGGAAGTGGGGACATTAATACCAAACTTACAGAAATAAAAGCAATTTTAAGGGAATACTGTGAACAACTACATACTTGACAATTTAGGTTAAATGGAAAAATTCCTGAAAAGACACAAACTATTGAAACTGACTCGGGAGGGGCGCCTGGGTGGCTTAGTCGGTTAAGCGTCCGACTTTCGCTTAGATCATGATCTTGCGGTTCGTGGGTTCGAGCCCCGCATCGGGCTCTGTGCTGACAGTGAGCTCAGAGCCTGGAGCCTATTTCGGAGTCTGTATCTCCCTCTCTCTCTGACCCTCCCCTGCTCACGCTTGCTCTCTCTCTCTCCTAGAAATAAATAAAACATTTAAAAAAATTAAAAAAAAAAAAAGAAACTGACTCAGGAAAAAATAGAAAATCTGAATATATCTACTGCAGATAGTGATTAAATTAGTAATTTCAGGAGCACCTGGGTAGTTCAGTGGGTTGAGCATCTGACTCTTGATTTTGGCTCGGGTCATGATCCCAGGGTCATGAGATCAAACCTGGTTGAGTATAGAGTTTACTTAATAAAAAATATACATCTCTATTTTTAACAAGTTTTTAGATACAGGGGCACCTGGGTGATTCAGTTGATTAATCATCTGACTTTGGCTCAGGTCATGATCTCCCAGTTCCTGAGTTTGAGCCCCACAATCGGGCTCTCAAGCAAAGCCCACTTTGTACCTTCTGTCTGTCTGTCTCTGTCCCTCCCCTACTCATGCTCGCTCTCTCTCTCAAAAATAAACATTAGACTTTTTTTAAATTAAGTTTATTTATTTATTTTGAGAGAGAGACAGAGAGAGGGAATCCCAAACAGGCCTCACACTGTCTGTACGGAGACCCACATGGGTCTTGAACCCACAAACTGTGAGATCATGACCTAAGCTGAAACCAAAAGTCAGATGCTCAATGGACTGAGACACCCAGGCAGCCCGGCCAACTAGCCATTAAAACTAAATTATGGAACATCCATTGAATGGAATACTATGCAGCCGTAAAGAAGGATGAGGAAGCTCTTTATATCCCTGCACTGATATGGAAAGATGTCTAAAATAAAAAAACAAAAAAACAAAAACAAAAAACAGGATACAAAACAGTGTATGCAGTATAGTATTTTGTGCAAAGATGGAAAATAGGGGTGCCTGGCTGACTCAGTGGTTAGTGAGTTATGTGACTCTTGCTCTCAGGGTTGTGAGTTTTATGCTCTGCATTGGGTGTGGAGTCTACTTAAAAATAAAACTTTTTTTTTTAATTTTTTTTAAAAATGTTTTATTTATTTCCAGGAGAGAGAGAGAGCGTGAGCAGGGGAGGATCAGAGAGAGAGGGAGTCACAGACTGAAACAGGCTCCAGGCTCTGAGCTGGCAGTCAGCACAGAGCCCGCCGCGGGGCCTGAACCCACGAACCGCGAGATCATGACCTAAGCGAAAGTCGGACGCTTAACCGACTAAGCCACCCAGGCGCCCCTACTTAAAAATAAAACTTCTTAAAAAACAGAAAAATAATTTGTTTGTTTAAAGAATTTGAAAGGATATAAAAGAAAGTAAGCAGCTTGGCTGCTTATTTGTGAGAGAGGAACTTGGCAGGTGGGGGATAAGACTAATGGTAAAACCTTTCACTGTGCTTTCACTTCTTATGCTTTCCGGTTTCTGATTCTTTTGAATGAATTACTTCTTCTAAAAATCAAATTAAGAATTTTGCATACTATGGTTTTAATAAGAAAACAAATAAATATGAAATTGGAAAATACGAAACACCCAGCCAATAAGTGATTATCCTACATACAGCGGGAAATAAATATGGTAACTGGTCCTGTGGAATTTGACCCAATAGAATAAGAAAAGGAATAGTGTAATTTCAAAGTATCTGCCAGTTCTCTGCATTGCCAGGGCAGATACTCCCTTAGGCATTTTAAAGCAGTTGCTCACTAAAACCACCACGTATTTTCACTCAAGCTGCTGTATATCAACACATGGGTGAGTGATTGATTGGTTTTTACGTCCTTCATTAGGACTTTACATTTCAACTTGTTAGACTGGGTCCATCTTTGAAATATTTTGGGATACCCCGACTGATTCACTCATTGCACAAAGGTACTCTGAGGGTCCTCCACCAGCCCCACTGGGTAGTGCTGGTTTCCTGTCGGAGACTGCGCCGGCTCCGACAGGTCCAGGGGTCCCTGAAGGATGGACGGTGTCGGCGAAAGAGAATGAGAGAGCCCCGAGATTCTTTCTGATCACCGGGCAGGCATCTCTGTCCTGTCGGTTTTGGTGTCTTTATTTAAAGGTTCAACAACCATATGAGGTCAGAGAAAAGGAATTTCTTACAATGAGAGGTCTTTTGTGATATTAATTGCAGAATTATCCCAGTCATGGTGAATTTACAACCAAGGAAATAACAGGATGCTCTTAGTGAAAGACAGGATAACACATAGGTTAGGTTGTATATAGATAAGCTAGGAGTCATTCTGTCTGGCTCTCAAGAGGATGAATGTTTCTGAATCGGTTTGTGTGTGGAAGTCCTCATGGGGGCCCTAAATGTGTCCATCCTGGCACCTGGGTTTATGTTTTAGCTACTCTTATCTATCCTCATCCCAGTTGCCAGTGTAAGGGAGGGTGTTTGTGGAATGTAGGCCCTGAGGAAGGGACTGCCATGCTTCACCAATTAGCAAAGATATATGTAGTAACTTATGTTCTGCCCTGAAATAGGCTGTTTGTCTCAGGGCCAGGCTCAGTTGTAACTCTTGTGTTCTTAACCCCTTAAGTCTTGGATCTGCAAGGCCCATAGGAAGAGCCTTTTGACAATCGCCCATAGAGCTTTCATCTAGTCTCTTTCGTGAAGGCAGGAATATGCTTTTCCTTATGAGGTATCTGTATTCAGAATATGGGTCTGATATGGAACATTGGGAGGCCTAGTCAATACCAGCAGCCTCATTTCCAACATGAACCAGTAGTAGCAGAAGGAGATATTAGTCTTCATTTCTCATGGCAGAAGCTGTGCAAACATTGCCATTTCCTTGCCGTGAGTGCCATCCAGAGAGGCCGGTGCGGCTCCCGGCAGTTTCCTTTCCCAGTTTCGATCATCTCTGGAAGTAGTGAGAAAGCCAAGTGAGGAGAGGGTGTGACAAGAGCCCAGGCAGTTGATGTGACCTTCTGGTGGGGACCAGGACATAGGCCCAAGGACAGCAGGGAGCAGATGTGAGGCTAATGGGCTTTAGTTGGCCCAATGACAGGTAATGAGAGCTTGGCTCCACCTGAGGCCAGAACCCAGCTTAGCTGTGATTGTGGAAGTGCTGCTGGCAAGGAGTGACAGGACCAGAGACATCTGGGCTTCCGGAACCCGGGAACCCACTGCAGGGAATGGCACATCGGGCAGGAAAGTCCTTCCTTACTCAAGAGGCCCCTTCTCGGGGTGTCTGGGTGGCTCAGTCAGTTAAGAGTCTGACTTTTGATTTCTGCTCAGGTCATGATCTCACAGTTTGTGAGTTCAAGCCCTGTGTCGGGGTATACACTGGCAGTGCAGAGCCTACTTGGGATTCTCTCTCTCCCCTTTCCCTACTTGTGTGCTTTCTCTCTCACTCTCTCCCTAAATAATAAACAAATACTTTAAAAAGATAAAAAAGAAAAAAGGAAAGCCTTCACAGCAGTTAGATCTGCTGAGATCTCACCCTGGGTGCTCAGCTCGAGAAGGCCTCCAGGTATGGACACCTCATTTAACCCTGAGTCTCACTTTCCTCATCTGTAAAAATGAAGAGAACGTGTATTCTTGGTGGCCTGTTGTAATTAAATAGGACAGTGAATGTAAAATTGTGACTAGCACAGGGCCTGACCCAAAATAGATGTTTAACACCTGTTCTCAACAGAGAGCCTGCTGAATGCCAGGGAAAGGACAGAGTTGGGGCTACAGACAGGGAGAAATTTCCTTTGGTAGTCTGGCAGCCCATAGGTAGGGCTTTCAGTCATTTCCCCACAATAATCAGCAGGAACACCCTTAAAATAAAAAGGGTCTTTCGATTTTATTTCTAGAGAAAACGGGAGAGAGAAAACTGAGAAGAAAATAATGGAGAGGCTAAAACATACAAAGAAATCAAGAACATGGATGGTAGCTTTAAAAAGGTAAGAAGACAGGGCACCTTGGGGGGGGGGGCGGGGATCAGTCTGTTGAGCATCCAACTTCAACTCAAGCCATAATCTCATGGTTTGTGAGTTCGAGCCCCACATCGGGCTTGCTGCTGTCAGAACAGAGCCTGCTTTGGATCCTGTGTCTCCATCTCTTTCAAAGATAAATAAATCTCTCTCAGAAATAAATAAAAACATTTAAAAATTAAAAAAAAAAAATAAAAAGGCAAGAAGGGGCATCTGGCTGGCTGTCGGTAGAGCATGTAACTCTTAATCCCAGGGTTGTGAAATGGAGTCTCGTGTTGGGCAGAGATTATTTTTTTAAAAACTTAATTGAAAATTAATAAAACGGTAAGGAACTTAGGCTGAATCCCAGGTATGGGAGGATGACAGAGAGGGACTGCTGTCTGGGATGTGTTACAGGGAAGGCCAAGGCCAATTCTGGTTGAGGAAGAAGCTTTGAGATCTTCCCAAGCCAGGCCCTTCCCCTAATCTGCTGACTGGTAGTGCAAGTAGCTCTAAGAGGCTGGACTGTCCTGGGCCCCTCATGAGTTTTAAAACACTTCTCCTTACAACCAAAGGATTCTTTTGTTCAGCCAGCTCCTTTGAAGAGAGAAAATCACTTCTGGAGGGCGACAGGTTCTGACATTGTCCGCCCCAGGAAACAGAGCTTTTCCCTTGTGCTCACAAATGGTCTTTGCAACCTTGTCCCAGCTATTGGAGCTGAGCTTTTGTGCTGAGTCAGTTTGGCTGCCTTCCAGCCAAGAACAGAGGAGGCTGCAATGCAGGGGCCATTAAAGGAACTATTTTTAGGCCACATTTCAATCTTATTCAGCACAGGCGGTGAGGTACAGGGCCTGAAGGTGGCCAGACCAAGGGGATGCCGGCAGGGACAGAGTCCAGGCAAGTAGGTCAGGGAAATGACAAGGAGATCTCACTATGTGGAGAGAAAGCAGCACACGGAGGTTCACTCTGCTGCCCAAGGTATGGAAGACAGAAGAGGGGTAGCTGACTGCAGAAAATCAGGCCTTCCTCCATCACAGGAGGAGTTACCAAGAAAAACCAAGGAAGGGAAGTACAGCTACTTCCAGAAAGAGATTAGGGCAACATGCACTTAGGGAGCTCATTAAAAATACACTTCCTGGGCCCATCTTAGGTCAACAGAGCCCGAATATTAGAGTGAGGCATAGGAATCTGTTTTTCCAATGCCCTCTTGGGATGGGAGACTCAAACACACTGAAGTTCAAGGACCTCTGGGCAGGAGAATATCTACTTTTGAATTCAAAGGAATGATGCAAGCTGAGGGGAAAAAGATGACACCAGAGATCACATTTCCTTTCTTCAAGGGCTCAGGCTTCCATATGTAAAATGAAGGGCCCTGGAAGGGCCAGGAGTCTCCTGGTTCTTTCTCAGGAAATCCTTACTACTGGGATGCTCCGTGATCAGCTGAGAAGACAGGCGGAAACAGCTTTTATACCAGAGGCCCATGTTATCCAAGGATATTCAGTCCACTGAGTGAACAGACGCACGATAGGAAACAAAGTTCCAAGTATGTTCTGGGAGAAAAAAGCGACTTTTTATTTTTATTTCATTTTTTTTATAAAGCCACTTTAAAAAAATAATTATTTTTTTATTTGAGAGAGAGAGAGAAAGCACAAGCAGGGAGAGGGGCAGATGGGGAGACAGAGAGAATTCCAAGCAGGCCCCAAGCTCAGCATGGAGCCCAACGTAGGGCTTGATCCCATGACCCTGAGATCATGACCCAAGCAGAGATCAAGTTGGACTCAACTGACTAAGCCACCCAGGAGACCCAGGAAAAAGCCACATGACTAGGACTGTCACAAAAAATAAAATTGGTGTATACTGAAAGCTGTTACAAGAGTAGATTTTCATCTTGTAGTTGAAAAGCCTTACAGATTATACTTGCAAGAATGTAATAATTCTTTTAAGTTTTTTAATTATTTATTTTTTTAGTAATCTTAAAAAAAATTTTTTTTTAATGTTTCATTTCTTTCTGAGAGAGAGAGAGACAGCGTGAGCAGGGGAGGGTCAGAGAGAGAGGGAGGTACAGAATCTGAAACAGGCTCCCGACTCTGAGCTGGCTGTCAGCAGAAAACTCGACGCGGGGCTCGAAAACACAAACGGTTGACATCATGACCTGAGTCGGACGCTTACCTGAATCTGACCAGAGTCAGACACTTAATCGACTAAGCCACCAAGGTGCCCCTATTTTTTAGTAATCTTATGCACAAGGTGAGGCTTGAACTCACAGCCGTGAAATCAGGAGTTGCACTCTTTCAACTGAGCCAGCCAGATGCTCTGACTATGTAATAATTCTTAGATATTTTTCCATCTTTGTATCTTATCTCTTAAATAATGAATTGAATATGGATTTTTTTGAGGGAATGAAGAATAATTTTTCTGGCAAAACTGTGTAAGAACACTTCATGCCATTCTTCACTTTGACTTTTGCAAAATTATAAAAGAGGTCACTTTGCAAACACTTTAGAGGATTTTACCTGTTTCCCTAGGACCCCTGTCAATTCTTTGAGAGTCAATTATTTTTTGAGGTACCTATCATGTCATCATCATGAACATTCTCCTTAGATGTCACCCGGTCTCACTCTGCCAGAGCCTCACTAGATGGTAGCTCTGCATACAACTCTCCAATACCATCCTCAACAACTTCAGGAAATCCTGCAGTACTTACAATTATTCCCTGTATTTGTCTTCTGTGTGTGCTACACTGTCAGATGTTTATAACATCAAAAGAGAGAATGTGGCCACTGGAGGCATTGACAAAGTTAGTGGAGGGAGTGAGGAGAGGAGAAAGAAGAGCTTTTGCTTTTTGAGCTATGCTGATTTGGCCTTCCCCTGCCACCTCCTAAGAGTGAGGACCTGGGGTAATAAACACCAAGATAATGAGGCCCTCCCAACGCAGGAACAAGAAAGGTGAGTGGGAACAAGAGGGCAGCATGCTTCTACAAAACCAGAATCTTCTGCACTCTGCTTTTCTTGGTCACCTAGAGAAAGCCTAACCACAAAAGCTCTTTCACACTGTGCCGTGGCCCCCAACTGCCCTTCCAGACTGCAAACCCGCCTCCCTCCTCCCCAAAGAGCCACAAGACAAAGGCTACTTGGTCAAGTGACACTTTAATAGGCTAGAAATAAAAAACCTGTCTTTGGAGAATATCAAGAGCCACATGTGGGCCAGAACAGAAAGCGGAGGCACAGCACTTAGGGCCTAGGGGGAAACAACAGGCTGAGTGGGAGGTCAGCGATGGCTGAAGAATCCTTGAGGATGGTTATATTTAAATGGCTTCATCCTGCTGGGACCCCTAGAGAAACAGGAGAAGGGAGACTAGTTAATACCATGCCCTTTGGGCTGACAAAATAAATTACAATTCATCTACACAAGGAAAACTGTGCAGCTGTTGGGGGGAAAAAGAAACATTGTGAAAAAAGCAGACGGTAAAACATAAAAACGTGCTTGCAAATGCATGAACACAAACCTGGAAGGGCCCACACTGACAAGAGGCATGGGGCCTGGGTACCCTCACTTTTTAGTATTTTTACTGGTTATTGTCTACATGTTTAACAAGGAACATTTTATTTCTATAATAAAAATGAAGGAAAAACCTTTAAAATCCTGCTTTGCAAGGAGATTCCCATGTAGGCAGGAGTCCAGGAGTGAAAAGAATCTGCACTAAGTGCCTGCCAAGAGCTATGAGCTTTATACTTACTACTTCTTTGATGCTATTTCTACCATTTTATAGGTTTTACAGATGAAGAAACAGACTCAGGGAGGTAAACTGGCTGCCCGAGATTTTAGTCAGAAAGTACAGAGCCCAAATTCAAAACCAGGTCTGACACTGAAGCACCAAAGCCTACTGGCCACAGGCCGATTGACAACTATGGCCAAAGCCCCAGTGCAACAAAGCTAAGGTGCTTCAGATATAATCCTGGGCACCCAGGCCAAACACACAGCAGCCTCTTCCAAACAACTCCACAGTGAGTGATGTCCAGATAAAGGGTCTCTTTTGTTTGTCTATGACTGACATTCAATGGTAACTAGAAAGGTGACACCGTGGATCCTGGTCTCAAGGAGGGGTGTGTGGGTGTGATGGTAGAGATGAGAAAGAAGGTTTTTACTCCAACATCAGTGCATGCACTTATTTATGTGAGGGCTCACTCTGCATGCATCACATCTGCCACTTTGCAAGCTACGTCTGGATTAACTTCATCCAACAACACCTGAGGCAGATGCTGTTTTACTGATGAGGAATCTAAAGCTCATGGGGCTACATGTAGACCTCACCACACAGGAAGGAGCTGCAATTTGAACCTACATCTTTCTGGCCCTGAAGCCCTTGCTCATAACCACAATGACAAATACCTCCCAACACCAGAGGGGCACAGAGTCACCTGGGTGAGTCTCGGCATGTGGCTAATGGAGAACCCCCAGGCTGAAAGTAGCCAGCCATAGGCAGAGCCAGGCCTCGGGTCCCTGCTGCTAGGCCAGCGCTTTGCAGCCAGCCCCTTGGCCTGATACCAGTGGTCAGCTGGACTCCAGACCAAGAAACACACATCTCACCAGTCATGGAACTAACTGGATCTGAGTGGCCAGAGGAGCACCTTCCCAGCATGCCCTGACAGAGGAGCTCAGCACGGATGACGCACAAAGCGCTTCAGGAAACAGATCCTTTGGGAACCATTAGATAATAGAATATAAACACTGGCCGTGTGAGAGCTTCCACCTTGGAAATGTGTTACAGCAGACTGAGGAGGTGGGAAGAACTGAGTTCTCACACAGACCCACCAGGGAGAGCAAGCCCTAGAAGCCACCACCATCTGGCTGCCGCTCCGCCTCCCAGCAGCCCCTTGGTGGCTGGAACTGGTTATTATCAGGTAAAAGGAAGAACCAGGCGAGGTGGGAGTGCCAGGTGGAGGCGGGAAGGTGCTGGCACAGCTTCTGGGAGCTGGCTATCTGAGAAGGTGAAGGGCAGGTAAGGCACCTTTACACTGACAGGGAATAGGGGGATGTGCCAATTAGAAACAAGTTATAGTCCTTCCCCTCTCCCAGACACCAATCCTGCCCAGTTGCTTGCTCAAAAGGGAGGGGATGCCTGAATAGTGTGGACTCTGGAGTTTTGAAACTGACTTTTTAAAAACAAGAGCATGAGTTAGGGGATGAAAGGGAGAGAAAGGAAGTGGAAAGTGAAAATGGAAAATTGGCTAGAAGTGCCATGAGCAGACAGGCTGTCAGGACTTAACCGCATTTTGTGAGCCCGTCTGTGCCAGGAATCATTCTCTTAGCTGACACAAATTATCTCTAATTCCTCATGAGCCAGATTGTATACTTCTACTTCAACCTTTAGGAAACAGGCCCAGAGCAAAAGTGACTCTGCCAAGGTCACAAAGTCGGTGAACAGCAAAGCAGAGACCTGCAACAAACCCTGTTGTTTTTCAGAAAATGCACAGGAAGTTCAGCTAAACCTTCTTGGTCTGTAGTCTGGTGCTGCTCACTCAATGGGTGGCCCACCTTCAGGGGTGCTGGTGAAGAACAAGTGGGCCAGGATAGTAGGAAGTAGGCTACAGGGAAAGTTTCAGGAAGGAAAATCCAGCTACGGAATTTTAATTTCCACTGTGAACAGAGATAAGCACACCTGGGAACACGCACACCCTCCATGCAAGGCTGTGATCTCTGCCACAAATCCCCGTGAGAGGCAGAGCTAAAGGGACCCAGAACCCCAGCACTCCAGCCCCTCCCCTCACCTGAAAAGTCGCAGACACATCTTCTCCTGGGGAAATTCTTTGGGCCCCTCCACACTGTCATCATGGCTCTCCGTCTCCAGGTAGACATCCAGCAGCACACACAGGCGCTGCAGCTGGTTGGTCAAGAGCTGATGGCTGGGTCGGGGGCCGCACAGCTCCTTGTAGCACACGTTGACCTCACTCTCCATGGCCTAAGGAGTGGGAAAGCCAGGAACCTTGCACTACCTTCAGACTGACTGCAACTGGCAGCTCCACAAGAACCACAGCTGGGCCTGTGCTAGAGCTGGGTCCCACCAGCTCAGGCCAGACGGGCTTGTCCTCAGGACAACAGTGTCTTCCTGATTCCGACCCAAAACTTTCCCAGCCCAATACTTGCACAGCCAAGAAGATGGAGGAATGTAGAGAGGTAAGATCTAAGTCAGAAGGTATGAGGGTTAAAAGCATGATCTACGGCCAGAAGCCCACTACAGAATCAAATCAAGGTATAATGATAAATTAATCATAGCTGTAATGATCTTATACACCATCTCATTTCATCACTTATGTGCTCCTGAGTTTATTCACATTTCTTTTTTTTTTTTTTTTTTTTTAAGTTTTTATTTATTTCTAGAGAGAGAGAGACAGCGTGAACAGGGGAGGGTCAGAGAGAGAGGGAGTCACAGACTGAAACAGGCTCCAGGCTCTGAGCTGGCAGTCAGCACAGAGCCCGACGGCTCGAACCCACGAACCGCAAGATCATGACCCAAGCGAAAGTCGGACGCTTAACCGACTAAGCCACCCAGGCGCCCCTATTCACATTTCTATAGAAGCCCAAGACGACAACCTTTCAAAGCAAGTATTTATATGATCTCCATTTTAAAATGGGGTGACCCCAAATTAGGTAAGTGGTTAAGTTGGGTCTAGGCTTTTTCTACTATACCACACAGGCTCCAGCAAATTCTACAAATCCCGGCAGGTCCCTCTGTCCCTGGAATTACGCCAATGGGCAAACTCTCAGCTACAGGAGGTTCTGCCATCTCCCACCTCCCCAGGGAGGCTCTTCCCCCTTCCCCTGTCACCCCCATTGGGGCCTTACCCGAATGTTGTCATCGTTGCTATTGGTTTTTTCTCCTTTCCAATTCAGGCACAGCTGGAAAATGGGTGGGATAGAGGAGTAGCCAGGGTTCAGTACCACAGCAGCTTGGAGTTTGGCTGGGAAGAGAGGGGAAAGGAGGAACAATCAGTTCTGAGACCCAGCTTGCCAGCCATGGACCCTCCCCATTGGACCTCTGGGGCTAGCTCTTTATTTTACGTTAATCCAAGTACTACACAGCACATTCTGGTACTGACTGACTTTTGCTTTTATTTGAGAATCTCTGAAATAGAATTGCCAGGCTGCAGAATGTGAGGTCCTGTGACTTTGGTCCCTCTAAGGATGCAGAGGTATGTGGACTCCCTAGGGTCCGGCCCACACTAGGTCTGCCCAAGACTTTTATTTGCTCCTTTGACAGAAGTTTAACTGGCATTTCTTTCTTTGCCCACAAGTTACAGATTTTGCCACATGAAGGCTTACTGTTTTTTCTAACAATATTGTGTATTAGCTATTACCTCAATATATTTTCTCTGTTGTTTCTTTTCTTTTTAAGTATTTCATTACGTGAAACTTTTATGGAATACTTACTGCATTCCAAGCACTGTGCTAAACCCTTCATGTACATTTTATTTCATTCTACCAATGACTGTATGAGATGGATACCGTTATTATCAATCCCATTTTACATAAAAAGAAACTGATGTTCTGACAGAAACTTCCTTAAGAACAACAGTCCAAAGCAGCCGTGCTGAGTTTAACTAGAACCGTCTGATATCAAAGCTGTCCTCATAGTCCTTACAGGAAATAGTTGTATTTTTTAACATATTCATTTTTTCTCTGGTGGGAGCCTTTGCTTTTCTTCACAGGATGACATTTACTTTTACCACCAATGGGCTAGGCATGCCATTCCTTTCTCATTATTTATAGAGAGTAAAAAGAACTATGACACATCAGTAATTCAAATAACAGAAAACAAGACAGCGGAGGTTAAGATAATTCTTCCCTGACATTGACCACCACATTTATTATAAAGTGAGTCCTTTCTCTTCTGTCCGAACAGTTGGCATATATTTCTGGATTTAGGTCTATTCAGTAATACTATTTAGTTTTCAAACTGATCTGTTGTAAAATAACTTAAGGATTATTCATACACACGCGCACGCGCGCGCACACACACACACAGGTTTTGTTTTCTTTTGGAATTGCTATGTATTTATTTAAATTTCACTCTTACATTCTCAAATTCTACAATGCATTTTATGAAAACTTTAATTATCACATTCAGTCTGTTATGGATCTAGAACACTTACTACCTACACAAGCTTTTATCTGCTCAACCAGGAAGTAGTGATGTCTTCTAGTGACCTCCCCTACTTGGGGCTTTATAAATTTCTTAGACTACATATTTTGTACCCTTTCATAACCGTATTCTGTGTTATTCAGGGATGAGCTAAAAGTAATTTTTGAAAGAAAAAAGGATGGGAAGCAACTGTACAAATTCCAAACAGTAGCCACTGATAATGAGGGAGAGAATGAAAGAATGAAGTGGAAGCAGGGGACCTCAACTGTATCTAAAATATTTAATTTGAACTCAGAATATTTTTAAAACACACAAAGAAAAAGAGAAGGCAAGAAACCAAGGTAGAGAAAGTCTAACATCACAGAGCACAACCTCTCCTTATATTTCTTGCACTGTCTTAGAACCACAGCCAGCTCCCGGAGCGCAGCAGCCACAGCACCAAACCCAGGGGTCAGATTCTGTGGGCAGTGAGTGGCAGGCTTGCCAAGGCAGGAGCCAGAAAACATCTCCACAGGCAGCACCTGGGTGGCTCCACAGACAGCCTTGGCAAATGAGACTCCAGGACAGCCGTGAGGAATCACAGCTTGTGATGCCTCCAAAGTGGTATAGGAACAGCACACAGGGAGGAAGGTCCTACCACTCTGCACTTCACAACCTGAGAGTGATATACCGGCCCTTCTGCGAAGAGGAGGAAGAACAGGTATATCTGCTTTTTAGAGAACAGTAAAGCAATGGGCTAAGAGTTCGGGCTCAGACTGCATTTGTGATGAAGCCTCAGCATTTTCACCTATAAAATGGGAATATGGGTTTCCCCTGCTATCCCAAAGTAGAGTGTTTCTATGAAATTTTCCGTAAGCCAAAATGGCATAAGGCAAGGAGCAACTCCTCTCCCCACTCCTCACTTTCTGAGCATTAATGCCACTTTACTTTTACACAAGACCTACATTAGTACAGTAATGGTTTCTCTTGTAAAGGTGAACATCTTCCTTTCTTTCAGTTGGTGAAAACAGGCAATAACGTAGGTTTTATGTAAAAGCAAAGTGGCGGAATGCAAACTTTAGGAGAGCAGGGGGTACTCGCATTACCACTCCCAGCACTGTCATAAGAATGAAATGAGATAAAACTTGTATGTGGCTGTGTTATAGACCAAGTCCTCACTGAATGGTGGCTCTTATAATCATTACTATTTGCTAAGTCACCCCAGCAAGACTCTAGGATCTTTCACTTTCTTTGGGCAACCCTCAGGAATGTTTTATTCTTACTACTTTCCCTTGCCTATCACTGTGATCAGAAAAGCAATTACCTGTGCCCCTTTCCACGAGTGCCATGTAGTAAAGATTGGTGTCCTCAGCCAGTCCCGCCTCCACAATGTCCTTGGTGAAATGCAGCTCCTAGAAGTCACCACAGAGGAGGAAATTCCTGGATCCTCCAATCAAATCCCCTGCCCTTCTGGGGGAAGGGGCAGGAGCTGAAAAATGATGTGAGTCTTTGGGACAGCAAGGGTCACTTGTCACTCCTTCACTTACCATGTAATCCTCATGGGCAATTGTCACCCACTTGACCAGGCGGGAGACCACCTTTGCAGGGAAGAGGTACTGGCAATCACTGGTAACTGGTACAATACCATGTTCTAAAAGGGAGCAAGACAGGTGGTCTTACAGGTAGAAATCAGATGCCACAGCTGGGGAACTAGGATCATCTGAAGGGCTCAGATGGCCCTGCCAGCTGTCCAGGTACATGAAGCATTCAGTAGGTGCCCTGGTTAACAACATGTGCTATGAATGCAGGCACACCAACCTGACCTTCACCACTGCTGTGTGCTTGTGGCTGGACCTAGCACCAGCATTCATGGTACTTCATCTTTAATGTAAATGACGGCCAGCAAAACAAACCGCCCCCCTGGCAGCCAAAACCAGTGACAATGCCTCTGCAGGAGTGATTGTTAATTAGATCAAATAGCCGAGAGGGCTGTGTTTTCACAGCTGACCTTGGTGGAGGAAATGACTAAAGTGTTCTGTGTCAGTTCCTCTAAGGGAGAAGAGCTAGAGAACTGCTCTAGGGCAAATTCCTGCTGGTGTTTCAATCCACAAATATGCCAACACAGTAAATGCTGTCCAGGATGACAATCATCCAACCTTGGGACAAAACAAGTTTAGCAATGTTGATGGGAAGCAGCAAACCGACAGACAATGTTGCCCTGGAAATCAGGATCCATGTGGAATACAAGAAGTGCCCCAGATGGGTAAGGACTCCAGATGGGTCTTGGAAACCTAATGCTTTTCCTGACAGTGATTCTTTTCCATCAGAAAGATCTTAACCCTCACTACCCCTCAAGTGCCTTATACATGGTAAGCCCTCAACAAGTATTTACTGAATGAATAAATGAAAAGGGACACCCATATGGCCACCACCTTGGTCAACGGCTCATTGGCTCCATGGCTTAGAATTACCTGGAACCTTATGAATAACACTGGGGTTCAGCCTCACCCTGGAGGATGTTAGTTCAGTAGGTCTCAAGGGAGGTATGAGGAGGGTGGATCCCTGAATAGCTGTAGTCAAATAAGCTAAATATAAGCTCTATAAAGCATGAAGTGGGTTTCTATTAAACATCTGTAGAATGTACACCAAAGTCTGACATGCACTAACCTAGAATAAGCCATTCCTGATTGGACCTCCCAGAAGGCTTTGGACCTCTTTTGTGAGCTAAGAAAGCCCTGATGGTCTTGTGGGGAGCTCAGATCCCTGCTTGGATGGGCCTGTAGCTCTCCCCAGTGGCCCTGCCAAAACCTCTGCTCAACAAGAGCCAGGAAGTGTCATCAGAATTTAAAAAAAGAGTGAAAGGTTAAGTCATCTTTGTCCGTGTTGTCCAAATGGGCCTTAAGCCACAGTCCGAACATCGGCTTACCCAGGGATGCAAACTGTTTGTGGAGGGCCAGGCGGGACTGCACCCTGGTCTTCAGTAGTTTCATGGTGGTCTCCATGTGGCTGGCGCTCAGCGAGTGGTCAGCAATCACTGTGTGCTGTGAACGACAGTGGGAAGCACACCCGAGTGCTCCCCGTCCCTGCCTCTCCTAGCCCCTCCTTGCCAGTGGCAGCCAGGACCACCCACACCCTGAGGTGGGCACCTTATAGGAATGGCAGGGTTTACCTGCTGTGACAGGCCAGATGCTGAGTTCCAGTAGGAACAATACAGGATGCTGGGTTCTCAAGAGGCCTGGCCAGCTCCTGAGAAAGGAAGGCTTCTGCTAAGGTGCCAGATGCCAGATCCCCTGGGGTTCTGCTGAAGCCTCATTTTTGGCACCTTTATACACAAGGCTGAGGGGCAGTGGAGCCTGGAGTCATGCAGCACCCAGAGCAAGGACTCAAGTTACTTTGATTTCAAGGGGTACTAGGCTCAGGGAAAACCAAAGGTACCTAAACATTTGTAGGCCTCAGATGTTTTAGTATCTTGAGTGGAGGGAGAACAGACTATAGACCTGAGGAAAAGCATTCTGATATTCAAAGCCCCCAAAGGCCACCAGAAGCCTTTCTGGAGTCTGTCCGGGCGATGAGGAGGTAGAGATCCTTAGCCAAGGAGACTTGGATAAGTGTACACACCTGGGGCTGCTCTTTGGGGAAGTGGAGGCCACCTAGCTTCTGTACCCACAAATAGGGGTGACCTAGGTCAAGTACGTAGTCTCTCAAAGTCAGGATGCTGCAGAAAAGAACACAGCATAAGATAATTTTATAAGTCCTTTCTGCAGTGGTCCCAGGATAGAGCCTTCCTCCCAAGCCCCTGAAATGGATTGGTCCTGCAGGCTCAGCCATACTCACAGTGGGGCTGCCAGCAAAGCCTCTAACCTTCATCACCTTCCTACTGTGAATTTCACCTCTTCCATGTTCCCTTTTCTCTTCTCCCCAACTCATAAGCAAGTCTAAATCTAAAGGCAATGCCTTTGACTTCTTTACCAGTCCACCAATTTATAAAATGTTTTTCAAGTTTCTAATCCTCAAGAGAATTAAATGTTAAACCAGGTTATCCTCTCATGTGTTCTAAGCATGTCCTCCAAGTTTGATCCTTCTACCCTTCCTCACTACTCCATGACCTTCATTTGCCACTTGTGTTTCCTTCTTTTGACATAGCACCCCTCCAGCTCCAGGGTCTCCCTTGCTCCCTGAGAAGCCTCTGGCCCTAACAGGTCTCTAATGCTGGGCTTGAGCTGCCAGAGAAACTCCAAAGCAAAGAGGCTGAGAGAGGAGGAAACACTGCTGACTCACCCAACTTTATCAAACTGATACTGATTGGCTGGATTTGGAGTCTTCTTTCCATGATCCCCTGGATACAAACAGCTCAGGACTGAGTCAGGAGAAAGCAAGTCACTGGAAAAGGGAGAAGACTGCAGTAAGAACACTGGCCAATGCCTTGCCTTGAGGCAGACTTGGGCATCTGGGAATAGTAATGCCACCTATCACTGATGATCATGCTACCATTTACTGAATGCTTCCTGTGGGCCAGGAAAGTGGAGGAGGGACAGACCATAATCCTTATATTTGAGGTCACTAGATCTCACACTCAATGAGGTATCATCATTTCCATTTTACAAAGGAGAAATTCAGGCTTTGAAAGATATGACTTGTCTACGATCACACTATTAATAAGTGCTGGAGCTGGGATTTGCACTGTCTGATCAAAGACAGTAGTACTCCTAACACTAATTTTTTGAAAACCCTATCCCTTTAAGAGAGGTATATGGTGACCAAGGCCTTACCTTCAAGGGAGCAAAGCTCTGTGACACTGGAGATAAAATCATCACAATTTTCACAAGAGCAGAAGAGATTCCTTTCTACCCCAAAAGAACAAGTACACAGCTTTGACAGTTCATCTATCTCACTTTGACCAAATATGCTCACAGAAAAAGGTCCCTTTATGTCCCCAGAAAAAGACATTATCACATGCGCTGGACACAAGGTGACCCAGGGCTATAAGCAGAGAGACAGCATCACTGCCACCCATCTGGAATGGGTAGGGCACAGCCTGTAATTAAACGCTGACAAGTGAAGAAGGGATGAGGAGGGGAGAGGAGGAGGATAATGGAGTAATCTGATCATAAAGGACAAGGCTCAGTCTTTCTCTCAAGCAGCAGGGGTTCTCCTTCATCTTTCCAGATCTGGCATCAGGAGCAACTTAGGCAGAATGGGCTAATCTTACTGCTCAGAGCCCAGACATGCCTTGAAGAATTTAGCAGTGGGGTGGTGGCACCTCTGACTCCTCCCTGTTCTGTCTCTCCCAGTCTCCCTTCCCTACTCCACTTCCTTTCATGGAACCGCCTTCACTGCCTTTCATGGAGAACTGGCTAGAAAATAAGTAAGAACTGTCAGCCTTTCGGCCAATGTTATTTAGTGACTATTACTAATAAACAGAATGAGTCAAGAGTCAACAAAAATAATAAAGCAACAGCTAAAACTGCATGATAACGGTTTCTAATTAGCAAAGCCTAATGAAAGAATCAAATCTTGAAAAAATGTGCATCAGTAATATGTGGTTCAGGACAACTGAATTTGGTGAAAATAATGGACATAAAAGGAGAGATTATATATAGTCATAAAAATACCAAAACAAAAAAACTACTCAGTCAAATCTTTGTTGTAAAATAAAAACAGGTAAAAAGGGGTTAAAGTCAAAGTGGAAAATCATTAATAGTTTAATGGCTTAATGAAAAACTGATTAGTGACTCAAAATGCCCTAATCAAGATCATATACATTCTGTAAAACCATTCTGTAAAATGATTTCTTCAAGAAGATTCAGCACAGCTAGTTAAACATTAAAACGTTTATAGAACATTTTATTGAACGTTATAGAATGTCATTCCCTAATGAGTTAACAGATCCTGGCAACAGTCATCGATGTGGCTAACGCCACAAAAATAGAGACTGCCTGTGCCTCCTGACGGAAGCACTCAACATTTATGATACTGTCTTGCTCCCTGGACCTCCTGCAAAAAATCAAAATGGAATCTGATTAAACCTTTAAATCTAACTATAATTTACATGAAATACACAGGGAGTAACTCACTAAATAGTAATGCAGGGACGCAACCATCAAAATCCAGACTGGGGAAACCTATAAACAACCCATTCTCTTTGACAAACAGATGGCACAGGGACATTCAGATGAAAAGATGCCTGAGAGAAGCTTTACCCAATGCAACATGTGGACCTTATAAAGATCCAGATCCAAAACCCAAACTGTAAAAACAACTAACGAAAAAACACTTATGAGAAAATCAGTGAAATCTGATTTCTGACTGGATATCAAATGATATTAATGAATTAGTGTGAGACTGATTATATTGTAGGGAAAAAAGTATTCTCATGTTGTAGTAGATGAATATACAGAACCATACACCAGGGTGGTATCTCCAGGGGCCAAAGCAGTCTGTATTTGAGCCTAAGCCTCTGAGCTGGGAGTTTGGAGCTCTAGGCCCAGAGCTTCCACAACTGGTCATATACCTCTCGGACCTCAGTTTATCCATCTGGAAAATGGGGGAATGAGGTAGAAAACACGTGAAGGACCATAAAGATACAATCCTGGTTTCAAGGTGGTGCTTCCTTTTGCATCTCCTTCCTCTTTTGGGGCCACGGGCCATTTATCAATGATATCTGCAGTTTCCTCCCCTTGAAAGTTATTGTGAAGAGTTAAGCAAATTCATGATGGTAAACACAGCTGTCATTTACCAAGTGCCTCACCTATGCTAAGCACTAGACCTGATCCTTCATAAATACCCTGAAAGTGTATATTACAATTCACAACTAGAGTGAGGAAGCAGACTTAGAGGCCAGGAAACTTGGCTAAAAATGCACACACAGCTGTAAGTGGCAAACCTGGGACACACTGGAGTTCTGAGCTCAGCTGTTATTCACTCAGCAGTACTGCCCCCAGTACTGGCATGTGCAAAGCTTAGGGAGAAGCTGGAGTTAATATGCACTGAGGCCAGCCGGCAGCCCTGTTCTTAGTAGGTATGGCATCTGAGAGACGAGAAGGTAGAATGCTGGTGACACGGAGCTCCACCATGGCCAGGGCCCTCAAGCTGCTAGGCTGAGAGTTCTGTCCGGGCAGTGTAACTGGGCACTCTGAAGAACCAAGCCCTGGGCTCCCTCTGCTGGGGTCAGGTGAGAATAGGGTCAATTACATCCAGAGTGCCCTAGCATGATCAAGTAACTGTCAAGTCCAGGGACTGAGGCTACAACCCGAAAGGGGCAGGGTAGGGAACGCAAGGACACCAGGCAGCCATGGGAAGAGCCTCACCCCACCAGGCACCAGACTTGTGTCCCCCTCAGTGGTCTCTGTACAGCCAACCTGAAGACTCAAGTGTGCAGGAGTGCCAGGCCAGGGTCATGCTCCTGTGAGGCTACTTCAGGCCCTCTTGGTCCTCTTCCCTTCTTCCCACTCCTAGCTGTGGAACAAGACTGCCACAGCCAGGGGCTGCCCGGGGAGGCCCAACCTGTGGCCATCATTAGCCTGCCTCCACTCACCCTCCTCAAAACCTCTTCCCACTGCCAGATAAGGACAACCTGGGATTGAGCTCGGCTGTGAAGCAAAACTCCCAGCACCCTGTGAGAGAATGAATAAAGGAAGGCCTAAATTTGTCAATCTCAATGCCAAATTCCATTTCTATATTCACACCTTTCCACTTGTCAGAAAGAGCTGGTGCTCTGCCCCGCCTACTCAATTCGCCATACACTGTAGTCATTTTATCTTCTATTGTGTAGTAAGAGGACTAACTAAAGTCAGCAAGTACTTTCTAAATACCAGTGAGGTGCCACGACTTCTAGACCACGTGGTCATGACAACAGAAGACAGGAGCAGTGCACCTCCTCAGAGCCAGTGCATGAGGAACCAAAAGCAGCCCGCAGAGAGGTCCTCCTCACATCCACCCCCACGCCCCACTCTCCACAGCGCCTGCCCAGTACCCTGCACTGATAGGGGTGATCAGCTCCGTGGCAGTCGTCACTTTGGCCTTTACCGTCATGATGTTGAGGTTCATGAGGTAGTAGAAAGTCAAGTGAAGCACACTGTCATCTGGAGGGGGAGGACAAAAAGACCATGTACAAATTGAATGTGACAGCAGAGTCTACAGTATCATACAACAGAAAGCAAGGCTTTTAAGAGCTTTTACTGTAAAAACAAAAACTCAACGGCAATTTTATATTGAGTAAAAACTGTCTACAAATTCTTTGCAACTCCTCTCTCCAAGACGGGGAGCTTCATTTCCCTCCCCTTGAGTGTGGGCTGGACTTAGCTGCTACTAAAAAGGAGAAAGGGAGCAATCAAGTGATCCCCCTTGGATCCAGGTTAGTACCACCAGTAATAGACACATGACACCACATACCCCTGACATGATGGGATGACGAAACCATGTCTACGGTATTCCTTCACCAAACCCATAAGCTCAGTCTGATAAGGAGAAAACACCAGACAAAGCCAAATTGAGTTTTTCTACATAATAAATAAACCTGGTCTTCAAAGATGTCAAGGTCATGTAAGATAAACGAAGACTGAGGACAAGACTGTCCTGCCTGCAGGAGACTAAGGGGAACGACAACTAAATGCAATGTGAGATCCTGGACTGGATCCTAAAATGGACAAAGGACATCAGTGGAAAAACTAGGGAAGTCTGCATAAATTCTGTGGTTTAGTTAATTGTACCAATAAAATTAACGCTGAGTGAAGAGCATGAGAAGTCTATTACAGCAACTTCTGAGTCTAAAATTGAGTCTAAAATTATCTCAAAATAACAAGTTAAAAAAAAAAAGTGCATAGAGTGTGTTTCCATTTGTGCAAAAGCTAAAAGGATAAATACATGCTTGTATAAAAAAATCTTCTAAATACATGAAGAGTTCTAGAAAATATGTAAGAAATCTGTCACAAAGAGGTAAGACCTTGAAGGTAAGACCAGAGTCTGAGAGTCTCAGATGAGAGGGAAACTTGCACACAACAGTTAGCTCTTATACCATGTATGTTGCTTTATCCCTACAAAACCAGTTTCAAACATTCTCTGCAGAATACAAACGTCTACTTACGTTTATGAAATTAGGCACCCTGGTCATAGTACTCCAATCCTGCATACTCTTGCAACTTGTTCTGTGTATGTGACTTAACCAATTCAGAAATTGATGTAATTTTATCAAGCATCCCGTATGTGCCTAGTTTTGTTGCTATGTTGTTATGCTTATGACTCAGAGGGGAAAAAAATCAAACTTCATGCAAAATAATGAGAAAAAACAAAGAAATATGAGACCAGAATCTTTTCTTGGTCAAACAGAACTGTGGCTTGCCGGCCCCTGTGCACCTGCAGCTAGCCAAACCCTTAAATACTATGGACCTGCCAGAACAAGGGGAGCCAGACCTTTGCACTTCAGGTCCAGCATGACAGACAGTGGGTGCCTCTTTAGCATCTCTTTGCGCTTGTCATCCAACTGAACTCCCAGTGTGGGTCGCCGGCGTTTCTGGACAAAGGAAAGATCAAATGAGATGAACGCTGGTCATACGAATTTCCCCCTTCCTTCCCCCTACTGGCCAGGGCCTCAGCCCCTCTGCCTGGGACCTGCTGCTTCAGCTATCCAGCTATCAGACCCTCAGCAGCTCGTTCTTTCCAACCTTTCTTCTGCTTCTAGGAAGGATGGCACCTGCCAACCAGCAGGCCCTGGTGCAGCTGCCTGACACACTAGGAGGGGAAACAGCTCTCACCGTGGTCTGCTCCTCTTCAGCATCAGAGTCACTCTCGTCATCTGCAACCACAGAGAGAAGGCATCGAGGTGAGGAGGCCCCCAATGCTCCTAAAATGCCCCAACCCATGGGTATAAAGGGGCCAAGACTCTGTGTCATTTGTAAATGGGTTTCTTTAGAATACATGATAAAGTAATTTGCTGCTGCTGATTCGATACAGAAAACATGGTGATGGAAGAAAAAAAGGAGGAATGTCTCATAATCGCTCCGCCTATTTTTGGGAAGTGCTTTTTAATATAATCCTATGCACAAGTCCCCACCCCCCCTTGCTGGAAGTGGTGGTAGTAGCAGTAACAGTATTATAAATAGCAACAGCAGTAGCTAGTTCAAGTTCATACAACTTGAGGGGTTGTTATGTGCTAAGAATGATGCTAAGAACTTTGCGTGCATGACCTCACTTAACTGACAAAATAATTCTACATGAGGTATTACTATCCTGTTTTGACAAGAAGTAAACTGAGGTCCAGAAATGGTAAAGAGGGGCTCCTGTGTGGCTTAGTCGGTTAAGTGTCTGACTTCGGCTCAGGTCACTATCTCATGGTTCATGAGTTCTGGCCTGTGTCGCACTCTGTGCTGATAGCTCAGAGCCTGGAGCCTGCTTCAGATTCTGTGTCTTCCTGTCTCTGCTCCTCTCTTGCTTGTACTCTCTCTCAAAAATAAACAAACATTAAAAAAAGAAAGAAAAAACTGAAACATTAAAGAGCTTTCCTAGAAGCAATGAGTTAGTGAGTGGCAGGACCAAAATCCACAAGCAATGCTTTTCCCTGTTTACCCTTGAGCATTAAGACATTAAAGTCAAGCTCCCTGCTACTCAGAACTAGTACAGCTAATTTCCAAAGGACCAGTACTGCCCTGGAGTGTTGACCTGGTGCCCATGGACCCAGCTATGGAAGACATGGGGAAAGATCTTGATATTACCTTGGGAGTCTTCTGGAGGCTTAAATAGAGCCTTGGCTTCGTCGACACTGCCTTCAATCGCCACAGACAGCATCTTATCTGTGAGCAAGAAAAAGCTTCATATGATAGCCACTGAGGGAAGGAGCTAAGTTACACAACAGGCTAACTCTGGGACTGCATTTCTTCTGTCTTTGTCACAGCTCCTTACTGACTGGGGGTAGAAGGGGGTGGAAGGGCAAAAGCCCTTTCTCCAGATGAGGAGGAAAAAGGTGGGAAACTTAAGGCTTTTTTCCATTATTTACTGAGAAGAAAGAATCCAAAGTGCAGATTTTAGACAAGCACCACTGGAGACTATGGTGAACGCCTCTCTTTTCAGGCTTATACCAAGGCATAATCTCACCCTAGTTCCTAAAGCCATGGGATACTCTTCAGCCAAGTGTCTTAAAAGTTCTCATCCAGAAGCTCCTAACTGTCCACATCCCAGAAACAAGAGTTCTCATCTAAGTGCTTGCTTACTCTCTATTCTGTAATACACCATTCACATTCAACTGGGAAGCAGGACAGTGCATAGGAACTTGGACCCTGCAGTCTAGTCCCAGATCTGAGTCCCTACCCCACCAATTCTAAACACCTGGAAAGTTATGTCACTGCTCTGAGCCCTGCTTTCTCCATCTATGAAAGAAACCCTGTCTTGACGAATGGCGGCTGCCTGATGGGTGGTGAGAACCAAATAAGCTGATGCTTATAATTGTAATTATAACATTTTTTTTTTCAAATCAATGTCTAACCGTCACAACAACTCTAGGAGAGCCATACTACTACTATAGCCATGAGATGAGAAAATTAAGGCTCAGAGAGTTAGACACAATAGCCAGGAAGTAGCTAAGCCAGGATTCAAGACTAGGTCTATTCAACTTGAGCCTGGTATCTTCAACAGGAAGATAAGAGGGCTTTTCCATGCATCAGGACTGACATTCCCTTAGGTGACACCTGGCCTGCCTCTGTGGAACTCTGTAGGTCTACTGGGAGGTCAGACAGGCCACAGCCCCTCTTGCTCCACTGAAAAGGGCATATGGATTACACATCGTCAGAGGAGCCTGAAATGGCTTATCCAACTGCACTAAGAAGGGATGGCAAACTTCCTCTACCTGGCAAGGCCACTGAGATAATACTTCCAGGAGATTGACCACTACTCTCTGACAGCCTGCATGAACCCACATACTTCACCCCAAACAAGCTGGCTCCCCCCTCCAACCACTGGCAAATGCCAACTGTTTTCTTGGGTAGCTTAATCCTGAAATTCTACAGTAAAATGGGAAAGGAAACAGGTTGGGTTTAAACACAAAATAAAAGAAAATTACTCACCCTGTCTAGGGGGCTGGGAGGATTTCATATGAGCTGATGATGGAAACAAGAAGGAGAATGAAAGGGAAGGAGAGGACCAGGAGGACCAGGAAGACACAAGAAGAGAGACAGTAATGTGTCGGTGCCCATGGCTGGGAGGACGGGCATGCACTGATGCGGCACAGGTCTGTCTGATGCGGTGGGTGAAGAAGAAAAGTTTAGGTGCTGGGTGAAAGCTGCAGGAGGGCAAAAGGTAGGGTCTCCAATACCTTTTCTAAACCCTATGGAGTAAAGGGCTGCCCATAAGCTTAAAGCAGACACATCTTCCCATTTGGTAATTCACTTTAACGACATGCAGCCTGTTTGGGCATCATGAAAGCCTGGGAAGGCTGCCTGGGACCTGTGTTCACCAAGTCCTCTCTCTGAAGCAGAACGAGAGGTGCTGATCCACCTGCCAAGCGTGCCTCCATGGGGTGAGTGTCTGGGAGCCCAGGCATCCAGGCTGCTGGGGCACTGCACCCATAGCCGACCAGCCAGGCTCATCGAAGATTCAAAGCCATTCATTCTGAAATGCCCACCAGGTTAGTCTAGCCTCAGGCCAGCTGGTCAAAGCAGCCATGCTGGGCGGTGCAGGGGGGAGGCCGCGTCTGTCACCTGTGGGCTTCTGAGCTGGAACAGGGAGCTTTCCTCAGCGGGCAGGGCTTCCAAATGACTCAGTCGGCCACGGCTGCTCCTCCCACAGCCCCTCTTCCTCACCCAGCCCCCATACTCACCACAGGCCTGCCCATATGCAGTGGCCTGGACAAAGAGGACATAGAGAGGCGGTGGCAGGTGTCTAGCTGTCTCATATTGCTTGTGAGCCTGGTCGAACGGCATGAACAAGTACTCTTGCACTGGGAGGGAAGCCTGCAAGCAATAAAAGAAGGACTTTTGTTTTCCCTTTTAGGCAGTCCACATGTGAAGAGATGGCTGCTGAGTTACTACAACAGTTTTTTTTTTTAATCTATTAAGAATACATGATAAGTTAACAGAATAGGTAAATAAAAGGTCAGTACAAAAAAAATCAATTTATACAAGCAACAAAATCTGAAAATGAAAAAAAAAAACCAAACCCAACCATTTCCAAGAGCATCAAGAAAACTTAAACTACCTAAAAATAAATAAGTGAAAGGTGAATAAGCTTCAACACAAAGGCCTGAGGAATGAAAGGCCATTTTAATGGCCCGGAAAATTCAACACCGCCCTGAAATCAAATCACTCCAAACTGATGTATAGATTCAATGCAACTCCAGTCTATATCCCAACAGGTGAAAACAGACTAGCTGACTCTAAAATTTATATGTTAAATGCAAAGGGCCAAAAACAACCAAGACAATCCTAAAATAAGTTAGAGGACATATACTACTGGGCATCAAGACTTCTTTTAAATCATTTATTAATAAAAATTTTTATTTTTTTTACTTATTTTTAAAATTATTTTTATGTCTTTATTTTATTTTGAGAGAGACAGAGTGTGAGCAGGGAAGGGGCAAAGAGACAGGGAGACACAGAACCCGAAGCAGGCTCCAGGCTCTGAGCTGTCAGCACAGATCCCGACACGGGGCTTGAACTCACCCCGTGAGAATATGACCTGAGCTGAAGTCGGATGCTTAACTGGCTGAGCCACCCAGGTGCCCCTAAATAAAATTTTTTTAACATATTTTTTTTGAGAGAGAGACAGAGCATGAGTGGGGGAAGGGCAGAGAGAGAGAGAGAGAGAGAGAGAAACAGAAAGACAGACAGACACAGAATGCAAAGCAGGCTCCAGACTCTGAGCTGTCAGCACAAAGTCCAATGCAGGGCTTGAACCCTGCATGTGAGATCATGACCTGAGCCAAAGTTGGTTGCTTAACTAACTGAGACACCCTGGGCATCAAGGCTTCTAATAAAGCTACTGTAAATAAGCCATTTGTGATAGACAAATAGATCACACACAAACCTACATAGACATTTGATTTATGACAAAAGTGGTATGTAGAACAGTGGGGAAAGCACAGTCTTTTCAATAAATGATCCAGCTGAATACCTGCATAAAAAGAAAAAAAGAAAAAAAAAAAAAAGAAATTGACCCTTACTTCACACTACGTACAACATTTCCTTCCAGGAACCCTAGAGATCTAAGTGTGAAAGATAAAAAACAGAGCTTCTATAAGAAAACACAAGAATATCTGTATGACAAGAGTATCTCTGACTTGACAGAGAGAGATTTCTTAAACAGGACATCAAAGCACTAACCATAAAGGAAAACAGTGATAATTAGATCATATAAAAATTGAGAACATCTGCTCATTAAAAGATGCTGTCATGAGAGTGAAAAAGAAAGTCACAAAATGGGAAAAAGATCTGCAAAAGACTCATCTCTGGAATATATAAAAAAGTCCAAGCAATCCAACAGCAAAATGATCGGAAGACTGCAATAAGCCTTCTGCAAATGAGGTAATCCAAAAGCAAAGAAGTACATAAAAGGGGCTGTGCTCAACATCACTGGTCCCCAGAGAAAGGCAATGTCCTCCAGAATGGCTAAAATCAAGAAGGCTGACAATATCAAGCGCTGGTGAGGATGTGGAGTAATTACAACTTTCATATGATGCTGGGTGAAATTTTGTATATCAGTGCAATCGCATTAGAAAAATGTCTCCGTGTCTGCCAAAGTTAAATATATGCCTAGCATATTCTATGACCCAGCAATGTCATTCCTGGGTATATATTCAACAGAAATATGTACATATGGCACCAAAGGAGAAAGAATGCTTATGGCAGTATTATTCATCATAGCCCCAAATTGGAAGTACCCATAATCAAATACTAAATATCAATGAAAATAAATGAAATCCTGGTGCTCACAACAATACAGATGAATCTCACAAACATAATGTTGAGCAAAAGAAGTCAGACACAAGAGCATATATTATATGATTCTGTTTGTGTAAGTTCAAAAACAGGCCAAACTAACATATGACATTAGATATCAAGATGACAGTTACTGAAAGATGAGAGGAGATAGTAAACAGGAGAGAGAATAAAATAACTTCTGGAAAGTTGGTAATGTTCTTTTTCTTGATGTGGGTGCCAGTTACACAGACGTGTTCACTAGTGAATATTTACTGAGCTATACACTTATGAGCTCTATGCTTTTCTTTTGTAAAAATTATGTTTTTAAATGTAATATATGTACATTGTTTTAAACAGTTGTGTTTTAGAGGCGCTGGGGTGGTTCAGTTGGTTAAGTATCTGACTTCAGCTGAGGTCATGATCTCACAGTTAGTGGGTTTGACCCCATATTGGGCCCCATGCTGACAGCTCAGAGCCTGAAGCCTACTTCAGATTCTGTGTCTCCCTCTGTCTGCTCCTCCCCCACTTGTGCTCTCTCAAAAAATAAACATTAAAAAAAATTTTTTTTTAAGTTGTTTTTTAGTTTATAAAGCATAAACTCCCAGGGGCACCTGACTGGCTCAGTTGTAGAGCATGTGACTCTTAACCTTGGGGTCATGATTTCAAGCCCCATGTTGGGCATAGAGTTTACTTAAAAAAAAAACAACTATTAGGATTTAGAACAATCTGCCTCACAGAGCAAAGAAAAATCAGGTCACCTATATAGAAAGACATTACAAGGGGCACGTGGGCGGCTCAGTCAGTTAAGCTTCCAACTTTGGCTCAGATCATGATCTGATGGCTCGTGAATTCGAACCCCAAGTTGGGCTGTGCTGACAGTTCAGAGCCTGAAGCTTGCTTTCAATACTGGGTCACCCTCTCTCTCCACCCCTCTCCTCCTTGTGCTCGGTCTCTCTCTCTTAAAAATAAACATTAAAAAAAAAGACATTATTTTTTACATTACATTCTAAAGTAAGGACTTTTCCTCCTAAGGTACCTAATGGCTTTCAAATAGGAGTAAAGTTATTTTCAGAAGAGAGTACCTCTGCTGAACAGCTACCCCCAAGGTGCAGTCAGGGAGTCTAACAGACATCCACAGAAGTATGCTTAGATGCCTGGAGACTGGGGGGCTGACGGAAACCATTCTGGGGTAAACTAAATCTATAGTTTGCAAAAGTATTTTACCTAAAAGTAGCTCCGGGTAAGAAGAAAATATCCCAGGTAAATGTGTGTATATGTTCCTGAGCTCACCTGGCAGCATCTCTTCCACCCAGGACACAACCTTACTGTACTGGCTGGGTAGAAACTCCAGACAAGACCATCCTTGCAATGAGCTCTGACATCCATTAGGTAACAGAGCTGGCAAAACCCAAAGGGAGACGTGGCTGCTGGAGGCTTCAGGTCAGCAAGGTATCAGTGGGTGCTGAAGGCAAAGCAAAGCAAAGGGCCAAGGTTGGGGAATATGTGGGGAAGAGCCTCACCTGCATGATGCTATTGAGGCGAGGCTGGAGGCTGCTCAGATACTCCTTCTTCACCTCAATCTCCTTGAGGATCTTCTCCTTGTTGGACAGGCACTCTCGGTACTTCTCTGCCAGCCTATTGGGAGAGGACAGACCACTGTCATTTAAAGCTGCTCAGAGATCTCCGGATATATCTACTCACTGTCACAATCTAGCTAATGACAGCAATCATGATTAACTAATGTTTACCTATCACTTACTATGCGCCAGGCACTTGTAGAACTCTTTATAAGCATTACTGCATTTAATCCTTATAAAAATCCTGGAAGATAGGGACTCTTCTTTTCCCCAAAGGAAGAAAGAAAAGCTCAAGGAAGGAGGTAACTTACCAAAGGTCACCCAGCTAAGAGCAAGTACAAAGCTGGGCTTTGAATCCATGCCTATCTGGCTCCAGAGGCTGTGCCCATTAACTACCAGGAGATATCCCTGTGTTATTTCCTGCTCCAATTCTTGCCTCTAGGGTCTATACTCCAAACTTTCACAAACATGTGGATTTGCCAACTAAAGGACCCAAATGAGACCCACAGACTGGCCTGACTGGGGAAGGGTGGGGATGGCTTATGGACCACAGGAAAACAACGCTCATCATTTAGCCTATGCCCAAGGCAAGCAGTGTGCTAGACAGAGGAGTGATGGGCTAGCCTGATCTGCTAAAATCTGGCACCAATTCCATAAGAACCAGACTTAGTCCTTATTAAATTCATTAACATAAACCTAAGGAATAGAATACCTACTATAACAGAAAAAAAAGAGGGAAACAAAACACCTACTTCTCCAATGGAAAAAAGATGTGTCAACCAAATGCCCTAGAATTCTTGTACAAATACAGAGGAAGAAAGTCACCATAACGAAAAAGATGCAGCCATGAAATATGCAGTATGAAAAAAAAATGCTGTTTTCTTAAAAAAGACTAGATTAAATTACACAGTAAAAATATTATTTTTAACCAACTTGACAATAAATTATTTGTAAGAAAAAAAAAGGAATGTTATCTTTAGTATGGAAAAGATTTTTATTTTTATTACAATGGGAAATTTTTGTGTGTAAAGGTGTTCCTTGAAGCATAATTTATGATAGTAATAAATGATAAAGATCTAATCCAATAAAAAAAAGACTACGTACATTATAATTTGTCTATACACAAGATGCTGTATAACCATCTAAAATAATGTTTGCAAACCTTTAAAGTATCACAGGGATAGTCTTAGAGGCAGGAGGAGAAAGCAAAAAACAAAACTAGACTTACCATACAAAAGGTATTTAGGTATCAGGTATTAAAATTTTAAAGAAAAAGTTACTCCAGTTTTCTATTAACAGCCTTAATCAATTCCAACCCCACCCATGATGCAGTTGGACAAGTTTGAATTAGAAGATGTGAATGAATCACAACATGAGACTTGGTCATAAGAAATCATTCTGCTGGTTCCACAGAACTGTACTGTCTGATTTTGAGTCACGACAAAGCACTGTCCCTATGGGTAAAGGTCTGTGTTGCCCAGGTTAACAAAGTCAGGAAAGGAGAAACACAACCTTTTCCGTTGCTCCAGCTCCCAGTCCAGACGTGCAAGGGTTTGTTGGTGAGGGTCTCCCATGGTGACTTCAGCCTTGCTAATATCTGGAGGAGCCTCCTTATAAAACTCCTCTAAACTGACCAGATCAATTTCTTCATGCTTCGACCTGCAGGCAAAAACTAGATGTCAAGCTGCTGTTCTCAAGACTCCAAACCGTGGATTAACCAGGCCCAGTTCCCCCCATAGATGCCCACTTAGCCCTGGTCTACAACTACCAAGGAACCTGGAATCCATCCAGTCTTCTCAGCAAACGCTCATTAGTAAATATCTCGTTTTTTTTTTGTTTTTTTTTTTTAAATTTATTTCTGAGAGAGACACAGACAGCGTGAGCAGGGAAGGATCAGAGAGAGGGAGACACAGAATCCGAAACAGGCTCCAGGCTCTGAGCTAGCGGTCAACACAGAGCCTAACGCGGGGCTCGAACCCATGAACGATGAGATCATGACCCGAGCCGAAGTCAGACATTTAACCAACTAAGCCACCCAGGCGCCCCTAAATATCTCACTCTGAAGAGAAGTAGATGGTTTTTATAATCAAAATATCCAGTGGTGCCACTGCTCCCAACATAAGCATATAAATAAAATATTAGTGGTGATTATAAAAAATAAAATAAAATAAAATGGACACTGATAAACTATAGATTGTTCACCTGAGGGCAACTAAGCGGCAAGAATTTCAGGTTCCAAAGAATAAAATCCAGTTGCAAAAAGGTATGGCTGGAACCTTAAGAGAGGAAATGTGGGCCAAAAGGTTAAAAGGATTTGACTGGAAGGAAGGGAGTTACTTCCATGCAAGGTGCCCAGGAATCAAACTGGTAACTAATGTAAAGGCTGCTGCTGGAAAAAGACAACTGTTTTTGACCAGGTACACAGCTCAAAACTTAAAAAAGTCAGACAGGCTTCTAAGGTTTTGTGCAGGTTGGAAACACTGCTTCCAATTTTCCCAAAGTGATCTGTTCACTCTTGTCCCAGATCGGGCAGTCTCTAAGCTCATCTGATTTCTTTTTTTTTTTTTTAACAATTTTTTTTAATATTTTTTAATTTATTTCTGAGAGAGAGAGAGAGAGAGAGAGAGAGAGAGAGAGCACGAACGGGGGAGGGTCAGAGAGAGAGGAAGACAGAAACTGAAACAGGCTCCAGGTTGAGCTAGCTGGCAGCACAGAGCCCAATGCAGGGCTCGAACCCATGAACCGTGAGATCATGACCTGAGCTGAAGTCGGACGCTTAACTGACTGAGCCACCCAGGCGCCCCACATCTGATTTCTTTTTAAGGGGACTAGCTCATCCTGAGCTATGGAGGAAAAAGCAGTTACCAACAGACAATTCTGCCAAAGTTTGTTCTCCAAAACTTACTTAAACTCCAGACATTTGGTGATCTCTTTCTGCAGGTGCATCACCTCATACAACAGGTTCTGGAGCTGCAGGTGATAGGCATCTACTTTCTGCTTGGCCTGAAAGGAGGACAAGGTAAGAGGTGAGTGGGGCAAGTCAGGTCAAACAGAGCAGCAGCAAACTCAGGGAAGAGGTAAAGGAGATTAAGAAGGGGATGGGGAAGAGGGAGGAGGAGGATTAAACCTCTCAATTCCTACCTCATGGGTCTGATCTCTTCCTTTCTTCAACCTAATATGGGCTAATCGATTAAGCTTCTTCAGTGTCATGAAATGCACACAGCTCTGGATCCTCCGATCTTCTATCTCGACTGCCTGCAGGCAAAGAAAACTGGTGAAGACCTTGACAACAGATGCTGGCTCAGCTTCCTTCGGGCCCTCACTGCTGACCCATCCCCATCCAGGGCCAAAAACAGATACTGAAAGGAGCTCAGAACCATGACAAGTGTCAATGAAAAATGGAGCAAGTACAGCCAATGCACAATTAATATTTGTCCTAGGGCACCTGGGTGGCTCAGTCAGTTAAGTGTCACTCTTGATCTTGGCTCAGGTCATGATCTCAAGCACAGTTTGTGGGATCAAGCCCCACACTGGGCTCTATGCTGACAGAATGGAGCCTGATTGGGATTCTCTCTCTCCTGGTCTCTCTTTGCCCCTCCTCCACTCTCTTTCAAAATAAACTTTAAATATTAAAAAAAAATAAAACCAATTAATATCTGTCCTTACATACTGTCTACAGAGATCCTAACAATAGCAACATCTTGCCATACAATTTGATCTCATGAATAACATTACAGAATAACTTAAATGAACACACAGAATTATAGCTTGGCAACAGTAATATATGATGTAATAATCATAACAATATTGGCCAGGATAAGCACAAATAAGTGAGAATTTTGGAAATACATGGGTTTTGTTTTTAGTCACACTGTTTAGTTTCTTTGCCTCAAAGTCTAGATCATTCATTTAATACTAATAATTTCATTTTTGGTCTCTATAATATACCTGTATACATCCATCCTTACAACAACAAACAAATTTACACATATCATCATTTCCCAACACCTAGCAAAATGCCTAGCATGAATAAATATTAGTTGGATGAACTGTCAAATTACAGTTAGGAGAAAAATTAATTATCCTGTACTTTTGTTACTCTAATTGGTGACTGGGTGGTGATGAAATGTTCCAATAAATTAATAAGCACATCTCTGGAGCCCCCAGACTCCAACTACCTGATCATGGCTAGGTCAAAGACCAAGATCAGGAAGGACTCTGGTGGGTGCAAAACAAGTCCATCCGTGCAAACTCCCCAGGTTCATGTCTGCCCCAAACCACTGCTACTCCTTACCACATCCTTGCCTCCTCGGCTCTTTAGGTCCTGGATCTCAGCCATGAGCCTCTGCAACTCTTGGCATGTGTACTTGTAGAGCTCATAGTCTCTGCCAGGGTCCCGCAGGTCCACCTCAGCCTCCTCGCTGTAGTATTTACCTTCCTGTGGAGGCAAGGATACATGCCTTGGGTGGGGAATAAAAGTCTCCCAGTTGGGACCAGGGACCCTTAGCTGAAATCAGTAACAAAGAAACCCCAAAGCGGATCCCTAAAAAAAACCTGGTCCTCAAGGTATGCCTGATTGGCTCTGTTGGTAGAGCATGCGACTCTTGATACTCTGTCAGTAGAGCATGCAGGTTGTGAGTTCAAATCCCCGTGTTGGATGTAGAGATTACTTAAAAATAAAATCTTAAAAAAAAAACAACTGGTCCTCAAATCAAATGTTTTCCTTCACAAAATGGAAAAGAATCCATCTTTTTTTCTTTCTAATTATAAAGTAATGCATGCTTGGTGTCAGAGAATCAGAATATAGTGAGGAGTATCAAACACAAAATGAAAAGTTGCCTGTAATCTCACCTCCAAACCTGAAATAACTATTTTTAATACTGTGGATAAACACAAATTTTATTTTTAAGCAAAATGGAATCACATTGTCCATGCTATTTAATGCAGTTTCTCATCCCAATAAATTGAATATTCATCAAAATGGCTGTATGATAATCCACTAGATAGATGAATCAGAATTCATTTAACCAAATTCCTACTGAGGGATGTTTAGATGGTCAAATCAAGCTTTAGCAGAGACTAAAATAGCATAATTGGTCACCTAGCCTTTGGAGTAAATGGAACACATCTCTTGAAGAGAATTAGCTACTTAATGATACTGTACTGCATATTTGAATTTTTTTAATGTTTTATTTATTTCTGAGAGAGAGAGAGACAGAGAGACAGAGAGAGCAGGGAGTGTCAGAGAGAGAGGGAGACACAGAATCTGAAGCAGGCTCCAGGCTCTGAGCTGTCAGCACAGAGCCCAACGCGGGGCTCGAACCCACCAACTGCGAGATCATGACCTGAGCCGAGGTCTAACGCTTAACCAACTGAGCCACCCAGGCGCCTCACTGTACTGCATATTTGAAAGTGACTAAGACAATAGGTCTTAAAAGTTACCACAAGAAAAAAAAACCGTAACCACATATGGTTAACTAGATTTTGTAGTGATCATTTTACAATATATACAGATATCGAACCATTATACACCTTAAATTAATATGATGTTGTATGTCAACTATATCTCAACAGAAAAAGAATTGATACCTGCAAAAAGGATAAAATTCTTTTTTAATCTAGATTTCCTAAATCTGAGAAAAACATCATTTTCTACTTAAATTCAAGCTCTTATGTTTCTCTAATCTAGTTTAAAAAAAAGTAACCAATCAATCAATCAAAACAATTAGGTTATAAATTAGCTTGACAGGGGCATCTGGGGGCTCTCAGTCAGTTAAACGTCTGACTCTTGATTTCCGCTCAGGTTATGATCTCTAGGTTCGTGGGACTGAGCCCCTAGCTAACAGCGCAGAGCTTACTTGGGATTTTCTCTCCCCCTCCTCTCCCTGCCTCGCTCCCATTCACACACACATGCATGTGCTTTCCTTCTCTCAAAATAAATAAATAAACTTTAAAAAAGAAAATTAGCTTGAGAGATTTTAAGACAGAGAAATAGTAAAAGGAAAAACCTGCTGACCACATGAGCTCTTAGGCCACAGAAGAGATTCTGTGGGGATGCTGTTCTGGTACTTTCTCAGTAGCTGACCAGGAATGCCACACCTCCAGGTTCTGGTGGTATGCTGCAAATATTGGCTTCTTCTGACTATCAGGAAACTTGGGAGAGACACACACCATACTAGAATGCAATGTCTGTTCAGGCACTATTCACGTCTGATGCAGGCTGGCTGGTTCTTGGAATGTTGCCGCTAAACCGAATGTTGGTCAATACTTAGGTTTTATGGAACCAGGGGAATTTCAGGTACCTGCTCAAGCACAGGCCACCTGGGAGGTTGTCACTGTGACCCTCAGCTGCTGCAAAGCCAGGCACTTGGCCACAAGCTGTAATTTCTCAGCAGCATGGCAACACGGACTGATCTCACCTGTTCTGTGTCAGAACGGTTGCGCTTGCCTTCGGATGGAGCTCCATCACTTCGGATCACTTTGGGCTTCCGTTTCTTGCTTGATTCGGATGACATGGTTGTTTGGTAAGGTCAGGAGGAGATGGTAGAGACCTGTTAAAAGGAGAAAACTTTTGCAATTTTCCAGAGTTGGAACTGGGAGATTTTCCTGGAGTCAGAATACTAAAGTCTAACTAGTAGTTGTGGCCACTTATAGCCTTGGTAATTCAAGAAAAGGTCCTCAACCTTCTCAAAGCTTCAGTTTCATCTTCTGTGTAAAAAGGAGAATCATCCCTCAGCCTGTCGAAAATTAATCTTCTCCACCTCTTTTAAAGACACCATAACCACATCACTGACTAAACTCCTAAGCTTAGCATATATACCCATTCCCAATACTATTGATTGATCATTGTGTGCTAGACCTGATCTAAGTACTCTTTGGGTATATCCTCCTTTGGTTCTTATAACAAACCTTTCAGATAAGAACAAGTACCATCTTATAGACGAGAACACTGAGGCTCAGAAAGGCGAATTAACTGCCCAAGGTTACACGGGTAGTATACTAAAGCTTGGTTCTGTCTGATGCCACATCAGTGCTCTTAACTACATGATTATAACACCAATGTGTCTCGCTGCCATCTAGCAATGCCATCAACTCTCTGGTTGACCCTAAAATTTAAAAGAATAGAACCTACATTTTATGGGGCTCTAGGGGTCACAAAGCATCCTCCCCCTCTGTTACCTCTCCTGGTTGTCACCACAGCCCCTCTGAGGTGGGTAGCCCTGTCCCCATTACCCCAACAAATCTGCCACCAGCATTTACTGAAAGAGCCAATGGCTCATGGTAGTGAGTTAGAGAAGCCCTGAGTTGGCGTCTCCACTCTGTTTAACGGCTATGAGTCCTGACACAAGTCACTTCACTGTTTTCTGGGCCTGTTTCCTCACAGAGGAAATGAGAATAACAGCCCCTACCTCAGGGGCTGTTGTGGACATTGACACAGGAGGCATTCACTGGGGAAGGTGATGAAGATGACCTAGGAGTGGGGCTGTAAATGGCACAGGGGAGATCTGAAATAATGTTGAACACCTAAGAAGGTCAACCCCTTTTCAAATTATTTTTAGAAACTTCTTTTTTTTTTTTTTGCAAATAGTTTATTGTCAAATTAGTTTCCACATAACACCCAGTGCTCATCCCCACAAGTGCCCTCCTCCATGATATTTTTAGAAACTTCTGATTGCTTCGAGAACATCTCATTTCCCCAATTCATCTCTAGCATCTGTAAACATCAATCTTCCTTTGTTAGCAAAAGGAATCTTGTCTCAGAGCCTTAGACAATGAAATCTAGCCATAATTAACAATCTGTTCTCATCATTACCTTCTACATATTGCAAGTCTCCATTTATGGGAGACAATGGAAATTTTCTCCTGAACGCAATTTAGAAGAAAAGTAAAAGAAGTACTTTGAGAAGTAAAAAGTGATTCAATTAAAAGTCTTTAGCAAACAGTCTTAAACGGTAAATTGGGCAAAACCCGAAAAGCTGGGACGCGAAAGGCTGAAATGTGAGAAATCCTGCCTTGGCTACACAGTAAAGAGAGACTGGCACACGTAAGCACACAATAAATGTGAGCTGTAATCACCACCACCATGGACACCGACGTCGTCGTCGTCACCTAGAGGCTGCATAGTGGGGTCCTTCGCTACTGCAGCCAACATTTTCACCTGAAGAGATTGAGCGTGCGGCGCCGAGCGGCCGGGGACCCCGAAGAGTGAGCACGGTCCCCCCGAAGAGTGAGCACGGAGAACTCGGGTCGCACTCCACCCTGGGGACGCTTTCCGGGAGGTCCGCACCTCGATACCGGGGCGCCTTGCCCCGCCCTTCCGACCAGCGCTGCTGTCCCGATCCAGTCCTCGCCGCGTGCAGCCCCGAACCTGTCCCGGCCAGCAAGCCACTTCCGGCGGCGGAGAGAGCGCTTCCCAGGCACCATAGAGAAACGGAAGGAAAGAGCGACCTGCCGGAAGTGAGGCGCGGAGGCCGGAAGCGAAGCGCGGAAGCCCGGCCGGCCACCGAGTCCCCGCCCAAGAAGCTACTGGGCGGTGCAGGAGCAATCAGGCTTCGGACCAGTGTTCTCCCAGGTTCCCGCTGCCGCAGCCTCACAGTGCTTTCCAAAACCAGGAAACTGAGGCTGCAAGGGCACCTTTACCCAGAGCCTAAAGCAACGGCCCCCAACTGGTACACGCTCTGCCTCCGACTAGTTGAGTGAATGAATTCGTCGTAGTTCCAAGAAAACACGAAAGCGTGGTAGTGCTAAGATTTGAGACTTTGTGAACTTGCCTCCATAACCTGGATTCTTAACCACTGTCACATTCACCCAAACATCCCACACTAGTGAGAGCAGCAAGCCAGGGCAGGCATTCATTCTTTTACATTTCTTTCCCCAAGGGCGCATCAGTAGTTTCCTCATTTTAAGCCTGGCTTCCCCAGGGCAATCACAACTCTAATGCAGCATTTGACCGTTTCAAGTGTTTTCTGCCGCTGGTATGACTTCTACAGAGTAGGACTTTTGGTGTAAATCCTACTCATCTGGAGGTAGAAACACTGATGTCCTGAATGCCCGGTTATGAAGGGCAGTCCCTTCTGCTATGGAGGGTTGGGGTGGCAACTCCCCGAGTGTATAGCTCAGGGAACAGAGTAACCTGGGGGGGAGGGTGAGGTGGGGGTATAACTCAGCCAGATGGAACTAGGAAACTGGCCCTGCCCCTAGCACCTGCCAAAGTTCCTTGCAGATGAAAAAAAAAAGACACCATGGTTTATAGTAAATATTTAATTGGTTCCATCAGTGACTCCAGCCTAAGTTTTCCTGAAAGAGAGACAGAATCAAGCTACCTAGAGGTTCATGAGGTGTGGGGATCACTGAAGTCACTGAGCCCAGTCCATATACCCAGTGGCCCCAGTATAATGAGGGTTGAGCTAATAGAATATGAAGAGAGAAAAGGAATTGCAGGGTGAGGGAAATACAGGCCCTGGCCCTCTCCTTAGGCTGCAGGAGTGAAAAAGGGGAGGAGACTCTCCCTACACAGCAGCTACACAGTCAAGTTCTCAATCTCATTACATAGGGAGAAAGAGATGAGCCTCTTTCCAACTGTCTTGTATTAGGAACCCCTACCCTCCCAGGTGGCCTTCTGTGACCTCTGTTCTATCTTCCCGATTCTTCTGTATTCCAAATTCTACAGTTCAAATCCAAGTTCTGAATTCTATGTTCTACCTTCTAGGTTCACATTCCATTCTATGACCCAGATCCTTCCCAGCTCCATCCCTTTTCCCAGCCTTTCTGAATGGAATATGTACGACCTCGTATTTGCTATCTTTAGGGTTTTCCCCTTTACTTCTTGAGGCAGTTTTAGGCTTTTCCCTGACAGGAGGGACTTGGCTCAGACTATCTAGCAAGTGGATGGCCCAATGGAGACCAGGGAATTCCAGAGAGCCAGGCCTGGTCTGACCTCCTCTCTCCCCAACCTACCTCTAACCCCTGGACACACTACCTTTTCTGCAAGTAAAGCTAAACTGAGGGCTTCCACGGTGATAACTAGGGACAGGTGGTCTTGAGATAAGGACTCTTAGGGGGCAATGTGAGAAAACATAAAAGGCTGCTGTTCTTCATCAGAGAAACTAAAAACTGCTTCCAGAACAGGGGAAGGAGCAGGCAGGGAAGGTGGGAAGGGCCTGGGCAGAGCTGCAAGTCCTCAGAACCCGGTCATCTTCCAGCTTCCCTTTGTCTGAGCTGAGCGCGAACCCCCAGAGTCCTCCCAGATCTGAGAGAAAACCAAGACAGCAGGACTGGGATCTCCTCTGTCCATTGGCTGCCCTGAGGGAGAAGGGGAAGGAGGCGGTGGCAGTGGCAGCATCACTGGAGAGGTGAGATCTTCAAAGGGATCATGATCCGAGACTCCATGTGTCGCACCAGTGGAACTGTAGAGAGACAGGCAGAGGTCACAGAAGGGGCAGAGGCAAGCCAACCCCCAACACTGGACTTTGAATGAGGAGGAGGCCTGGGATGCTGAGATGGGATAAGAGGGGACTTGGGTGGTGCTGAGATACAACATTTTTTAATTTTATATTATATATTTATGTTCCTGTGTAGGTGAGAGAATAAGAAACAAAGCAAAAAGTGATTTTGCAGTTATTGCTTAGGACAAAAGCTAGGTGTAAGAAGTAGGGAGATTTAAAGAAAAATACCAGGGGCGCCTGGGTGGCTCAGTCAGTTAAGTGTCCAACTTCGGCTCAGGTCATGATATCATGGATTGTGGGTTCAAGCCCTGTGTCAGGCTCTGTGCTGACAGCTCAGAGCCTGGAGCCTGCTTCGGATTCTGTGTCTCTCTCCCTCTCTCTCTCTGCCCCTCCCCTGCTCATGGTCTGTCTCTCTCTCTCTCTCAGAAATAAACATTAAAACAAATTTTTTAAAGAAAAATATCAAGAAAATAATTATTGCCATAGTATACCAGGAGGATAAAAGCTATGAGGGTGTCCTCAAGTGGCTAAGGTTTGCAAAACACTGATTTGGTTTAACAGATTCATTTTACAGATGGGGAGGCTGCCGTCCACAGGAGGTCAGCCCAAGATCACCTAGGAGGTCAGACTCCTCTTGCTCAGATCTGTTCAAACTTTACTGTACCAATTACCTCCAGTTCTTGTTAAAGTGTAGATTCTGATTCAGCAGCCGGGGGTGGGGGTTGAGATTTGGCATTTTTAACAAGCTTCCAGGAGATACTGATACTGTCATTCAGCACCACACTTTCAAGACTAAGGCTCCCAGCAACTGCTTTAGGAGATGCATTTTTCCCCACACCAGCTGGTAAGTGTGGATGCTTAAGCTCCTCAAGGAGAGGGGGACAGGCTTCTGTTCATTCTGTGTCCCCCAGCCAGCCACCCACTGCAGTCCCTGGCACACAATCAACACCTGCTGACATCAGGTGGTTTTTAGGGATCCCCAAAAGGTAGCAAACATGGAGAAGAAAAAACTTGCTCAAAAAATATGCACTTCCTCTGTGCCAGTCTGGATGAAGCACTTCCCAGAAATTAGTTCCTAGAATATTTCATCCGGTCCTCTGAGGGAGGTACTATCACCATCACCCTCACAAATGAGCCCTCAGTGTGGTGAAGAACCATGCCCGAGGTCACTGTGCACTGGGACCACCTGTGTTTTCGTCCCCTAGAGCACTCACCTAGACCCACTGCCTAAATCACATGGAGTGTGCCACCAAGACTGAAACGTACTCACTATCTTAAAAGTAAACTTCCCAGCTCTAGAGGCAATCAACTGAGGCTTGATCTCCTTGCAGAGGGGATCCCATCCTCAGACTGGGCTCTTGGCAGATGACCTCCAAGGGCTAGGCTGATGCCCCAGGGGAAGCGCTCACCTGTATAGTAGACATTTTGGTCCCAGCCCCTCTTCCTCCAGGCAGCATTTCGAGTCTCCTCCCGAGACTGTAGGTCCTTATAGGCTGTAGGAAAAGCACTGGCTCATTCCGTGGGCACAGGGGATCTGATTCTATATCTAGCACAGGGCCCTCCTCCCATTGCCCCAAACCCAGTCCTGCTGTCTCTCCCCAATGCCTCCGACTGTTACCACACACATTGTCTGCTTTGACGATCTCACCCAATTGTACTTTTGTTGACAACATCCACCTTTCTATTTCTAGCTCAGAACTCTCCCTCAGGCTCCAGATCTATGTATCCGGTGCCCATTTGTGTCCCTACTTGGATGTGACAGCATCTCAAAAGCAACATTTCTGAGGGTCAAAATTCCACTCCTGACTCCCTCAACCTGCCCTTCCTAGGGTGTCAGTAAGGGACACACAGCTGAAGCAGGAATCGGAGTTCTCTCCCTGCCTCGTCCCACACAGACAATTCCACAAAGTCCACTGGCCTCACCACCAGACTAACGAATCTGTGGCCTTTTCAGTATCCTAGCTACCAGCATATTAGGCCACCATCCTGAACTCGTCCTCCTGAACTAGTATAACCATCTCCTGATGCACCATGTCCTCTCTTGCTCCCCTACAAAGCAGTCTCCAGCAAAGCACACGGCAACCAGAACAGTCATAGTAAAATACAAGTCAGGTCATGTCATGTGTTTAAATGCTGCAGCAGCCTCCCACTGCATGTAGAATAAATCCCAACTTGTCCCCACAGCCTGCAAGGCCCAGCCTGATCTGGTCTGTCCCTATCTCCTCACACTCATTACTATCTCCACACTACTCTCCTCTATACTCTTCAAAACCCTGAAGGCCTGGGGCGCCTGGGTGGCTCAGTCAGTTAAGCATCTGACTTTGGCTCAGGTCATGATCTCACGGTTAGTGGGTTCAAGTCCCATGTCGGGCTTTGTGCTTACAGCTAGCTCAGAGCCTGGAGCCTGTCTTCGGATTCTGTGTCTCCCTCTCTCTCTGACCCTCCCCTACTCATGCTGTCTCTATCTCTCTCTCAAAAATAAATAAAACACTAAAAAAATAAAAAAATTTAAAAAAAAACACAACAAAACCCTGAAGGCTTTTTCCCCACCACAGGGCCCTTGCACGTATTGGTGCCCCTTCTTAGAATGCCTTTCCCTGGCAATTCATAAGCTGGCTCCTTCTCATTCTTTAGCTGAGCTAACATTTCACCTCCTCAGAGACCTTCTTTGTCTATCCAAGCCATTCCTGTGTGTTTCTTCATTTTCCCCTGCATTTTTATTATTTGCAATACTCCGAAATGATGTTTCTGTGTTAGCTTGTATCTGAGGTGATGTCCCCCTCTGCTGAAACATAAGCTCAAAAAGGGCACCAACGTATCTGCATTGTCTATACGGAGTGACAACGGAGAAAGGGAACTAGCAGAGGGTCCCTGGAGGGTCCCCAGCCTACCCCAGAGATGGTGCACGACGTAGAGTTCTCCTATCTGCGAGAAGAAGCCTCCCACTGCCTCCTGGTTCTCTTGCCGGTACTTGATGGCCCGAGCCCTGGGGACAGCAGAAGAGTGTGCAGCAGGGGCCAAGGAGAGTGCAAAGGGCCCTCTGAGGTGTCCCCAGGCTGATTTCTCAGCCACACCTCAAGGGAGGACCCTGAGGATGGGACCTCCAATTCTCAGAGATGATCGGGGAATGGGGTGACAGAGGCACAGCTGTGGGCTGGATATTCTGCTAGGGGAGGGCTCATATCCTGGTTGGATCCTTCTGGATCCACGAGGAGCAGAGGATGCCAGGCTCCCTGCCATATGGCCCTGGGAAAGGTGGCATGTCAGGGAACTAGGCAGGATAGGTAGGCAGGGTCCCCCCAACCCCAGGCACTGCCACTCACCAGTTGTTCCCCCACTCGATCATGGTTCCTGGCTGAAAGAGAACCAGGGGGAAGAATGGAAATGAGCCCCATCTCAGATCCCAAAGGTCACAGCTGGGTGGAGAGGGAAAACTGTCATGTCTCCCCAGCCCCAGGGGCCACTTGGCCTCATTCAGGGGCCCTGACTTGTACCTGGGTGTGCATGTGTGCACATATGTGTACACACCTCTATTCTGAACCCACAGGGAGGGGGAGGCCAGAAGCCCCAGTCTGGGTGCTGGGGGACAGGACCCACCCACGTGGATGTATCTGTAAAGCACCACCACAGCAGGGAAGGTGAGAGGCAGGCAGGGATCTGGTTGGGAGGAGGCACCTTGAGCTTGTATGTCCTCAGCTCATAGATGTTGGGGCCTGCTCTGGGCTGTGGCTCATTCCAGAAGCTGAACTCAAGGAGCATCTGGTTTCTCCTGGACAGCAGCATCTGGCTCCGCTCCTTTCGGAACTCCAGGTACTCCTGTGGGTGTGGCAGTCTGGGCATGGCGGCCAGGAAGAGCCCCCCCACCCCAGCGGTGTATCTCAAGGGGTAGCAGTAGCAGCCCCCAGCACAGGGCTGAGCCAGAACCCATATTTAGAGAGGTTTGTGGAGCAGATGCCAACATACCTTGTTGTTTTTGAGCTTGTTCATGCAGTCCATGAGGGCTGGGTAGCCGCCTGAGAATCGCCACAGGTGTACTGTTGGAGGGTGAGAACGGGAGGTACAGGTCAGGGGGCTGCTTACCGTAAGGCTGGCTAAGTGTGTATGAAATGGGGCAGTCTCCAGCAGGGTTCCCTTAGCATCAAGACTCTCTGAGTTCCCTTTGTCTTGGTAAGGGACAGCGCTAGATCAATCAGACACAAGCCCAGGAGGCCTAACAGGTCTGCCAGGTGGCCTTTGACACCTCTAGCCCTCGATGTCCTCATTTTGAAAATGTGAATAATGTTTCCACCCAACCTCCCTTAAATAGCACGAGAGGATCAGATGTGTCCTTGTGCCCAAGGTGCAACAGCACACCAGGCTTGTGAGCAACAGGCTGGACACAAAGAGAGAGTAGGCCTGATGGGCTGAGATGGAACATTCTTAGACAGTGAATTAAGAAAGAAAGAAACGAGGGGCGCCTGGGTGGCTTAGTTGGTTAAGCGTCCGACTTTCACTTAGGTCATGATCTCGCGGTTCGTGGTTCGAGCCCCGCGTCGGGCTCTGTGCTGACTGCCAGCTCAGAGCCTGGAGCCTGTTTCAGTCTGTGACTCCCTCTCTCTCTGACCCTCCCCTGCTCATGCTGTCTCTCTCTCTCTCTCCTAGAAATAAATAAAACATTAAAAAAAAATAAAAAGAAAGAAAGAAAGAAACGAAAGAACAGAACAGCATGTACAGTATGGTAGCACATGTGTTCAGGGGTGGGGAGACATATCCAGAGGTGCTGGTTTATGTAGCATCTCTCAATGGAGAACCAAGAGATCAGGACAGTAGATGTCCCTGGGGCAGAGAACTGAGGCCTGGGGATTGTGGGCAGGAGGAAGGCCTGCTTTTCACTGAAAATTCTTTGTACTGTTTGAATTCTTCTATCATAGCTCCTGTGCTGGGTCAAAGAGTGTCCCTTCCCCCTATGTTCGTGCCTACCCTGAACCTCAGAATAGGATGTTATTTGGAAACAGGGTCTTTGAAGATGTAATCAAGCTAAGAAGCCATCAAGCTAAGATGCCGGCATACTCGTGGGCCCTAAATTCAAAGACTGGTGTCCTCATATGAAGAGGAAGACTTGGGCACAGACACAAAGAGGGCACCATGTGAAGACAGAGGTACACAGGGAGAATGTTATGTGATAACGGAGGCAGAGACTGGAGGAGTGATGCATCTACAAACCAAGGAAAGCCAAGGATTTCCAGCAAAAACCAGAAGCCAACACCTAGACCTCTGGGCTCCAGAACTTGAGAGAAAAATTTCTGTTTTCTTAACCCACCTAGTAGTTGGCACTTAGTTATGACAGACGTAGGAAACGACTACACTTTCCTAATAAAGGCAGAAAAGGAAAGAAAGGAAACATTCTTGTCACCCTTGGGAGCATGGCTGAGGCCAAGGGAGGAACGTCTCCAAGGGGACACTAGATCTGAGGGCAGCTGGCTGACCAGCAGTTTGGAAGCTAAGACTTTTGTTCCCTCCCGTCCCCAGCCTGTCCCTTTCCTGCCTTCTGACTCCATCTGTACCATCTGCAAAATGGTCTGACCTGAGACTTTAAAGGCCTCTTTCCCAAGGGAAACAGCAAAAATACTGTATGGATGGAAGTCTACCAAGCCCAGGAATGCTGACCAGTACAAGAGGGATAAAGATCATACTGGGGACCATCCAGGAAAAGTTCCAGGAAAGGAATCCTAGGCCCATGAGTAGAAAGTTTTCTAACAATATTGACAGGACCCTCCTACACTGTTGGTGAGAATATAAACTGGTGCAGCCCCTCTGGAAAACAGTGTGGAGGTTCCTCAGGAAACTAACAATAGAACTCCCCTATGACCCAGCAATAGCACAGCTAGGAATTTACCCAAGGGATACAGAAATGCTGAGGCATAGGAGCACATGTACCCCAATGTTCATAGCAGCACTCTCCACAATAGCTAAAACATGGAAAGAGCCTAAGTGTCCATCAACCGATGAATGGATCAAGAAGATGTGGTTTATCTATACCATGGAATACTACATGGCAATGAGAAACAATGAAATCTGGCCATGTGTAGCAACATGGATGGACCTTGATGGTGTTATGCTGAGCGAAATAAGTCAGGCAGAGAAGGACAAATATCATATGTTTGCACGTATAGGAGGATTAGGAGGAACTTGACGGAGGAACAAGGGGGGAGAAGAAGGGCGGAAATGGTGGGGGAAAGGGAGAGAGGCAAACCATGAGAGACTCTCGAATGCTGAGAACAAACTGAGGACTGATGGGTGTGGGGGGAAGGGGTGAGATGGGCACGGAGGAGGGCACTTGTGGGGTGAGCACTAGGTGTTATATGGAAACCAACTTGACAATAAACTATTTATAAAAAAGAAAAAGAAAGTTTTCTAACAATATTAGTAGTCCCTCTAGAAGATAGATCAATGGTTCTTCTACATTCATTAAAATGTAGATTCTTGAGCCTTACTTCTAGGAGATGGCCGGGGGTGGGGGTGGGGGGCTTTGCTCCCCAGCTGATTCTACACAAGAGACGACACCTCAAGATACACAAAATTTAGGACATGCTTTAAAAGTACAGGATCCCATCCCTCAAAGTTCATTTCCCAACTAGCAAATAATTAAGAGAATACAAGGACTATAGCTAGAGCTGATTAAGTTGTACCTAAAATGAGAAAACTGTTGGGTCTGACGCTGAAGACAGTTTGCTTTTCTCTTACCCACCTAGCAACGTTTCAATGTCTGTTACAGAAACAGAATAAATGATTAAGGGAATCTGTCTGCAAGACACAGACTTTTTTTAAAGACCTACAATTATCAAGGCTGTGAAAGAATGATAGGTTTGCTTATTAGGAAGTGAGCTCCCCGTTACTAGGAGTATTCAAGGGAAGCTTAGAGGACCCTTTCTCAAGGCTGTTGCAGAAGAGCTCCCTGTGCTGTACAGAGTCTGAATCAGCATGTCCAAAAGGACTTTCTACTACAATAGAAATGTCCTATGGGTATGCTGTCTAACACACTAGCCACGAGCCCCACGGGTCTATCAGTGGACACTTGAAAGATGGCTAGTGTGACTGAGGAACTGAATTTTTCCTTTTCCTTAATTTTAACTAATAAAAAAAAATTTTAACATTTATTCATTTTGGAGAGATAGAGAGAGACACAGCACAAGTTGGGGAGGGGCAGAGAGAGAGGGAGACACAGACATAAGCTCTGAAGCAGGCTCCAGGATCTGACCTGTCAGCACAGAGCCTGACATGGAGTTTGAACCCATGAACCATAAGATCATGCCCGAGCCTAAGTCAGAGCCACCCAGGTGCCCCTAATTTTAACTAATTTAAATTTAAATAGCTGTATGTGGTTAGTGACTACTGCCCTGGCAGCATAGTCTAAATACCAAGGACTCTTTGAGTGAATGGACACTGAGTTAAATTCACGTGTGCCAGCCTAGCCCCTGGTGCCAAGGGCAGGGTGGGTCTGCGGGAGTGGGATAAGGCATGCTGTGAGGACCCCTGGGAGGCTGTAAGGAACCGGCTCAAACAAGAGCCTCTGTGAATTCCATACAGGAATATGTGCTGCATATAGGAGATTCCGTGGTAAAGACAGACAGGGACCCCTCTGTCCCAGAACTCACCATCTGTATGGGCAAACAAACAGTACGATATGGGGTGCACGATCGGGGCTATAAAGAGGGAAGTCAGGGGAGGTGCCTAATGGAGGGGCTCAGGGAAGGCCTCTAGGATGAGGTGAAATCTACACCAAAACAAATGATGAGCAGAGGAGCAAGCCAGGTAAAGTGGGCAAGGGAAAAAATGCTTTAGGCAGAAGAAACATAGCAGGAATGAGTCTGGAAGTGGAGGGTGAAATGGTCAATCTGAAGAACTGCAAGGAGTCCGGGGTGGGAGGGCACATAAGCAAAGCAAAGAGGATGTGGTGAGATGAGGCCGGAGACTAGGCAGGGAAGGGCTCACAGAGCCTCATGGGCCGCCCCAAGGGCAGTCAGGTGCCACAACAGGTGTCTGAGCAGTGGAATGAGCTGAGGAGGACTGCATAACCTTTCATAAGAAAGATCCCTCTGGGTGCCACTGTGGAGGGTGTGGAGGGTGGCCAGGCATGAGAGGTGCCAGAGACCTGGCACCTGGGTGGCAGTGGCCCTGGGGAGGTGGGCACCTCACCTGCCTGGTCCTGCTCCCCGTACCATGTGTTCCAGTTGCCCACGAGCGAGCAGGGGTAGTCCTCATCCAGGTGCAGCTTGGGCAGCACAGCCTCCCTGGGGTGGAGGGGCGGGGGACAGAGAGAGGGAGGAGGGCTCACACCAGCCACCAGGGTTCCTGAGATAAGGGTTCCAACTCAGGCCCTCAAGGCTGAGCCTCAGTCTCCCCATCTCTAACATGCAGAGGCTGGACAATACATCCTTAGGACTTCTGGCTCTGAAATCTGCATCTCCTAGATTTCTGCAAGGAGAATGGGGCTGGGATGGACTCTCCAACCCAAGCAGGGAAGGATGAGCAGATGGAGGAAGATGCTCACGTCAGGCTGTTGTAGGCATCCAGACACTCAGGCTTCACGTTGTGAACTGCAATAGAGGAGACAAAATGGGAGGTGAAGCAGGGTGTGGGTGTATCTGCGGGAACTGGGGTGGGGGGACGTCCCACGGGGCCAGGGTTCCCAGGATAGCTCAGGATGTCCCAGCCCCTCTCATGTCCCAGCTGAAGCCTCGTGGTCCCCCAGAGGCCCCCCTCAGCAGCCACTCACACTGGATCTTGTAGAGGTTGCTTGTTTCCTTCTTGGACAGCAGGGTGGAGTGGGCATCCTTCCGGGGATCCACCTTGTGCACAAAGAGGGAGCGGAACCAGCTACCTTCATTGTCCTTGGAATAGAAGCTGCAGGACAGAGGAGTTCAGGCGACAAGCAGAGGGAGCCCTGGCTCTTCCATCTGCTCAAAAATCCTGTTCCCCCATCCCTCAGATGTCCTGATGAACCCCCTTTTCTAGGAATGGAGCCATAGAATCCAGGCAGCCCCAGAGTTTAAAATGTCACTGGAGTCAGCTGAGCAGACCTGATCCCTTTGACAGAGGTCATGGCTGCCCACTTTGCTTCTTAAAGCTTTGCAAGGCCTCAGGAGGCCAGAGGAAACAGCCCCACCTCCCACCTCGCTCCTCCCTCCCCTCACTTTTCCCCTTCCAAGAGGCTCCTTGAGGCACACATCTGCTCTACTCGGGGCACACATCTGCAGCCCCTTGCCAAGATCAGCCCCAAACCACCTTGCCTGATGCCCAAACCCCTGACAGCCCAATGTATCTTGCCAGCCTTCCTTGCTGTCCCCTCCATCCAACCTGTGTACCCCACTCTCCAGATGTGCTCCTCCCTGAACACACCAGGCTCTTTTACTCAGTGCTTTCTTTGCAATTTCTGTCCCCTCTGACAGAAGGCTACACTCATTGTGCTCCCCAGTGCTCACACTACACTTGGCCTGGGTCCCTTCCCAGCCCCCACAAATGGAGAGCCGAAGAAAAATAAGTTTTGTCCTTGAGGAAGACACAGTCCACTGGAAGAAACAGACTTTGGAACATAATTATAGCCAGAGGTATCTGAGAGAGCCTAGGTCAGCAAGCAAGGTGGTCTGGCCAAACCCTCCAGGGGAGGTGATCCGACCAATCTCTGAATCTCCAGGGTTTATAGACAGATAACAGCACGTACAGAGGGTAAAAAGACATTGCAAGCAAGACAAGACTCATTCATTCATCCAGGTAACACTCAATTGACAATATCCACCCTGCGTGCCTGGCTAAGGTGTCTTGAAAATGAACAAGTGGGGGCGCCTGGGTGGCTTAGTCGGTTGAGCGTCCGACTTTCGCTTAGGTCATGATTTCGCGGTTCGTGGGTTCGAGCCCCGCGTCGGGCTCTGTGCTGACTGCCAGCTCAGAGCCTGGAGCCTGTTTCAGAGTCTGTGTCTCCCTCTCTCTCTCTGACCCTCCCCTGCTTACGCTGTATCTCTCTCTCTCTCTCCTAGAAATAAAAAAAATATTAAAAAAATAAAAAAATAAAAAAATAAAAGAAAATGAACAAGTGAATGAAGGAAGGAAGTACTCTGCTCAGAGCAGGGGACCTGCCATGTGGTCCTGCCGTATCCTAACTATACTTCCTATGCAAGGTCCCAGCAGGGGTGGGGCTTTTTTTTTTTAGGTGGCCAGAGGCTATCAATCTTTCGGCTTAACGCAATGGTACAACTTGTAGTCAGGCCTGAAAGCAGGTCTCCTGTTGGATGATGTCTAGCCATAGAGCCTGGCTCTTACGTGCCAGCAAATCTACTTTTTCAATCTTTTTCTGTGGCTAGAATAAATGACTTGCAAATCAATGTATTATTTCTTTCTGAAATATGGAACAGTCACTGAGACTGATGAAATTAAAAGAGCATCTTAAAGTAGTAAACCATTTATATGAACACAGAGAAAGTGAGGATTTGTCCCAAACCTAATATTGCTTACCTGGGAGAGGGGGAGAAGATGGTTAAAATTTTCTTTATTCACTATAGCTTTTTGTGCTAAAAAACATAAAGTCGTTTTAAGTGTTTCTGAATTCACAGACTTTCTGTCATCATGCGTGTATTTGTTTCATTAAACAAAAAACAAAAAAATGATTATCATTGGGGTGCCTGGGTGGCTCAGTTGGTTGAGTATCCAACTCTTGATTTCAGATCAGGTCATGATCTCATCTCATGGTCGTGAGATGGAGCCCATGTTCAGCTCTGCAATGAGTGGACCCTGCTTTGGATTCTCTCTCTCCCTCTCTCTGCCCCTCCCCTGCTTGTGTGCACACTGTCAAAATAAATAAATAAACATTAAAAAAAAGACAGTTATCATCAGATGGGCAGTGTGGTTCTATGAAATTTTGGGACCAAAATAAGGGAGCTTTGCTATAGATACTTTAGCCGAGGACATCCTCTGTGTCAGGGATCTGTGATCAGCTTGTCAGAAGCATGATCCTGCTGCATCCACATGATATTGATATAGTGTTGACACTGCTAGTGTCCCCATTTCTGAGATGAGAAAATAGGGAGTTTAAGGAACTTGCCCAAGGTCATATGGTAAATCAGCGGCAGAGACAAGGCAAGAACCAACCCAGAGCTCTTTCCTCCAAAGTCAGCTCCCACCTCCAGTTTGAGCACTGACTTGGAGAGCATTAGGCAGATACTGTGAAGAACCAGGTGTTTCAACAAAGCCACTGGCAGAGAGATCCGACCTTTGGTTTGAACATGAAGGGGATGCTTCCTTTGGAAGGGGTTGTGGCAGGGAAAACAGTGGCTCCTACTCGCTGTCAACCAAGACCTTTGCCCTAGGACTGGGCTTTGAGTAATTTATTAACATCAGTACTGACCAAGATAAACAGCCAGGAGGCCAGCCCTTGGGGAGAAAGCCTGGGGGCTAGAATGCTCTCCACTCCAGGGAATCCAGGAGCTCTGATGGGCTCTCATCTCTTCCCCCAACTCTCTCATCTTGTATGCCTATAGGCCTCAGTTTCCCCGTGTGTCAAATGAGCAGGCCTATCTCTAAAGATCTAAAGATCTTTTCTACAGGTAAAATCCAAGATGGGACCTGTCCAAGATCCCAGGACAAGGTCTGAACTCCACGCCAGTGTCCATAGGCTCACATTTTCAAGAATTCAAATTTCAGGAGCACCTGGGTGGCTCAGTCAGTTAAGCATCTGACTTCAGCTCAGGTCATGATCTCACAGTTTGCGGGCTTGAGTCCCACATTGGGCTCTGTGCTGACAGCTAACTCAGAGCCTGGAGCCTGTTTCAGATTCTGTACCTCCCTCTCTCTCTGTCCCTCCCCTGTTCATGCTGCCTCTCTCTCTCTCAGAAATAAATAAAACATTAAAAAAATTTTTAAGAGATAAATAAAACATTAAAAAAAAAAAAAGAATTCAAATTTCACTTTCTCGGTGAAATCATGACATTCTCCTACCCGTGAACTCCCAATCCCTCTCACCCTGCTCTCTCTGTTTCTGTAGCTCCTTCTGTCACATTATACCTTTTTTTTCCCCTTTGCTTATTACATGCCTTTTTCATTGTCTGCTCCACTAGAAGCAGCCCCACATGGACAGGGATCTTGTCTGTCCCTTGTATTCCCACTACCTGGAATGGTGCTGGGCACCTGGCAAGTGCTCAGTCTGTGTCTGGGAAACAAAGGAGTGAGGGGAACGCTAAGACCGAGCTATTTGAAGATGATGAAAGCAGGAAGGTAGGAAATTAAAAGGTACGGTGGTTCAGAGTGGCTCAGGGTCCCTTTCCCTCCCCACCACCATCAGCAGAATTAGTGCTTAAGATCACAGGTTCTGGATGAATCCAAGTTCTAATCTCAGCTCAGCTTCATCTCTCTGAGCTTTACATTCCTTGTCTGTAAAATAGGGGCATTAGGATGGATCTTTTAGAAAAAAGGGCCAGACAATGTAGTGCAACTAACATCACTGTCCCTTCCAAACTTCCTAAGTGATCTCCCAGCTCTCAATCTCTCCCCGCTTTTTCTAATCTGCCCATCCATCTTTGTAAAGCACCATTTGGGTGATGCTATTGTTCTGCTCTAAAGTCTTCTGTGGCTCCCCACTGTGCACAAAACAAAGGCTGGATGTCTCCACTTGGAATTCTAGCTCTCATGTACTTTGCCAAGCTTTCCACAGATCCAAGATTCCCTATGCCAGTGGTTCCAAAACCCACAGCACTAATGATGTCACCTGAGAAATTCTCAGGCCCCATCTTAGACATACAGCAGCAAAAACTCTGAGGGTGGGCCTAGCAGTTTGGGTTTTAACAAGCCCACCAGGGGATCCTGATGCATGCTCAAGTTTAAGGATCACTGCTCTAGAGCAGTCCTAATTTCTTTCCTTTTTTCCTCCCCATGTAATCTCAGAAATGCCAAAGATTCTGGTATCTAAAGTATATTAAGAATGCTTCTTTGGCCTAGAAAAACACAATGCAGCTTTGTCTACTCTGCAGGAAGGGTCTGCCCCTGATAGGCCAGTTTTAGCCCCTTCCATAAAAACACTTCTCTTATTTTCCCATGGGCCCTTTCATCATTTTCATAGAAGTATGTCTTATCTCCCCAGCCACACCGGAAGCCACTAGCTAATGTCCTCCAATCCCCCACCTCCCCTGGCCAGGGTACACATCACAGTGTTTTTGGCATGGAAGTTGCTCAACAAATATTTGTCTCAGATGAGAACTTTTCAGTAGATGTCACAGTTGCACTCTCAACAGTGATCAACAATCTGACACCCTGCAAAATGAGACTGCTCCAGAATGTTTCCTAGATTCATATGCTTGGAAACACAGCTCTGTGCACATTCCGAAACACTCTTGTGTTTTGAGTTGGCCGATTTATTTATTTATTAACGTTTATTTATTTTTGAGAGAGAAAGAGCACAAGCAGGGGAGGCGCAGAGAGAGAGGGAGACACAGAATCCGAAGCAGGCTCCAGGCTCTGAGCTGTCAGCACGGAGCCCGATGCGGAGCTCGAACTCAGGAACCGTGAGATCATGACCTGAGCCAAAGCTGGACACTCAATCGACTGAGCTACCCAGGCACCCCTGAGTTAGCTGACTTTAGAAAGGACCATGTATCTGCTTGATTGTTCCAGAAGTGTATGTTTAGAAGACACACCAGAAGAGCTAAAAGAATCGAAGTTCTAGAGGTGCCTGGCTGGCTCAGTTGGCTAAGTGGCCAACTTCGGCTCAGGTCATGATCTCATGGTTTGTGAGACCGAGACCCATGTCGGGCTCTCTAAGGTCAGCACGGAGCGTGGTTCAGATCTTCTCTCTCCTTTCTCTCTCCCACTTGCGTGCACATGCTCTCTCTCTCAAAAATAAATAAACATTAAAAAATAAATAAACTTGGGATAGTGAGTTCATGTGCCCCATGTTGAGTGTAGATCTTACTTAAATAAAGAATAATAATAATAGCAATAAAAACAAAAGAACTGGGGCGCCTGGGTGGCTTAGTCGGTTAAGCGTCCGACTTTCGCTTGGGTCATGATCTCGCGGTTCATGGGTTCGAGCCCCGCGTCAGGCTCTGTGCTGACTGCCAGCTCAGAGCCTGGAGCCTGTTTCAGTCTGTAACTCCCTCTCTCTCTGACCCTCCCCTGCTCATGCTGTCTCTCTCTCTCTCCTAGAAATAAATAAAACATTAAAAAAAATTAAAAAAAAAATAAATACATAAGCTTAAAAAAAATAAAATAAAATAAAAATAAAAATAAAAACAAAAGAACTAAAGTTCTGTTAACAGAATTACTGGTGCAGCAGTAGTAACAACTGCTGTTTATTGATCAATTACTACGTGTTAATCCTCATGATATGTGTTGGAGAAAAATGAAGCTCAAGGATGGTTAATTAATGGCCAAGAGGATTCCAATCCACATCCATCTGACTTCAAAGCCCACACTCTTACTTCCACCAAGCAGTCCCCAAACCTCAGAGGTCAGAAAGGCTGCTACCTGTCCCTCTAGTGACTCCAGAGGGACATGGGGTGGCCTAAAAGTCAACAGGAAGGATGTTCCCAGGTATCTAAAGGTCATAGGTAACTGAAGAGCAGTCCCTCAGAGACTTGAAGTATTAATCCAAGAGCCTTCACAGCAAGCCTGCAAAAACGCCCAGCAAAGATCATCATCGCCCCTTCACAGAGAAGGAAACCCAATCCAAGTGTGTAAGTCAGGAGCAGCAGGCTGCCTTATGTCCCATGCTCCTTTTTTTAAAAATTTTTTTAATATTTTTATTTATTTCTAGGAGAGAGAGAGACAGCGTGAGCAGGGGAGGGTCAGAGAGAGAGGGAGTCACAGACTGAAACAGGCTCCAGGCTCTGAGCTGGCAGTCAGCACAGAGTCCAACGCGGGGCCCGAACCCACGAACCGCGAGATCATGACCTAAGCGAAAGTCGGACGCTTAACTGACTGAGCCACCCAGGCGCCTCATGTCCCATGCTCCTTTTGTGGTCTCTGGATATTTGCCACACAAATGGCTCTACCACCTACCAATTCTGGTACCCTGGGGAAGGGAGGTCCCACTTCCAGCCTCGATTTCCTCCTCTGGAAAACAAGGAGCTCATAGAAGATGACCCCTCCCCCCTCCAGGCCATTTTCAGCCCTGATATCATGAGGCGTTCACGCAGAGACTGTCTGAACAAGGACAATATCTATTGCATGTTTACCAGGGGCTAGAAGCCTCACATACATGGCCTTTTTCACCCTCGACAACTCTATGAGATACAGACTATTTTATCACCCTTATTTTGCAGATGAGGAATCTACAAAAAGGCCAAATGACTGACCCCACTAAGAAAGACTGAGTTAGATATGCTGGCGCTAAACTCCAGGCTCTTTCCATGATACCAGCTTTCTCCCCAATTAGTGGGCAGTCAGGGTGGGGGAATATGCTCAGCTCCTCTTTCCCAACGGTCCACGGCACAGCACTCTAAGATCTCATGGCAAGGTCTCACAGAACTCTGCAGCTTCATGCCTAGGCTGCTGGGCAGGAGGGGCCCCTGCTTCTTTTCCACAGGTGGGGAGACAAGTGTCTTCACTTCTTTAGCAATATGTTCTTGAGCACACACTGTCCTGAACACTGGGTTAGGGGCTGGATTAACAGAAAATGATATGACAAGCTAGTCAGGGAGACAGGCGACTCCTGTGATGAGGGGATGGGGAAAGTACAGAACACTAAAGACGCAGGAGGGAGGGGCTGCCCAGGGCTGTTCAGCGAGGCCAAGCCCTGCCTCAGTCCAGAGCAGGGCCAAACAAAAGCCCAGGCTGACACCACTGCCAAGCCAGCCTCCCTCTCCCAGGAGGCCACCAGTTGTGGTGCAAAGAGCACTGACTATCAGGAGACCTGAGTCCAGACCCAATGCCACCTCCGGACACCAGAGGGAGTGACCTTGGGCAACTCCCATCCCTTCCCAGGCCTCCTTTGCCCCACCTGGAGAGGGGGAGCAGGATTGCTTACGATTGGGGAGCAAAGGGTCTGTGTAGCCATGGCCCTTATGAGTCCCCTATTGCTATCCCTATCTCTTCCCCCCAGAACTTCTCGAGGGAGGAGCTAGCTGCCTCTCCTAGAAGCCCCTAGTAGGTGTCATTTCACAATCACCTCCAAGGCCTAGAGAAGGAGCCACTCCTGCCCTCTGCCCAGCTCCTTCTCTACAGGGCCCAGGGCATGTCCCTCTCATTCATTCCATCTTTCATTCTGTGCCCAGAGCCAGCTATCCACCAGGACAAAGACCCTGCGCATACCTTTTCCATCTCCCCCATTCTTTACTGAGAGCTTTACCCCAGGCCTACATCTTGCTCCCGCCTCTAACCATATAGATTCCAAGCCGGAGTCTGCCCATTCCCCAGACCGAGACCCTGTCCCCGCCCCGGCCCTCCCCGCGCGTGCAAGGCGCTCCCCCACCCGCGGCCCGGCACTCACCGCGTTGCAGCCGCAACGTCCCGGGCTCTGGGCTTCGGGCCCCCCAGCAACAGCTGCGCCGCCGCAGAGATGCTGCACAATCGCGGAGCCATGTTGGAGCGGCGCAGGTTGAAAGAAGCCCCCGCCCCGAACCCGGCGACGGGGCGGGGCGTGAGTAAGCCCTGCCCCACGCGTAGCACGCTTCCTTTTGCAAACAGCCAGGTGGGCGTTGCTGCCGGGCATCCCCCAATTCCACAGAGGCAGAGCTGAAGTCAAGAGTTTTTGTCTTCAGAGCCCCTGCAGCTCTGGTATTGACTTGGTCTGTGACCTTGACTGAGGCCTTTGACCACTCTGGGCCTCAGTGTCCACCTCGGTAAAATGGGAGCGTCGAACAACAATACTAGGGATTCTTAATTAGGCACTCCAGGATTAGTGGCAGAGGGTCAGTAGGCCCCCTGAAATTGTGCGTTTTTCTGGAGAGGAGGGGTCCACAGGCTGTATTTATTTAAAACATTTGTCAAAGGAGCAAACCCCTAACAATTGAGGACAGTTGGACAAGGCTCTGGACCATAGGTACATTTTCTCTCCATCTCCTTTTCTATTTTCATCCCGTTTTCCCAGCTCTGCCTGGGCATCCTGGAGCCCCATGCCCCCTTCTGGCCCTGCCCAGCTCTTTTGCCTGCTTTCCAAACTAATCCCTTCTCAGTCCACAATCCCTCAAGTCACAGACCTCAGCAGGAGGTCAAGAATACCTCTCTAACAATGGAGCAAGCAGCCTTGGTGACCTGTCACTGAATTATATCAAGAGAGGCTGCAGAGCAACTCATTGGCCATGTGGTAGAGGCATTTGGTAATGAAACTACAGGAAGCCAGGACCCATGGACAGAGAGGGGCTGGCCCTCCTGGTCTAGGGTGAGAGTCTTCACCAAATTCTAGATGTTTCTGGCCCCCTCTGTTGGGGAGGAGGGAGGGCTGACCTGCAGCCTCCTTACACTGGCCTGACACTTGTAAGATGGTTTTCCCATCTCCCTCCACTTAAGTGGGGCAAGAAAATGAAAGTAGGCTGCTCCAGGAGCAGGCTCCCACCCCTGACCAGGAGAGATGGGAGATAGATCTCCCTTCCCGTGTCATATGAACCACAGTGTGGCTGCTTACTGAAAGTACAGCTTTGAAACCCCAACCCCACCCCAATCCTAGCTAGGGTAACCAACTCATATCAGCTTCCCCTAGACTTTCCCAGGTTTAGCACTGAAAGTCCTGCATTCAGAAAAGCCCTCTTTCCCAGGGAAATCTCCTAATCATGGCCCTATCCCTCTCCTCACAACATGTATCCACTTCATCCCAGAATCATCTCCTTGCTTAACTAACTTCATTTACCCTGCTTGAATAAGTAGGGTACAGGGGTTCTTTTTGTGGCACTCGGTGACAGGCAATGCTGGTTAACTGAGACCTGTTAGAAACGGGTCCTTGCTGCATGGATGGTGCATTCTGGGCAGCAAACCAGAGAGATGCTAGATGACAGTTCTACAAATAAGGAATTAGACCATTTCCAATTATTGTGGAATAAATTAGCCCCCAAATCTAGCAACTTGAAACAGTAAACAATTATTATCTCACATGGTTCCAAATAGGTCAGAAATTCAGGAGTGAATGATTAGCTGGTCTGGTTCTGGCTCAGGGTCTCCCACAATGCTGCAGTCCAAATGTTGGCTTGGCGGGGCACCTGCCTGACTCAGTCACTAGAGCATGCATCTCTCTCTTTTTTTTTTTTTAATGTTTTATTTATTTCTAGGAGAGAAAGAGAGACAGCATGAGCAGGGGAGGGTCAGAGAGAGAGGGAGTCACAGACTGAAACAGGCTCCAGACTCTGAGCTGGCAGTCAGCACTGAGCCCGACGCGGGGCTCGAACCCACGAATCGCGAGATCATGACCTAAGTGAAAGTCGGATGCTCAACCGACTAAGCCACCCAGGCGCCCCTAGAGCATGCATCTCTTGATCATGGGGTTGTGAGTTTGAGTCCCATATTGGCTGTAGAGATTAAATAAACAAATTAAAAATAAAAAAGATGTCACCTTGGGCTGTGGTCATCTGAAGGCTTGACTGGGGCCGTTGGATCTACTTCCAAGGTAGATTGCTCACACACCAACAAGTGAATGCTCTGTGTTGGCTTGTGGCCTCCGTTCCCTGCCCCCATGGACTTTTCCAGGCACCTCTTGGGTGTCTTTACCACATAGCAGTGGGCTTACCCCAGAGCAAGTGATCCAAGGGAGGGTGAAGTGGAATCTCCAAGGACTTTCATGACCTGGCCTTGGAAATCACACTTTGTCATTTCTGCACATCCCATTGGTTACACACGTCGGCCCTGCTCAGTGTGGGAAGGGGCTTCACAAGGATATGAATACCAACATGAGTCCTGGGGGCCACCTGGGAGGATGGCTACCACAATTAGGTTTTGCTCTAGGCCCAAATTAATGATTGGGGCTGGACTCGGCATTCCAAGGCATCGTCTGTGAGTAGGCCTCCCCGGCAGCATTGTCTTCTGCCCTAGGATCTCTCCCTCCCCTTCTTAGGGCCCTTCCCACCCACCACTGAGTCTGTGACATCTCTTTCTCCAGAATGTGTCCATCCCTCCCTTCTCTACAGGGAGCCGACCCATCTCTTCTCCTCCCTCCCTCCCTTCTCAAAGCTGCCCTCACAGAATCCACCTTCATAAATCATGGCCAAGGCCTGCTGCCCAATCTGTGAAATGAAATGAGAGGAGCTAGGGACAAAGACAGATGGGCAGAGCCAGGCAGAGAGGAACAGGCAGGTTCATAAGTGTAAAATATGAACAAACCTGCCATCATCTATTCTCTGGGACAAATACATCATCACCAAATGGGCAGCAGAAGAGCAAAGAGACAAATTACCCAGCTGTGGCAGCGTCACCTGCTCCTTTTATGCTCAGGCCCAACTGCTCTCTGAGAATTGCATCCCCTAGGTCCTATGGGACCCCAAACAGGAGTGACAGGGACAAGAAAGCTTTTATGTTTCGGCTAGGGCATGAGCCACACTGCCAAGTTCCAGCCTTTCTGTAGTCATATGCATCATATGCACACATGACTTATGTGACTTTGATACAGTGCCACAAAAATGTTAACAAAATGCCACTATTATACTGGAAATCACCAGTGAAAACACCAGGAAAAGAAAACAATATTACTCTTTAGGTATTGAACAACTTCAAAGACATGGAGGAGATGGGATGAATTAAAAACTGTTTATGTTACTGCCACAAGGCGGCACCACAGTAGCGGGAAAACAAATGACCACCTGCATCATCATTGAGCAAATCACACTGTTAACGTGCTTTGGACCCTAGCAGCAGCTTTCTGTGCCCGTTAAGCTGTTATTTTGTCATTCACTGCCATTACAAACTACTTTTTTAAAAAGCTGTAACAACATCATTCGAACATTTACAAAGTAGAGATGCTAGTGCTGGAAAACACACCCCCAAATCAATACCTTTGGAGTAGATTCTGGATGTGATAAAACACTACGAAGACCGAATCACCTCCTCTACAGGTGGTGCTGTTAATTTAGGAGAGGACCTGTGGGTAGAGATAATGCTGCAAAGACACAAAATGGCACCAAAAGCAAAAATACGATAAGACAAGACGGTTGTAGACTTCAGAGCTGTGGGCACTTACTTTACATTCATTCCTAGGGGGGAAAACGAATCTTGGAATACAAAGTTTTGAATAATGAATGCAAAGTTTACAGAAGGCATCCTTCCTGAAACATGTGACTTTCCTGGACCTCCCCAGCTCTACTGGCATAAATACAGCTCCTGGAGCTGCTCTTGGAAAGAGAATGTTACAGGTGGAATTGTGTCCTGTGAATTAATAGAAAATATATATTTCATCTATGCTCTCAGTCCCTGGCACAAAGCTCCCAGAACCCTTGTCATTTTTTAAGTGATAAGAGTGTTACCAGCACTTTTTGTTAGAATACTGATCTTTGACCCTGGTTCCTGACACAGAGCTCCAAAATCCCTTGGGATTTCCTGAGTGATAGGAACATCTTTTGTTCCGACAAGGCAATGCCTGGTGGGATCCTGGTTGGGTGTGGGTCATCAGAAAGATGAAACCATCATCAGAAGCTTGGAACTTTGAGCCCAAACCCCTTTCCTCCTGGAAGGAGAGAGGGACTGGGGGTTGAGTTAATGACTGATCGTGTCTACCAACAAGGTGAAGCCACCAAAAGAATCCCAAAAGTAGGGGATTTGGAGAGGCTCTGTGTTGGTGAATACACCCAAATGTTTGGAAAGTGGTGTATCCCCAACTCTATGAAGACAAAAACTCTTGCTCCCTAGGCCCTTCCTGACCTCGCCCTATTCACCTCTTCATTTTGCTGTTTATCTGTATCCTTTATTATATAATAAACCAGTAAACCCAAGGGTTTCCCTGAATTCTGCAAGCATTCTAGCAAATTATCAAGTCCAAGCAGGAGGTCATGGGAACCCCAATTTGTAGCCAGTAGGTCTGAAGTACAGAAGACAGCCAGTACTTCTAATTGGCATCTGAAAGAGAAGCAGTCTCACGGGCCTGTGGCCTTAACCTGCAGAGTCTGCACTAACTCTAGTTGGTGTCAGAATTGAATTGAATTGTAGGACATCCAGCTGGTGTCTCAGAGAATTGCTTGGTGTAAAAAAGCTGCAGACTTTGTGTCAGAAGTATAGGGAGTATGACAGTAAAGGAGAAAAACAGGAGTGTTTGCTCATGTGATCCTCTAAACAAGAGATATTGAAGTCCCGATCCCAGTCCCTCAGAATGTGACCTATTTGGAAACAGGGTCTTCTTTGCAGAGGCAATCAGGTTAAAATGAGGTCATTGGGGTGGGTTCCAATCCAACATGACTGGTGTCCTCATGGAAAAAGGAAATCTGGAAACCAACAGGCACACACAGAGGGAAGACTGTGTGAAGACACAGGGAGACACTATCTGCAGGCCGCAGTATTGATGTCACAAGCCAGCGAAGATCTGGGGACACTGGGAACTGTAAGAGGCAAAGAAGGAGACTTCCCTCCAGGCTTCAGAGGGAGCATGGCACTGGTGACTTCTGGATTTTGGACCTTCAGCCTCCAGAGCTGTGAGACGATACATTTCTATTGTTCCAAGTCACCCAGTTTGTGTCACTTTGTTACAGCAGCCTGAGGAAGCTCATACAGAATGTTAGCTTGAGATTCAAAAGTATGTACCCCAGTAAGGGACACAGAAACTGTCAAATTGCAAATTAGGCCAGAGTATACATTTTAGCCCAGAAAACAGTTATTTTTCAGTTCCTGCTGCAGACAAAGGCATGCTTGCTGCTTCAGGCACACTATCTTTGGAAGACCATGCGCCCAGAGCTAGAAATCTGGGTTGAGGATCCAGCTTCTATCTGTGTTAGGCTCTGTGATCTTTGGCCAGGAAGTTAGCTTTGGGCGCTTTAGTTTTCTTAACTGCCTGATGGGCATAACCTACTTAATCATGAGAATTCAATGAGAATGCATGTGTATGAAAATCATCACTCAGTACAAGTGCAATAAATGTGCACTTTCAGGTTTTGCTATTTGCAATCCCATTTCCTATTCCCCCATTTAAGCGATGAGATGGAGGCCCAGAGATAACAAAAACCTTTGCAAGATTTTTCACATAGCGCCTTAGACACAGAGAGTGTTCAATAAATATCAATTCTTACTTTAAAAAGGGCTCTTAGACATGTCACACAATTTATTATTAATGCCCATTTTTCCAGAGAAGGTAACTGAAGCTCAGAGAAGCTGTTGCCAAGGTCACAGAAAAGTCGAAATTCCAACTCAGGTCTGCCTGCCTCTAACACCATGAGGGACATCCTGAGAAAATCCAAAAATCTTCAATTCCAGGCCCAAAGGGAATGGGATGAGTGCTAGTGGCTTCCTAAGGTGTTCTAGGTTCCTTTCTTGCTGGTATTTCAGATGTTCTTACCTGCAGGCTGCCCTCCTTCGGGGTCAGTGCCTCAGAAACTGGTTCTTTGGAAGCTTGGAAACACTGGTTCCTGGCCATGGCCTCAGAAGTCTGAGGTCCCAGATCCCCTGGGCCAGGTGATATTAATGAATCAAATCACCTCCCTGAGCCTCAGGCTGCAGACAGGCCAAAACCTCTTTGTTTGGTTTTTAATCTCCATCCTGCTTCAAAAATAGTGTGGTGTAGGGGCGCCTGGGTGGCTTAGTTGGTTAAGCGTCCGACTTTCGCTTAGGTCATGATCTCGCGGTTCGTGGGTTCGAGCCCCGCGTCGGGCTCTGTGCTGACTGCCAGCTCAAAGCCTGGAGCCTATTTCAGTCTGTGACTCCCTCTCTCTCTGACCCTCCCCTGCTCACACTGTCTCTCTCTCTCTCTCCCTCTCTCTCCTAGAAAAAAAAAAAAATAGTGTGGTGTAGCTTACAAAAATAGACCTGGAACATCAGTCCGATCACAAGAAAACTTGAGACAAAACCCGAACTGGGAGACATTCAACAGATACTTGACCAATATTCTTTAAAAGGTCAAGGTTGGGGTTCCTGGGTGGCTCAGTCGGTTAAGCATTGGGACTTTGGCCCAGGTCATGATCTCACGGCTCGTGGGTTTGAACCCTGCATTGGGCTCTGTGCTGACAGCTTGGAGCCTGGAGCCTGCTTTGAATTCTGTCTCCCTCTCCTTCTGCTCCTCCCTTGCTCGCACTCTGTCTGTCTGTCTGTCTGTCTCTCTCTCAAAAATAAATAAAACATTTATTATTTTTTAATGTAATTAAACATTTTTTAATGTTTTATTTCTGAGAGAGAGAGTGAAGAGAGAGAGAGAGGCGCAGCGTGAATAGGGGAGGGTCAGAGAGAGAGGGAGACACAGAATCAGAAGCAGACTCCAGGCTCTGAGCTGGCTGTCAGCACAGAGCCTGATGCGGGGCTAGAACCCACGAACCGTGAGATCATGACCTGAGCCGAAGTCGTATGCTTAACCGACTGAGCCACCCAGGTGCCCTAAATAAAACATTTAAAAAAAGATTACAAAATTTGCTTTTGTTTCTCTCTGTTGGTATCAGTTTTCTATTGCTGTGTTTACAAATCACCACAAATTTAGTGGTAATTACATTTATTATCTGACAGTGTTGATAAGTCTGGAATCCAGGCATGGCTTAGTGTTATGATTAGGGTTTCTGCTTAGGGTTTCTCAAGACTGCAATCTCATTATCAGCCATTGCATGCTTCTGCCCTGGAGCTCATTCTAGCTCGCTCAGGTTGTCAGCAGAACTTAGCTCCTTGTGGTTGTGGGACTGAAGTCCCTGATTTCTTGCTAACTTTCAGATGGGGACCACTCCCCACTCCAGAGGCCACACAGAGTTCCTTGCTCTGAGGCCCTATAGGCAGCTCACTACATGGATGTTTGCTTTCTTCCAAGTCAAAAGGAGCTCATTTCTTGGATTTCCTTTATCTCTGAACCTAAATTTACTTTTAAGAGTTCACCTAGGAGACTCCTGAGGGGCTCAGATGATTAAGCATCTGACTCTTGATCTTGGTTCATGTCATGATCTCACAGATTGTGAGATCCAGCCCTTGGGCTCTGTGCTAGCAGCATGGAACCTGCTTGGGATTTTCTCTCCCTTTCTATCTGCCCCTCCCCTGCTTGTGCTTTCTCTCTCTCTCTCAAATACACAAAAATAAAAAGCATTCATGTGGGTCTGCCTGGGTGGTTAAGTTCGTCTCTTGATTATGGCTTGGGTCATGATCTCAAGGCTTGAACCCCACATTGAAGCCTGCTCAGGATTCTCTCTCTCTCTCTCTCTCTCTTTGCTCCATTGTATGTACACATGCACACTTGCTCTCTCTCAAAATAGATAAATAAACCTTAAAAAAAAGAGTTCACCTGATATTCCATTGTACATCTGAAATTAATATAACACTCTATGTTAACTATACTGGAATTAAAAAAAAAACAGTTCACGTCAATGGGTCAGGGTTCACCTGGGATAATCTCCATTTTGATGAACAAAGCTGATTAGGGCATTATATCTGCAAAAAATCCCTTTTGCCATATAAAACAACATAACTACAGGAATAATATGCCATCATATCTATTGATCTTGCCCATGCCCAAGGGAGTGGACTGTATAAGGTTGTAGATGAATGAGGGACATTTTAGAATTATGCCTACACACTGCTTATGTGCAGTTTTCATTTTTTAATTAATTAGTTACTTTCAGTTTTCATATTTTTAAAAGTTTATTCTGTGCACGTGCATGCTTGCGCCTGAGAGAGAGGCAGAGAAAAAGGGAGAGAGAGAATCCCAAGCAGGCTCTCAGGGTAGAGTCTGACATGGGGTTTGATCCCATAAACTGAGATCATGACCTGAACCAAAATCAAAGGTTGAAAGCTTAACCGACTGAGCTACCCAGGTGTCCCTCCATTTCTTCTTTTTTTAAATAATGCATATGGATTACTTACAAGGAAAACAAATAAAAGTTATTAAAAGAAGAGAAAGCAAACCAGTCTCCCATGAGAAATATAAGTGCTGGAGTAAGAGATATTTCTTTTGTGGGTATTTATAGAAAGAGAGCTGTGTGTACCTTTGTCAGCTAAATTTCTACTGTAAAGACGGCATTTGACACGATTGTTTCTTATCACATCCATAGTGTGGGATACTGGTTTCATGCCGATGTATTGTAAAGGTAATTCCAAAAATAACAAAGTCCAGTTTTTGCAGACAGATTCCAATCTAGAATTCATATGCAGCATCAGGTTGCTGCATGTTGATTCAAATCTTGGCAATGACTTGATTTAATCTGGGGCTCATAGATATGCTTTGGAGTAGTCTTCCCATGAACTTCTAAAACCATATGCAAAATGTTGTGCATGTATGTGTGTGTGTGTCTGTGTGTATTCCTTTGTGAAGAAAATCCACTGGTTTCATCAGATTCTTGAGAGTGTGAACAAACAAAAACAAAACAATTAAAAAAATCCTTGCTCTAGAGCAGGATTTCTTTAGCATGGGAGGTTGTGGGAGGTTGTCCTGTATACTATGAGATGTTTAACAGAATCCTTAGCCTCTGCCATACAGTACAGGAACATCCCTGAGTTTTGATAACCAAAAATACAGCAACAACAACAACAAAATTTCTAGACATTGCCAAATGTTGCCTGGAGGGAATGGACGTCACTTCGAGAGCCACTGATCTTCTGGAAGATTGGAGAAACGAAATGTAACTAAGGTGACATCTAGCTTAAAACAGCCCTGAATGCAAATTGCACCTCTGCCATTAGGATCTTGGGTAAATTGGCTCATTTTAGCCTTAGCCTGTTTCCTCATGTGTAAACCGGGGATATAATACCTACCTTATCGAAATAAGATTTCGATAAAGATCAAAAGAAATAAAGCATGCAAAGCTCTTTGCAGGGTGTCTTATGTGGTAAGCATTTAATATGTTATAGCAATTAATATTGTCCCCAGGGTTGAGACCATTATTTCCCTGTGTCCTTTACTTATTCACTCAACAGGTATTTACTAGCTGGTGTCAATGTGCCAGATCTTTCTTTCTTTTTATTTTTATTTATTTATTTATTTATTTTTATTTCTAGGAGAGAGAGAGAGAGACAGCGTGAGCAGGGGAGGGTCAGAGAGAGAGGGAGTCACAGACTGAAACAAGCTCCAGGCTCTGAGCTGGCAGTCAGCACAGAGCCCGACGCGGGGCTCGAACCCACGAACCGCGAGATCATGACCCAAGCGAAAGTCGGACGCTTAACCGACTACGCCACCCAGGCGCCCCTTTTCTTTCTTTTTAAAAAGATTTTATTTTGGGGGCTTGTGGGTGGCTCAGTCGGTTAAGCGTCCAACTTCGGCTCAGGTCATGATCTCACGGTTCCTGGGTTTGAGCCCTGCGTCAGGCTCTGTGCTGACAGCCAGCTCAGAGCCTAGAGCCTGCTTCCGATTCTGTGTCTCCTCTTCTCTCTGACCCTCCCCTGCTCACGTTGTCTCTCTCTCTCAGAAATAAATAAAAACATTAAAAATAAATAAATAAAAAATAAAAATATTTTATTTTTTATGTAATCTCTACCCCCAACATAGGGCTCAAACTCATGACCCTGAGACTAGGCATCACATGTTCTACTGACTGAGCCAGCCAGATGTCCCTTAATAAATATATATATTTTAAGTACAATCTGCCTCCTAATGTGGTCTTGAACTCACAACCCCAAGATCAAGAGTTGCATGCTGGGGTGCCTGGGTGGCTCAGTTGGTTAAATGTCCGACTTTGGCTTGGGTCATGATCTCACAGTTCATGAGTTCAAGCCCTACACTGCACTTTCTGCTATCAGCCAGCTTTGGATTCTCTGCCTCCCTCTCTCTGCCCCTCCCCACTTGTTCCTTTCTTCTCTCTCAAAAAAAAAAAAAAAAAAGAAAGAAGAAAGAAACATAAAAAAAAAAAAAAATAGAGTTGCATGTTATACTGACAGAGTCAGCCAGGCACCCACACACATTTTTTAATGAGCTCTCCTTGAATTATTCCTTCTCACACTCTCACCTGGTAGGTACTATTATCATCTGTGTTTATCTTTGTGAATGCCACTTTTAACGCCAGCGTAATATTCCACTACATCTATTTTTAGTCCCTTCTTTAAAACAAAAAATTTATATCTATTTTAGCCTCCCTTCTGAGATCCAGACCCATGAATCCACCTGGGTGTTCCCCCAAGAATGTTTAAATTTGGCATCTTTGGCCAGTTAGCCCAGTGCCTAGTACCTAGTAAGCTTTCCATAAAAATGAGCTATTACTGGCCATCAATGTCATTTTTACCCCCGCTGTCTGATCTACATCCTCTTTCTACTCCTCAGTAGGATCCCAGAGTCACCTTTTTCTGTCAGCAGTCTTGGCCCTGGGTTAAAGCCCTGATTTGTTGTCCCTGTGGGGAGCCCTTAGGAGAATCCACCCGGGTTCTCCCACCTGCAGAGAAGAACTGAAGCAATAAAAATGAAGACACTCTTACTCCAAGCCCACACTGCACTGAACAATCAATTCGGTGGAGAGAATTTGCAGGCGGTAGACAGGACATAAAGTTCCCCCACAACAGCTTTGCTGGGTGTGCCAGCAAATGCTGGTGATTCATGGCACCACAGGGGCCTGTGGGAAAGAGCAGATTTATACTATTGTATAGTTACAGCAACAGTGTCTGCTGAGTGCTCCGGAACTGTGGTTCATGGTTCTTGGGGCTAGAACAGTAGCAACTTGGCAGCCACAATCAGGGAAGCAGGGCAGCACAATGGTAATGCCATCCGGCTCTGGGCGGGATAAATCTGGATTTGAGTCCCATCTTTGCTTCTTCTCACTATCTAGATAATAGTTAGCAGGTGTCTCTGTCACGTTGTACCTCTTTCCCCATCTGTAAGTGAGGTGATGCTAATGATGGTTAGTATTTACGGACTGCTTACTGTTCAGTCAAAACAGAAAATTGTCTCTATTCAACTGTTACCAGTTACTTAAAAGTAGGACTTATTTTTTAAATACAGAACGGTATATTCTCCTGCCTCACAACACACTCGTTATAACTTGATGACATCTAAAAAATAAAAACATGTATGTGGTTCGAAAATGGAAATCAGAGTACAAAATGAGAAATGCTTTCATTTTTCGACCATTTTGTATCTACAAAAATACCAATTCCATAGGATTCAACCTATTATGTGCCAGCCCTCGTTCTAAAGCTGTACATAGTATTAACTTCCTTAAATTCCTTAACAACCCCACGAGGTAGTTACGCTTTTTACCTTTCCTTGGTAATAATGCTATTTCTCCCCTGGGGGAGAGTGCCGGCAATCTAAGTGGCCTCCACGTGATTTAAAAGTTTGAGAAACACAATGGTCAGTATATGCAATTAAGTGCCAACCAGGATTATCCGTCGGGTGTCCGAAACACGATTCCCTTGGGACGCCACACACGGCGCGCGTTTGGTTCAAAGTGCAGTCCCTTACCCAACCGCACCTAGAGACCAGCCTCTACGTGGTGCTCCAGGAAAGGCGCGCCGGACTCCGGTTCCTCAACCAATCTTGCTAGAGTAGGCGTTCTCCTTGCGAACAAAAGCGTTCGGAGTGACTGCCACTATGGCCACTCACCGCCGAGCCCAGGTCCGCGCCTCCAATCACAGCGGCAATTCCAGCTGGTGGAGTCTTTCTGAAGAAAGGCGAACGGAGGAAGATTCCCGCCCCCCCAGGAGTGCTCAGCCAACCGTGGCGTCCGGGCGGCAGCCGCTGGGTTCGGTTGTGCTGTGTGTAATGATCTGGGGGCCCGAGGGCGGGGCGGGGAGCAGGCGAGGGTCGGCCGGGAGGGGACACTTCCCGCGGGCGCGCGGAGCGAGGACGGTGACAGCCACGCGCGCACGTGCGCGCCCAGTCGCAGCGCGGCCCCGAGACCTCCAACGGCCGCTGAGAGGCGCGCGGGGGCTGCCCCGCTGCCGTCTAGGGGCTCCGTCCCGCGGCGTCCCCCGCGTCCCCGGCCCGAGTACCTGAGCGCCCGGCCGTGTCCACCCCGTCCGTCTTGGCTCGTATTTCGTCCCCGTGGCCATAAGGGCCCGCCCCCCAACTCCCCTTTACGCTCCCAGGGCAGGGTCCTCACGGCCCATGCTGGCCGCTGGGGGCCCGCGCCGCCCAGACAGTTCCCCGGCCGGCCAGCCGGCCACCATGGTGGCCCTGAGGCCTGTGCTGCTCCTCCAGGGGGGCTAACCGGTCCAGAGTGCAGGCCTCGGGGCGCGAGGGTCCCGGGCCTGAGCCTCGCGCCATGGCTGGGGCCATCGCTTCCCGTATGAGCTTCAGCTCACTCAAGAGGAAGCAGCCCAAGACGTTCACCGTGAGGATCGTCACCATGGACGCCGAGATGGAGTTCAATTGCGAGGTAACCGGCTGGCAGCCCCGACGGGCTGCGGTAAGGGGGAGCCGGGCGGAATCCGGTGGAATCCCCGCTTGCTGGGCCCTGCCACGGGTCCGACGCCGATCCGGGCGCCTCTGCCGCGGTGACAGTCCAGGTGAAAGCTTGAGGGATTGTATCATCTCTCAGCTTGTATCATCTCTCAGCATAGACAGAGTCGACCAGAACCGGAAGGAGCCATCTAGGCCCAAATCCTCATGTTAAGAATAATTGCTGCTATTTTTTTCCCCCCATAGGGTTTTTGGGTTTGGAAGCACTCCTGAAGGTTCTCATTCATTGTTGCTGCAAGAGGCTGGAACTATCCGTAGTGGAGAATTCTGGTTTTCAGTGTCAGGCTTAAGCTCCAGCTTTATGGTCTTTTTTACCTCGTTAGATATTATGTGCCCCAGGTGTTAAAAGTTACATCTTGTATAATGGAAAGTCTATACTTATTTCTCTTTTCCAAAGCTTACGTTTTTTGGGGGAAAAAGCTCCTTAAGAAAAGATTTGATGTTTAATACTTTTCATGCAGTTTACATCATGATGATAATAACAGTTATCATTCGTTGAATACATTCTAAATGTCAGACGTTCGTACCTTTAATTCTCATAACAACCCAATGAGGTAGGTACTCCAAACCATGTATCTAGTAAGTGGCAGAATGGGATTTTAAGTCAAACTTCTAGCCAGAACAATACTGCCTTTCAAGTAGTGTAAGTCTTTGCTAGTCCAGAGTGTGTTCTGTGAACCAGCAGCATTGGCAAGAGCGACTTAAGTCAGGGATTGGCAAACTTTTTCTGTAAAGGGCCACAAAGTAAATATTTTCAGCATTGCAGACCAGGCCATAGGATCTCTGTTACAACTACTCAGTTCTTCAGCTCTACGATTGTAGCCCAAAAGCAGCCTTAGGATTGACTTCCAGCTTGACAGCGTGAGGAGCCCCATTGACTTCCCCTATAAGACTGGTGAAAATTACTTTAAAAAACTCAACCATTTAAACCCTCTGGAAATGGTCCTCAGGGCAAACAGCCATCAAATGAGTAAACATCTATTCAAGAAAAGCTATGAAAATTTGCTAAGTAAGGTGAGAGTTTATGGTATTTGAACCAAGGCTACTGCTTCCCTCCCCACTTCCAACTCAGCCGGGGGGGGGGGGGATCCACTCCAGACTGCTGCAACACAGAACACAGGGCTCCTTCTTTCCCCTAGCTCCCTGTCAAACCACTTTCTTCCCGGGAGGAGCAGGACTTAAGTGTTTCTTACCCTGTGCAAGGCTTCTTGCTGCCGAGACTAAGTCCCAGGTGTGAACAGTTGAAAGATGGGGCTTCCTTCTTTTATCTAGCTCCTACTTCCGGAATAGGAGCTGTGCCTTGGGTAGGGCGCACTGAGACTACTGGGGTCCCAGTTGCTCTTTTCCAAGCCCTAGCTTGTGCCATGGTGGTTCTATGCCAGGAGAGGCAAAATAAGACCTCTGATTGGTCCTCCCCTTCAGAGATTTTACCTGGAGGGAGAAGTCTTTAAAACCTGTAGCTCCTGCTCTCTTCCCAAAGGTTAGTTCATTTGCAACAAAATGTGGAGAAGTTTATGCCTAAGGGAACTCTTAAAAACAGTAGAGGTTTTGGTGAAGGGCAATTAGGAGGAGATTGTGGATTTACTGAAGATGCTACCTAGACTATAGGCCAGCTAGTTTGCCGGAGAAAATCAGAAAAGACAGCTGGGAAGAGCCAGTTTGGGATTATAACTGTTTTCTCGGAAGGGCCACCTTTGTTTTGTTTTGTTTTCCTTTCTTTTCTTTAAAATTTTTTAAAAAATGTTTATTTATCGGGGCGCCTGGGTGGCTTAGTTGGTTAAGCGTCCGACTTTCGCTTAGGTCATGATCTCGCAGTTTGTGGGTTCGAGCCCCACGTCGGGCTCTGTGCTGACTACCAGCTCGGAGCCTGGAGCTTGTTTCAGTCTGTGACTCCCTCTCTCTCTGACCCTCCCCTGCTCACGCTGTCTCTCTCTCTCTCCTAGAAATAAATTAAAAAAAAAATAAATGTTTATTTATCTTTGAGAGGGAGAGACAGACAGACAGAGCTTGAGTGGGGGACGGGCAGAGAGAGAGGGAGGCACAGAATCAGAAGCAGGCTCCAGGCTCCGAGCTGTCAGCACAGAGCCTGATGCAGGGCTTGAACCCACAATCTGTGAGATCATGACCTGAGCCTAAGTTGGATGCTTAACCGACTGAGCCACCCAGGAGCCCCCAGAAGAGCCACCTTTGAATTATTTTGTAGAGTGAATTATGTCCTAGGGCATGGTTGAAAATAATAGAACAGTAAAACACAATTTTATTTTATTTATTTATTTTTTTAATGTTTTATTTATTTCTAGGAGAGAGAGAGAAAGAGAGACAGCGTGAGCAGGGGAGGGTCAGAGAGAGAGGGAGTCACAGACTCTGAAACAGTATCCAGGCTCTGAGCCGGCAGTCAGCACAGAGCCCGACGTGGGGCTCGAACCCACGAGCCGCGAGATCATGACCTAAGCAAAAGTCGGATGCTTAACCGACTAAGCCACCAGGCACCCCTAGAACAGTAAAACACAATTAATGGAGTTTAACAGCTGGGTGCAATCAGGGGAAGGAGCAGGAGCTCTACTCTACACTGTTACCCCAGGATGACTGTGGCCATAAAACCAAATTTGTGCCTTCCTGAGGAACAACATTATAGGCCTTGACACTGTGTGAAGGAAATAGATTTCACCAAAACATTCCAGCCCATCACTAAAGAAACAAGCAAATAATAATGTCTGGGGTGGGGAGAAATAGTCCAGCATCTATATTATTTAGACAACATATGATCTAAGATGGCTGGTTTCTAACAAAAAATTATGAGGCATGCAAAGAAACAGGGAAATATGACCTTTACAATGGAGAAAGATTAGCAACTGAAATTGCCCCTAAGAGTGACCAGATGTCAGATTTAGCTGAAAAGGTTTCAAATAGCCGTTACAAGTAGGTTCACAGTACTGAAGGAAAACATGATTAATGAAGGAAGGCATAAGCATAGGAAGGCCTGGGTGATGCAGTTGGTTAAGTGTCTGACCTCAGTTTAGGTCATGATCTCACGGTTTGTGGGTTTGAGCCCTGCATTGGGCTCTGTGCTGACAGCTTGGAGCCTGGAGCTGCTTTGGATTCTCTGGCCTTCCCCTGCTCATGCTCTCTCTCTCTCTCTCTCTCTCAAATAAAGATTAAAAAAAAAAAGACAGAAGGCATAATGACATTTTTGCATCAAGTAGAGAATATCAGTAAAGAGATGGGGATTATAGAAAAGAAGCAAAAAAAATTGTAGAGTTGGAGCACCTGGGTGGCTCAGTTGGGCGTCTGACTTCGGCTCAGGTCATGATCTCACAGTTTGTGGGTTCGAGCCCCACGTCGGGCTCTGTGCTGACAGCCAGCTCAGAGCCTGGAGCCTGTTTCAGATTCTTTATCTCCCTCTCTCTCATCCTCCCCTGCTCACGCTGTCTCTCTCTCTCTCAGAAATAAATAAAAAACATTTTTAAAAATTGTAGAGTTGAAAAGTACCATAACTGAACTAAAAAATTAACTAGAAGGGCTCAAAGTAGACTCAAACTGGCAGAAGAAAGAATTCTCCTGTTTGAAGAGGAAATTATAGAGACAATGCAAGCTGAAAAACAGAAAATATGAAGAAAAATGTACACAGCCTCAGAGAAATCATTAAGTGCATATGTGAAAAGAATACCAGGAGAGGAGAGAGAAAAATATATTAAAAAAAATAATGGCTGAAACTTTACGAATTTATGGAAAAATAGTAGTCTGGACATCCAGGAAGCTCAATAAACTCCAAGAGGATAAATACAAAGAGATACACAAACAGAAACATCATAGTAAAACTGCTGAAAGTCAAAGACAAAATCTTGAAAGCAGCAAGAGAAAAATGACTTGTGACATACAAGGAAACCCAAGTAAGATTAACAGCTATCTTCTCTGCAGAAACTGTGGAGGCCAGAGACTGTGGGATAACATATTCGAAGTGCTCAGAGAAAATAACTTGTCAACTTAGAATCCTATATCCAGCACAGCTGGATATTTCAAAATGGCTATTTCAAATATGAAGGTGAAATACTTTCCCAGATAAACACAAACTAGAGATGTTGCTCAAAGACCTGTCTTACAAGAAATATGAAAGGTTCTTCAGGCTGAAAACAAGTGACCTCAGATAATAATTCAAATCTACATGAAAAGAAAAAAGAGCACCAGGAAAGATAATTATGTAATTATAAAAGACAGTAGAAATGCATATTTTTCTCTTCTTATAACTGATTTACTTTAATTTTAGAGAGAGAGAGAAAGAGAGAGAGTGCACGTGCAAGTAGGGGAGAAGGGCAGAGGGAGAGAGAATCCCAAGCAGGGATTCAGTATGCATACTCAGTATGGCCTAATGCAAGGCTTGATATTATGACTCTGGGATCATGACCTGAGACAAAATCAAGAGTCAGATGCTCAACTGACTGACCCACCCAGGTGCCCCTTCTTATAACTGATTTAAAGAGCAATTGTGTAAAATAATACGTATATAATGTACTGTTGGGCCCATTACATACAAACATAATATATTTGTGGTATACTTGCCAATAGCACAAAGGAGGTAGGTCAGAGCAGAGCTGTAATGGGCTGAGGAAATGGCCACAGATGGTAAAGTAGTAACTATAACAGTGTATCGTTGGGTTTGTAATTTTAACAAATGTCATATGTGTGTACACATATATATGTATATATATACACACACACACACACACGTATGAATAATATATATATTGTATACATATGTGTATATTTTATGTATGTATATATGTAATTTTAATAGGTGTCATATATATGTGTATATATATATGAAAAATAGTCTACAAAAAAGGAAAAGGGAAAGGACCTATATAGGAGTAATATTTTTATATATCACTGTAATTAAGCTAGTATAATTTGAAACTGATTTTGGTAAGTCAAGATTATCTGGTAAACCCTAGAGCAACCACTAAAAACAAAAAACAAAATAAATCCCCAAACACTTAAAAAGTATAGTGAAGGAATCGTTAAATAAATTTAAATGCTTCATTAGAAAATATTCACTTAATGAAAAAGCAGGTAGTAAAGGAGGAATAGAGAAACAAAAATGACATGAAACACATAGAAAACTAAATTAAAATGGCAATTGTACACCAAATAATTAGATAATTTAATGAAATGGACCATTTCCTGAAAGACACTCAAGAAGAAACAATCGGAATAGACCTAAAACAAGTGAAGAGATTAAGTCAGTAATAAAAATACCCACAAAGAAAGGTCCAGGCTCTAGGTAGTAGAGGCCCAAGTGGGTTCCCTACTGAATTCCACCAAACATTTCAAGAACAATTAATATCAATTCTTAACATACTCTTCCAAAAAATAGAAGAGGAGGGAATACTTCCCAACTTATTTTATGAGGCTGGCATTACTCTGATACCAGAACCCAACAAACTATCACAGGAAAACTAGAGACTAAGATCCCTTATCAATATAGAAGCAAAATGGAATACCTGGCTGGCTCAGAAATTAGTTTAAAAATGTATGGAATGGGGCACCTGGGTGGCTGAGTTGTTTAAGTGTCTGATTCTTGATCTCCGCTCAGATCATGATCTCACATTTCATGGGATCGAGCCCTGGAAGCATGGGGGTTCTGCTCTGGAAGCATGGAGCCTGCTTGGGACTCTCTCTCTCTCTCTCTCTCTCTCTCTCTCTCTCTCTCTCTCTCTCTTTCTCTCTTTCTCTCTCTCTTTCTGTCTCTCTGTCTCAAAAAAAATATGAAAGTGAAAATTCTTTTTTTTTTTTTTTAATATTTTATTTATTTCTAGAGAGAGAGAGAGAGAGAGAGGGAGGGTCAGAGAGAGAGGGAGTCACAGACTGAAACAGGCTCCAGGCTCCGAGCTGGCAGTCAGCACAGAGCCCGACGCGGGGCTCGAACCCACGAACCACGAGATCATGACCTAAGTGAAAGTCGGACGCTTAACCGACTAAGCCACCCAGGCGCCTAAAGCGAAAATTCTTTTTTTTTTTTTTTAATGTTTTATTTATTTCTAGGAGAGAGAGAGAGAAAGACAGCGTGAGCAGGGGAGGGTCAGAGAGAGAGGGAATCACAGACTGAAACAGGCTCCAGGCTCTGAACTGGCAGGCAGCACAGAGCCCGACGCGGGGCTCGAACCCCCGAACCGCGAGATCATGACCTAAGCGAAAGTCGGACGCTTAACCGACTAAGCCACCCAGGCGCCCCATGAAAGCGAAAATTCTTAACCAAACTATTAGCAAACCGAATCCAACAACAAATAAAAAGAATCCTACATCATAACAAGGGAGATTTATTCCAGGAATTCAATGTTGATTTAACATCTGAAAATCAAATAATGTGATACATCATATGAATAGAATAAAAAACAAAAATAACATGATCGTCTCAATAGATGCAGAAAAAGCATTGACAAAATCCAGCAACATTTCATGATAAAAAAAACCTTCAACAAAATAGGAATAGAAGGGAGCTTCTTCAACCTGATAAAGAATATCTATAAAGAACCCACAGCTAACTTAGTGAAAGACAGGATGCCTACCTGCTAAGATCAGGAACAAGAAAAGGATATCTTTCCACTTCTATTCAATATTGTTTTTGGAAGATCTAGCCAGGACAATTAGGCAAGAAAATGAAATAAAAGTGTTTATATGGAAAGGAAGACATAAAAATATATTCAAAGATGACATGATCTTGTATATAAACTCTAAGGAATCCCCTAAAAAAACTATTTGAACTAATAAACGAGTTCAGCAAGATTGTAGGATACAAGAGCAATATGCAAAAATCACTTGTAACTCCATATACTTGGAACAATACGAAAATAAATTTCTACTTACAATAACATCAAAAAGCATAAAATACTAGGACCAAATTTAACAAAAGAAGTGTAAAACTTTTACTCTGAAAGTTGTAAAACATTGTTGATGGAAATTAAAGATGATCTAAATAAACGGAAAGACATCCTTTGTTCATAGATCACAAAATTTAATAATTTTAAAATAGCAGTTTTCCCCAAACTGATTTACTCATTGAACACCATCCCTATCAGAATTTCTGTTTACTGCTTTGTAGAAATTGATAAACATTTCTAAAGTTTATATGAAATTGCAAGGGATCTAGAATAGCTAAAACAATCTTGAAACAGAAGAGCAAAGTAGGAAGACTCATACTTCCTTATTTCAAAACTTACTACAAAGCAACCATAGCATAACAGTACATAACAGTGTAGTACTGGAATAAAGATAGACATAGCAGTCAATGGGATAGAACTGAGTGTCCAGTAATAGGTCCATACTTCTATGGTTACCTGATTTTTGACAAGGGTGCCAAGACCATTCAATGGAGGAACCAACAAACAGTGCTGAAACTGAATAGCAACATGCAAAAGATTGAAGTTGAACCGTTATTCTACACCACATACAAAAATTAACTCCAAAGACTAAATGTAAGATCTAAAACTATAATACTCTTAGAAGAAAATGGGGATAAATCTTCATGACTTTGGATTTGGCATAGGATCCTTAGATATGACAACAAAAGCATGAGCAACAAAAGACAAAGGTAAACTTCATTGAGGTTAAAAACATTTGTCCTTTGAAGGACACCATCAAGAACATGAAAAAATATTAGCAAATCATGGATCTCAGAAGGGTCTTATATCTAACATATATAAAGAACTCTTATTGCTCAGTAAGAGAATTCAAAAGTGGGCAAAGGAGGGGTATCTGGTTGGCTTAGTCATTAGAGCATATGACTCTTGATCTTGGGATTGTGAGTTCAAGCTCCACGTTGGGTGTAGAGTTTACCTAAAAAGATGGGCAAAGAATCTGAATAGACATTTTTCCAAGGAAGATAAACAAATGGTCAATAAGCACATGAAAAAATACTCACCTTTATTAATCCATCAGGGAAATGAAAATAAAAAACACAATGAGATACCACTTTACCACAATGAGAGTCAATTACTATGATGACTAGAATCAAAAAAGGCATATAATAAATGTTGACGAGAATATGGAGAAATTGGAACCTGGATACACTGCTGGTGGGAATGTAAGATGGAGCAGCCACTTTGGGAAACAGTCTGGCAATTCCTCAAACTGTTGAATATAGAGTACCAGTACCATATGACTCAGCAATTCACTACTGGGTATTTACGCAAGAGAAATGAAAACATATGCCTCCAGAAAAATTTGTATATAAATGTCCGTATCAGCATTATTCACAATAGCCAAAAGGTGGAAACAACCCAAATGTCCCTCAACTGATGAAAGGGGTAAACAAAAGGTGGTGTATCAATATAGTGGAATGTTATTTGGCATGAAGAAGGAATGAAATACCAATACATGCTACAGCATGTATTGAAAACATGCTAAGTGAAAGAAACAGTCACAAACAAATGTATTATTTCATTCATAAGCACGTCTAGAGTAGGAATATCTAGGGAAATAGAAAGTAGTTTTGTGGTTGCTTAGGACTGGAAAAAGAGTGCAGGGATATAGGAATGATAGCCAAGAGGTACAAGGTTTCTTTTTGAGTGAAGAAAACGTTCTAAAATTTAGTGATGATGGTTGCCCAACTCTATGAGTATGCTAGAAACCATTGAATTGTGCACTTTAAATAGATGCTGATCCCTAATCTAAATTTCTTTTTTTCTTTAATTTTTTTTTAATTAAAAACTTTTTAAGTAATCTCTACACCCAGTGTGGAGCTCAAACTCACAACCCTGAGATTAAGTGTCACATGCTCTACTGACTGGGCCAGCCAGGCAACCCCTGACCTAAGTCTCTCTATTTCATAAATGTTGTGAGAGGGGTGCCTGGGTGGATCAGTCTGTTAAGCATCTGACTCTTGGTTTTGGTTCAGGTCATGATCTTGCAGTTTGTGGATTTGAGCCCCGCATCTGACTCTGTGTTGTCCACGCAAAGATTCTCTCTTGGGATTCTCTCTCTCCCTCTCTGCCCTTCTTCCCTCACTCTAGTGCAAGTTCTCTCTCTTTCAAAAATGAATAAACTTAAAAAAAAATGTTGTGAGAGACTGACGTAGGGAAAGGATTTCTTCAGCCATAGTTTTACCATGAAAATCACTTCTTTTTGGGGCGCCTGGGTGGCTCAGTCGGTTAAGCGTCCGACTTCAGCTCAGGTCATGATCTCACGGTTCGTGGGTTCGAGCCCCGCGTCCAGCTCTGTGCTGACAGCTAGCTCAGAGCCTGGAGCCTGCTTCGGATTCTGTGTCTCCCTCTCTCTCTGACCCTCCCCTGCTCACACACTCTCTCTCTCTCAGAAATAAATAAAACATTAAAAAAAAATTAAAAAAAAAAAAAAGAAAATCACTTCTTTTTTTCTTTAAACAGACCCCAGACCGAAAGAGGATGTACAGTATTAACAGTTATAGCAGGGTTTCTAAACCTTGGCACTGTTGACATTTTGGTTGGATAATTCTTTGTTGTGGTGGGGGCTGTCCTGTGCATCGTAGGATGTTTAGAAGCGTCTCTGGACCTTAGCCACTAGATGCCTGTAGCACTTCCCCATACTCCTTTTCATGGCAACCAAAAATGTCTTCAGACATTATCAAGTGTCCCTGGGGGGTAAACACCCTTCTTTCTGTCCCTCTCCCTGCCACCATATTGAGAACCACTGGTTAGAAGAAGAGAAGAGTAGTGATATTCAGACCTTGCAGGGTTTTATAAGGATTCCTGGAATACATAGTGCCAGGCAGAAAGGAAGAACTAGAAGGAAGTATACTTGGCCTACAGTAGGAGGCGCAGGTCACCCTGTCACTGCCATGTTGTGATTTGTCAAGCTATTGCATCTCATTGACTTTCCAGTGGAATTACATGTTTATAAACAAAGATGTTCAAATATTTTGTTGAAGATTGTTACGGTAGTTTGACTTACACTGATAGAGCTCTGAGAAACTATTAGACTTTCTCCTGCCCTATTTTTATGTTGTACATTAACTGAGCAAAGTGCTGATACAAGGAGATGGCAGATGCATTTTGGGGGAAAAAAAAGGAAGAAGAGGAGAGATGGTACTTGAGGAATTCTTTTTTTTTTTTTTTTTTTTTACAAAGAGTTTATTGTCAAATTGCTTTCCATATAACACCCAGTGCTCATCCCCACAAGTGCCCTCCTCCATGCCCATCTCCCCCCCCCCCCACTCCCATCAGTCCTCTGTTTCTCAGCATTCAAGAGTCTCTCATGGTTTGCCTCTCTCCCTTTCCCCCACCATTTCCCCCCTTCTTCTCCCCCATAGTCCTCCGTCAAGTTCCTCCTAATCCTCCTATACGTGCAAACATATGATATTTGTCCTTCTCTGCCTGACTTATTTTGCGAAGCATAACACCCTCAAGGTCCATCCATGTTGCTACACATGGCCAGATTTCATTGTTTCTCATTGCCATGTAGTATTCCATGGTATAGATAAACCACATCTTCTTGATGAGGAATTCTTTATTGAGGTGAAAGGTAGGTGGTGTTCCAAGGAAGACTCCATTTCAGAACCAGTGGTAGTTAACATATGAATCATGTTACCTTATGCTAATAAGTTCAGACTTTTTTGCTGTAGAGAGGGGATAAATCTCTTTCTTGCACTACTTGCGGCATTGCAAAATTGGCTTGATGTTAGAGGATTTTTCCACTTGAAAAATTTGATATTTGTCATTTTGAGAAAGTGGGTGCTGAATGTAATTTGCCAGGAGGCTAAACGGTTATGTTATTTCTTATCTAGGCTGGAATTTTACTCTAATAATTCAATCTATCAGTGAGAAGAGCCAAATATGAAAAATTTCTCAAAATCGAGTTGTGAGAGATCCTAATAACATCTTATACTGGAAACAAAGCCTCCTTCTCCTGTTGGTTGATATCCCGGATGTTTTCACATACCCAAATGGGATTATGATTGAATTAAACACCAGCATTACAGATCATTCCAACATACAAATGGACATAAAGTAGAAACTTTGGAAAGAGGAAAACAAAAAGAACAAACTCTGGTATTTTCAGTAAGTTACATCCCAGACACCCCAAGATTTAGGCAAATGCTTCTCTTGTAGGATGTAAATCCCCAAAGGGCAGTGGTGGTCATTTCATTGCTTAGTTGTATATGGTAATGGGGCTCTATATGAGGGCATGGAGAAACTTTTCTTCTTATTTTCAGAAGAAAGGTTGTTTCTGCCTTTTCTGTGGGTTCTCCCATGGGGTTTAAGCACTGCTAATGGAGGGCATGGGTGCTGCACATCTAGGATGTGGGCAGTCAGGGGTAAATGATTGATGCAGTTGTGCTCAAGGATGAAAGAAGCAGGGTATACGCTGGCTAGTGCTGCCACCTGCTGGACCCCAGGTCTGCTCTTTTGTAGGAGGAAAGGTAGGGAATAGCAGCTACTGTGTGCCATGTGCCATGCTAAATGCTTTAAAATGTACTATCTCATTTGACACTTGCAATAGATTCACTTATTCACTCAACAGATATTTACTGAGTACCAGTGTGGGCCTAGCAGTGATCAAGGCCTGCTTAGGATGGAGGTCATTGGCTTCATTTCCAGAGTGGGAATTGGAGGCTCCAACAGGGTAAATAGCCTGCATAAAGTCCTGTCGCAGCCACTGTCTATTCTGAGAGAGAAAGAAAAGGACGGTGGGAGAATCTCAGTAATGACCAGTGGGGGAGCACATGGGTGGTTCAGTGGGTTAAGCATCGGGTTTTAATTTCAATTCAGGTCATGATCTCACAGTTCGTGAGTTCGAGCCCCATGTTGGGCTTAGGAGCCTGCTTAGGATTTTCTCTCTCCTTCTCTCTCTGCCCCTCTCCTCCTCATGTGTGGGAGCTCTCTCAAAATAAATAAACATTAAAAAAAAATGACCAACGAGGCTAGCAGTTGCTTATTTGAACCTCACAACAAGGCTTTCAAGTCAATTGGAAAGCTCTCAGCTCAAGTTCCAGTTTTCTGTCGGGGCTCTGAAGCAGCACGGCCTAGAGGTTATGAGTGTTGTCTTGGAAGAGCATGGTCTTGGGATCCTGATCCCTGGCTCTGTCCTAATCAGTTCAGTGCCCAGACAGGTTCCTTAGTCCTTTCAGATGCCTGTCTCCTCATCTGTAAAATGGAGAGCATAATAATTCTTCCTGTATGGGGTATTGTTACTGAGATTAAAACTGAGTCATTATTGGTAAAGTACTTAGACAAGCACCTGGCACAGGTAAGTTCCATATCCAGGTTATTACATAAAAAGAAGTAAATCCAGGGCCTCTCAGCATTTGGCTCCCTTTGCCAGTCTCTCCCACACTTCCTCACTTACCCTTTTTGCTCTTGGCCTGTTGTCCTGGTTGCTGTTTCTGGAAAGTACCTCTTTTCATACTGGTGTGCCTTTGCATAGAATGTCCTTCTCACTTGTCTGCTGGCACAGATGTTCTTATTCTCCTTCTAGGCTCTGCTCAAGTGTTCCCCCCTCTTTTATTTTTTAATGTTTATTTTTAAGAGACAAAGAGAGACAGAGTACAAGTGGGGCAAGGGCAGAAAGCAAGGGAAACACAGAATCTAAAGCAGATTCCAGGCTCTTGAGCTTTCAGCACAGAGCCCAGCATGGGGCTCAAACTCATGAACCGTGAGATCATGACCTGAGCCGAAATTGGAAGCTTAACCTACTGAGCCACCCAGGCACCCCCACTGTTCCCCTCTCTTGTGCCCAGGACCACCACATAGCTACCAGTGATGGGGCTGGTATTCAAACCCAGGTCATCTTCCTTCCAGGCTGGCTCTCTTTCTGTTAATCTATGCTACCCGTATAGGAAGCTCCAAGTAGAAAAAGGAAAGAAACCATTAGAAACCAGGAGAGAACTGTGGTATTTGGTAAACAGAATAAAGAAAGTAGAAATAAGAGATTTTACAAAGAACTTCCTAACTCAGCTATTTGTCTATGGTATTATTTTGTTTATTTCAATTGGTATAAGTTACCACTTCAGAACCATTTTTTAAAATGTTTTATTTATTTTTGAGAGAGAGAGATATCGTGAGCAGGGGAGGGTCATAGAGAGAGGGAGACACAGAATCCGAAGACAGGCTCCAGGCTCTGAGCTAGCTGTCAGCACAGAGCCTGACGTGGGGCTTGAACCCACGAACCATGAGATCATGATCTGAGCCGAAGTCGGCCGCTTAACCGACTGAGCCACCCAGGGGCCCCACAAAACCATTCTGTAAACTTGCCAGTGGGCTTAAGTTTCTGGCTGGTGGATGATGTGACTGACAGCCTCTGCTAAATTGCCTCAGTGTCTGGTTTGTCTTTGAATCAAATGGACATTTTCCATAAGTGAATGCTTTTCACTTGCCATGATCTACTTGGAAATCCTTGTCTGTGGCTTAAAATGAAGCTTATTTTGCAACAGTTAAATATTTTCTAGTTGCATATTTAACAAGCTTTATGATTGCAGTGTTCTTCCCTATATTCAACCTGATGTTTTCTCTTAATATTTAGTGTGTCCACATTTCTAGCAGTTGGTTAACCTCTCTATCCTGAGGCCTTTTCATGTACTTCGAAAAGTTAGTTAACTAACCTCTTTGAAGTCCTCCTCCTTCTCCACCCCCTTTCCCCAGTGCAGTTCAGTTTTGGAATACTTAATATTTAAGGCATTGGAGCACACAGAAAGATCTTTAAGAGGGAGGGTCCCAGACTTCCAGGGTATTCATAATTAAGTTAGAGAAACAGGATACACATGAAAAGATAATGCAGATGAGTCTATCTATCTATCTATCTATCTATCTATCTATCTATCTATCTATCAATCAAATGAGGATGTGTTCCTATTGAGAGAGAGAAGAAAAACCATGCAATGGGGTAAATAGGGGAACACCTGCACCCAGGGATTGAAGGCAGGTTTGTGTCCACAGATGAAGGGGAAGATTATTCCTGTCAGTGGATCAGTGGATGTGGCCTGAGCAAAGGCAATGGTATTAGTTTATTTATTGCAACTGGTATAGGATACAATCCTGTGGTGTGAGGTAGAAGAGGAGAGAGATGTGTTTGAATTCTTAGGTTCAGGACAGATATTAGAGTCCTTTAAAGGCTAGGTTAGGGAGCTTGTATTCATCAAATACAGTGAGGGAACTTTGAGATTTTTTACTAGGAGAGTGATTTAAAGTGGTCTTGGGGCACCTGAGTGGCTTAGTCGGTTAAGCATCCGACTTTGGCTCAGGTCATAATCTCAGAGCTTGTGGGTTCGAGCCCTGTGTCAGGCTCCGTGCTGACAGTTCAGAGCCTGGAGCCTGCTTTAGATTCTGTGTCTCACTCTCTATCTGCCTCCTCCCCACTCACGCTCTGTCTCTCTCTCTCTCAAAAATAAACAAACATTGAAAAAAATTTACAAAGGGGTGCCTGGGTGGCTGAGTTGGCTAAACTTCAGCTCTGGTTATGATCTCATCTTTCGTGAGTTTGAGCTCTGCATCAGGCTCTGTGCTGACATTTCAGAGCCTGGAACCTGCTTTGAATTCTGTGTCTCCCCCTCTCTCTCCCCCTCCCCCACTTGTGCTCTGTCTCTTCCTCTCAAAAACAAACAAACATTAAAAAGAAAAAGTGGTCTCCATGCAGAATGATTTGAAATGTTTAGGGGTGAGGTTGGGAAGAGTCTGGAAACAAAGCCCAATTAGAAGACAACCTCTCTGGGCTAGGTGTCACATGGAAACCTGAACTAGCTGGGGCCTGGGACAAGACTAGGCTGAATCCAAAGATGTGGGCACCAGGAGGATGAGGCTGGGGATCAGGGTCTTCTGTGATGAAGAATGAGCAGGAGACCTACTAGGTCCAAGATTCAGGAGGTACTGAGGTCTAGAGCCAGTCCTCAGTTGGCAAGGCCAGCTAAGCAGGAGGTAGTTCTTGGGTGAGTCCTGGCCAACATTGGGTTCAGGAGGTCAGCACACTTTCCTGTGTCTGGTCTGGGGCTGCTGTCAGGGTGTTACTTGTATAAAACCGGCGCGAACCCTGAACTGGTATTTGAACCCCTGGCTTCTAGGCCGAGCTCCCGAGTGTGATTTTGGGTATGCCTCTTCTTTCCCCCATCCCAGGCCTCAGTTCTTAGTGGGAAAAATGAGAGGAAAGAACTTGATTTCAAAGGCCCTCTGCTTTAACATCCTATTTTAGGTGCTCTGGGCAGAAGCAGCTCATTGCACACCTCCCCCTTTCATACCTCCTTCTTAGGTAGGAAGCCATCTCAGGACTTGAACATATAGGTGTGAGAAAAATCTGCTGGAGGACAGGAAAAATATTGCTTAGGGAACAAGAGCTGGCATCCTGATAGAAGGGGTAAGTTGGTGTGGGTGAAAGCCCTGCCACTGCCCCCTGCTGCCTGAGTGATCTTGAACTCCCTTCTCTAAGCCTCAGTTGCCACATCTGTAATATGAGGAGAATAATAGTATTTTTTTTTCAGGATTGTTTGAAGGCATGAATGCGGTGGACCTTTATGCCCCTTAGCCTGGGACCTGACCGTAGTAAGCACTTGGTAGACATCAGTTTCTCATGTAATGAGTTGGGGGTGTAGGAGTAAAGAAGAAGGGTCCTACGCTGGAGGCACTGCAGATTTTCTCCTTTCATCGTCTTCATTTTCTTTGAATCTTCTTGAGGTTATCCATGCCTTTGAGAAATGTAGGCTCACTGGACTCTAGAATTAGTCTAAATATAATGAGTTTTGTCTTACACCATATTTCTGTTTAAGGATCTTCTTTTTGTAATGTGCTATATGATAGATGTCTGTTGAGCTTGATGTCCACTGTGATAGCAGGATTCTTTTCTGATTTCTGCCATATTTATTCTCTTTTCTTTTGTCCCCAGTGTGTCGTTTTTCTCTGTTCTTTGTTTTGGACGACTTCTCCAATTATTCATGCTACTTTGGCATTCTAGTCCCAGAACGTTTTTGGTGCTTGTTTATTTTTAATTTCAGAAGTTAAAGGCATTTGAGGTCTTAAAAACCCAGAATTTAGTTCTCTCAGAGCTCTAATCTTTTTAGCCAGCTGGTGATGAGGCTTCTCTGGTGTGTTACAGGATGATGTGTGCCATCCTCCTGTCTCTGCTTTGTCTAATTTAGATTCTAAATCCACATGTTTTAGTACATTTTTAGCACGTAAAAATTTATTACCAAACTAGTGCTGACCTTAGGGAAAAAAAAATCTTTAATCAAATCTTCAGTCACCAGTGTGGAGACTCACACAGCTTAGAAATCACTCCGGCTACCACTAGGTGGGGTCAGAGAACATCATTTCTAAAGGCATGGGGTCCTTTTCCTCTTCTAGCCCTCTCTACCTTTTGACTTTTTGCTTCTTTGCAAAAAAAAAAGAAAAAATTTGGACTGAGCTTTGGAAAAGCTACAAAAGCTCCCTGTTAGTGAGTTACATTACTTATGGTTTCCTTCATCCACCTTGCCAGCTTTAATCTTCTAGTTTTTGTTGTTTTGATAATTTGACTTTCAGATAAAACTTAAAACCGAAGCCCAGAGTAATTACTAAACTTATCTGAACTGATCTGGAGTTTTAAATTCAGCAACAGTGACTTTATCTAGTGTCCTATTCATATTGACTGGAGATTAAATCAGTCTCATAAATATGTTAAAGAAGTCTTCAAGCAGACATTTTTACCAGCCCTGTGCCTCCTACCTAAACCTTCCAGTGTTGTTAAATCACTGTCCTCATCACGGACCACTGTGACAGGTCAAGCTAGAAATAGAACCTGAGTGTTTAAAATTTCTTCCCAGGCTAGAGTTGAGGTTCTCCATGAGCTCATTTGCACGGATGGGTTATGCATCAGCTCTGTTTTGCTGCGAGCTTTTTTGAAAGAATGTGCTTTTAAATACAAACTAATTTTGGTGATGTCCAGGGCAGGAGGAGTTAATCAGCTGGATAATACTCAGTCATGGATTGTGTTTCGGTCTGTTAGTTGTTTTTTTGTTTGTTTTTTGATGTTTATTTATTTATTTTGAGAGAGAGAGAGGGACAGACAGACAAAGTGTGGGGGAGGGGCAGAGAGCATGAGAGGAAGAAAGAGAAACCCAAGCAGGCTCCACACTGTCAGTGCAGAGCCCGATGTGGGGCTCGAACCCACAAATATTATTCTCAGTGTTTCAACCTTTTGTGATTATTGATAATTGCTGAATATCAACAGTGTGCTAGGTGCTAAAAGTTGTTTTTCAGCAACATTACGATGACCATTTTTTGTTAGAGAGTTTATTGTTAATACAGCCAGCTCTTGATTATTAGGAGTAAGGAACACAGTAGCAATAACAGACCCTGAGTAAGGAAAAAGAATGTAGAAAGCACACTTAAATTAAATGTTAAGTGTCATTTACATCCCTAGAAATGATTTTAAGATATAGAATGGAATGTTAGAGGATTAGAAGAAAATTATTATGACAGTGGAAAAAGTGCTACATGGTTTATACAAAACCATCTCAAGCTCATAGACTCAGAGGGTGTTAATCCTCAAAGACCACTTGATGATTGTGGAAGCTGAGAACCAAAGAGGTTAAGTGACTTTCCCAACACAGCAGGTTTGGGTGTTTTATAGCTATTTGACAAGGCTATGATTGCCCTCATGTTGTGAGCTAAGTTCCAAAGATAAAGATTGTCTCCTTTGCTTTTGGGGGACTGTATTGCTTTTATAGCACCATAACTGTATTGTTTCTTTTTGTTCTGTCATCTGTCAGCTGATTTGGAAATGCCTCATCTTTTTTCATAGCATCATAAAATTGAGACCTTGCACGGGGCATAGGAGATTGACAGAGGAAGAAACTGAGGCCCAGTGGAGTTGCATGGCTCACTGAGGTTATATATAGGCTTGTGTATGGTCGAGGGGGAGGGAGTTTAGGACACAGATCCCCTCTCTGAGTTCACTGCTACTCCCATTCCCTCTTTCCACCATAGTGGGAAACATGCCAGAAGCTACAAACATAAGGACTTTTTTCCCCTAGAAAACTATAATTCACTTAGTTTTGAAAGACTTAGAGTTTAAAACCTCCATTTTGTGGCTTCCTGAGATACTGTGATTTGTTTCTTACTAGTTTCTTTTGTTCTATGGAAATTTTTCTTGGTTGGTTCTCCAAGATTTGAATTTCCTTGCCAATGTATTTTTAGAGAGAGGAAATCAGTGTGTCACCAAAGGGGGAAAATATATACCTTAAGGCCCAATTATGCAATTAGAATTTTAATAAGGAGTATCATAAATTCTTGCTTCGTTGCAATCATTACTTAGAAGACTGTTCTACTCAGAAGCCTCATCTACTTATCATCATCATTATCATCAACATCATCAGCCAACCACAGGCACTTATGGAGTGGCCACAGGTTATTCAGTACTTGTTTGGGTTCTGGGAGACTTAGAAAGCATGGGGTGTGTTGTGTGTGTGTGTGTGTGTGTGTGTGTGTGTGTGTGTGTGTGTGTGTGTGTAGTGCAGATAGTAATCCGTGTGTGTGTGTATGTGGTGTGGATAGTAATCCTTGCCTTCAAGGAGTTTGTGATCTGCAAGACTGGAGGAAATACAGGGATCTTGGAGAAAGACAAACACCTCATTTCCCCATGTATATAAAGTACATACTGACTCATTTACCTGGTGTTGTACAGATGAAGGGTACAGTGGTGAGATAAAAGAACGGACCTTGGCAAGGTCTGGTTCTGAATAAATGGAAGCAAGTAAGTTTGCTGACTTGGGATACCCCATAGGCTGGGTTGTAATGGTCAGCGTTGGCTGGAGGGAGAAAGTAATTGGTGGAGGGCTTTTAAACCATTAATTTAAAAAAAAAATTTTTTTTTTAATGTTTTATTTATTTCTAGGAGAGAGAGAGACAGCGTGAACAGGGGAGGGTCAGAGAGAGAGGGAGTCACAGACTCTGAAACGTGCTCCGGGCTCTGAGCTGGCAGTCAGCACAGAGCCCGATGCGGGGCTCAAACCCACGAACTGCGAGATCATGTCCTAAGCGAAAGTCGGACGCTCAACCGACTAAGCCACCCAGGCGCCCCTAAACCATTAATTTAAACTTGTTTTTCTTGAGGTTTATTTATTTATTTTTGAGAGAGAGAGCAAGCGAGAGAGAGCATGCACAAGGGGGGGGAAGGGCAAAGAAAGAGAAGGAGAGAGAGAGAATCTCAGGCAGGCTCCATACTGCCAGTGCAGAGCCTGATGCAGGGCTCCAACCCATGAACCATGAAATCATGATCTGAGCTGAAGTCAGATGCTTAACCAACTGAGCCACTCAGGTGTCCCTTGAAACCATTAATTTAAATAGATTTGGCATACTAACAGATGATTGGGGGACTAGGAGAGGAAAATTCTTGGCTGGCATTGGTTATGGCAGAAACTGACAGGCAAGAGATTAGAGATGGGCTCTTTTGCAAAGAGGAGGTTTTTGACACATTTAGATGAGAGATAAAGGGGTTGTGTTTGGTATAGCAGAGAAATTAATCTCTTTTTTTGGAGGGTTCCCTTTTCCCCTTTGTTGGGAAATAGTGGATGATTAGGTGTAAGGTATCCTTTAATCATGCCAAGAAATGGCTGGATAGTTTTGCAATTTTGGCTTATGAGACACAAGAGCCACTTCTGTGGTGTGATGATATCACACCTTGAGTCTGGGCATGTCAGTTTTACACCTGCATTACTGTACTTTTTTTATCCTCTTTGATTAACCAGATTAAAAAAAATTTTTTTGGATGTTTATTTATTTTTGAGAGAGAGCGAGCGAGCAGGAGAGGGGCAGAGGTAGGGAGACACAAAATCCAAAGTAGGCTCCAGGCTCTGAGCTGTCAGCACAGAGCCTGATGCAAGGCTCGAACCCATGAACCGTGAGATCATGACCTGAGCCGAAGTTGGACGCTTAACCCCCTGAGCCACCCAGGTGTCCCAACCAGAATAGATTTTAATAGAGTCCATTATTCACTTCACAACAGAATCATTTCTATAACTTTTTCTGTTGTGTTTATCTTGTAAATGGAAGCGTTTGGTATCTATTTTTTTCAAAACAGACAAATAGAAGTTGTATTTAGATTAGCATCTTAAATTTTCTAGACATTTCAAAAAATATTTATTTATTTTGAGAGAAAACAAGAGTGTGTGCATGTGCTCACGTGACTGCGAGAGGGGCAGAGAGTGAGGAGAGAGAGAGAGTCCCAAGCAGGCACCATGCTGTCAGTGCAGAGGCCATTAGGGGGCTCAGTCTCACCAGCGTTGAGATCATGACCTAAGCTTAAATCAAGAGTTAGACACTTAACCAACGGAACCATCCAGGTGTCCCTCTAGACTTACAAACTGATTCTTGTAGCCAGCGATAACTGCAGAAGTCAGTTAGGGGGAAATGTTAAGAGGGGAAATCACAGTTGTCCTTGGTTTTCCATTTCCAAAATCGTGGTAAACACATGGCACATGCCCTGAGACCCAGGAGGCACAGTTCCTTCATTGCTCTATCTGAAAGGGGGTGACCTTCTGTCAGTTTTTATGGCAAATGCTAGGGCAGCTTGTGAGCTAAACCCTAATAAGCAAATGCTGTGTACTTCTCTTTCATCTTCTGGAAGAGACAGCTAATCAAATAACATGTCTTGTGCGGCTGAAAATCTAGTCCCCCAGACCTCTGTGAAACGGAACATTATTTTCCCTGGTTGCTTTTTCCAGATTTGAGTCTTCTGTTTAAAGCCAAAGTTTCTCTGTCGTCTAATTCTTCAACATTTCACAGCTAGTGGCCAAATTCAGTTCTCTTTCTTTAAGAAAGTTGTCATCTTCTAACGGTGGCCTTTCCCGGTCATGCGGCTGGTTTCCTACTGACGTTCCCTGGGTTTATCAGTAAATAAGAGCGATTGTTGGTAGCTGCATGACCCAGAGAAAGCAGTGGGGAAAATGCAATGTGAAGTATCAAAAGTAAAAACCAAATTGTAGTTTTAGGATTGTGAGTCTAAACCTGGCCAAGTATAAGATGACAGCTATGGACGCTTTTCATAATGTTTCCCCGGTTAATAGATCCCAATCAGCACTGTAGGTTATTGGTGTCAGTTGCTTTCTACAACAGAAAAGTGCTATGTTCCTGCTGCGGAGGGTGAGTGCTTAGTGCTATTTAGTTAAAGCATTCTGGGTTGATAAATTACAAGCACTTCACTTTGGGTAAAGCTCATAAATCCAGCCCCTACGAAAAATAACAAGCTGACAGCACTTAGTCCTGTTTATAAAGTTCACACGCATCTATCTTTGATACACGCACAAGTATATATCTATGAAATAGCACTGCAGCCTGTTAAAGTAATGGGAGAGCACAGCCACAAACCGAGAAGCATTGTACTTCCAGGCTCACTACCATTAGCCCCTCTCTGCTTGAAGGGCACCTCGAGGACAAGGCTTGCAGAGTAGGAGCTTGCACACCATGAAGTCCAGATTTGTGCTCCTTCCTGCCTTCTCCTGGCAAATCACCTTTCTTACTCCTGCCGCCTCCCTTTTCCTGTCTGCAAGATGATCGTCTGCCTGTTAGCGTCCCTGCTCTCCATTAGGCTGAGACAAGGCACAGGCATGGGCCTCAGCAAACACTTAAACGTGTGTTCTGGAAAAAGGACGAACCCTAACAAAAAGACCTCTAAGTAGTGTAAGGGCAAAGCCTGGAAGGCTTACGTGAGAAAAGGAAATATTTTAATAAAAAAATAAGCATGAGACTCATCCCACTGCCCATGGGATCTTCTTAGAGATCTGGCAGGTGTCGTCATGGGATGCACAACTGCTCAGAACCTGTGACTGAGCAACCTGCTTCCTAATGAACTTGTGGAGAGTCCGAAGTGTCACATGTACCGGGCTGAAGCTGCCTATTCAGTACTGCACTGAACATTCAGTACTGCAGATAATGTAATTATGCTGCTTGTCAGATACTAGAAAAGTGCAAAAAACATTCCTTCACTTTGCAACAGCTTGGACCCAAGCGGCAGACGTGCTGTTCCCTCTGGCTGACATGACCTCCCTTTCTTCAGCCCCTTCACCTGAGTATCAACTACTGCCTGGCTTCCAAGACCCAGGTCAGACCCTGTCTCCTCAGTGAAGCCCCTCACCCCCAGCCCCCCGGACCGAGCTGTGTTCCCACAGCACTGTGGTCTGTTAGCATTTACCGGGTTGCATTTTTGTTATCCATTTACCTACCTGTCTTCCCTGTCAGAGATGAATGGGGACAGTGTCTTGTCCTGAATTCATCATTTATCTCTTGTGCCAAACATAGTGACTAGGACGTAGTGGGTGCTCAATAAATGTTTGTCAAATGAGTGATAGCATGGTTAGCTCGATGAGAATTGATGATGCCCTTTCTGATCTGTCATCCATCATCCATGGAGTGAAACAGGACCAGGAGGCTTTACATGGCAACACTTGAGAATGTAAGGAGAGGAGGTGGGGTTAGAATGAATAATAACCATCCTTTATTGAGTATTTACCATGAGCTGGGCACTATATTTACTAAAGTATTTAGGCTTTTAAAATATATTAATGCACTTAATCCTTAGATTAATCTGCTAAGACCAGGTCTGTTTATTATCCTCATTGCGAAGCACAAGGAAGTTCAATAACTTGTCCAAGGTCACACAGTGACAGTGTGGAGATTCATACTGATGTTAGACAACTATCTATCTGTGTCTCTTAGACTGGTTCCTGGAAAGAATTAAGCCCTAATGTACAGAGGCATTCATCTTAGGTAATGATTCAACTTCTCTCCTGTATAACTAGAATGGTATGGTTATGTTTTCTCCTTGGGGAAAAAGGAAAAAACGGTCACCTGGATAGCTTTTTGGGTTCTGTGGCGGAACGAGAGAGGCGGAGTTAGTTGACAAAGAATTGGTGTTAGGTGGTGATTTTGGTCCTTACAGAAGCACAAGAGTATTCTCCAGTTACTGAACTACAGCGCTTTCTTTCATTTCCTGCAAGGACCATCTAAGCTTTTTTTTTTTTGCCTCTAGACCTTTCCATCTGCTGTTCCCTGTGCTTGGAACACACTACCCTGCTCACTGTTTCTTCCCAAAGCCCACTCTTCACTTGGCTCCCCTCTCCCACCATGAGAGTTGGTTTAGATGCCTCTTTCTGGGTTTTGTGTCCCTATTGTAGCACTCACAAGTGTTGTAGTGCTAGAAACCACACTTGGAGTTGATTATCGTGTGTAAGGTGAGGGAGGTGACTGGCTCATGTCCTAAGCCTATTCTGTAAGAGCAGAGATGGTCTCAGGTGCGCCTGGGTGGCTCAGTTGGTTAAACATCTGACTTCAGCTCAGGTCATGATCTCACAGTTTATGGGTTCGAGCCCTGTGTTGGACTCTGCCCTGATAGCCCAGAGCCTGCTTGAGATTCTTTCTCTCCCTCTCTCTCTGCCCCTCCCCTGCTCTCTCTGTCTAAATAAATAAATAAATAAACATTAAAAAAGAAAAAGCAGAGACTGCCTCTTTTGTTCCTCATTAATCTCCTGTACCTTGAATGGTGCTTGGACACAATGTGTGTTCACCAAATATTTGTTGGAAGCGTGGATGTATGGGGGCTAGTTTTGTTCTAAGTTTTTGAGCCTTTTTAAAAAATGTTTATTTATTTTGAAAGAGAACGAGCAGGAGTGGGGGTGGGAGAGAGAATCCCAAGCAGGCTCTGCACTGTCAGTACGAAGCCCAGCTTGGGGCTTGATCTCATGAACTGTGAGATGGTGACCTGAGCTGAAATCAAGAGTCAAATGTTTAACCAACTGTGCCACCCAAGCCTTGATTTTAGAGATAGGCAAGTCTTCTGTTGGACGGCTATTGTTTGCTGTATCTTTTTTTTTTTTTAATTTTAATGTTTATTTGAGAGAGAGAGAACATGCACACAAGTGTGAGTGGGGGAGGGGCAGAGAGAGAGGGAGACACAGAATCTGAGGCAGGCTCCAGGCTCCAAGCTTGTCAGCACAGAGCCCGACATGGCGCTGGAACTCATGAACTATGAGATCAGGACCTGAGCCGAAGTTGGATGCTTAACTGACTGAGCCACCCAGGCACCCCGTTTGCTGGGTCTTTTATGTACGAAGTCAGCTGGGCACTGTGGGCAACAGAGAGATGACTGATGTCACTGTTGCTCTGAGGCACCTTCAGACGTTCAGATCACATCACAGCATTAGCACAATGCAGTGGGTCCCTGATAAAACTGTAAAGAGGGACATGGTCACATTCTGGTAGGCATCTGGCACCAAGGAAGCCCATTCATAACCCAAGACCCCCTTTCACAGAGTGTCATGGGAATCACCAGAACAACTATGACCAGTGATTCTTGTTTGTAAAGAAGGAAACCCAGGGCTCCTGGGTGGCTTAATTGGTTAAGCATCCAACTCTTAATTTTAGCTCTGTGCTAAAACTCTGTGTGTGTTAATTGGGCTCTCTAACAGCAAGGAGTATGCTTGGAACTCTCTCTCCTCTTTCTGCTCCTCCCCTGCTTGCATGCTCATTCTCTCTCTCTCTCTCTCTCTCAAAAAAAAAAAAAAAAGGAAGAGGAAGAAAAGAAACCCAAATTAGGAAGACTAAATAATTAGTCCCACTCCTTATGGGGTGCCTGGGTGGCTTAGTTGGTTAAGTGTCCGACTTTTGCTTAGGTCATGATCTCGCGGTTCGTGGGTTCGAGCCCCGCATCGGGCCCTGTGCTGACTGCCAGCTCAGAGCCTGGAGCCTGTTTCAGTCTGTGACTCCCTCTCTCTCTGACCCTCCCCTGCTCACGCTGTCTCTCTCTCTCTCTCTCCTAGAAATAAATAAAACATTAAAAAAAAAATTAAAAAAAAAATAATTAGTCTCCTTACACTTGGGGAAGGGCATGTTGAAAAGTAGAACCTCACTACTGTGAGGTTAGATTGAACCCAAAAGAAAAACCTTTTCTTCTTTTAAAAAAAAAAAAATGTTTATTTTTGAAGTGAGGGAGGGGCAGAGAGCAAAGAGAGAGAATCCTGAGCCGGCTTCCCACTGTCATTGCAGAGCTTGACCTGGGGCTTGAACTCTGGAACTGTGAGATCAAGACCTGAGCCAAAATCAGGAGTTGGAGGTTTAACCGACTGAGCTACCCTGGTGCCCCCAAAAGAAAAATTTCTTAAATTACTTTATGATAGAACATTTTACTTTAAAAATAGAGCTAATAAACTGACTTAAGTTGTTTCTTACTGCTTATTTATTTTTGAGACAGAGAGAGACAGAGCATGAGCAGGGGGAGGACAGAGAGAGAGGGGGTCACAGAATCCAAAGCAAGCTCCAGGCTCTGGGCTGTCAGCACAGAGCCCGATGTAGGTAGGGCTCGAACTCACAGACTGTGAGATCATGACCTGGGCCAAAGTTAGACACTAGACCAACTGAACCACCCACGCACCCTGACTTTTTTTTTTTTTTAATATTTATTTTTGAGAGAAAAAGAGAGGACGTATGTGCGTGAGCCGGGGAAGGACAAGGAGAGAGAGGGACAGATGTTCCAAAGAGGGCTCTGTGCTGACAGTAGTGAGCCTGATGCAGGGCTCAAACTCATGAACTGTGAAATCATAACCTGAGCCGAAGTCGGACGTTTAACCGACTGAGCCACCCAGGTGCCCCTGAGCTAGTAAGACTTTAAATCAAATGTATTTAGGGCATCTCTACCTGGTTTCCTCTGCCACCATAACTTATCCTAACACTTAGTTGTTCATTGATTCCCTCTGAAACATGCTGCTCCTCCTGTATGCCATCTCTACTCTAGTGGAACCACCTGCTGTTCAAGCCAGAAATGCAGGTGTCCCTCTTCATTCTTGCCCCCTCAGTCCCTACCAGCACTCAGGCACCAGCTCTGCAACTGCCTCCTTTCCAATTCTCTGGCTGTCTTCTCTCCCTCCCACTGCCTTAATCAAGGCAGGAGTTGGCCTCCTTTCTGCTCTTCTTGATTCTAGGCTTCTTTCCTCCAACTCACTGTCTGCCCTGTTGATGGAGTGCATTCCTGAATGCTGATCCAATCCCATTACTCTTCTGCCCAAGAGCCTTCAACGACTCCCAAGACGAGCCACCTGGCCCCACATGGCACCCCATTCTTACCATGCCCCATCTTGGTTTCAGGCTGTCTCAGCTCTACCAGATGACTTGCATTTCACTGAGCTATCATAATTTTCTTTTTAAGCTTTCTCTCCTTCATCTAACCCTCATTTGTTCTCTAAAGCCTCTTCTGACCTTGGTCCTTGCCTGTGTCTCCCCTTGGTCCTTGCCTGTCACAGGGCCCATGAACCCACCATTTGGCGTCCTCGGTGTCTAGCATTCCTAGGCACATAGGATGTGCTCTGTAGTGCTTATTCAAAGTGCAAGCCATAGCAGAGGCTTTAATTCACACTGGGCTGTAAAGGAGCATTAACTGACTCTTCCCAAGAATGGGTTTGGTGTCAGGGCAGGAGAAGAGTGTTAAGACACCAGTTTTTTACTGGAAAAGGCGGTTGGGTAGTGCTGGTCGAGGGCAAGACGAATGGAAATGCTCTTAGCAGGAAAAGAGGCCATTGAGGAACTGAGGGGGTTGCCTTCCTTAGATCACCATGAAAAAGGCCAGTGTCTGCTTTAGAAGGCTGCCAAAGAATCTGTGACTCAGTTTCCTTATTTATACTTGAAGGGGAAGGGTCTACAGTAGGTAATTATTGTGGCTCATGTCCAACTCTGACATTCTGTGATCCTTAGAGTCAAAGTTAAGAATCTAAATAAGACATTTCTCAATTGGTATGAGATTTTTTCCCCCTTCTCACTTTTTTGCAAGCTTCCTGGGAACAAAGACGTCTATTTGCATTCAACAGGGGTCGTTTTGCATTTTAAAAACAAAGAAGTAGAAAGGAATGCAGGAAAACTGCTTTAATATGACACTATGTTTTGAGAATTTAAACTCCCCCCCCAAGTCCAGAAATTCACTGTTCATCTTGGGTTGAGATGCACCACACGTCCTGCTTGCGGCCGGGCCCTCCGTGGCCGTGAGTTATGGCGGCCTGGGAATCGATACCGTGATCTTCCTGGCCCTTGGTTGTTCAACTTCTCCAAGTTAATGTCTGTTCTTAATGTTACATTATCTTGTAGAAAGGTAGTCATTTATAATTTATATACTATGTACTGGCTTAACATAGAAACAAGAGGATAATCAGCATCCCGAAGCTCCTAGTTTTCCAAAATAACATTTCTTCAGTGAAGTCTGCCTGTAGGAATTAAAACCTGCCTTGAATTAAAAAATCCTTTGTGCTGTTGTCAGACTGGGAAATGGGTGTGCCGGCAAGCATTTGCAAGCCTCGCGGGAGGGGAAAGCCATCATCTTTTTTTTTTTTTTTTAATAAAACTTGTCATTTTATCCAATTCTACTAAAAATAATTTCTAAAGAGCTCATCCTTTGTAGTATTCCAGGGTCTCACTAAAGTCACAAAGAGGAGATGGGGCAGAGCTGGGAGGACATACAGGAGAAGTGGCCCCCGTGAAGGACAAAAGCCAATTCATACCTCAGTCACTTGTCTACTGCGGTTTTGGTGCCCTTCCATCTGGGTCGCTACTTTGCTCTTTGACTGTAAACACAGAGAATGGATGGGCTTTCCTGTTGAGTACCTCCCAGAGAACACACTGTTCATTCATATATATTAAAAATAGAAGACCTACTTGAAAAATGCGCTGTACACTCTGGTTTTAGCAAAAGCCAATAAGATAGTAGAGGTCTAACTTATTTTTTTTCCTTCTTGCTTTTATAACCTGTCTGAAACCCTAAGTTTTTCTCCCATTCCTTTCCGTTATGCATCTCCTGTGTGCCAGGACATTGGGAGAAGATTTCTTTTTTTTTTTTTTTTAAATTTTTTAATGTTTTATTTATTTCTAGGAGAGAGAGAGAGACAGCGTGAGCAGGGGAGGGTCAGAGAGAGAGGGAGCCACAGACTCTGAAACAGGCTCCAGGCTCTGAGCTGGCTGTCAGCACAGAGCCCGATGCAGGGCTCGAACTCACGAACCGCGAGATCATGACCTAAGCGAAAGTTGGACGCTTAACCGACTAAGCCACCCAGGCGCCCCACATTGGGAGAAGATTTCTAATGAGGGCAGAAGGACAGACACTTCTGCAGTCGAGTGGTCTTGTCCTTCCGGTGTCTGGCGACTTTGCGTTTGAATCCCAAGATTATTCTTACCGTGACCTCCATCTCTGTGATGTGTCTTGTGTGCTGACAACTATACCTGGTGTACGAATGTCCACCTGATACCTGGGGGCCAGCAGGGGTGGGGCTGGGGGGCAAGCAGCAGCTGGGGGGCTTGTAAGGGAACACCCTGGGTGATTTAACTTGGGCGCCACAAGGTGGCAACATTTACTAAGCGGTTGGGCATTTTTCCCCCTATTAGATGTTGAACTTGCTTTTCCATTTTCTTAGATTGAAAAGCTGAGAAAAGGGTTTAGCAGCCATTGCTTTAGGTCCTTTTGAAAGTGAGGCTGTAGGCTAAGCATGCTGCAGTGTATTGGTGTCTGTTCATTCCCTCGGTTTAGATATCGAGAGTTTGAAATTTCTCCGTGTGACTATGGGTACGTCACCTCTCCTTTGGCCTCAGTTATGCATCGGAATAGGTAGGATGTGTAGTTGGGCTGACTATATGTGATTTTAACTTCCTTGCCTCTATTGCTTTAAAAAAAACTTCCAGTGAAATTAGTCTTTATAAAACAAAAACAAGAAAACACTGGCTTTTTATCAAAGGGCAGTGTCATGATTAAAAAAAAAAGAAATCAATGACTGGGGTGCCTAGGTGGCTCAGTTGGTAAAGCTTCTGACTTCGGCTGAGGTCATGATCTCACCATTTGTGAATTTAAGCCCCGCATTGGGGCAGCTCAGAGCCTGGAGCCTCTTTCGGATTCTGTGTGTCTCCCCCTCCTTCTACCCCACCCCTCAAAAATAAATAAACATTAATAAAAATTGCTTTAAAAAAATCAATGACAAAGTCTCAAAGAAATTAATGTCCCTAGATGCTAGCCATCTCCTTGGGTTAACTCAAGAGGCTAGACTTTCCTAAATGAGGGTGCTTATTTACCAGCTTTCCTAAATTAGCAGCTTTGGCGATATTAAGATCTGTAAGGAACTGTCCAAGGGAGGTATTGTGTATGCTTCGCAGTGATTAAGCCATTAAGCTCTAATTGGTATTTTCCCACTCATGGTTTTGTGTGGAAGCTTTAAAATTATTTGGGAATTCTGTGCTCATCAGCCATCTTGGAGCCATCCCCACATATTGGAACCTGAGAAGGGAGTGCAGAGAAAAGGCTTTTGTTCAAGTGGCTTATGACTTTTTGCTCACATTGCCCTTCCCTGTCGGTCTGTTATATTGCAGATGAAGTGGAAAGGGAAGGACCTCTTTGACTTGGTGTGCCGGACCCTGGGGCTTCGGGAAACTTGGTTCTTTGGACTGCAGTACACAATCAAGGACACCGTGGCCTGGCTCAAAATGGACAAGAAGGTTGGGCTGGAACTTGATGAAACCAATGAGGCTGGCGTGTGCTCTGGTTTTCCCCTGAGCATGTGCCTAGCTTATTTACTCATCACGGGGCGTCATGGATACACAGTAGAGAAGGGGGCACATCCTGAGTAGGTCATGTAGAAAACACGTTCTGGAGATGCCACAGGCTTTCTGGCCCTCACACGCTCTCCTAGGCGAGCAGAACCAACCAGCATAAAACCATTGCCATCCCTGGCTTCTTATTCACTCTGTCACCAAGCTGATTGCTTCTGGCTTTATGCTGTTCAACTTATTGAACTACTAGTCAGGCTTTATGAATAAACATTACTATTATGTTCTATGCCTTTTTTTTTTTTTTTAACAGATTATGTCTTTGAAAGATTTGGTAGGGACTCCTGTTCTTTAGGGAATGTTTTTAAGCCTTTTTGAGAAACGCTGTGGCCCAACTTAATTTAATCATTAACACGATCCAAAGAATAAAGAGTGCCTTGGTCCCTGTGGTGGAGACAGAATGACCATTTTGTCTTTAGTCTTTATGATTCTCTGGGGCTTCAGAGGCCTGGATGACAAGTTGGGGCTCCCGGCAGTTCTAATGTGGCTTAGAAATGGATATTGCCTAGGGGAACTGCCTTTTGTGTGGATTCACATGTGCACATAAAGACATACTTACCCACTGACCTGCCTACCTAACCATGAAGATGTTTGGGAACAGGGGCCATATGATTTTGCTAGTAACTCCTAAAATACCGTTAGATCTCAAAATAAGTCAATGTCTAAGTCTTACCCCAAATGGTACCCCCTGCAATTGGTTTTATCGTCTGCTGCATGGCATGATAAACAGTGAACACCTCCTGTTTTTTACAAGTTTGACTCTAAGTTCAAGTGTTCAAACTGTGTTTCCATATGTACACAGTAATCTGAATCTTTGTGTTGGGATCTCCACTGGTTATAAATTTCATATGGTAATTCCCAATGAGCATGAGCATCGAAGGGCCACCATGTGCCAGTGTCAGTGCGTGTCCCAGATCTGGTTTATTTTGGATCTCTGCACTGCCACCTGGAATTTGGACAAGAGCATGAAGAATTATCTACCAAAGACAGTGGAACTTTCTGTATCTTTTTGTGATTCTCAGCAAAATAAATTTTAAATCCTACCTGAGTGTTGGCCAAATGGATATTAGATTGGGGGCATCAGGAGCCATTGAACCTGCTGCTCGAAGGAAATAAATTATGACACATGTTAATGGAGCCTTGTAGCCCATCACATGGCATGTTTATGTTCTGAAATGAAATTCATTCTGGAGAGCAGATGGTTCAAGCTTTCCAGTGGGTGGATGAAATTGTTAGAAGATTAAAGGCAGTGTGGTTTTCTGGCTGTAGTCAAGTATTTTGTAGGGCATCTCTAGAGCTTCCTTGAAATAAGGGTTGTCACAGTGGACACATTTCACTTTTGTTGCTCAGTTAATGTTTAGAGGACTTCACAGAGATAGAGTTCATCATTGCTAAGCTCCATCCTGATCTGGACCCAAATGTTGGGGGTTAGCAGTAACAAAAGAGAATATAGGAAGAGTCCACTAGTTTAGAAAATTAAAAAGCCTTCAGCCTACTGTAAAGGATAGTGCCCAAGACCTTTGAGTTATAAATTTCTACTTTTTAACTATCTCTGTGGCCTTGAGAACATCTGTGCCTTAATAATCTCAGCTCCTCTCACCCCTTGGTGATATTGATTAATTTGGTTCAGAAACGCCATGTGAGGTGAATATTACCTCTTGTTATAGATGGCTTCGTGAATGCTGCAAACTGTAGGATCATAGCCTTTGGGAAGTGTGATGAATTTAGAGAGGGAAAATATTTGTACGCTCCCCAGAAGAGGATGGTGGCAGGGGAGGAACAGGTGCCAACATACCTTGTTCTTTTGCTCTGTAATTGTGCAGGTGCTGGATCATGATGTTTCAAAAGAAGAGCCAGTCACCTTTCACTTCCTGGCCAAATTTTATCCTGAGAATGCCGAGGAGGAGCTGGTTCAGGAGATCACGCAACATTTATTCTTCTTGCAGGTACACTAGTCCGCACTAGCCCCGCTTATTCTGAGAGAACTCACCCAGGGGTGGTTGCCGAGGCAACCCTGGGAGTTGACCGCAGAGGCCTTGGCATTGCCAAAAATGCCCTGCCTCTGGGAAGTCAGTCCCTTTGGTTCCATAACAAGGAGAAAAAGTCTTCAGAATAGAACTTGTACTTGAGTGAAGAGAATTGGTATCAGAGGAGATAGCAAAAGTAGGGTAGTGAAAGAATGGGTACAAGTAGCCACGTGACTTGAAGCCTCTTTGAAGATGGATCCTATTTTCTTCTCACTAAATGAAACGTACTTAATAGTTACAACAAGAGTCCAAAGAGAGAGTCTTGGAAAGAGTAGTTCTTCCAAAAGTTCAAAATCTGCTTTCATGAAAACAGGACTTCAGAACTCCAGTGAGTTGGAGTTGAACTTCACATGACTAAGCCCACACATGTGAAACTTCAGACATGGTGCTTCCTGTGGCCCATTGTCTGTGAATGCCATATTCCTCTCCTCCTTCATTAGAGAGTAATCCCCTTAAAGACGAGGCTCACTGAATACACAGGAGGCATTCCATATTGAAGAGATGAGGAGCTCTGTGATTATGGGTTCAAAGACTGCCAAGACCGGCCATCTAGGGGCACGATGAGTGGGGGTTAGCGTGAGCATGAAAACCCTGTCAGTTTTGCTTGTGTTCTTACCGCTTGATCAGAGCGCTGCCCCAGTTTCATGGTTACTTGCAGTGATTGGTGGTGGAATTGCCTGTGTGCCCAGAGATGCCTGCTGTCAGTAAGAGAGAAGATCGCACAGGGACGTTAATTACAGGATTTCCCAGAAGTAGACGTACATATGGGTTGTCACATAGTCCTCCTATAATTAGTGTGAGCCTCAGATTGTTATGTTCAGTAAATATCAAGTTAAATATAATAAAACCCCTACATAATTTATTTTACAAAAAAAGTTTGCTAGAAAAAATGTATAGATGTGTGTACACACACACGCACATGCACACATACACACACACACACACACACACACACACACGTATTCCCCCACCCCTAACATTTTCCTTCAAAAGGAAACTCAGATTTTCTGTAATACGGCTTTTTTTTTCTCCTTTGAAAATAAATCAGGGGATTAGAAAGTTATACTGCTTTGAATAAAACCACATAATGATCTCTTAGGTCCCAGAATGTCCTAGCATTATAGAGATGGCTTTCTTGTTAGTGCTTAGAAGCAGTGCCCATCCCTCTTGTGACTTTGGCTTCCTTTTTCCTCGTACTGAGAGTTGGAGTATTTTCGTGGCTGAGCAAGGCAAAATTTACTACTTTTATGAATTTGGTGACTGTTGACATCTGTGAAAAGAGAGTTGGCTTTCCTGTTGGGTTTATTTCAGCGTGCCCCCACTTCGTGTGGCTTTCTTGCCTCTATGTCTGGAACATCACACGCTGCACCATTCTAAGAAATTAAATGCAATGAGATCTGTTAATTCAACATTATTGCTTAAGAATTATATTTCCTGGACCTCACATGTACTTAAAAGTTTAATCGATCAAACTTTATTGCTTCCTTTTTCCTTAGAGCAGGCATTTGGAGAGTGATGGATTTTTTTCCTGCAGTCATAACTCAGTGGCCTTGCTGACTTTTGTCTTGTGTTAAGACTTTAAAGTAGACTCCATTTCCTCTGGTTCTGCGTGTGCTCAGCAGGGGCTGAGGCCGCAATCACCACCAGAACGGCTCCTGACACTTCCGGAATTCACAGCTCCCCTCTGTCACGGTCCAGATAGCAGTCTCTGTTTTAACTATAGAATGTGGTTTTCCTCTTCAGCATTTGATCATGAACAGAAGAGACGAGGGTTTTTTTGTTTTTTTCTTTATGCGTAGTCATCTTACCAATAACTTCTCAGTGACTGAACTCCCAACCTGTCTGCAGCAATAAAAAAAATCATACCCTTTGTCAGAAAATCATTAACAGGCTGGTTTGGCAGGCCTCATTAGAACACCCTGCAGCCATCTGCTGTGACCAGCCTGCACAGCTCACTTCCGCGCACACAGTGTCATGTCTCCCTTGTTGCCCCTTTCAGGTAAAGAAGCAGATTTTAGATGAAAAGATCTACTGCCCTCCCGAGGCTTCTGTGCTCCTGGCTTCTTACGCCGTCCAGGCCAAGGTAGGCTCAAAGAAGGAAAGTCCCTTCCTCCTTGGCATTAATGTGTGTCACAGGATCACTCCAGTCTTCTGTTTCTTCGGGTGTTCTAGGCTTCAGAGAGACTTTCCCCAGAGAAGAGATGTTTAGGACTTGTGGGCTGGGGAAACCACTGTCACTACCCCAGGTGCTATATACTCTTGTAAGAATGTGTTTGTGTACAAGTGTTAAGTGTACGCTTATGATGAATTGTCTATGTAATCTCATTATGCACGTGTGGTTGATTATGGTCACTGGACCAGCCTCTCTTTTTATGAACCAAGGAAAATGAATTCACTGTCTCCAGTTTGGGCCAAACTATAGCGTTTAGGTCAGAAAGGCCCAGGTCCTTATTCCAGACTCATCCTCCAAGGACCAGCAGCCCTGTGTGTGGGGACCATGCTATAGCCTAGAGAATGCCCTGCTTCATCCATCCCATTCAACCAGGTGGGCATGCTAGCTTTGCTTATGGCTGGTTACTGCAGGCTCTCTGGCACCCTGGGTCCAGTTGAGCTGTCGGTGAATTATTCCCAGAGAAATCACTATGGACTGCGAGCGGGGGTGGAGGAGACCACCGCCCTTGTGTTTTGATTTCTCTGTTTTCATAAGACCAGCTACAAGGTCACTCAAGAGAGCTTTGTGTCCCTCAGACACCCCACTTCAATCACATACTGACTTTTCTTGGTCTTGCTGCTTCCTATCCCTCCCCTGCAATGTAAGAAGAGGCCCCAGAATTGGGGCACCGTCATTACTTTTGTGATTTTGTGTAATCTTTTCAGTTTTTATTTTCCTTTTTCGTTAGAGGTATCCACAAAGCCATTTCCCTGTAGTGTTAAGAAAATTAATAAGACGCTCTTAACTTCTTAGCCCACTTTTTTGGGGTGTAGTTTAATACAATTTCAGATCAAAGCCAGGAAATGACTGGCCTGCCATTTGGGAGAGGAAAAAAAAAGGCTGTTCATGTTGGTTAGACCAACAGAAGTACCAGAATCAATTCAATAATTTGCTGCTTTATCTATTATTTGCTGAGTGTTCACCAGGCCTAAGGAGTGGGTCGTTGACTGTCACAGATACAGACACTATAGCGAGTATCTACCCCTAGCAATTTGCCCAAGGTCATTCAGACAATCTTGGGTAAAGCTAAGGGCAGAATTCATGGCTTTGGAATTGTGTTTTATACCTCCCCTATTCCACTGCCCAGAAAAATGAGTAATTGAAAAAAAACAGAAAATGGGCCTTGATTCAACTAAAACATATGCTTCCTTTTATGCTTTGATTAAGAATATTAATAACAGGAAAAATGTGTCCTTTCAATCAGTATTGCCCTGACAGTGATGAAGCAGTCATTGTCACTCTCATCAAATGCGAGCACTTCCTGGCCCAGAACCGAGTTCCTTTTTAGCACGCTTTCTCCCCAGCTGAGAGGAGACCCAAGCTCTCAAGGACACTACCTCTCTTTGAAGGGGTTTGGTCTCAAAGGCTACATTTCTTTTGCATGGATTTTGGGCCACAAATTCAAAGGCCACCTGTGGAAAAAAATAACTTCAGGGAACCAGCAGATGTTTGCTTAAACAGATTTCACTGTAGGAAAGCCCTACTAATTTGGATTCTACTAATTTAGAGATGAAAGTGATTCACAGACAGCATATGTGGTTCATATGGAGGAGGATGTTCTAACTGTTTTTTCCGGTGTAAATTTTCAGGATCTTACAAATAAAGGTAATCTGTGGCTTCAAGTCTGCATTCGAGAAACTGAGGATTATTATCTATCAGCTGCTTCCAGTTTCTAGGACTGTTGGCTAATGTTAAAAAAGAGATCTCCGATTACAGTATTAATAGGATCTTACACGCCTGTAATGTTTTACAGTTCTACAAAGTGTTACACATGAATATCTCGTGCAATACTCAGCGTAGTCTTTTCCATGAGCCCCAGCTTGAGAGTATTATGCCGGTTTTGCAGATGAAGAATTTAAGGCTCAGAAAGGATTAATAATTTGTCTGAAGTCCTAATACTTTCTGTTAATTTTTTTTCATTAGAATTTATAGCCGACTTCTTGATGGACAAGATTGGAAGCAGAGTGGAACTGGAGACTAGAGCCTGCATGAGAACCCTGTCATCCAGGGCGCTTAGCTCAGCACTCTGCCCTTGCCCTCCCTGAGTAGTGTGTGAGGGACGTTTCTGGGTAGCACGCACTGCCTTTCGCCAAATTCCAGATTCATTTATAGGGTCTAATTTAGTCCAAACTTCTCAGTAAACCACACTGGTTCCCTCCATCATATTCAATTTGTTTTCGTCCTCAACCTTTCTGAAACAGAAAGGAAGTTTAGAAGTATGGTGCGGAAAGTGAATCGGGCTCATTAACACATGGAATGTAATTATGCACAAATGTATTCATTATTGTATTTCAGCTGTTGGAATGATATAGACACAGCTAATTCCACAGCATCAAGAAACAATTACCCTCAAAGTATAAATACAAATATTAATCACATGGTTCAGTTAACAAGAACCATATTTCTTGGTTAGAGTTTGAGTTATGTTTGAATCGAAAAGTCTGGGCTGTTGTTGTTGTTTTGTTTTGTTCGATCCAGTCACATGACATACCAAACCATCTTGCAATGTTTTAAGCCACCTTTTGGATTTTATATTGACAACTTGGTGTTTGAAATGTGTTCTTATTAAAATGACTTTGGGAGGTCATGATATATAATTTATCAGTCTTGCAGCTCTGGGCTGCAGACTCCTAGTGTTCAGAGAGAGAAACGGATGGTATGAGAGGAGGCTTAGAATTTCTTGGTACTCTTTGATGCCAGTTAGGGAAAAGAGTGCCAAAAGGCAATTAAGAAGTTGGGTATATGTACAGTGTAGGTGGAGAGTAGCAGGAGTTGAGGCTGGAGAAGTCTGTAGGACACTGGATCAGAAAGGATCTTAACTTTGTCGTGTGGGTCGTACAGAGCCAGTAAAGGGTTTATATTTTAGACAGATCCTTTGGTGGCTGTGTGAAGGCCAGATTGGAGTGAGGCAGGTTTGGAAGCAGGGAGACCTGTTGGAAGGCTGTGGTGGCCATCCTGGGGCGAGGCTCTGATCCTCACACCCGGGGCAGTAGTCAGTTGGATGGGAGGAGACCAACTTGAAAATATCCAAGAGGTAAAAGTTGAATATAAATAATGTTGTCCTTCATACACCCTCCCCTATACAAACTTGTACTTGGTGATATTTTTTCCCTACTCAATGTTGATTTTGAGATGTATCATGTTGTATGTGTAGATGTAGTTCAGTGGTCCTAATTGCTGTATGGTGGCCATTGATGAGTAAACCTAATTCACTGATCCATCCCTTTCTAAGGGAGAGGTAGGTTTAGTTTCTCCCCCCACCCCCCGTTATCAACAGTGCTTTACTGAAGATCCTTTTATATGAATCCTCATATACATGTGCAAAAGTTTCGACCTCTTAAGGTGGATTTCTATCTAAGCAGAACTGCAGATATATCCCTGAACATAAAGAACTCTTGAGTGTATGAGAAAAAAGATAACAGAAAAATGGGTACAAAGGACATACATACTTTATAGAGGAGAACATGAGAATGTTCAGTAAATAGAAAAAGATGTTCAGTGTCACTAGTAATCAGGAAAAAGAAAAAGCAACACTAACATGCCATTTCAAACCCAGAAGGTTGACAATGATTAGTAAATAGGAGAGAAGTGTTGTTTGAGCTCATGTACTGGCAGAAAGGGACTGGTGAATTGGCATGACCTCTGTAGAGCGATGGGTGGAATAGGAGCCCATCAGGTGAACAGACACCCCATCCCCAAAATTCCCCTTCTAGGTGGCTACCCCTGAGAACCATCTGTGTACCATGCCCTTTTTACCTAAAACTATCAGAACAGATCGTCCCACTTCATTTTTTTTAATTAAAAAAAAATTTTTTTTTTTTTTTGAGAGCGAGACTGAGCATGAGTGGGACAGAGGCACAGAGAGAGGGAGACACAGAATCTGAGTCAGGCTTCAGGCTCTGAGCTGTCTGCACAGAGAGTCCAATGTGGGGCTCGAATTCACAAGCTTAGCTGAAGTTGGATGCTTAACTGACTGAGCCACCCAGGCACCCCAAATTTTTTTCGTGTTTATTTATTTTGAGAGAATTCCAAGCAGACTCCATGCTGTCAGCACCAGAGCCTGATGCAGGGCTTGAACTCACAAAACCGTGAGATCATGACCTGAGCCAAAATCGAGTTGGTTGCTTAACCGACAGAGCCACCCAGGTGCCCCTTGTCCCACTTCATTTTTAATGTTTATTCATTTTTGAGAGACAGAGAAAGACAGAGTGCAAGCAGGGGAGGGGCAGAGAGAGGGAGAACAGAATCCAAAGGAGGCTTCAGGCTCCAAGCTGTCAGCACAGAGCATGATGTGCGGCTCGAACCCACTCACTGTGAGATCAGGACCTGAGCTGAAGTCGAACACTCAACCCACAAGAGCCACCCAGGTGCCCCTTCCGACTTCATTTTTAAATTACTGAACAGTATTTCCTGAAAAGGAGGGACTGTAGATTATTTAAGTATCTCTTTATTGGTAGATATGTAGGTTTGTTTTTCTATTATTTAAATGAATGCAGTGAACATCTTTGAATATGCCTCTTTGGGCACATATGAACAATCTTTCTCTAGGATAAATACCGAGAAATGGCGTAACTGGGCTGAAGGATAAGAACCTTTAAAATTTAAATAATGCCAAGTGAAAGAAGCCAGACACAAAAGGCTGCCTATTGTGTGATTCCACTTATATGAAATGTCCAGAATAGGCAAATCCATAGAGATGGAAAGTAGATTTAGTGGTTGCTAGGGGCTAGAAGAAAGAGGAAATTAGGACTTAACTGCTAATGGGTATGAGATTTCTTTTGGGGATGATGGAAATATTCTGGAATTAAATTGTGGAGATGGTTGTACAACATTCTCAGTATACTAAAAACTACTGAATTGTATGCTTAAAATGGTGAATTTTAGGCATGTAAATCTATCAGAATAAAAAACATTAAATATATATGGCCAAATTGTCCTTCAAAAGTCTTGTCCTGATTTAACTTTTAAGAACAGCATATGAGGGGCATCTGGGTGGCTCAGTCGGTCGAGCGTCTGACTTTGACTCAGGTCATGATCTCATGGTTCCAGAGTTCAAGCCCTGCATTGGGCTCACTGCTGTTAGTGCACAGCCTGCTTTGGGTCCTCTGCTCCCCGCTGCCAACCCCCACCCCCCGCGCTCCTCCCCAGCTTGTGCGTGCTTTCTCTCTCTCAGAAATAAACAAACATTAAAAAATTTTTTAAAAAAAGAACAGTGTGTGACATAGATTTATTGGCCACTTGTATTTCTTTCCTCTGAATCAAGTGTTTATAGCTTGCCCATTTTTCAACTGTATTGTTTATCTTTTTCTAATTGATTTATAGGAACTCTGTATATTATGGGTGTTAATGTTTTATCTTTTTTTTTTTTTTAATCAGACTTACCCGTCTTTTTATGTTTTGGGTGACTTTTAGAATGGTCTCACCAACCATTGTTCTGCACATGTCCTACATCTTGTTCTGGTATTTTTATGGGTTCTCATTTATGGGTTTGAGTCTCTAGTCCACCTTGAATTTAGTGACTGGTGTTTGGTAAGGAATCTATTAATTCTATGTATTGATCAAATCTGTTTTTCGAAATCCTGTTCACAGGGAGCATTTGGTCAAATTTACCGTGTATGTAGGTGGAGGGTAGTATTTCATATCCAGAACAAGCCTCTGTTTAAACCTAGGAATTGACTTCAAGAATCCTTTAAATGGTGAACCCCCTTCTTGAATTTAAATTCAATTGGCTCATATCAGGGGTGGATCCAGATTTTGTGGAGCCTGAAGTTTATATAATTTAGGGGCTTCTTTTTAATGCTAGAATACCAAATTTTGAGTATAAAATTAGGTTCAAGCCTGCCCAGGTGCAGAGAGACCTGAAACCCATACTTCATTAGCTTCAAAGTAAATTCACTCCTGGTTTTGTTACCAGAATGCATGTGTTCATAAAAGGATGAGGCCCAGCCATCTCCACCTATGGAATGGTATGACTTTCTTTTTGCTAACTGCCACAACTTAAGGACTTCTTCTTTTGTTTTTTAAAGAGACATTTAAGAGCAGACACACGCATCAAGGTGGCTTTAATATTATATGTGGAGTTAGTCCAGCAGTGAATTTCTCTAAGCGGGGTCTTTGCTGCCTCTGCATCGCTCAGATGTGTAACATATTTGATCACTGAAGTAGCTGGGAGCTCAGTATGGTAATGTGGGTCGTTAATCTTATAAGCCTTTGGAAACTGAATTTACAACTTTAACTTTGCATATCTGCTTACTTCTGCATTTAGAGTATGGTCAGCACCATTAAGAGGTTTGCAAATGTGACTAACAGGGCTTGCTTTAGCATCCTATCCCTTCAAAAATCAGAGAGAGGGGGGCGCGGGATGGTGCCTGGGTGGCTCAGTTGGTTAAGCATCTGACTTACCCTGAGGTCCTGATCTCACAGTTTGTGAGTTCAAGCCCTACTTCGGGCTCTGTGCTGACAGCTCAGAGCTGCCAGCTTCAGATTCTGTGTCTCCCTCTCTCTCTGTCATTCTCTCTGCCCCTCCCCCTCTCACCCTCTGTCTCTCCTTCAAAAATAAAAAAAAATTTTATATGGGTATTATTTAATCCCCACAAAAGTCCTATAAGACAAATACTGTTATTATCCCATTTAACAGATGAGAAAAACAAGACACAAAAATTTCCAAGGTCACAGCTAATAAGTGGAAGAGCTGGGATTAAAGTTTTAGCTACTTCCGAAGCCAGGTACCTACCCGTGCTCTGCAGCTGCCTCCTGAGAGAGTGCCCTTAAAACTCAGTCCAGTTACTCACTCATCACATCCCCAGGCCTTTGGGAGATCTAGAGAAGCCAGGTTCCTTCAGTTTTTAAAATGAAGACAGGGGTACAAAAACTGTGACATATTTAAAATGTTTAAATTTGTTCATAGCAGCACTCTCCACAATAGCTAAAACATGGAAAGAGCCTAAGTGTCCATCAACAGATGAATGGATCAAGAAGATGTGGTTTATCTATACCATGGAATACTCCATGGCAATGAGAAACAATGAAATCTGGCCATGTGTAGCAGCATGGATGGACCTTGAGGGTGTTATGCTGAGCGAAATAAGTCAGGCAGAGAAGGACAAATATCATATGTGTGCACGTATAGGAGGATTAGGAGGAACTTAACAGGACCAAGGGGGAGAAGAAGGGCGGAAATGGTGGGGGAAAGGGAGAGAGGCAAACCATGAGAGACTCTTGAATGCTGACAAAAACTGAGGACTGATGGATGTGGCGGGGAGGAGGGATGGGCATGGAGGAGGGCACTTGTGGGGATGAGCACTGGGTGTTATGTGGAAACTAATTTGACAATATACTATTTGTAAAAATAAATAAATTGTTTAAATTTGACAAATTAATTCCTTTAAAACTGCTCAAAAATGTGGTACTCTATTTGCAAGATAATGATGAGATTCATTTAAAAAAACAATTTATGGTGCTTTTTAAAAAATAAAGTTTATTTTATTTTGAGAGAGAGAGAGAGAAAATGAGAATCCTAAGCAGGTCTGCACTGACTGCACACAGCCCGATGTGGGGCTCCAACTCATGAATCATGAGATCATGACCTGAGCTGAAATCAAAAGTCAGATGCTTAACTGAGTGAGCCATCCAAGTGCCCCAATTCATGTTGCTTTTTTTAGCAAGGTGGTACAGGAATGAGACACAATTTAAAGTTGCTGATTAACATTGTTCAATCCTAGGAGATAGGCTTTGATTTTCTATTTATTTTTATAGTTTCTTCTAAAAAATGCCTTCATTTTTTATTATTTCCTGGTCAGACTTAAGTTTCCTCAGGAAGAAAGGGATATTCATTCTTCAATCAGAAAATAAATTTCCAAGTTAATGTCCTAGAATAAATATATCAAAATTCATTTCTGGCCCCGCTAGTGACTTGCTCTGCAGCTTTAAGAAAATCAGTTAACCTGTTACTCATTTCTTTGTCTGTACAATGGGAATGACAGCATTGGCATCAGATTTCTCCAAAACACTTTTCAGAGCTTTAAATGAAATGTATTAAAACTACTACCTGTGTTATTCCCAGCTCCCAACCTAGCAATTGTCTCCAATTACCAGCAGCTTAGAAGGATTTGTAGGTTAAGACTCTTATCACACGTTGTTAATTACAACTTTCACAGTTGTGGTTTGTTATTTCCTTTCAAAAGCTAATGTTTTGGTAGTGACTGCTTTCTTTGCTGGTTAGAAAACACAGCTACATTTCCATACAAATGTCACATTCTTAATAGCACATCACCCATCCATCCCTCACAGGATTATACAACTCTGTTCATAGATATAATCAGCTTTGTATTTTCATTCAAGGATAACAAACTAGCAAGGTAGAAATCTTGACTTGGCATCGGAACCGAATTGCTTACCCAGCTGGGAGGGGATAAGACAGAGTCAAGCTCCATTCAGAAATGGCAGTTGTTTCTAGAATCTCAATCGCTTGCTCTCCTTTCTTCTTCCAGTACGGTGACTATGACCCCTCTGTTCACAAGCGGGGATTTTTGGCCCAAGAAGAATTGCTTCCAAAAAGGGTAAGAAATCAATCCCCTGTTTGGGAAGACACAACAAGATGTGCTGCTCTTTGAGAAAGCTAACTGAGGGGCTTGAAGGAATATTGGAAGAACATGGCAAAAACATTTAAATAAATATTTTGTAATCAATCTTGAGTAAAGAATGTAGACTCTCTGTTGAGAATATTAAAAAGCCAAGGTTCATGGAATTCATTTGCGGTGGCCAGGGCCATAAACCTGTGTTTCCCTTGAGGTGGGTGAGCACCAGCGATTCCCAGGGAATAGTGTGGAGCAGCGTGTGTTCAGCTGAACTGTTCGTAGCTGGGCAGGGTGGATAGAGATGAATTGGGGTGGACATGGGAGTTTTTAATCCTCGGTGTTGTTCATCTTGTTCATTAGCCACGGACGCAGGCCCTCTCCCCCTTTTGCTGCTCCCAGTTTTATAGCTCCTCTCATCTGTCATGTGTAATGAAGGCCCCATTCTCACCTTTACCTGACTTTTCCTGCTCCTTTGATGGCTTTTGGAACGCAGGTGAAGGCAGCAGCACACACAGCTTAGCCCCACTGGCCGACCTAAGATGAGTGAGCACTTCTCCTGGCCTAGCCCAGATGAGCTCCTCCCTCTGGGACGTGCAGCCTAGGAAAGAGGGGCGGCAGCCGGGCGAGGGATGCACCTGGGCCTGAGTGACGGTGCCCCCTTCTGACTTGTGACTCAAACTGAATGGTGCTTGTCTGCACGCGCCACCTCTGCCATGTGACTGGCTCCCTGTATGTGGCTTTTTAAAAATAGCTTGGCTATTCAGTAAAAATGATGCACAATTATGAAAATGGCATACAATACCAAAACTTTCTTTGTGTGTGGGTTTTTTATTTTGCTCTACTTTTTGGTAGGTAATAAATCTGTATCAAATGACTCCAGAAATGTGGGAGGAGAGAATTACAGCCTGGTATGCGGAGCACCGAGGCCGAGCCAGGTGAGGCTGCTTCATTATCGGTTTACATTTCCGTATGGACTTTTTTTTTTTAAAGAACTATGAAATTAGGACACGCTCGTAGAACAAAATGCAGTACTGAGGTGTATAGAAAAAGGGAGCGCTGCGGGTAGCTGGTCTTCAGCACTATGTGTGTCCTTCTTCTAGCGCATGAATACAGCCTGTCCGGATGTACAGACCCACTGCACTCACTGGCAATTCAGGTTTCACATTAAGGATTCTAATGTATGGATATCCCATAGCTTTTGTGTCCATTCCCCTACTGATGGCATTTGGAGTAGCTATGGATTTTCACTTTCTGCAGTGTACAGCCTAATATTGTTATGTAATTATATGAGCAGTTCTGAGGATACATTCTTTGCAAGAGTTGCTGAGTCAAAGGATGTGAGCATTTTGTGTTCTGACAGGTGCCACTAAATCACCCACCACAAAGGTCAGACCTGTTATCTGCCTACCAGCAGCGTGTGTACACCTTTCCCCCATCATTTCTCTCCCCACCACTCGTTTTTATCCATCTAATTTTTGTAATCTAAAACGGGAGACATTGTATCTTAAGTATTCATTAGCATTTCCCTGATCACTCTAGGAATTGATCATCTTTTCATTAGTCTTTAAAATATTGTCCTCTTCAAATTAACTTCCTATCATGTGGTCTTTTTTTTTTTTTAATAACATGTATACTGAAAAGTGGACAAGTCATAAATGTACCACTCAGTGAATTATCACAGAGTGAAAACACCATGTAATACCAGGTGACAAGATAGCATGTGACCCTCCTGTATCACTCTCCATCTTTCCTCCCCAAAGCTAACCACTCTTCTGACCCATAAATCCATGGAGTAGCGGTGCATATTTTAAATTTTACATAAGTGCAGTTGGACAGTCCCTATTTTTTGTGTCTCACTTCTTTTACCCAGCATCATATGGTGAGAATTGGTTTGTGGTATGTAATAGCAGTAAAAGTTTCATTTTCATTGCTGCGCAGAACTCCACTATGTTATTAAAGCATGAATTCTCCATTGCACTGTTGATGGACATTGGGTGTGTTGGCCTGTCTCTTGGTTTTTCACTATTACAAATAATGTTAAATGATTTTCCAAGGTAATTGTTTGTACCAATAATCAGGTGTGTGATTTCTAGTTGCTCCTTATGCTTCCCAACACTGTGTGTTCTCTCAGGTTGAATTTTTAATATTTGTTTGAGAACATTTTGAGATTGGAGAGAGGGAAGAGACAAGGTCATAGGGAGATCGAGTTAAAATATTTCAATATTGTACCTATTTGGGAGTTTTCTGCAAGTCATTGCTGCTTTAAGATCTTAGTTTTAATCTGACTCATAGCTTAGAAGTAGGTAACTAGGTTGGTTTTTACAGCCCAGACAGCTCTTGACCTAATCTCTGACAACACCCACAGAAATAAAATCGGTAAGGTAGCTCTCAGGTAGCTTGCAGAGAGAATTGTTTCAATACCAAAGCCTGCTAGGTGAAGAAAGTTCACAATCAGATAAAGCAACAACTCAAATCAAATTTGCATATCCAAATCCATTTGAGGGGAGAAGATAACATACCACATGCTTTTCTTGAATTCCTTGAGATGAGTATCATTATTTATCAAGGGCAAAGCGTGAAATTGAAGCCAGGAGACACTGTAATGAATCTGTTCTCTGGCTTTTATGGGGCCGGGAAATTCTGCTTGACCTCGATGTGTTTAATAGACTCAGGGCTGGGAAGAGCCTTGCCGGTATCTGCTGTGGCTGGCATCTTCCAACAGGTTCCAACACTCAGGGTGGCGTATGCCCGCCCTCTGTTTTCTCACTTAGCTCTGGTGACAGTGTCTCATTCTCCTCACAGGGACGAAGCTGAAATGGAATATTTGAAGATAGCTCAGGACCTGGAGATGTACGGTGTGAACTACTTTGCAATCCGGGTGTGTTGAATCCTCTTGCACTTCCCTGTGTATAAACAGGCTGAATCAGGGGCAGACTGCTTGTGAAAATGGGTTACTCCCTTATTCCAGGGTGGCACACTCTGTAATGGTTCACTGGAGGAGAAGGGAAGAAGGGGAGAGGGTCTCACAAGCCTCATTTTCTATTTCTGGACTTGAATTAGATCCTTGGTGGTTAAGTGTCAGTTGAGCTCCTGGGGGACTTGGGCCTGGTCCTGGGCTCAGCAGAAACCTGTTTGAATGCTCGGAGTGTAGTGTTTGATTATTTCTGGCTCTGTGAGATCTGGCCCACAGGGAGCACTTGTAAATACTTTCTTCCCCCAGGGCACAAAGAGAGTAAAGCTGCTTTTATAGATTACTAATATGTTTGGGTGGGACTCTTGTTCTCTCTAGCAGGCTAATTGGTTTTCTATTCAGACCATTTAATAGTCCCCCTTGCTGTCCTCTGGGAACCCACTGCTTCTGCACCAGAGGCTTTTGTTTTCAGTCCTGGGGCAGGGCGGGGGGTGGGGGGTGGTGTGTCTGTGTGTGTGTGTGTGTGTGTGTGTGTGTGTGTGTGTGTGTGTGTGTGTCTCTTGAGCATCTTTCTCCTGAAATTCTGCTGCTACTGCAGCATCTAGGAACTCCTTCCAAAGGAATTCATGCAATTGGCTCTAGTATTCCATTGCTTTCAAAACTACAGGTCAGTAGATGTTAAAACAACCACCCACAGCGGTCCACCTTTATTATTATAATTACAGGTTTTTTGAGAGATAGAGACCACGAGCAAGCTTAAATGGGAGGGGCAGGGAGAGAGGGAGAGAGAAAATCCCAAGCCTATGACTCAACCCCCCAGTACTCAGTGAGGAGCTTGAACTCATGAACCACAAGATCATGACCTGAGCTGAAATCAAGAGCCCTTAACTGACTGAGCCACTTGGACGCCCCCTATTGGAGTTATGGTTTGCTTTCCTTTTTGGGGTTCCTATAAATTTTATATGAAATTTAGGTAAGTTGTATTACATTTAAAATAATTTACCATATAGGACGCTTGGCTGGCTCAGTAGAGCATGCGGCTCTTAATCTTGGGGTTGTGAGTTTGAGCCCCACATTGGGTGTAGAGATTACTTAAAAGTAAAATCTTTAAATAATTTAGGAAGCTTTCTACCTGATTTGTTTTCTAAATACAGATTTTTAATGGATTTCTTTACATAAAATTACACAAGTTATATTATTTCATATAGCAAACAAGTACCTAAAAGATTTTCTATAATCATGCAAAAGATTCTTTTCTTTTTTTTTAAGTTTATTTATTTTGAGAGAGAGAGAAACAGAGCATATGAGAGAGAGAGAGAGAGAGAGAGAGGGAAAATCCCAAGCAGGCTCTGTGCCGTCAGTGCAGAGCCCAATGTGGAGCTTGAACTCATGAACTATGAGATCATGACCTGAGCCAAAGTCAAGAGCTGGACACTTAAGCAACTGAGCCACCGAGGCACCCCTATAATTTTTTTTCCAGTAAGCTCCATGCCCAACATGGGGCTTGAACTCACTGTCCTGGGCTCAGGAGTCACATACTCTACTGACTGAGCCAGCCAGGTGCCCAGCCAGCCAGGTGCCCCAAGGTTATTTTCTAGAGTTTTATTAATTTGAGGCACCTGGGTGGCTCAGTCGGTTAAGTGTCTGACTTTGGCTCGGGTCATGATCTCACAGTCCATGCATTCGAGCCCCATGTCGGGCTCTGTGCTGATAGCTCAGAGCCTGGAGCCTGCTTCGGATTCTGTGCCTCCCTCTCTCTGCCCACTCTATGTGTCTTTCTCACAAAATAAAATAAAGACATAAAGTTTTATTAATTTGTATTTGCTGATTATCTGTTTGTTTTTTAAATTTTTAATTCTATTTATTGAGAGAGAGTTTGTTCATGCACAATTGGTGGGGGGTGAGGGTAGGCACAGAGAGAAGGAGAGACAGAATGCCAGGTGGGCTCTGTACCATCAGTGCAGAGCCCAGTGTGGGCTTGAACTCACAAACTGTGAGATCATGACCTGAGCCAAGATCAAGAGTCAGACGTCTAACCCACTGTGTTACCCATGCTCCCCAATTGTCTGGTTTCTTTAAGGTCAGACTCATTTAACACATTTCTGTGGTTTTGACAATATCACTTCCCTTGCCCCATATGCCCACCATCTAGATTATAGAAAAGTAGTGTTTTACAATCCTTAAAATCAGTTTCTCATTAGGGAATATTTCTTTTTTTCTTCTCTTTTTTTTTTTTTTTGAGAGAGAGGGTCCAAGTGAGCGAGGGGCGGGGAGGGGGGTTAGAGAATCCCACTAGCATAGAGAGAAAGGAGAGAGAGAGAGAGAATCAAGGCTTACCCAAAGCAGAGCTCAAGCTCACCCAATGCAGTCTCTAACTCATGAACTGTGAGATTATGACCTAAGCCAAAGTCAGATACTTAATCAACTGAAGTGCCCAGGTGTCCGGGATATATTTCTATAGCAGTCAGACCAAAATACACTATTTTTATGTGTGTATGTTTTGTATAATGCAGTAGACAAAGCTAATGGATATTTTAGTGTCTTTTGTGTCCAAGTGCCTCTAATTTCACCATCAACTAAAGAAAATATGTGCTTAAAACAATTTAAAAGGGACTGCTTGAATGTGTATATATTTAAAATGCATGGAGTGCCTGGGTGGCTCAGTTGGTTAAGCATCCAGTTTCAGCTTAGGTCATGATCTTGAGGTCTTTGGGTTTGAGCCCTGCATCTGGCTGTGTGCTGACAGCTCAGAGCCTGGAGCCTGCTTTGAATTCTGTGTCTCCCTCTCTCTCCGCCCTTCCCCCACTTGTGCTCTGTCTCTTTCTGTCTCTCAAAAATAAATTTAAAAAAAGGACTGCTTGAGTCCTACCTGTCTGTTTTTTCTCTGTTGGTGTCATGATAGGAAGCAGAGGGTAGAATCCCCCTTTTTTTTTTTTTAATTTAATTTAAAGGAAATAGTCCAAGAGGTGCTTGGGTGGTTCAGTTGGCTGAGCATCTAACTTCAGCTTAGGTCATTATCTCATTGTTCGTGAGTTCAAGCCCCGCAGCAGACTCTCTGCTGTCAGCACAGAGCCCACTTTGGATCCTCTGTACCCCTCACCTCTGCCCCTCCTTCCCCCACTGCATGTGTGCGCTATCTCTATCTCAAAAATAAACTTAAAAAAACGAAATAGTCACAAACATAATGAAGTATCTCGTTTTCTAGAATGTACTGTAGCTCTCAAAAATACAAAGCCTCACTGTGTTAATGCAGCAGTTTTAAGAGCTTTGCAGACCAAGAGTTCTCTCTTCCTGGTTTAGTGACAGCTCCTGACTTTGGGGTGTTAGAAGGAGTAAAAAGATTTATCTTGGAGAGCTCACTTGTCCATCTGACACTTGCTGTTAGATTGGTCCTTCTCATCACAGTCCGAGCACCTTCTCACTTTGCAGATCTGTTTTCCTGCCCTTGAGTCTGGTTCAATTTCCTTGTTGTCAGCAAGGGGTCGGGTGCTCTAGGTCCTTGTGCAGGGAGCTTCCTTTCACCACTGCACAAGGGCCAGACCACACAGCACAGGTGGATGGGTCTGCAGCCTGAGGATGTAACTCCAGGCCCACTGCTGGGTCAGTGACATGGGGGCCCAGGGGACTTGCCCTCTCTCTACTCTGCCTGCCAGCCAACATATGTAACATCACACTTTCAAACAGCTTTATTGAGGTATAATTTATATACAGTTCACTTTGGAGTATTTTTTTCCAATATTCTATTATAAAAAATTTCAGACGCATAAGAAAATTGAAAAAAGTTTACAGCGAATACCCATAAATACCCACCGTCTAGGCTCTGTAACATTTTACTATATTTGCTTTATCACATCAAGACTACATTTTAACATAAAATAAAACCATTTGATCCCAGCATTTAGAATTTTCTTTCTGGTAGTACAACTACCTTTTCTTTTAATGTTTAATCCTATGGGTTTTATTCTACCCCTGTGATAACCTGGTTATAATAGTTGCCCCTTATCTACAGGAGTACTTTTCCAAAAGCACCTGTGGATGCCTACAACTATGGATAGCACCAAACTCTCTCTCTCTCTATATATATATATAGACATACCTATGATAAATTTAATTTATAAGTTGGGCGCAAGGTAAGAGATTAACAACACTAACAATAAGAAAGAACAGTTCTAACAGATTACTATAATAAAAGTTATGTGAACGCATTCTCTCTCAGAACATCTTATTATACTGTGCTCACCCTTCTGGTGATGAGGTGAGACGCTAAAATGTCTGCATGATGAGATGAAGTGAGGTGGATCATGTAGGTGTTGTGATGTAGCATTAGGCTACTGTTGACCTGACAGTAGTTCAGAAGGAGGATCATCTGCTTCTGGATTGATGTAACTGAAACTGTGGAGAGCAAAACTACAGATAAGGGAGGGAGGGGGCTACTACTGTATTTAATTGGAGGTAACAATGCTTAGATTGCTGCTACTTTAGCCATTGAGCCAGTGACAGAAGCCCCCAGTGATCCCCTGTGGGACACTGAGTCATAAGAATGGTGTTTTGCCTCTCCCTGCCCCACTTGAGGAAGCTGGAGCCCCCGTGGGTTACACAACAGCTGTGGCTTCTGTTGGGACCTGTTGGAACTCGTCAGATGTAACATCATGTGCCAGGTTCCTTGGGAAGTTGAATAAAATCTCAAACGTCTGCTGGAGCTGACCGTGGCTGATCTTTGTTGACTCTACAGAATAAAAAGGGCACTGAGTTGCTGCTTGGAGTGGATGCTCTGGGGCTTCACATCTATGACCCTGAGAATAGGCTGACCCCCAAGATCTCCTTCCCGTGGAATGAAATCCGAAACATCTCATACAGCGATAAGGAGGTAGGACAGGCCCCGCGTGCAGACACGCCGGCAGCGCAGCTCTCCCCATCTCTCCTCCTCTCCTCGCAGGACTTCTCTTTGTTATCAGTAAAATCCTTTAATCCCCAGGCTTTGGGTTTTGGGTTGTTGTTTTCTGTTTACAGAACAGTATTGGCATCCTATTTTCAAGTAGCATCACTAAACCCCCTGCTGACTAACAGGAGGCTGGGAAGCTCAACTTGTCAAGACTAAACCCCAAAGAACAGTAAACCAACCAGAAAGTAACCTTTTCTTATTACTTGCCTTTCTATTTCTGGTGAGAAGTTCTGTTTGTGTTTTTAAATGTGTACATTAAACCCTCTCTCCTAGAAAGTGCTTCATACATGGGGTGGAGATATCTGTCTTAAGTATTTATCCCCACATGTATACACATGTATGTGTCTGTCTGTCTGTCTGTCTGTCTCTCTCTCTCTGTGATAATATAAATAAGGATATCAGGCTAACTGCTTAAGAGAATTCGAGAATAGTTAAGTGTGAATAACTTGGCTGAACACTCTAAGTTAGAAGTCAGATGTTTCTGTACCCAATGGTGATCTTTCCCAAACACTGTAATCTTATGTTTGATCATTCACTCATTCATTCTTTGTTAGTTTTAAAGGAATTATCAAGCATCTGCTTTGTGTTAGGTTTCGTAGGGGAAACAAAGATGTAGAAAAGCCAGTCTCAGCTTTCAGAGAAGTTACAGTCCAGCAAGGACCGGACTGCTGTGAGTCAGGCCTGTAGTGCAAGGGACTGATGACACACATGATAGTGACCTGATGCTTTGCCACTTTCCCACTTCTGAGCACTCTCAGCCCGACTCTGGTTCCCTCCTCCTGAGAACATGCCGCAAGAGTAGGGGCCGGGTTTGGGGTATCTGTCACATCAGGAAGCGAAGATGTGAGGGCCCAGGTGACTTGGTGATTGGCGAAGGGAATAGCAGGGGCCGACCTCCTTGTTCCCCAAAGCGATAGCCCTGGGGCGCTTTTCTAGTGCGGGGCATTGAGTGTGAGTGCTGAGAGCACAGTGTACTGGGCAGAGGACACCAGGCCCGGACAGTGCTTAGTGACACACAGCTGGGATGCTGAGTATGGAGTGAGGAACAGTGATGGCTCGTGTTGCTGCCCGCAGAGCCCCCACCCTGAGCAGATTTCCTGTTTTCGCTTCCCCTCTAGCAACTTGAGAAAGGGAACACCAGGCTCCTGATTTCCAGTATGTGGTTGAGATCTACTCGGCCGTGCTTGATGAGACAGATTGAGCTTCTTAATTCAAAACATTCTGGCTCTGAAATTTTTTGTGAAGTAGCTCAGAAAAGGAGCATTTAACTGTTTCTTTTTAAAAATACTTAAATTGAAAGCCCCACATGACCTAAAGTAGTAGGTATGCTATGGCATGGTAGTTTTTCATCTCTAATTTCATAAAGTCTGTTTACTGCATATCCACACATTTGTAGGCTAAAGACTCCCAAAACACTCGTTCTTCACAAAACCCAAGGATTAAAGTCTCCCCCTACTACAGCCTGACACAATAAACTCTAATATGCCCTCTCCAGGGGCAGGGCGCCAGCATGTTCCGTCATGTCAATAACCCATGCAGTAAGAGGACCTCAAGCTGACTTGACATAATAGGAAGTAGTCTTAGTAGTTATGCATGACAGCCGTGCTGTCAAAACAGAAATGTTGGTTTATTTTAAGTGATCCATTGATTCTTTGTGCGTGTCCCAGCAAAGCCTGTGGTTTCCCCACTACTTGTGGTTTCCCACTGACAGCTCTGGGGTTTGACTTCAAAGCCAAAAATAAGCCCACGAAATTCACAAATAGCAGCTTACACAAGAGCAATAGTGCTTCTAAGTTAGCTTGACCAAAAGCTAACCAAAGGATCGTTTTCTGTCCTCAGTGTGCTGACCCCTCCTTCCTTGGACAGTATAACATGCGAAAGAAATACCCTAGAATACACCTTCCCAAACGTATTTATCTGCTTAGCACATCTTTCTCAGGAATAGATATCCATTTTTTAAGTGCATCTTTGAAATGGAGGATGTGTCCCGTCTAGTCAGGAGTGGTTGAGAACAGCAATTGCCATTTGTTCTTTAATGTTTCCCTGCCTGGGGTCTGGCTCCGGGGTCCCCTACTTAGCTACCACCCTGTCCTGACCACTCATCTTTCTCTCCCCTTTGATTTTGAGAGCAGTTTCCCTCATCTGCCATAGTCTGTTCTTCTTCACACCTTATTCCTTTTATCAGCAGCTTTCATCTGATAACACTCACGTTCAGAAACCTTTGGTGATGACCTGTATGATGTCACATCAAACTCAACCTCCTCTGACTGTCCACCCCCAGCCCAACCCTGCCTTCCTCCCGGTCTGAGCCCCTGATATCATCTTAGTCATGAGAGAGCTAATAATGTCTCTCTCTCTCACACACACACACACACACACACACACACACATGCACACACGCACACACACTACTCATTTCCCTATTATCTCAACCTCATTTCTCTCACTTACCCTGCCCTGAATAGCCCTCCATCCAACCTTTTAGCTCCTCTATCATATTCTTTTGTCTCTGACCAGCTGAAGTTCCCTGCCTACTTATGGTAGATCCACTCTGAACCCCCACAACATTTGTGATTTGTGCCATCCAATGAGATGCTAAGAGATGATGTAATTTCTCAAATAACTGCAGTCAAGTCATGAGTCCAGTGCCAGCTAGGTTGTGAGCTTCCTGAAGGCAGAACTGGGCCTGGGAGTCTGCAGCAGGCTTCCCAGCATTGGCCTCATGGTCGGGCCCATCAAAGATCCGTAGTTCATGTTTCCAAGCCTAAGATGAGGCTGACAGCACTCCTTCCAGGACCCTGACCTTCCACAACCCCAGACCCAGTGCCCTCAGCTGCTTCTAAATCATAGTAGGTTAGTGCCCGGGCACCAGGAAGCCAGGATCTTTGCCAGTGTGGTTGCTGCTTCTGTGCAATTTCCTGGTTGGTGCTAACACTCCAGATTGTCAGGCTGAAACTTTTTCTGCTTCTTTCTTTCAGTTTACTATTAAACCATTGGATAAGAAAATTGATGTCTTCAAATTTAACTCCTCAAAACTTCGTGTTAATAAGCTGGTAAGTTGAGATCCTAGTTTTTGTTACTGAAAACCATAGGTTTTTTTTTTTTTTTTAGAAACTGAGCACCTTTTTTTGAGAGAGTATCAGAGTGACCTCTTGTGAGGTGTAGAATGATAGGTAGCTCACTTGCTACACGCTTTGCCAACAGACCTTGAAAGACTCTTCCCTTTAGCGTAACCTAACAAGTCAAACCTAAATTTTGTGATGTGAAATCTTTAAAAAGTATTTTCATGGAGGTACCTAATATATATAAAAGGATAAGTATAATGTGTAGAAGGTGTAAAGAGTGACAGAATGGGGCAGCTGAGTGGTTCAGTGGGTTAAGTATCCAATTTTGGCTCAGGTCATCATCTCAAAGTTTGTGAGCTTGTGCCCCATGTCAGGCTCTGTGCTAACAGCTTGGAGCCTGGAGCCTGGAGCCTGCTTTGGATTCTGTGTCTCCCTTTCTCTCTGTCCCTTCCCCACTCACACTCTTGTCTCTTTCTTTCTCTCAAAAATAAACATTAAAAAAATTTAAAAAATAAAGAATGACAAAATTAAATAGCTATGTGGGACCCCTTGGTGGCTCAGTTGATTGAGCATCCAACTTCAGTTCAGGTCATAATCTCATAGTTCATGAGTTCAAACCCCACATCAAGCTCATTGCTGTCAGTGCAGAGCCTCCTTCGGATCCTCTGTCCCCCGCCCTCTCTCTGCCCCTCCCCTGCTGTGCTCTCTTTCAAAAATAAACACACATTTAAAAAAGATAGCTACACACCCACTACCCAGCTTTAATAAACTGCACACTCTGATACTGTTAAAACCCCCCATGTTAGCATCCTGCTGGTTTCCCTTGCCTCCTCCCCAAGGGTGATCACCATTCTGCTCTGGGTGCTCATTATTCGCTCGCTTTTCCTCAGAACTTTATTTGCTAGGCAGCAAAGTGAATATACTTTTAAGTTTTGTGTACCTTTGACATAAGTGCTGTCAACTGTCTATGCTCTTCTGTCACTTTTTTAATACATTATTTTCTGCAGTGTGTCTATGTTGATGCTTAAAGAGATGATCCCTCCATTTTCACTGCTGTATAGTATTCTGTTTTGTGCAGATAAATATGCCTATATATACATATATCCATAAAGTGGTACATATATAAATATTTGTCTCTTTATATATATAGATATATGTGTGTGTGTGTGTGTGTCATTCTCCTATTAATGATTGATGAATTGCTTTCGACTTCTGCCATTTTAACAAGGCTGTTATGAACATTCTCATACCTGCCTCCTGCTACACATGGCAATAGTTTATCTAGAGAGTGTCTACTTAAGAGTACAAGTGGAGGGCTGTAGTGTATGTCCAAATTCAAGATTAAGCCATGTTGTTTTCCTTTTTTTTTTTTATTAATGTTTTATTTCAGAAAGAGAGAGACAGTGTGAGCAGGGGAGGGTCAGAGAGAGAGGGAGACACAGAATCTGAAATAGGCTCCAGGCTCTGAGCTGGCAGTCAGCACAGAGTCCAATGCAGGGCTCAAACCAATGAACTGTGAGATCATGACCTGAGCCAAAGTTGGATGCTCAACCGACTGAGCCACCCAGGCGCCACAGCCATGTTTTTTTCCAAAGGAGATGAATTAATTTACAGATGCAGTGCAGTGGAAGAGACTTCCTTTTGCTTTATGTCTTCTGCACTTGCCTTTAAAATTGTTTGACATATGTTGTGCATATGAAATGGTATCTCAGTGTCATATAAATGATCATCTTTATATTTACTAATGAAATTAAACATCTTTTTATATATTTTTGGCCAAGCTTCCTGTCTCTTTTGTCAAATACTTATTTCATGTCCTTTGGGCCATTTTTCTCTGGGTTGTTTGTATTCTTTATTGATTATATCATCTCTCAGCTTGGGGCTTATTTTTCCTCCTTTTTAATGTCTTAACAAAGAAAGAATGTTGGCTTTTAACATAGACAAATGTATACATCTTTCCCTTAATCATTTGTGTGTTTGTGTCTTATTCGACATCTTTTCCTTATCCTTTGATCATAAAGATATTCTAGGCTTGATTTCGGCTCAGGTCACGATCTCACAGTTCCTGAGTTTGAATCCTGTATTGGGCTCTGTCCTGACAGCACGGGGCCTGCTTGCTAGTCTCTTTCTCTCTCCCTTCTGCTCCCCCACCCCCTCTCAAAATAAATACACTTAAAAGATTCTTCTATATTCTTTTCTAAAAACTTCAAGGGTTCAGTCTTCGTATTTAAGCCTTTAATCCATCTGGAGTGGATTTTTGTGTGCGGTGTACGGAGGGACCCAGCTTCTTCAGCTACTTGGGTTTTTTTCTTTCTTCTTTTTTTTTTAAGGTAATCTCTACACCTAACATGGGGCTTGAACTCATGACCCCAAGATCAAGAGTAGCATGCTCTAACTACTGAGCCAGCCAGGTGCCCCCAACTGATTTTTTTTTTCACGTGAATAACCTGTTGTCCCTATTGAATGGACTTTCCTTTCCTCCCTGATCTGTAGGACCACATCTTAAGTTCTTATTTATTTATTTATCTGTTTATTTACTTACTTAGAGAAACAGAGAGAGAATCCCAAGCAGGCTTAGTGCTGTCAGCATAGAGCCTGATGCAGGGCTTGATCTCATGATTCATGAGATCATGACATGAGCCAAAACCAAGAGTTGGACACTTAACCAACTGAGCCACCCAGGTGCCCATGTAGTGCCACATCCTAACGTAGAAGAAGTCCAGAAGTCATGCCTCCCCTCCCTGTGACTTCTGCCCCCTGGCTTACTGGAGGCCTGTCTCCAGAGCCAAGAGCACTAGAGGCCATTAGCAGGGAGGGCCTTGCTGTTTCACCCAGTGCTTTGCTCTTTAGGTTACCTGCTGCCCCAAGAGCCCTCAGATAAAGATGCTGTAGCCCTGGTGAGCTGGTAGGCAGCGAAATGCATTGGGATTTAACGTTTCTCCTGCTTCCATGGCCACAGATTCTCCAGCTCTGTATTGGGAACCATGACCTTTTTATGAGGAGAAGGAAGGCCGATTCTTTGGAAGTTCAGCAGATGAAAGCCCAGGCCAGGGAGGAGAAGGCTAGAAAGCAGGTGAGCAAGACTGTGTCTGAACCATTGTTATCGCTGCTTCTTGGTCTTGGCTTGGGAGGTAAGGAGCAGTCATAGGCTGACAGGTGTCATTTGGCAATGGACATACCTTCTCTTGTTTTATCCCTGTTGGATCTTTACTGGCTGATGCCCAGCTGCTGTGGTATCTGCTCAGGAAATGAGGAATAAATTCTAATAGCATATCCAAAAGAAATATCTCTAGTTATTTCCCCACTTAAGTGAAGTGCGATTAGTGCAAGTTTGAGAAGAGATAGTCAAGCCTGCGTCCGTCTGTCCATCCATCCGTCCACCTAGCTAACTCGTTTTTTTTGCCTGCTAGTCTCCTTTGCCCAGCCTTGTCCTTTTCTAATTAGAAGGTGATAGAATGCATGACAACATCTCATACTTGCTGTGGGAATGCTAATTAGATTTCGGCCACACTTCTCCGCCACAGGTCAGCCCAGGCGGCATATTGCCTGTGGCAGGAGGTGCCAGAAGAGCGTATCAGCAGACTGGACAGCCTGCATTGCTGTTTTCTACTCATAAACCATCTCGGCTCACCAAAATCCATACAACTAATCTGAGCCTTGCTGCTGAGAATATCCAACGTAGCTTTGGACTAACTCGTAGACAGAGTAGCAGCAGCTGCAGTCAGCTGCCCGCAGGACTCACGGGCTCGGAGGAGTAATCATTAGTCTGCGCACAGCTCTCTGATGTGGGTACTCTGGCGAGGCTGGCTGGCTGCCCTGAGATTTACAATGAAATGCCCAGTTTGATCCAGCGCGCTTTCAGGGCTCGCGTCTCTTTGCTCTCTGAGATGGCAGACTATAGATGTGCTATTTGGGATGCTCTGGGGGCCAGGCTGGTGGAATGGGTTTTGTCAGACAAAGAAATGCTCCTGAGCCAGCATGGGTCTAAGTGGCAACTTCAAGAAGAGCCTTCTTTGACCTCTCTTCAGCTGAGCAAAGCTTAGAAGTGAGAGATCTGAAAACGGCAGTGAGTATGTAGGCCTCGGGACCGTGGTGGAGGAGAGCGTGCATACACCCCACACCTGCAGTGCCCATGGTCCAGCAGGGACACGGCCCTGGGACCTGGCTTCTGCAGGCCGGGGCTCCGTGGCCCAGTAGTACAGACACTGACCATGGAACCAGATGTGAGCCTTAGAATGTGATGTTAGTAGATGACTTATCTTCCACATATCAGTTTCTCATCTGTCAAGTGGAGCTAATGTTATGCCTTCTCTGTCTCAGATCAAAGGACACATTGCACCTGAAAGGCTTTGTGAACTGAAACCACCTTGCAAACAAGAGGTTTTTATGGTTAGGTAGAGGTCTAGGGGAAGTGCAGTGCTGGGAATGGAAGGGGGTTGCCTGGGCTTTTTTCAAGGACAGAGTAATAGAGATTCAGTAATCCACCTAATGGAAATTGTAATGCAGTGGAAATTAGAGAACAGATTGGCCAAGCTTTTCACTGACCTGCAAGGAAAAAATTGGAGAAGAATTTACAGTATTTTATTGCTTGTCTTTGCATTATTCCTTCGAGGCCCAATGCATTTTTTTTTTTTTTAAATTTTGGCTCAGTATTTACAAAAGGCAGCAATCTTAAAAATCTTGGGTTTGGGAGAAGATTGAAGCAAGAAGTAATTAAATGTGCTCTATTTAAGGAAGAAAATAGTGCAGTGGTCACTTCTGGCTTCTGCTTTCTGAACTCAGTTAACACCCTAGGATCACAGAGAATAGCACTTGTTCTGTGCTTGTTCCCCTTATTAAGCTCTGCATGTGGCCCAATTAATACAGTGATCCAGAAGGCATGGGAGGTGGCAGTGGCTTTATACTGGTGCCTTAAGGATGGAGGGTCGTGTTTCCCGCATGGCTCCCTCCTGTCGCAGGCCTGGCCGGGAGCTACCTCTGCGTGAGGCTAGGAGCCTGTGCCATGGGGCTGCGGCTTCCCCCTGTGAAACACAATGTGTGAACTACCAGTGCCTCACGCAGAACGATTCCATCTTCTCTGTGGGTCAGAGGCAGGAGCAATTGTGGATGAAATTAGAGATGTGGGAGGGGTCGGTGTGAGTGAGAAATGGCGAGGTGGCTCGTCCAACCAGAAGAAAGCTGTCTGTTTCTGGGGCTCCATGTGAGGGAGAAGGAACCTTCATTGTGTCCTGTCCGCCTCAGGGCAGAGCCATGTGAGGTCTTCCAACAAAAAGGGATATTGGCAGGGTAGCCATTTCAGCACACTGTGTAAGAATGCCTCCTTCGATCCAGGTAGACTTGGCAGGGCTGGCTTTTTTGTTGTTTTGTTTGTTCCCTCACCTCTAGGTGATTTTTTAAGGGACACAGCTTTCGATTGTTCAGCTGGTTTTGAAGGACAGAGAGTGGTAGGTGACAAGAATGACACTGGGAATTTAAAGGGAAGAAGAAGGTCTCCTTGGGGGACTCTGGACACTGGGTGTTCTAGGACCCTTGTGGCAGGGTAGGTTGTGAGCCCCATGACTCTGTTCCCCTCCCCCCCAGATGGAGCGGCAGCGCCTTGCTCGAGAGAAGCAGATGAGGGAGGAGGCTGAGCGCACAAGGGATGAGTTGGAGAGGAGGCTGTTGCAGATGAAAGAAGAAGCAACAATGGCCAATGAAGCACTGGTGATTTCTGGGGGAGTCTGGGTCCTAGGAGGCTACATGGGGATTCCCTCGAGGTTTGGGAATTAGGTAGGCCTCCTGAGGACCACAGATCAGTAAGATTTGCTTTGACATTTCAGCTGAAAAAAAAAAAATCGGTGCCTTTTCTTTCCATCCATGTTGGCAGAGGCAGATTCAGGTGGAGTTCACTGGCGGCCAAGCTCCATTTCCCTGAGTCTTGCCTTTAAAGTAGGGCCTCTCTGCCAACCCTTGGGGCCAGATCACCCTCTGGTGGGAGCTGTCCTGTGCCTCAGAGGACAGTTAGCAGTGTCCCTGACCCCTACCCACTAGATGCCATTAGCACCACCTTACCCTTGATTTGTGACAATCAAATACGTCTCCAGACATTGTTACCTGTCTCCCACTGGTTTGAACCACAGATTCAAAGGGAAAAGCCTCAGCTCAAGTGGTTACCAAAAAGGTGCTTTCTCATTGCTCCCCATGGGTGGAATTTTCTGAAAAGTTGAGGGTTTGGCCATCTGGCCCTTGCCAGAGTGTCATCTGATGGGATGTTCAGTGGCAGAGCCCCAGGGAATCCGAGGCTCTGGTTCTTGCTGATCTCAGTGTCTGAGGCCAGATCTGGGTGGGATGACCCATGATCGATCCCCATCCCAGCTGACAATGCCCTTCTTTCCAGATGCGGTCCGAGGAGACAGCAGACCTGTTGGCGGAAAAGGCCCAAATCACTGAGGAGGAGGCAAAACTCCTGGCACAGAAGGCCGCAGAGGCTGAACAGGAAATGCAGCGCATCAAGGCCACAGCCATTCGGACAGAGGAAGAGAAGCGCCTGATGGAACAGAAGGTGCTGGAGGCTGAGGTGCTGGCACTGAAGATGGCTGAGGAGTCAGAGAGGAGGTTAGAGGTGGGGAGTCTGGGGCGCTGGGGCCCAGGCGAGGGGCTGTTCAATCATAGCCTGGCCCTGAGGCAGAGCCTCACTGCACTCGTCCACAAGCTGCTTCTACATCTTCGGGGGTGGCAGGGAGGGGGGGAAGGCTCCTCCCTTGACAGGTTGGTGAGGACTGGTGTGGGCTTTGGGGGCTGGGTTAGTGGAAGGGCTCAAAAACATGGTTCTCTTGTCCGGTGGACCTCTGGTCATGCTTGTGTCTGTGATAATCCGCCATCCCCCTGGCAGCCATGTTTGCAGGAACGCCGTCAAACACGTCTGCATACTGCTTTTAGCTGAGGAGCTGTAAGAAGGCTCTTCTTACATTTAAAAAATGTGGTTCTTTTCCGTTTTCGTTTAGGGGCCATGTGAGGAGACAGCAGCTATTTACCTATAACGAAATAATGAGGAACCTGCTACCCTTGAGCCATTCTTGGTGCTCAGGCTCCAGAGGCAGATGGGAGGGGAGGGCCAGGATCCTCTCTGTGGCCAAGATGTGCCAGCTCATGACCAGGTTGAAGGATGGAACTGTAGTCTCCACTTTTCAAAGACTATTCTAGGCTCTAGATTGTTCTGGTCCTGCAGCCTTCAGATAAACACTGGCACATTCCCCACAGCATTTGGCTCTGTTGATTTAGAACACTTGAATTTGGCTTTTTGCTACCAAGGTGCATTCACTATAGTTTCCTCTCTGCTTTCTGCATGTTGTTCTGGGAATATAGTTCTTTGTTTCCTGCCCTGTCCCAGGCCCCTTTCTTTCTGTGTGTGGGTCACTTTCCCCCAGTCTGGTGCATGTTGGGCCTGGCCCCCTGGGTCCTGTGTCTTACAGGGTGAGGGGCGAGGCCTGAGGGCATTGCTGCTCATCTTCTTGCCTGAGGTTGGCCCTGGGCCTGCAGTTGGTTTACTCGGATGCTGTGAGGAATCCACTCTCACATCCTGCCCTTCGTGATCGGATATAAGACCTTTGATTCATGCATTATACCTTCGCCCAGCTCACTCTCACCCAGACATTAAGCAGAGGAAACTGCTGACCCCTCCCCCCTCCTCTCCCTCTACCAGTTGCAAAGGTTTGAACTTGACTCCTTCCCAGAGGTTTCCCTGCTCTTCCCATTTAGATTTACCATTGCAGTGAATAGTACTCAGGAATGTTGTCCTTGCTTTGGAAGTTCTGATGCTCATGTCAGTGTCCCCCCACCCACTGGCCTTATTTGCCTGATCTGGTGCATTTGCCTTATTTGCCATCATCAGGGTTAACTCACATCCCTCCTCTCCAGGGGGACTATGGGAACAGGGCTCTCTTTTTTCCAGCTGTCACCTTCGTGGAGCTGATGGCTCCTCCTTTCCTTGCAGGGCCAAGGAGGCGGATCAGTTAAAGCAGGACCTGCAGGAGGCCCGCGAGGCAGAGCGAAGAGCTAAGCAAAAGCTCCTGGAAATCACCACCAAGCCCACATACCCGGTGAGCCTGTCTGGGGGCTGCCAGCCTACAGCTGCTTCAGACCTTGTAGCCTTCCCTTCCCTCCCAGCCCTTCGGTTCCCCTGGTCCTGCCACAACAGAATGAGTGATGCTGAGGGCCTACAGCTGGGGAAGGGGTAGCATGCCTGGTCTGCCATTGGCCTTGGACTAGTCACCTCTCTGGTTGCCTAGCTGGCTGGCAATGGGGCCTTTCCTATCTCTGAAATGTTTTTCTTATCCTTTTTTAAAAAAGTTTATTCGTTTATTATTTCTGAGAGAGAGCAAGAGCGAGAGAGTGAAAAGCAAAAGCAGGGGAGGGGCAGAGAGAGGGAGACACAGGATCCAAGGTAGGCACCAGGCTCTGAGCCGTCAGCATGGAGCCCAACATGGGGCTTGAACTCACGAACAGTGAGATAATGACCTGAGCCGAAGTCAGATGCTTAACTGACTGAGCCACCTAGGTGCCCCAGGCTTTTCTTATTCTAAATAATAGGGTGCCAAATCATTCTCCAGAGATGATAGCTACTGCTGCTGCTGCTTTTTTTTTTTTTTTTTTGAGAGAGTGAGGTCACAAGTGAGTGAGGGGCAGAGAGAGAGAAAAGTGGGGCTCACATGGGGCTCGTGTTTTACCAGAAGCGGGTTCATGTTCACCCAATGTGGGACTCGAACTGATAAACTGTGAGATCATGACTTGAGCCAAAGACAGATGCCACTCAGGCACCTGAGACCATAGCTTCTTGATGCCACACTGAATGTAATCTTCAGCTACCTCTGTATAACAGTATACCATCATTGTAGTCCTGGGCAGGGGTACCCTGTATACCTCTGGGTAAACTATTGCCATGTGAGAACCATTTTCCAAACTCAATTTTGGGACAAGGAGGCAGACTTTAATTAAACAGGGTCACACCATGAATAGACAAGCCTTTTCCCTTCCCTTCCTCTGTGCACTCAGTTCAGCAAACTGTTCTGTTCCATATAGTACCAGGCACCTGGTGGCTCAATTGGTTAAGCATCCAACTCTTGGTTTCAGCTCAGGTCATGATCTCACAGTTTTGTGGGTTCAGGCCCCATGTCGGGCTCTGCTGGCAGCATGGAGCTTGCTTGGGATTCTCTCTCTCTCTCTCTCTCTCTCTCTCTCTCTGTCCTTCCCCTGCCTCTGTCTCTCTCAAGTAAATAAATAAAAAAAAAAATAATGCCAAGCAGATGCAGAGTCTGTATACAGATAGGGTGCACAGGGGCCTGGAGGAGAACATAGCCCAGCTTTAGGGGCAGGAGAGGCATAGGATGGTACCTGCGCTGGCTCTCAAAGGGTAAGGATGAACCAGCCAGGTAGGAAAGAGACTGTAGGGTAGTCTCAGACAGTGCACAGGTGTGTACACTGCACACTCACATGGTATGCAGCCAAGAGGCACACAGGGCACAGACGCGTAAGCTGCCCAGGGGTTGAGGTGGAGGGAAGTGTGAGTGGTTTGCTATTGTTCTCTGTCCTGGTTATCTCTTACTGTGTGACAGGCCACCCCCCAAGCCAGCCATATAGCTCAAAATAGCCATTCGTTATTCTCTCATGGCTCAGTGCATTGATTGGGCCCATGGTCCTTCCCCAGAATCTCTGAGGCGGTTGCAGACACCAGCTGGGACTGGAGTTGTCTGAGGGCTCATCTGCGCTGGGCACCTGAGATACGAGTGACTTTAAAATAAATACTTGAGCGGGACGCCTGGCTAGTTCAGTAGGCAAAGCATGCAACTCTTGGTCTAAAAATAGGTAGGTAGATAGATAGAAAGAATAAAACAAAGCAGACACTGGAGCAAACTTCATATACTCTTCAAATAGTAAATAAATAAGTCCTGGAGGACCTATTGGTATCCCTTTTAAATTTTTTTTTTTTAATGTTTTATTTATTTCTGAGAGAGAGAGACAGTGTGAGCAGGGGAGGGTCAGAGAGAGAGGGAGACACAGAATCCAAAGCAGGCTCCAGGCTCTGAGCTAGCTGTCAGCACAGAGCCCGACGCAGAACTCGAACCCATGAACCATAAGATCATGACCTGAGCCAAAGTCAGATGCTCAACCAACTGAGCCACCCAAGCGCCCCAGTATCAGCCTTTTATGCATATTTCGTGGTATGGGTGGATTGTAATTCATCTAAGCAGTCCCCTGTGGATGGGTATTTAGTCTGTTTTCTTCTGCAGTTGTGAACAAAACTGTGGAAAATATCCCTGAGAATAAATCTTTGCACATACAGCGAATGTACTGGTAGGATAAATTGTCATATATAGAACCATGGGGTCAGCTTTTCTATCGAGATGCCCTCCACAGAGGTTGTTTGTACTAGTGTCTGTTCTCACCCACAGTGCAGCACTCAGCGCCCATCTTTTCGGAGATTTTGATGAGGTATAACATCAATACAGGGAAGTGCCCAAATTATAACTGTACAGCTTGATGAATTCTCGCAAACTCAACACACCCATGCACCCAGCACCCAAATCAGAAAACAGAACGTTCTAGTGCCCCAGAAGCCCCCTCTCAGCACCACCTTCAACACCCACGCAGACAGTCTGCCTCAGGTCTTGTCATCATTGCAGATGAGCGCTCTGGGCCTCTGCTCTTTCCCAGACGCTGTCCCAGACTCAGCCAAGGATCCAAGGGTGACAGAGAGGCAGATCCTGCCCTTAGGAAACTTGCCAACAGTAAAAGAAGAAGACGCACCCAAAAGGGATTTTTTTACAGGGTGGAGTTAGGGAAGTGCCACCACAGAACCAGAAACACAGTGTTAGCGCATAGCAAAGAAAAGAGTTGCCATCTGGCCGAGAGGGATCTAGAAAGGCTTTGGTGAGAAAGCCTAGTATTTGAGAAGGGCCTTGAAAGTGAGGTGGTGTATAGGGAGAGGAACGGTTTAAGCAAAGGAGCAGAAACAGTGACGTTCATGATCCGATAGGGCAGACGGTAGGAGAAGCTGGGGAAGTGAACTGGGGCCATCTTCAGATGACCCTTTGATCTGGGATGAGAAAGTCCTCAGACCTAATCGCTTTGCCCTCTGCTTCAAGCCCTACTCTGGCTCCATCTTCCAAATCCAAGCCCCTCAGCATGCCGGGCAGCCCCTTGTGGTCCCGGCCCTCCCACCCACCTCACCACACCGGTGTCGTAGACCCTCAGCATTCTCGCTGAGCATCTCTGCCCTGCCCAGTGCCATGCCTCTCACCTGGCAAGTCTTTTCTTCTGGCATAGCCTCCGCTGCCAGCAGAAGCAGATCTCTTCTAGCATACCTCCAGCTCCCGGCCTCTCTTCCCTCCCTGGCTGTAGTGCCTGCCTGACTTAACCGGGATGATCTGTGAGCACCTTTGTTTACTGAACAATACTGTCAGCTACTCAGAGCCAAGGACCCTGCCTTGTTCTTTGCATCTCCAGCTCCTAGCCTGGGGCCTGAGGGCTTCCTCAACAAAGAAGTGGGAGTTTGTGTTTAATTTGGCTGAGCCTGAAGAGCTGGCAAAGGTTTGAGGGGAGAGGAATGATTTGCCTGGATTTGCAGTCTTTGGGGCTGATCTCCTGGCAGCAGCCAGTGTGGGTAGATGGGGAACAGGAGAGACCAGGGTAACAGTGGTGACATGAGGCCATGGTGGTGCTGGGAGGCAGGGCCTGAGCTGTGCCCCCTGTCTCTGTGGCTGCTGGAGGGTCGGTCATTAACACAGCAGTGATTTATCACTGTTCCCACAGAACCCGAACCTCCTAACCAGACATTTCTTATTCATAGCCCATGAACCCAATTCCAGCACCACTGCCTCCTGACATACCAAGCTTCAACCTCATTGGTGACAGCCTGTCTTTCGACTTCAAGGATACTGACATGAAGCGGCTTTCCATGGAGATAGAGAAAGAAAAGTATGTAGTCCCCCTGACCTCTGTGCCCCCAGCCGGTGAGCTAGAGTGGGGCCATCTGGGCTTGGGGAAAGTGGAGGGTCGTCACAAACATCTGTCACTAGCGCCTGCAGGGCTTGCCCTGTTCCACCCTCTGGAGGAAGAATTTCCTCATCAGAAATGAATGAGTGTCCTCATCAGGACATCACACCAGCATCCAGCCTTCCAGGATAATAGTGATATATGATTGGTGACCTGGAGTTTATGGGGCTCAAAACCTCCCCTACAGTCTCGGACTGGTTGTCTGGGATCTCTGAGTCAGTTAGACTGCTGTTCACATGGTGATAGAGCACATGGTAGTGTTCTAACAAAGTAACAGAACACGCTTCCTAGCTGTGTCCTCTGGCAGCCTAGATCTGCGGCACTTCCCATGTCTAGAACAAGGGTCAGAGAAGAAACTCAGGCTCAAGGCGGAGGAAAGCAAACATCCAGGTCAGGCCAGCCCTGCTGCCTGGGGCAGCTCTGAGCTGAGCCCCCACATGCCCTGTTCACAGTGGCTTCTGCTGTGTTCTCCTCCTTCCTTTCATGGTTGGTGGAAGTGGAGCCGAGGTGGAAAGAAGAAGAAATCTGAGGTTCCCTCAGATTCCCAACCATACGCCAATTGGCCAGTCATGCCACAGCTTGCTGGAGAACCATCACAAAAGTGACTGTGTGCTGAATGCATGGGTGTTTAGGACTTTTTTCTTTTAATGTTTATTTTTGAGAGAGAGAGAGACAGAGTGAGAGCGAGTGAAGGGCAGAGTGAGGGGGAAACACAGAATCTGAAGCAGGCTCTAGGCTCTGAGCTGTCAGCACAGAGCCCATTGTAGGGCTTGAACTCACAAACTACGAGATCATGACCTGAGCCGAAATCGTACACTTAACCAACTAAACCACCAGGCGCCCCTGGGTGTCTGGGCTTTTAAACATTTATTTATTTTTGAGAGAGAGAGATAGAGCACAAGGCAGGGAAGGGCAGAGAGAGACGGAGACACAGAATCCAAAGCAGGCTTCAGGCTCTGAGCTGTCAGTTCAGAGCTGTCAGCACAGAGTCTGACACGGGGCTCGAATTCATGAACCATGAGATCATGACCTGAGCTGAAGTCGGATGCTTAACCAACTGAGCCACTCAGGTGCCCCATGTCTGGGCTTTGTCTCATTTCATTCCTGGTAACTAACATCAAACTGACATCAGAGGTAGGTTTTGGTGTGCCATTTATGAGAACACAGATCTGGAGTGTTTAATGAACTCACTCAACATCACGCAGCTGATGAGAACCAGGATTCAGCTCTAAGCCTGTCTGAGGCTATGTGCTTTCACCTTGTACAGTATCCTTGGGAGAGCTCTCGGGACAGTGACTCCTTGGAGCTCAGGGTGAGCAACCACGAGCCTCTCCGTGGTATCTGCCATCCAAGTTCATCCTCCAGCCTTTCTCCATTGACCAGGCATAGTAAGCATTTTGTGGTTGTGATCGGGGAGAGGCTACGTCCTGTTCTGTGTTCTGCTTTTTTATAGCTTGTATTTTCTTATCGCCTATGCATGTGACATTACCATGCACATGACAGAGTCCATATACTAGCCATGGGAATCACTGCAGAATGTTCCTTAGTTTTTAGTTGCCTGGTTTGCCTGGCCTTAACTTTATAGTTGGACATTTTGAGGATGATTTCCAGATTTTCACCATTATAGATACAGTGTATCTACCTGCAGGTGGTGGTGGGAATCTTTTTCTTCCTGAAGTTGGCTGAGCAGACTTCCATTCTCTTTTGGAGATAATGTCCCCAAACATGTGGCCACAGCCTAGCAGAAGAGGTCACTTGAATAGAATCACTTAGCCAAGAAGGGCCAAGAGAAGGAGATTGTTTGGGATGCCAGGAGTCTTGATTCATGTGTTACTTGGGCAGAATTAAAAGCTATCTGCTGTAACAGGTATTTGTAGAGTACTTTAGGAGAGTTTACCGAAGGGCTTTCCTACACTTTATTTTATTTAATTCTGACCACAGCCCTGGGTTTATTACCCTAATCTCATGGACAGGGAAACAGATTCAGACCTGTTTAGTGATTGGCCCAGGCTCCCACGGCCCGAGAGTGTCTGAGCAGAGACGTGATGGACTCCGTCCAGACTGCAGACCCTGGGTCCCATGTCTCACTGTTGCTGAAGCCATGACGCACCGTGTCCTCTTGCCGGCAGAGTGGAGTACATGGAGAAGAGCAAGCATTTGCAGGAGCAGCTCAATGAACTCAAGACTGAGATTGAGGCCTTGAAACTCAAAGAGAGGGAGACAGCCTTGGATATTCTGCACAGTGAGAACTCCGACCGGGGTGGCACCAGCAGCAAGCACAACACCATCAAAAAGGTACCGAGTCTCCTGTCTTTCACTGATCAGGACAGTCATTAATGAAACATGAGGTTGGCATCTGGTTTCCTGAGTAGCCAGGTCGTTAGACTGTTTATCATTTTTTATACGTACTTGGTTGAGGAAATTTTTTAACTCACGCCAGAAAGGAAATTTAATCTGCCAGTGACTGTGAACCCATTGGCTTGATGGAAGGGGAGCCTGTGTTAAAAGCTCTGATGAAATGAATCACTGTTACGAGATGGATTTTGATCCATCATTTAGCAGTAAAGCGATTCTGTCTTTTAAGCCAAGGGGAGTTCTGCCCAGGGAGCTGCCTTACTTCATGAGAAAGCAAAATGAAACAGAGGTTTTTGAGAATGGACTCTCCCTCTAGTCTTTTTGGGTTTTTAAGTGGCAAGAACTGTTTTAAAAACCCTGTTCTTGCTTTAAAGAAACCAAATTCTGAATTTTTAACTTTCTTCATATTTAACAGGAAGTGTCTAGAAGAACCTTAATGTTTTAAAAGGTGAGACTTCATTTATGTTGCTAACAGTTTCAGATCATTCTCTGCTGATATTTTGAGCATTCAGCTTTAGAGAAGGTTAAATTCCATAAATATCAGCCCGAGAGTGTGCTTCTCTCTTATTGGGCAAAGCAGAAACAGCCTCTCCTGCTGGTTTGCTCCTGACTTATAGCCCAGGGTCAGGCTAATAACTGTAAAAGAGGTGTCATTGAGATGAGACTGTTCGTTGAGTTTAGATCATGATAGCTTACATAAGTTTATTTTTTACTCTGTACCTTATTCTTTAAAGTGGTCTCCCAGGTATCTGTTTTCAGTAGTTAAGCTGCATCTGAAAACTCCAAGGGTTCTGTAGCTACTTGCCATTGCCGATGGGTACAGTTGGGAGCCTCGAATTCCCTCTCTGTACTCCAGTTAGTATTGGCATCAGGTAGAGAATTCCTTTTAATAGCATAACTGTAAAGGAAAGGCCTTTCCCCGTTCCACATTCTTCTTTCCTCTGGCTTCCGTTATTTATGGGGTTTCCCTTCCAAAACTAAATTATTAAATACTTAGCGAAAGGGGAGCTAAAAGTGGAGCCTCAGCCAGTGAGCCGAGAAGTAATATGATGACTGGACCAGTGAGCCAGTCAGCCCTTGAAGGAGCTGCCTTCGGTGCCCCGACCCCCGACCCCTGCTCCCGTACCCAGGCTCCTCATCTGGGAACACGGGAAGGTCTCATCTTTGCTGCTGCTGCAGTGAGCTGGGCCCTCAGCCACAGGAACCTGCAGGGCAGAAAGCTGGAAAGACCTGTTTCCAGGCCATAAAAACAAACAAATGAAATCACTTGTCACTATTTCAGGCCTGTCTGAGCATTTTGCAAATGGCACATGTGGCATTTGTTGATATCACAGGGTGTTTTTGTTTTTCTTCATTTTATTTTGCTGGTTTAGCCTCAAGCCCAAGGCAGAAGACCTATCTGCATTTGAGCCCTCAAAGTAGGTTATTCCCAGGTACTCTGTATGTGGTGATGGTACTACCCTCTGTGATACTAACCCATGCATGAGCTTGCCTGTCTCTGTCCCTGGGCCATGCCGAGCCCTCCTGAGGGCAGGTGGTGCTGGGTCCTGGCCGCAGCATGCTTTGAGTCTGAGAGCAGGCGTCCACCCCTGGGGCCAGACCAGCCTCCAGGGGTCCAGAAGGCTACCTCGTTCTGAAGAGCATGTCGTGGGGCTGTAGGACCGGCTGTCTATCACATCTTGTGTCATCGTTGGGCTGGGGATGGTTATGGCTTCTTGTCCAGTGAGGTCTGTCTAAAAGTCCTTTGTCTCAGTGGCATAGTCCTTAGATAAATAGCCCTAGCATGGAAATGGGATAGATTTGGGTGTCTTTAACTCAGATCAAGACCTTTCATGTGGTGACAGCTTCTGAAGACACATGGTCATACCTGGCCATGGAATGAAGGAGCTGTCCACACTCACTCATTTGCCTTTAGAGCCTCCCCTTTCTGTACACATCCACTTTCTTTCCAAGTCAAGCAAACCAGCAGCACAGTGGTCTGATCTGTGGCCCATCTAAGTGGACCCTCTGTCTGTCAGTCCTCTAAAGGTCGTCTTTGCTTCAGCTCCTCCACAGCCTGGGGCAGAGTTGTGGTCAGCATGAATTCACATTGGGACAGTCACCGGCACCCAACAGATGAGCAGTCACTGATTGTTGAGTGAATTAATGGAGTGATTGCTGCCTTCCTTGTGTGACAGTTCATCACCCTCCCAATATCCTCAGCAGCGAGGAGAATTTATTATGCCCAGTAATAACATAGCATCCTGTCTCTGCTCCTCACCTAATCCCCAGCGGTACGCTAGCCAGTGGGCCCACTGACACCTGACAGTCGCATAGGATGTATCCTTTGGTGTCCTCACCACAGTTTCTGCTGTTAGAGTAAAATAAGCTCATTGGAAGCTTTCTACCAAAAAGTGAGATCTGGCGTAAGATAGACCTTATTTGTGGTTGTTATGCAAGCAAGAGAGGTTAGCTGTTAAAGTCCCAGATGGATCTCATTATAAGATGGATTCTGTCAGTGGTTCCACTAACCCATAGCCTGAACCCCAATTTGTGTGTGACACTTTTATATAGTGGGCTCCTATTTCTTCAGCTTTTATACCACACATTGGCATCAGACGCCCCGACACCAAGCAGTGCGTGCTCTAAGCAGGGCAGTATGACCAACGTGGAATTGGACAGGCCAGGGGGATTGTCCATTCAAGCGGCAACCCCATGGTGCCCAGAGGACCCTGGGGTGGATCCACTTTGGTTTTCTGGACTTTGGAGCTAGTGCAGGGTCCAGCAGAAAATCCCTTTTTATGTCAGCCTGTGCTGTCAGCCATTCCTGCTGATGACCATACCATTCCACCTTGATATGGTTTCATCTGTCTTTTTTCTGTAATGATTCAGAACGTTTCGATTCTTCAGGGGCCTGATTTTGACCGCCAGTTCTCACTGAGCTCTTATTATAGACAAATGAATTTTGATTTGTAGTCAGATTTGTACTGCTCTGAGGACATTTACAGAGCCTTTTTTATTTTTAATGTCTTGATGTGAACTTGTTTTCAAAGCAGGCTGCCAGATTCCAGTTAATCAAGAATTCTGATTACTCAAGGGTTAACAAAAGAATGGACTTGGCTTTTAATAATAGCTGGACTTATCTCAGCATTACTAGATCAAATAGTGGCAGTTTTTGCTACACTTGAAGCTTGATTCCCGTTCCATTTTCTGGACTTTGGTAGTCCCCGGGGCTAGTGACCAAGCCTGACGAGCAGCCACCTGCCTGTGCTGGAGTAGCTGTGGGGCTGTGCCTGCTGCAATCTGGGCCAAACTGAGCCTATTGAAGAGAAGCACCACTGTGGTCTGTGGAAGTGTGGGCACCTACAGTGTGAAGGTCAGAGCTCCATCTACAAAGTCTAGGACAAGAAATGCAGAGGCTGGTGGTGCCCTGGAGAGTTTCCAGTGTCCTGAGAGCCCATTAGTCTTGGTTCAAACCAGCCTGCATTGATTTTTGTTTCATTTTTAATGTTTTCTGATCATAGATTTCTTCAAGAAAAGAATGAATGGTTCTACGTACCTATCACGACCCAGGTGTGTTCCTTCTCCTCACCTTCAGTACTTCCCCGCCTCGCCACGAGGTCCCAGTGTCCGACACTGTATCCGTAGCACCCTCACTTAAGCTAATTCCAGGGATTTACCCTTGGGCTCAGGGATTAGTTATCACGTTCCCTTAGGAATGCCAAGAGGCTGTCCTGTCTGGTTAACTGAGGTTACCACTGCTCTGCTGCTTGTTTTCTCTATAACTCTTACTTTTTCTTAAAGCCCAGTGTTCTCACCTGTAAAAAGTGAATGAGACAGTCCTTAACCCCCAGGACTGTTAGGAGGATTAAAAGAGGTAATACACCTCTTTTACACAGGAAGAGCTCACCAAAGAGTTTCTGTGTGTTTGGAGGTAAAAACTTTGAAAAAACCAGGATTAACATCACTGGTTATTTTGCTATCTGATTTGAGTTTGCAAGGGTATATTTTGCTTCTCCTGCCAATCTTAACCCCCCACATTTCCACTCCCCCCCCCCCCGCCACCACCACTACTGATAATCAGTGCCAACTGGTTTGGCATTTGCATGTGACTCAGAGTGGCACCTAGTGATCAAGAGCCGCTCTTAAGAACCTAGATTCATTTCATTCTCGGCGAGCGACAGCAACACATACTTCTGGCCTCTGAGTCTTTTGAGTCTTTTGGGACACGGGTGTTGTGGGCTTCAGAGCCACAGAGCCTAGGAGGTGAGCTGTGGCCAGCTATGCCACACATTTTGGAGGTGAAGATGCAGTGCCAGAACTTGTACATTTTGAGGTCTTGTTTTCATCCCCTCTCAGGGGAGAGGTTTCACTCCCCCATCCTGAGCTGGTCTGAGTGCCAGCAAACTTGTCATTGTTTTTGTGCCCATGATCTCCAAGGGAGCACAGAATTTCAAAGGAAATTGACAAAGGACAAATCATGAGGACTATGGAGCTTAGAAAGCTTATTTTATTAGTAAACAGTTTGAACCATCAAGGTCCAGCTGTGGTTTCTGCTGGTGGAGGAACAGGAGTGAGGAGCCTTGACAGTTCTCTGAAGCTCTAGCCGCCGCTTGGATCCGGAAGACATAAAAGTCCAATGTCATCTTCAATTTGTGCGGACTCCCCTTGGAGATGCAGGGCTGGCAAAGTGAAGTAGAACACTTACAACACCGGGGAAGTGATAAATCACAGGGCGGGATTGAATATGCGTGAAAGGCTTCTCCCACAATTAAAAGAAACGGCCAGAGCCTCCTTGGAGACCTCTGGTCGCCCGCCTCAAAGAGGGTTCTGATTAGTTTCTGATGCTTGTATGTGGTTAATGTGTTCAGCCCTTCTGTGACCCCGGTCACCAGACCCGAGTTGACTCTGCCTGCTTTGGAAACTGGCATTGTCTGGTGCAGCATCCTCTGCCCTGACTTAAAGGCAGCGCGCACTGACTCCAAGCTCCAGAACCTCTCTTTTGTTGTTGTTGAAGGGTGATAGAGGCAGGAGGGGTGAAGAGACGAATGGGGGATGGGAGTGGGGTGGGAACAAGGATTAGCAAGGAGCAGCAGCACTCAGGTGTGGATAGAAAACGCATTGAAGAGATTGCAATGGCGAACTCTTCCCTGCTCTGTGCAAAGCACAGTGAAAGCATTGGGAGGCACAGGCTGGTCTTAGGGAGTCTGCTCTTCCTGGATGCAACGCCTGGGCTCATCCCTGAAGGCCACCCTTACCTTACCTAGATGTCCAGGTGCCTCTCAGCTGGGAGGGCCTATCATTCTCTTGCTTGTTTCTGGGAGCTCTCTAGATAGAGGATTCTGCCAGCCTCTTTTCCGAAAGACCACGACCTAGTTCCTCTTCTTAGGAGACTTTACCCAGTCAAGCAGTTGCCCTTTGGGGAGGCGTTGGAGAGCCTACAAAACCTGCTTTGCCCTCTTAGGATGTTTTACAACCATTTGGAAGTGCCTAGGGACATTATTGGGCCTTATTTGATGCAGTAAAACATCCCATTTGGTCCCTCAGCACCGAAGATGTGTTTCAATGCAGGCTTCCTCCGACACCTGATTTGTTACTGCAACAGTGGGAGGGAAGAGACAGGATGCAAACTCATTCTGCGGGCTCGAGGTTCTGTTCTTATGATCCTTGCCGTGATTTCCCTTCTGATATTGGCAATTTGAAAATGACATCAGTGTGCCTGCACCTTTTTGCTGAGGTACTCAGTGCTCAGAGTACTCTATAGCTATGAGTTTGTCTCTACCTGCCCAGTGAAGTGAATCAGGCTGATTAGTCCATTTTCCAGGTGAAGGGACGGAGTAGCAAAGGGCCCTGCCAGCATCACATGGGCAGCTTGAGACATGCACACGCCAGTTTCCAGGCATCTTCCTGCTTTAGGTCCCTAAAAGATCAATATACAAAAGAGACCCTCTGGGCTTTCCCTGGAAGATTTCTCTCTAGAGCAGATAAAGGAGCTAACAACAAATTCAATTCATTAATTGGAATGGACTTGGCCTTTCATGCCACCTCTGCTTAGGGATAAGTGTGTGCACAGCTCTCCCTGTGCACATCACCAGATGGCATTTGGGTGCAAGCCGTCACTAGCAAGACGGCAGAAACGCTTCACCAGCGTACAGCAACTGTCCCCCTTTCCCGGCCTGCCCCCTCCTTGGCTCTGATTCCAAAGGGGGGTTGTTGATCACACCTCAAACCAAAGATTATGTTGGAATTTGCGGCTGCCGATTTGGCTGTCACCTTTCTGCTCCAGAGTTGGCTTTCTCCTGATGGATCCCAGCGCCAGAGAATCCGCATGTCCTTTTGAATCTGTGCCCTCCCCCGCTCCTTCATTTTCAATATGGAGTGGCGGAAGGGAAGTGTAACATGATTTTAGGGCTTGCATTTCAATTCCACTGCATTTTTATGGGACAAGCAGAGTCTCAGCGCCTGGTGTTATTAGGTTAGTATCTAAAATGGGCTCAGCACTCTGGGTCTTATTGTTTAAAATGAATTAGACGGTCCCCTCCCACCTTCCTTTCTCCTCTCTAGGGATGCGTGGATTGAGGCAAGGCCCCCGGAGACTAGTTGGAGGAATTCTGGTGCTCTGATTAGTTTTGTTCTCCCAGCTTAATTGTAGAGCTTCCTTTCTCTCGTCATTGATAGCCGAAGTGGCTCTGTCCTGCCCACCCCCACGCCACCCCTTTTTGCTTTAAGAACAAGATTATCACAATGTGGCCTTGTGAATCAATTTTCTCTATGTGCTGATGAAAGTGTAATTCATTCTTAATCAAGCAGCCTTGCTGCTGCAGGCTCTGTGCCGGAATACATTTAGTTACCCTCCCATCACTTTGGGAAATGATTCCCCCAAAAGGACTTTTAGAGGAGAGCTGGAAGGAGAGTTGGCAGCAGGCCTGGTGCTGTCTTTTTCCAGCAGGGGGCACTCTTGGGAATGATGCTGGAGGATCCTTTGTAGCTGGCCGCATTCCCACCCTCCTCCCCGCCGAGGGATTGGGGAGCCTGGTGCTTGTCACAGGTGCCTTCCAGGCTTGCTGTCTCTAGGCCCTGGAGCCATTTCTCAGGAGTGGGCAGGTGCCAGATCATTGTGTCTTGATGTGCTGCCTGAAACGCTTGCCCAGTATGGTGTGCAGGCCTGAGTTAGGGAGACCCTGCTGGGCACTGTGTCCTGTGTAGATGAGAGGAGCCAGCCTCTTGTCTTTTTAAGGAGACAGATATGTCTCCCAGATCTGAACTGGTTGAGATTGGGTGGATGTGTCTGTGTGGTCACACCACACACAGTTGTGATAGCTTGAAGAGGTATAGCTCTGCCAAGTAGCTCCCTCTCCTGCCCTTTCACAGCCTGGTGGCTGTCACAGACAACTGGCAGTTTGATGGACAAATGCACAGGAGGAGAGGCGACTCTGCCAGGCTTGTGGCATCGATGCTGGGCAGGACAAAGGGGCCAGGCCCAACAGGTGGATCAGAGCCCCCATAAGATAAAGACCAAGCTGTATAGATCTGCAGCAGAGAAAGCAGAGGAAGTTTGTCTCCTCAGAAAGGAATTGGATTAGTGACAGACTTGAACAGCCGGTTCAGTCAAGAGAGAACTTAATTCCTCCTGTATTATTCACACGGCTGATTTTAATCAGATGTGAAGAGACAGCTGGAAGAGAGAAGCGGGTCATCCCAGTGCCTGGTGAGGAAACTTCATGTTCTTTTAGTCATCTTTAGGGAACTGGCAAGAGCACGACGGGATGGAGGCTTTGTGCAGGGCTGATGTGGTTCCCGCAGGAGCTGTGCGGGACTGCCGGGAGCCCCAGCGTTGGCCCTGGTCTGGATTCAGTGTGAGTTTTGAACGGTGCATGGCAGGCACGGTCACTAGTCGTGTCCAGGCAGAGCTCTAGCCACTTGTCCTCGGAAGGAATCAGAGAAGGCGGACCAGATTCAGGAGGTCCCAGAATGATGTAGCCATTGTCCTCAAGGCCCTGCTTGTCTATCCGTGTCCCAGGCTTTTCCGCTTCACCACCTACTGAAATTCAGAGGAGACTCTTCACAGACAAGCTTGGAGCTAGGCCATAGCAGTGTGGTCATGGATCCCACACCGTGTGTCCTCGGAGAATTCCATTTGCTCCTAGAAGCACCCCCGCTCCCACCCCCAGCAGGTCAGGCTAGAGGGTGCAGAGGGTTATTGTCGGATCGCCAAAGAGAGTGCAGGGTTGGGGGGGATTGGGAAGACTGGCTTCAGTTCTCACAGTGTGCCCTGCAGGAGGTGAGGGCCTTTATCAGGCCATCTCCATGGCACCTTTGCTGTGCTGTGGGGAGAGAGCCGGGCCTGTTGCTGTGTCAGAAGGCAGACTAAACACTGAGACGGGCTCCTACACCTTAGGGCATGGGAGGGCTGCAGGGAAACCCCGACGCTTGTCAGCTGATTTCCATGAGCACACAAAGACCCACAGAGCCCGTTTGTTTTATGAAGGGCTCGCTTTGTGCCATTTCCTCTGAGCCCTCCCCTTCTCTCTTAGGAATACCCCTGCCTGTAGCTGTACCGTAAACGTGACAGTCAGTGAGCTTTCTAGAAACAGCAGGTGGTGACAGATCCCACAGGTGAGAGGAGCCAGGCCGAGTGTAGCTTGGCAGATGCCGTTGGCGGTGCCTGGGGGGCCCTCCTGACCTCTGCCCCGGGCTTCTGAGTACCCGCCCGGAGCAGACCCTCCTCTCACCGCCTGCTTCCCCCACCTGCTTTCCTGCACAAGCACAGGGAGAGCTGGCCGGCTCCAGAGGGGGACATCTTGATGTCTAAGATAAAGGATGTGCTGAGGAGGAGCAGGCAGAGGCTGTGGTGGGAACTGGAAGGGTTCCAGACGCAGACAGTGCACTTGTGTGGTGATTTCCCCTGACAGCAGGGTCCTGATGGAATTAGGACCGCCAGGAATCACACGGTAGAGGTAAACGGCGGGAGCAGTGGTAGCCAGCTCTGCCCGTGGGCGCGGTGGGAGGCCCCCGGTGTCCTCAGCGTTGGCAGTCATGTCAGCCACCTCTGTTGGGTTGGTCTGCCTGCCCCTGTAGCAGCCTAGCACCTTATGGAGGATCGTGGTGCTCTCTCCTCTTGCCGAGGCCACATGTCTCCAGTGCTTTCCTCCTTCTACATGGCCAGAGTATTTGACTCCGCTCCAAACCTTTCATAGGGCTGGGGTACCACTTCTGCTCTTGGGAGATAAGAGGTCAGGCCGAGCCCCTGCTGGCAGCGTGGGGTGGGGGTCGGGGAAGCATCTTGCCCACCCAAAGAGGGTTTTGCATCCCAGTGAACACATGCTTGAGTAACTGGAATCTGGTGCTGCCAGAGCTGCCAAAACCTTCCCCTGGCACCTCGAGGGGACGGCCAACACGCAGCTTGGGTAGTGGATCCAGGAATTCTTGGAGCCAACACTGTACAAATGAGCAGAAGGCTCTCAGAGGCCCCCACAGGCCGGGCTTCCTGCCTAGGGAAGTGGCCAGGCCTCTCGGGGCCTTCCTCTCGCCCTGCCTCAGAGGCCACAACGGCCAGCATGGCACATGCCCCTGCCTTCTCCTGTGCCCCCTCTAGCCTGCACTCCGCCCTGCGCCCCCCTCCCCTGGAAGGAGAGGAGCCAGAGCGGGGGTTTGGGGAAGAAACGTGATGCTGCGATTGGTGCTGGCAGCTGTTGGGTTCTCCGTGAGCATCAGACATGGTGCTGACTGCTTCGCAGCGGCTCCCGGTTACCCTGCACATCCCCCTGTGAGGAAGGAGTGCCACTGCCCCCACTTCACTGTAGGCACAGTGAGTGAGTGACCTGCCCGGGACCACCCAGCTGGTCAGCGGCTTTGGGTCAGGCAGTGTGGCTGGGCCTATCTGTGACTCAGTGTGTGGAAGGGCTGTGCGTATCTCCCTGTCCCCTGTTGGTACCCCACCTCCCTAAGGAGCCTGCCAGAGGTCTTCTCTGGAAGCGTGGAAGAAACCTAAGCGGAGACATTGGGTTTCACACCTTTTGATTTAAACTCTCCCGCAAAAAGATTTTGTCCCAATGATTCCTAGGTTTTCTTTCTTTCCCGGTTACCATCATGGGTCCCATTATCACTGCACATAACCCCCGACCATTCTCATTCTCCTCTGACTGCATCCAAACTTGGCTCCCTTCTAGAGGGAGTTCCATTTAAGTAAAGAAATGAAAGCTCTCTCCATTCCCATTAGAGCTGGGCTTTCCAGAGGGCTTCTGAAATTGGTTCCACTGAAGACAGCCCAGCCACTTCCCTACACTCAGCTTGTTAGTCAGGAACTTCAAGGCCACGAGATTTGGCAGGGTTTAAAGAGCCAGCTCTCAAGCTGTCTTGTTTGAGCGCACTGACGCCGCCTGTGTTTGATGGAGAAGGGATCGGTTTTGAGCTTCCCTCCCCCACCCTTTAGAGAGGCTAGATGGTACCAAGGACTTTTAGATTTCGAGACTGCCAGAGGTCCAGGGAATGGGCCAGACCATCCAGTCCACTTCCATGATTTAACTCCAGAGGAAAGAGGCTCAGAGAGGTCAAGGGTGTCCACTGAGGCCACACAGCGAGGACAGAAGAGAATTAGTGCCTGGGGTTTCTCAGCCTTGTGCCCAGACCTTCTCAGCCTTTCCCATGCATCACACCATTTCTTTAGCGCCTGCATCTTACTCACTCAACAAACATTGTTTGAGCTGCTACTAGGTATGAAGCAGTAAGCTAAGTGGGTTTGGGGGATATGAAGATGAACAGTATGTGCTCTGTATCCCCCTTCCCTGAAAATCCTCCTTTGCAAAGTCCAGGAGCTGGATGTGGAATACACAGTCTCACCCAAATAGGTGATTTCAGGAGGGGAGCAGGTGCTAGAAAGGGCCCGTGCTGGATGCTTCTGTTTGGGGAGATCCTGGGAGGTGGCGTACAGAGTCTCAGGCACTGGGGGTTCAGCAGTTCTGGAGGGTCACAGATTCTAGTGCCTTTTCTACCATGCCAAGAGCTCAACCCCTGCTCTCCCCTGCCTGTTTACATCTTCCCAGCCCTGTGCTTCATAGGACAGCATCCCTCCTGGGAAGGTCTTACAGTTTCCAGACAGAGGACTGCCCCTTGGGGACTCTCCCCCTTGCCCAAACCAGCCCCAACCAGAAAGCTCATTGCCTCCCAGCTTGTAGATGGAAACCCCCTGTGAGATGCCAGGTCATAGGCAAGTCTGCTCTAGGGCCACCTGGAGAGCCAGGAGTTGGAGGGACACGCTCCTCCTTGTCTGACACAGGCCTGCTTTGCCTGGGGCTTGCGCTGCCAAGCCAGTCCTCTGAGCCCTGGGAGGGACGAGCATCCCAGGCTGACAGCACCACAGACGGGGCCCCACAGAGGCATCCTAGAGACTCAGGTAGACGAAAATGTGAGACTCTCTTACAGTGTCCAGGGAGCTCCTGCTCTCTGTGAAAAGATGACATTGATGACATTTTCCTGCTGACATCCTTCTGTCCACCAGCCATCCCTCTTGGCATGTCCTCATTTGTCACTTCCTAATTTGAGTTCTTGGGCAAATCTGGAAACTTATTTGGGATCAGCCGGCAGCTTCTTGAATGTCTTATCTGAGCAGCCCTCCCTTTCGCTCCAAACCAGCCCTGAGGTTAGTCCCCAAGGCAGGACAGCACCTGTCATGAAAGCAGAAATCCAGCGCCCTCTCAACTTCTTCTCTGCTTCCTTGCAGCTCACCTTGCAGAGCGCCAAGTCCCGAGTGGCCTTCTTTGAAGAGCTCTAGCAGGTGCCCAGCCAGCCCAGGATCTGTTACATCTGCTGCTTCCGGCACCAGAGGGATGGGTCAGACACCGTGGGAGTCGTCGTATGTGGGCTGGCTGGGAGCTTCCATGGGAGCTCTGGAACTTTCCCCAGCTGAGTGGAGAGCCCAACCCCCTTTATGTGCAATTGCCTTGAACTGTGACCTGCAGAGAGCTCTCTCTGGTGGGGTTCTAGTTCTTTTTAAAACATTTTAAAGAAGTATTTGTCTTTCCTCATCTAATGCGGGGTTCCAAACTTCCTTTGTCAAAGGCACCCTGAGGTCTGTGTCTCACTGTCCAGTGCCGACCTCCCCAGCCCTGGGCCCTGGGCAGTGGCTGTAGGGGGTGAAGTGCACAGGCGCCCTGGAGACAGGGACGTGGGTGCCACCGCCCTCACCCCACCCTGGGCTTCAGAACGTTCATCTCCACTGGTGAGGAACTGGCATGCGAAGAAGTGTGGCCCGCCTGAGCCCGGAGCGACCTGCCTGCCAGCCTGCCTGCTGCATATCATCAGTGAGCCAGCCTGGGGCTCCTGACAAGCCACGCGATGTATCCTCAGCTCAGGCCCCCCGCCCCCCGAGGCCACGCTCTGGCTGCCGACTAGTGGAGACTGGGAAGGGCAGCTGTGACTGGGGTTGGACATTAGGCAGGAGCTGAGATGAGGGGCCGGCCGCCAGCAGAGCTGAGTAGGAGTCTGCTCCATACAGAGCACTCGCTGCCCTCCTCTTGCCACCGCAGACCAGGGCCGGAGGCGGGCGGGAGCTGTGTGTCTTTCTCACCCCCCCTTCAACTTCAGTCTCTCCCGCCTGTGACGGGCCGCCAGGGGACTCCCTGGTCACGCTGTAGTCAGCACCCGGGAGCCTGGCTGGGACTCTGAGGTCCCACAGGTCCTTCTCACTGTGGCCTCAGTCTGTGTTGCTGCCTGAATCACTTTTCCTCCTGGGCCATGTGCCAGCAAGCCCTTCCTATGCCTTGATTGTACCAGGCCCCCTTTGGGCATTGCTCTTGTCCCATAGATGGCCCTTTTTCCCCCGTGGGCCGTGTGGGGTCCCATGTGCCACTCCCAGCACAAACCAGGTGTCCACTTGCCGTCAGTGCTCTGCACCTGCTGGTGCACAGCCCCCTGCCACTCGGGCGGCAGCTGGTCACAGAGCCACTCCCACAGCACCACACTCCTTCATTTGGGGCCACTTTCTTGCCCTTCCTTTTCTCCATGGTTTGGTGGTGCTGCTGTGACCTGCCAGCCATTCAGATCCTTCCAGTGGGACTGTTATGCAGAGCAGGAGATAAGTCTGAACCAGTGAAAAGAGGCTTATTAAGTGAAGACACGTGAGGGCCTAGAGATTTCCTGAGAAGCAGAGATGTCTCTGGCAATCCTACGTGGTTTTGAGGAACTTAGAAGCTCATGGAGAAGCTGCTTTTTTTCCATGGTCAGGCTGACCCAACGGTGTCCCGGGCTGGCCACCCCCTTTTGGGCCACCTTGCCCTGAAGAAGCCAGCTCTATGTATCACCCAAACCCCCTAGGGCCTGCAGAATGGGACTCCACACCAGGATGCTCAGTGTGGATGGCTGTGGCTGAGTTTCCTTGTGTCTCCCTGTCCGTCAAAAGCTGCTTCCCCTGAGATGCAGTCGCAGTGAAGGGAATCCTAAGGCGTTTGTGATGTAGGGCCTAGCTCTCGGGTTGAGGCTTTGTCTCCCCAGGCACGCCACCCATCCCTGAATTTCCATGACAAGTTACTTTCCTCCTGACCTGTAAATTTAATCTGTAGCAGTGGCTGTGGGCACAGGAGCATGGTGGTGGTTTATATAAATGTTGTCGGGCTTTGTTGGTTTTTTTTTTTTTTTTAATTTAACTGCTGTGTGTGTGTTCCAAGTCCGGGAAATGCTGAGCCATGTGGCCACGAGGGAGCCAGCTGGCATCTGAGCTGTGGCAGGAGCACCGTCGGGCCTGAGAGCCGACTCAGGAGGGCCAGCAGAGCCTCGCCCCTCCAGGAACACTTCAGCTCTCCCTGGAGGCGGGAGCTGGCGCATCCTTCCCAATGACGGGGAGGTGGGGAGGGTGGTGGCCCTCAGAAAGGCCCTTCCTCAGTGAAAGGTAACAGAATTAAAGAGGAGCTTGGTGTTCAGGGACTTGTGCCCATGGCTCAGGTGACTATGTTCTTTTCAAGTGAACATTTTTAGGGCATGGGAGCTTATCAAGTCAGGAAGCCGCCACTGAGGGCATGACCCCGGCCACAATGATTTCATTACACACGCCTCTGATGGTTCTTGGGCTGCCCAGCTGGCAACACTCCGTAAGGCTGCGCTGTTGGCTCTGAGCTGTTCTGTCTACACAGAGAGACCACCTCGTTCATCCTGCCTGAGGCCCCACCTCAGCCCCAGCAGCGCCCTGACCTGTGACATCAGCTCAGTTATTCACGTACCCACCAGGCCCTGCTAAACAATGCCCCGTGGCATTACATAACACTTCTTAAATGACTGGGTTTTGTAATTTGGGGACAAGCTTCTCTCTTCCTCTCTTTTCTCTTTCAAATCAGAACAGCAAATCCAGAGGTTGACAACCAGGACATTGACTAAGTGTCGCTCGCTGACAGGGCCAGGGCCCCAGAGGGGCCACCTCAGCAGGGAGACAGCCTCTCCCAGCTGCCCTGGGGCCAGGCAGGCCCCTCGTGGGCTTCCAGGGAAGTTCCATCCGTTTTCAGAGATGTCAAATCTCACTTGTTCCATTGGGGCCTGAGTCTTGCTTCCTGTCAGGGCCAGACCATGGAAGGCTATTTTCTATTCTGGGGGATTGTTGTAATTTAAATGATTGTTTTAATAAAAATTCTAAGCTGTCAAAAGTGTCTCGGGCTTCCTTGGTTTGCTTGATGCCCTAGTCATTGAGGCGGCAAGCTGGGCTGGGTGGTAGGGCCGGCTCTTGGGGGTTCTGAGGAGACGGGGCCTGTGCCCTCCCTGACTGCCCAGCATTCCAATTCCAGCCCCTTGACCCTGGTAATAGAAGTGTCAGGGAAATAAGTAAAGTGACGCACCATAAGATGGCACAGGACTAACGTAAGCTCTAGTCCCTGGCTTAGAGACTCCTCTTCCGGGTTCTTCCTGTTCTGCTGGCCATGCGCTAAATTGCCACGAATGTGGAAGGGACAACACCATAAATTATTCCTCCTGCTTGCACTCAGGGCTCAGACCTTTGGAGAGACTGTCTCCTCTGAGCCCATCGATGTAAATAAACCTCCGATCCACCAAGATCTCCGAGTGCCGCTTGGTTTCTCAGCCAACGATGCAGCCTGATTCCGTAACAGAAGGATCACCTTTTCCAGGCCGATGACAAGCCCCCTTTGCTCTACCTTCACCTAGGAATACCCTTCCTTCGTCCCATGGGCACTCAGGGTCATGGAGCGGTCCCTGAACAGGGTCCCAGTGCTGGACCAGGCAACCCTTCAAGGTGCCTCTACTTCCAGGTGTCCCCATCCAAGGCTCTGGAGAGGGGGGTAGGTGGGCCCTTGCAGAGCCAACAGGGCGCTGGGCACTGCAGGACAGATGAGGCCAGCTATTGCCACAGAGTCACCCGACTCTCAACACTTCAAGTTGGGAAGCATTCCTGCGGAGCTTTTTTTTTTGTTCTGTTTCTATTTTTTCAATCAGTAAAAATCCTTTAAGACCACACTACCATAGGATAATTCTGTATCAAGTCATGCAGCCTAAAATGAAAGATCCAGGTGGCACAATGTGTTATCAGGACTTCTCAGGGACCATAGTGCGGCCTGCCACGAGTCAGAATACATTTCAGGTCTGTACAATGTACAGGCCAATCACAAAAATAACCTATCAGAATAAACACAAATTTCCAGAAGTTGGAGGCAAATACAGTTTTTTATATATTTTGGAAAGATATGTTTGAAATTGTAAAATTAAAAAATTGCAAAATTTGGGGCACCTGGGTGGCTCGGTTAAGCATCTAATTTCGGCTCAGGTCATGATATCACATTAATGGGTTTGAGCCCCATATCGGGCTCTGTGCTGACAGCTCAGAGCCTGGAACCTGCTTCAGATTCTGTCTGTCCCTGCTCTGCTTGTGCTCTGTCCCTTTCAAAATAATAAGCATTAGCAAAAAAAAATGTTTTCAATTGCAAAATTTGTAGGCAATATTTTGTTAGTTTTCAGTTTATAGAATTGGTAACTAATTAGACTATTAGATAAATAATATGAAGCTGCTTCATTTCTTAAAAAGGTAGATTATGGGGGCACCTGGGTGGCTCAGTCAGTTAAGTGTCCTCACAGTTTGTGAGTTCAAGCCCCAACGGGGTCTGTGCTGTCAGTGCGGTGCCTGCTTGGGATTCTCTCTCCCTCCTCCTCTGCCCCTCCCCTGCTCATGCTTGTGAGCGCTCTCTCTCTCTCTCTCTCTCTCTCAAAATAAACTTTTTTAAAAATGTAGATTATGTCTTTTTCAGTGATTGGAAATTCCTATGTGTGAGCCAGAGAAAGTACTTCATAAACACTGGTCATTTGAAGCTGCCCAGGCAATATTTTTACCTGACTTTAAAACCAACCCCTGACTGCCGAGAGATAGGAATATGTTCATACAGATCACGAGGTCTCCATGAAGTGAACTTAGAACCAATAACATTGCCTGGTACTTTGATATCGAGGAGACCAGTTGAGTTCCTTGCTTTTTTTTAAGTTTGTTTTGACGGTGCTGTAAACCCAAAGCTGCTGGCCAGACCTGCATGTTGAATGTTAGCGTTTGTAGCCTGGTCCCACGGGGTCCTTCTGACCTCTGCCAGCATTTGGTCCTTTGCGTTTGGTCCTCGCCTGAACACCTGTTCCCAGGGCTGCCCACCCCAGAAGGCTCTCCTTTGGAGGAATAGAGGCTTCTATTCTATTCCCATTCCTATCTAGGGAGCCCTCCGCGTAGAAGGATGAATCCTAGCAGTAGGACTCTGGGTGGAAAGGTATTGGTGTCGAATCTAATTTCTCGCATGTCTGAGGAAGAGAAAGTCCAGCCGTCTGCCTATCCTGTGTCTTCACCTCAGGCAGCCCAGGCCGCCTTGGCCGGGGAGACCAAGGGCGCCTCTCCCCTCTCTGGCAGCGATGGGGCTCCCTGGCAGCCTGTCATTGCTGCTTTATGGCAGGTTGCCGTGGCCACGGTCTGGCTCTGGTGAGGAGTCCGGAGCTCACTTATGGGGAGACAGCTGAAGGCCCTTCATCAGCACTGCGAGCACCTGAATTGACTCCCGCGGAGAGGAGCCCTCGCTGTGTTCTTTCCTGGTTCCCACTTGATGCCCGTCTCACTGGACGATAGCCCCAGAATAGCACCTGGCATGTTGTCTGTGAGCCAAAGAAATCAAGACATATCTTGAAGAGTGCCGCAGTCAGAGCAGCACGAGCCTGCCTCGCCCTCCGCTAAGCCGCACCCTCACACCTGGCTCCCCGTTCCTGCAGGGCCAGATGCTTGGCTTCTCCCTCTGAAAAGAGGGTGGACAAGGATGTCTCTGGGTACCTCTGGGACATTGTCAGAATAACGTGAAGAACAGATGTAAAAAAGTACTCCGATTTCTAAGAAAAACAGGGTGAGGCGACAACGCAGTATCGCCATTATTCACAAGCAATAGAAACAGCGCGCATGAAGAAACAATTTTTTTTTCTTTCCACTCAGCTGTGGACAAGGCTAAGGAAACCACACAGTGGAAGGGTTCAGTCCTTTCTGACTTGGAACGCAGACCTGGGCTCAAATCCTTCCTCAGCAACTTGCTAGCCCTGTGACTCTAGGCAAGGGTTTTGTGGGGATTGAGAACTGTAAGCACAGTGCCATTTGGTGAAGGTGGCTCTTTATCTGGCTGCTTCTTTGGGGGGTGGGTAGGGGTGGGCAGCGTGGGAGGAAGCAGAGAAAAGAGCTGCGGTGACCCAGAGGAAGCCCTGGCTTAGAAGGGTCAAGCCCACTGGCGGCCCCCACATGGGCCCCATCCCACCACCTGCACCGGGAGCTTAATGAACCTGCATGTGGCCTGTTTGTCCTCGCTGTGTTTGCCCAGTGCCAGCTGCAAAGCCCTGGAGATGATAGATAGCCCAGGCCGGGGCTGCATGGGAAGGATGTTCTGGTTTTGTCACATTAATACCCGCTGCTTCGGTCAATAATTTACTGGAGGCTCAGGGTGGGAGAGGGGCTGGGTGGGCAGCGCTGGCTCTGCACCTGGGGCTCCTGCCGAGCCTGTGGGTGCCTGGGCTGTAAAAACCCAACCACAGACACCAAGGAGGCATGGCAGTGACCTAATTTTCTCTTATCAGGCATAAGGAAGAAGTCCCCATGGAGTCTTGCCCATTTCCAATATAAATAATGTAAATCCCCCACCCGCCTGCTAGGGGAGGAAGGGGCAGTCTTTGATCCGAAGGAATTAAGTCAGTAAACAAAAGGGAAGAAGGCAGCGGAGGTGTCTCCTTATGGGCACCTGCTGTGCCATTTGCCCTGAGAGACGAGTGAAATTCAGAGGAGTGAAGTAGATCAGTGGGGGCAGCCTTGCTCCCACTCAGTGTCCCCCGGATCTCCCTGAAGACTCCCTTTGTCCCCAGCTGAGCCCAGAGACACCTTCCAAGGCCCCTGCCGCAGGCCGGCCCAGTGCGGTCTGTGGTGTCCCCCACCCCCCTGCCTCCCTGGACTGGCCCAGCTGGGACCCAGGGCAGCTTTCAAAGGAGGATAATTCTGGGGGAAATAGGTGTGCCAAATCGTTTGATGTGGGATAGGCAGCTTAACCCAGGGACTCCGGACTGGAGAAGTGCACCCACTCCATGGGTTGAAGGGGCCTGTGGCTGGCAGAGCCACCCAGACAATGTCCCACAGAAGACCATCAGGCTCCCGGCCTACACTTCAGGAGAGCAGGCCTTGGGGTCTGGTCCCTCAGAGGTTGTCTGCTTGCAGCTGTGTGGTCTTGAGTAAGACCCTTCACTTTCTGGGCTTCCAAGTACTAGGCTATAAAAGGTCAGATTTGGACCAGAGGAACCCTGGGGCCCTTTCTTGTTCCAATAGTCTCCCAATATCATGTTTCTATTTTTTTAAGTTTATTTACTTATTTTGAAAGAGAGAGAGAGAGAGAGAGAGAGAGAGAATGAGTGGGGGAGGGGCAGAGAGAAAGGGAGAGAGAGAATCTCTAGCAGGCTTTGCATTGTCAGCATGGAGCCCAATGTGGGGCTTGAACTCATAAACCACGAGTTCATGACCTGAGCAGAAATTAAGAGTCAGATGCTTTACTGACTAAACCACCCAGGCGCCCCTCAAATATCATGTTTCTGAAGGAATTCCTCAGACTGATCTCCCCAGGCCCTGTCAAACCAGTTTCACCCCGCAGGGAGCCCAGCAGCCATGGCCCCTGGCCAAAACTTGGACTAGAACCAGGTGCCCTGCACAGACAACCTGTCCCCTTGCCTGTCCTTTCTCTTAGCCCCATAGTCCCCTGGCATTAATGATGGAGCAGCAATGGTGGCGTCAGCACCAAGTTAATGTGAAGGGCAGGTCATGGGCACCAGGACAGGGGGCTGGCATCGCCATCCTGGGCTTTCCCACTGTGTCCTCTGGAGCAGCGTGCCAATTCCTGTTGGCCCCAGGAAGAAGATGAGGTCGCAATGTGACTGCTGCTCTGCCCGAAGCCAGGAGCCCATGGGGACCTCTCTTCTTTGCCCACGCCTACATTCCTCCCCCAGCCTCCTGCTCCCAGCCTGAAGTTCCTGAAGCTGAATCTATTAAGTCCTTCATATTAGCCGGCAAAGGGGGAAACAACCCTCTTTCATCTTAACTGGAGTGAATTTGCATTAACACCTGGGGAGTTCTGTTTGCCTTGAGAAAGCACATTGCTATTCTGAGCTGCACACGCTGTGGAGTTAGTCGCAGTATCCTATTCTTTTATTAATACGGCTTTTCTCTCCTCCCTCCTCTTTCCTGTGGAAGGGGGAGAGCGGCTGGGGATGCCAGGGCTCCCCGCCCCACGTAGGAACATCCCAGCAAATGCGAGAAGGGGGAGCATCTTTTCCCAACAAGGCAGGCCTGTGAGCTGGCCGCTGCTCCAAGGGGCCACCCCGCTCCCCGGACAGCCTCCTCCCCAGCCCAAACCCAGGACCCCCATTTGCCAATCTCTGCTATGGCCTATCCCTGCTGTGGAGAGACCTGGTAAGGCAGTGATTGCATAGACATGACCTGCCTCCAGGAACTCCTTGGGCAGGGAAGGGGGTCAGGAGATGCAGGTAACTTGGGGATGGCTCCCACAGGGCTGAGGGGCCTGGCAGTCACTCTGTGAAAGCCAGCAGATAGGCAGGCCTGACTCAGGGGCTGCTGTCTGCCTGCCCCAGGGGCACTGCTCCAGACCCTCCGGCAGCAGGACTGGCATCAGCCACCCTCACATCCTGTCAGCCAGTAGTTCATCCATGCCATTTAGGGTGGTTACACCTAGGAGGTGTTGAGTCTAGGTTGGGTGGATTGGGTAGATCTTGGTCTTCAGAACGAGGTTCTAGAAGGAGAGAAAGAGGGCATGGGGGAGGGAACAATGAGGGGTGACACACCTGCCCTCGGCCCTTCTTGCTTTCTAGTCTTTCAGGAGGCCCAACTCCTACCCAAGCCCAGACCTAGAAGGGATGTGTACCCTGTCTCCCTCTCCACAGCGCTCATGGGCCCGGATTTGAAGGCTGAGGGCTGCTGAGAGTCCAAGATGAGCAGCGGAATGGCCACACACCCGAGACTACCCCCCACCTGCCTCCTGCTTCCTGGTAATCCCAGGAGTTGGGGGAGGGGAGGCAGATGCAGGGCGGGCCAGGCTCCATCTCCCCTGGGGCAGGGAGTTGAGCAGAGAGAAGGTCCCTTGAGGACTGTTGGTGGCACAGCAGAGCTGGAGTAGGGGTGGGGGCCTGGAGGAGCTTCCCTCAAGCTCCTCCCCTGCATGATGGAATCAGTTCCCACTGACCACAGGGTCATCACAGGGGAATGAATGAGATCACAGATACCAGATTCTGAGCCAGTGCCTGCTGCAGCGAGAGTTTATTAAACAAGGCCGGCCACTGTGCCGTTATACCTATTTACTATTAGCTTGTTCCGGACTCAGTTATCAAAGGAGACAGCTCAGGGCAGCAGGGGCTGTCGTGGGCCAGGAGGGGATCTCCCAGAGCTCGGCCTCGCACCTGTGTGCCCTGGGCAGCTGTGCCTCCCTCCAGACCACCCTGAGATTACCCCAGTGAAGAGAGGGGTGGGAGGTGGCCCATGATGTGGGGAGACCTCCCAGCACTGGGGCTCAGGTCCTTGTGGATTGACAGCTGGAGAGGAGCTGGTGGTTGCAAATGGGTGGGTGACAGCTGCAGCTGGCTGGCACAACCCCTTGGGACTTGGGGGTGGAGGGAGTCTGGAGTATCTGGGAACCCTGAGCCAGCATCAGCATTCCACGGGCATCCCCAGCCCCCTCTGGCAGCCTGCTTGCCCCTACCCTCGACTGGGCCCATGCCAGGTGCCACAGCTCTTCTCTCCAGTGACATTTACCAGCTGGGAAGTGGCCACCGAGACGTGAAATCAGTGCCAGCCTGGGGCTAACCCACTTCATTACAGCCGGCTCTGCTTCACTGGGTAGGTCAGCATAGGCCAAGCACTGCCCCCTCCCTGAGCCCCCCAGCTCGCTCCGGCCAGTCCAGAAACTGAGGAGAGCAGCCTCCAGAACCCTATCCAGCACTGACCCTGTCTACCTGTGGTTGGGGCCACAAGGTCCCCTGAGTACCTGCTGTGGCCAGGCACTAAGGAATGTGAAAATAATAGCACTGATGTCTGCCTTGACATACTTCATCTCTCTCTTTAATCCTCAGTGGCCCCGGGAGGGCCACATTCACCACAATACACACTAGGGCCCAGTTCGTGGCAGCAGCTCCCGGGTAGGTCCCTATCTTGTGGCCTCTCGAGGCCCCATGAGAGCCCCGTGCAGTCCCCACTGCCCCCATGTGAGATGGGGGAGACTGAGGCTCAGGTTGCCCATCCTACCGCTCTGCCTGGGATCATTCTGCTTATCAGCTTCAGAGGAGAGCCCCTCCCTCTGGCCCAGCTCAGAGTGGATGAAACAGAGGCCCCCCCCTTACATTAGCTGGGGGTGGCCATGGACCTTTGGAGGGGCCTTCGCAGTGGGACCAAGTCCACGGAGGGACAGGTGTGGGAGGGGCTGTCTGAGGAAGGGATCAGATTCTGGGAGGAGAGGCTCTAGCCCTGCCCCTCACCCCTGCGGCACAGGAGGAATTGGAGATTCTGGGTTGGGCTTAGCTCTGCTGTGCCCATTCCTTCCTGAGCTCACCACTTGACAGCTCCTCACTGAACCATACCTGGCCAGGATATGTGGCCCTGGGAGGGTGGAAAGAACACAAGTCCTGGGCATACATGTGGGCTTGGCCTCTTCCCAGCTGGGGGTCTCCAAGCCAGTCACCTCAGTGCTTTGAACTCTGGTTCTTGAAGCTAGAAAATGGAGTCACTGGTGTCTGCCTTGGATAAGTAAATGAGACAATGTTCCTTAAGTGCCCAGCACTGCTCCTGGCACCGAGTGTGCCGCATGACTGCCAGGGAGTGTGCCTCCCCAAAGGGATGCTATCGTGACACATCCTCATTTATGTAGCATGTTGGATGCAAAACAGTCCTCATCCACCTGCAACTTCCAGAGTACCTGGGGCAAGCAGGTGGCCCGAGCCTTCTTGTCCAATTTCCCCGTGCCCAGCACAGAGCCTGGCACCAAGTAGGTAGGTGCTCAGTACATATTTGCTGAGTGCAGGAAAGGATCTCAGCTTCCCCCTCTGTGGTGGGAGGATCTTAATGCCTTGAGGATCTTACCCCACTCCCCAGGCTGTTGTGCTAGCATTCAGGTGAAATGCTAGCTCACAAAGTGTTTGCTTTTATAATTAAAATGCTGAGGAGGAGGGACACCTTGAATTCTGAGAGAGAGTCTGGGGCACGATGTGCCCCTGGCCAGCTGGTTGGGTCAGCTGAGCTGTAATCACCAGGGGCCTGGTCTTCACTCAGCCACCCTCTCCCCCAGCCCCTCTGGCCCAGAGGAGCATCCATCAATGTCTCCTTCCCCCTGATGCCCAGACAATGAGCCAGTCCCACCTGAATCTGCTGGCCCTGCCACCTGTAGTCACTGCTACCTCCTTCCCCTCCCTCACCCTCTCCCACCTCCCCCACCCCAACCCTCACCAGCTGGAGGAGCAGGGGCTGGGGAAGAGGTGCACGGGACCTCAACTCTATGAATCCTCTTTTGGGTAGGAGGGCATGACTGTGTCCCCATTTTATGGATTAAGACACTGGCTCCCAGAGGCCAGAGACTTACCCAGGGTCACAGAAATGAGTCCCAGAGCTGTCACTCAAACACTGGTTGGTCTGGCCCTAGAGTCCCCACTTTTAATTTCTGCCACCCTCCTCCAGACCTCAATTCCTGCCCCACCCCCACCCCACCCCTGAGCACAAGATCACTGCAGACTTCCTGAAGGTTCAGGCCCCACAGGGGCTGCCAGAGGGGTCGCCGCCTGCTCCTCCTATCCCAGCATCCCAGGGACAGCATGATGAATGAGGATCTCGTTGGAGACAGGTGTGACACACCCACACACCCGCAGCCCAACCAGTTGGGTGATGGATCTTTCCTTCCTCTCCCTTCCCCAGGGACTCAGCTCCATCTGGCCAGGCACAGTGCCAGGCTGATAGATAGGCCACCCACTGGGCTACCCTAACTGTAGCCACCACCCATATCCTTACTGCTGCATGCCAGGGTCAGGAGGGCAGTTCTGCAGACCCTCATTCAGTCATTCAACAAACACACTTACCGTGGGCCTACAACATGCTGGGACACAGAGCAAGTGAGAGAGACTGGGAAACCAGCTGTCGCCCTCCAATATGACAAATGTGGTCAAGGGGAGAGGGCAAACAAAGGGTGGCTCTGAGGGCCAGAGGAGGCCTCTGGCCAGACCTGAGGGACCAGGGTGATGACAGAGATAGCAGTTTATACAAAGTCCTGGGGGCAAGGAAAGGCAAGGCATGCTCGAGCAACCAGGACAAGTTCAGGATGCCTACGGCCTGGAGCTGGGATGGGGGCAGGGAGCTGGGGGAGGGGGGGGCGGAATGAGAAGGAGCTGAGCCAGGTCTGCACTTCCAAAAGACCCCATTGCCTAGCAGGAGGGGGCCTGCTGAGGGTCTGCAGAGATTCAGGAACAGAAGAGAGGGTCCCGGTGATGGGACTGGAAGAGACGGCAAAGGGGAGGACGTCAAAGATGCCAGAGCCAACAGCCAGGGTACTGGGATTAGCCCCACTTCATAGATAAGGAAACTGAGCCTCAGAAATGGGGAAGGACTAGCCCAAGGTCACACAAGGAGCGAGAGGCAGAGCTGGACTGGAGATGCAGTTGTGTGATGGCCAATGGTCCCCCAAATCCTGGCCTCCAGGCCTTGTCCCCAGACTCAGCCTGGCCAGGCGCTGCAGCCTGAGGACACCCTCCACCAGCACAAGCACCACCTCATTCAGGGAGGCAGCTGTCCCCTTCGTGCTGCCACGAACCCGGAGCCAGGCAAGAAATATCACATCATTAAAATGACAAATCCCTTCACTAACTGAACTGGAAGGCCTGCCTCCCTGCCTCAGATCCCTTCAGCCTACCTTCCCCGCCCCCCCGCCGGTTCAGTTCATCTCCCTTCCCAGACTGACAGGAGAGCTTGCTCAGACCACTGCCTTGTCCCTAAACTGACCTTGGGTCTTAGCCCTCCAGCAGCCCTTCCCCCACCCTCAGCCCCTCCCCCGTCCCTCCCCCCGCCCCAGAGGAATAGGGGGGGCTCCATTCTATAGGTGAGGAAGCAGGCCCCAAGGAGGGGGCACCTGGGCCTTCCTCCTTCACAAGAGCCATCAGCCCCCCCTCTCCCCCCCCGCTTAGCAACAGAGGGCTGCCCCAAGTGACCCCAACGGTCCATCCAACCTTCCTGGGATTCCATGGCCCCAACATGTCACTATGCAGAAGAACAAGTCCAGAGCAAGCCTCACATTCCAGAATAGGGCCTGTGATCTGGGCAGAGCCTTTCTTCAGGGCCAAACCCGTGTCCCACCTGGGTGGGACGTTTTCTTGTCTGAGCCCCACCTTGTCAGGTGGACAGGGCAGGGGGTGTTCTCCTAGATTCACAGGCAGGAACCCGACGGCCTTAGGAAGACAGCTGCCCTCAGCTCTCCCACTGACAATGGGGGACCAACACTGTTCTTTTTCTTTTTTAATATAATTTTTTAAAGTTTATTTATTTATTATTGAGAGAGAGAGAGAGAGAGAGAGAGAGAGGAAGCACAAGCACAAGCCGGGGAAGGGCAGAAAGAAAGAGAGAGAGAGAGAGAGAGAGAGAGAGAGAGGAAGGGAGACACAGAATCCGAAGCAGGCTCCAGGTTCTGAACTGTCAGCACAGAACCCAAGATGGAGCTCGAACTCCCCAACCATGAGATCATGACCTGAGCCAAAGTCAGACGCTTAACTGACTGAGCCACCCAGGCACTCTGACACTGTTCCTTTTGACTAAAGCTGAGACCGAGCTTGTATAGGACCTGGTGGGTGTTGACTGAGCACACGTCTTTCCTCGTACCCACTGCTATATGTCAACATCTCATCTACGCCCGAGTGTACAGAGAGGCCCGCATGTGCAAAGTGCACTGCCTGCATAGATGCGTGTAATGCCCACACTGCTCTGCCCTGGCCCTGGGTTCTTAGAGCCCAGGCGTTAAGACCTCTACATTTGCAGATCAGCCTCCACACATGTGCACACACCGGTCTGACATGCCCACATGCACCCGTGCCTGCCCACACCCCTCACACATCCACCAGACCCGTGTATACCTGCGTCACATGCCCACAGCCGTTGGGAGACCCACGTGAAGTCCGTGCTCCTCTGGGGAGCTGGGCAGGTGAACAGATGCCAGGAGACGCCGCCTGGCCCTGCAGGCAGCCCCGGTTCCCAGAATGACCCCCCCCACTCCCCATCCCTCCTCCAGGACCAGCCAGCAAGGACATGCTGTCCGCCCGCTCAGTGTCCTGGTCTCCTTGGACGCAGACAAAGCCCATGGCGGCGTCTGGCGCATCCTGACTTAGCCAAAGCAACCGCATTGCACCCCCGCCCCCCAGCCCCCTTCCCCGTGCCCAGCACTGTCCACCCACTAGGCAGCTGCATAAGCCCCCCAACTCTCCACCCTCCCCAGTCCATGGTGGAGAAAGCACTTCTTTCAGGAATCACCACAAGGGGTCTTACACATCTTCCTAGTTGCCTTGTGCAGGTTCTTCGCTCAAGACCTCAGTTTTCCCCTCTGGAAAATGGGAAGGAGGTCGAACAGAAATTTGTCGGTCCATCTCTGGATGTGCGATTCTCCCAAAGGCCAGGAGAGGGAAGATAGGGGAGGAGGTCAGGTGGGGTGATACAGGGAGAAGGAAGCAGAATTTTAGGGACCACCCCTCCCTGGCCAGCACCAAGCCTAACAGGGCTGGGGGTTGGTGATTGGAGTGCCCCCGAGTCTGGGGACTGTGCTTGCCGTGCATTCTCTCAGTTGACCTTTCCTGCCACCTCCCAGTGGGTGCTTCATTGCCATTTTACAGATGAGGAAACTGAGGCCTGGAGAGATGCCCTGAGGAGCCAAGAGCTCCCCAGCTCCCCGCACTTCTTCACACTCAGGGCCACTGTGTGGGGAGCCATGGCTGAGACAACTCTGGTACTCCCCGTCCTGGCCTCGGTCAGGGAGGGTGGCATTCCGGGAATGGCTTTCTCTGGAGCCAGGCACCTCCCCCCTCTCTGCTCCCTGCTCCTGGCTCTGAGCCCACCCTCCAGCACTGCCCATCCATCTGCTGTCACTTCCTGGCAGGGCCAGTGGGCCATACATCACCTGATGAAGCCTAAGGCAGCCAGGCCAGGCGGGTGGGCAAGGCATTGTTGAGAACTCTGGACCCCGGTGCTCGTCCCAGGTGCGAGCCACCTCGGGGCTGGTGGTGGCATTTCAAGCACTGTTTCCTGCCTGCGAACAGGAAGCTGGGGCCAGCAGAGGAGGGATCTCCTTAGAGTCCATAGGAGTAGAGGTAGCCAAACGTAGCCAGCCACTTCTTGTCGGGGGAGCAGGATGGAGGTAGTCAGAGGCCATGGGATGACCTGGCAGAAGGGGAGAGAGGTTGGGCTGATGGCCATCAGGTAGAGGGCACCAAGGTGGACATTTGGCAGGAAGACATTTTCATCTCCCCCCCCAGCCCCCATCTAATTTGGTAGTGTAGGTTGCCAGGCACTGTCTCCTAACTGAGCTGCTTAGGGGGTAGGAGCCAGGTCAGCCAGAAGGAAGGGCTCTCAGATGGGGTGCCTCAACCACCGTCCTTGCCCAGCATCAGCCTCCTGCCCCCTCAACCTGCACACTTACCACAACCCACCCTCACCTCCCAGGGATGCCTCTGTAGGGAGATTCCCATTCATTCATTCATTCATTCATTCATTCATTCATTCATTCATGCCTGCATGCATCATTCAACAGCCATGTATGAGCTCCTACTGTATGTCACAACATTAGGGATGGAGCAGTGAACAAAATCCAGTACCAGGCAAGAAAGAAGAGTCTAGGGAATCCTGGGTAGCTTAGTCGGTTGAGCATCCAATTCTTGATTTTGGCTCAGGTCATGATCTCACAGTTCATGAGTTCAAGTCCCGCATCAGGCTCTGCACTGACAGCAAGGAGCCTGCTCAGGACTCTCTCTCACTTTCTCCCCTTCTCTTTCTCTGCCCCTCTCCCACCTGCATGTTTTCTCTCTCTCAAAAATAAATAAACTTAAGAAAGAAAGAGAGCAAGAGAGAGAGGAAGAAGGAAGACTCACTGTGTGTTATACTGTGGTATGTGCAAACCATGACAAGTGGGGCAGTGGGAGAATAGGCACCATTTGTCTTTTTATGTGTGTTTTTAAACCTTTTTAAAGCTACGATGGTCAGGGAAGGCCCACTGGGAGGGTGATTTTTGAGTAAAGAGCTTAAGGAGTGAGCGATGAAGATGTCTGGGGGAGCACATGGCAAAGAACACAGCCAGAGCCAACAGGTCTGAGGTAGGAGTGTGCCCGGCACTCCGCCAGGAGCTGCCAGGTGAGCAGGGGCAGGTGAGGGCAGAGAGGTGAGGAGGGAAGTATTGGGGCCCCTTGTGACTTTGACTGTCCCTTGGAATAAGGTAGATGCCAGCGCAGGGCTGTGAGGGCACATAGCCTAAGTTTAAGGAGAACAACCAGTGGTAGGTTAGGGGACCAATGAGAGGGGCATGTGACAGAAGTCCTTGGCCCATAATCCCTCTGTCTGCCCTCCAGCCCTCCCTCTCTTTTCTTTTCTTCTTTCTTTCCTTTATTAATTAATACAGCAAGTGTTTGTTCAATGCCAGGCATAGTTCTAGCCTTGTGTGAATCCAGTCCAAAGGACGTTCCACCCCGCCTCCTCTCCACACTTGACAAGGTGCCTGGGGTGGGGGCTGGGCCTGTGTGTCAGCCCGTGTTCCCCCTCACACAGGTGCAGAATGGCAGTTGCATGTGTGCTGAAAAACCCACCAAATATTGGTGTTCAGGTATGGTAAGCCTCACGTGAACATATGAGACTAGCATGGAATACAGACAGGGTGTCCCCTCCCCTCCCTGGGCCTCGGTTTCCCCACATGAGAAATGAGCAGGGTGAGAGGACCTAAGACCCTTTCCTATTCTAAAATGAGAACACTTTGTGGTCACCCAGAGTCCTGGGGGCCAGACTGCAAGGACACAGGACTGTGGCTCCACAGTAAGCCCGTGGGCCAGGCTGTACGGAGCCGTGTGAGCCCACAGGAGCACAGGGGGCACACATATATGAGGGCACAGGGAAGAGCTGGGCTTGTGGGAACCCCTGTGCCCTGTTCTATAGGGAGCAGAGCTATGAGATTTGGGGTCTTTTTGTGTAATGGACTCCAAGACCTCCTCCTCCTAACATGATAGTTCTGGGAGGGGCATGCACAAACCCCTGACTGGGACCTCGCTCACTCCATTGCCCTAGGGGCCCTGCTTGAAAGGAGCAGTAGACGAGCAGGAGGTCCCAGTGGTGACCCAGCCCCAGCCTGGGAGGGGGCCTTGCCTGCTGCTCCCTGCCCCTAGCCCCACATGGTCCCCCATTTCACCCCGGCCCCCCACAGCTCCTCTAATTACACAGCCATAAAGCACAAATCTCTAATGATCCAATTAGTAACGCCATTACTGCTCTGTCCAGGATTAAAATTACCAATTAAACTGCTGTCGATTTTATCATCACTTAGGCTTGACACGACCAGGGCACTGTGGGCCTCAGAGGCCCATTAGCGGGCCCTTGGGTGGGGGACCGGCTGGGGCTGGGGCTGAAGGCTTAGTTCAGCCTTGGAGGACAGAGGCTCAGTAGGAAGTCTTCCATCCACCCCCCCAGGCATCCTGGTGCCCTTCCCCAGCCCTGTCTCTCAACATCAGGGACTCTAAAGGATCATAGCCTGGTTCCCGTAGAATTTGTGGCGGCCAGGGCAGGAGGGACCCCTTCCAGGGCAATGTCCCCAGTCTGGGTCTCTCCCAAAGTTGCCTCATCAAAACTCACCCATTTCACATCCTGGTCTCTCAATGACGGGCTAATCTGTGCACCCTGGGACAAGGAGCCAGAGGTGTTCATCTGAGAACCTGGCTCCCACTTCCCTTGCCCCTTCTCTGCCACCACAGAGCCTGCTCCTCTGCCCACAGGATTGTGGTGCCATCCTTACCCATGTCCCTACCATAGGGGTGGGGGATCCACTCTAATGAGCTGCTTACAGGTCAGTACTATCTCCCAGGCCACATGCAGGGGCCCCTGTGGGAGGCTTTCAGTGCCTTGTCTCAGAAAATGGGAGATCTTGGAGGACTAAGTCAGAGCCTAGGGAATATAGGTAAGTGTTGGCTCTGCCTCAGGGATAGGGGTGAGCTTCCTGTCCCTGGAGGTGTGTAAATAGGAGCTGCACTCAGGACACGTGGCAGCAGGTGGAGGCAACGGCTCACATGTGGGGAAGGATAAGTGTTGGGCTAGGCCACCAAAACCAGGTAAATAACTTGGTCCTCAAGAAAGAACTGGCGATGTCAGGGTCTGAGAATCCCCTTGGGAAGCCAGAGGGATCAGTTCTCTGTTCTCCACATCTTGCCCTGAAGGTGTCTTCACAGAATAAGAGAGCCAGGGGCCAGGGGAGGGGGCAGCAGGACGGGTCCAGGCAACTGGAGACAGAAAGGCAGGCGTAAGCCTGAAACCTCAGCCCAAGGGGCTATGCTAGAGGCTGCCAGTCTGCAGCATCTTGAGGACCCCTCTGAAACACCGAGGGAACAGTGATGGTGAGCCCTGGACCCTGGCTTCCTCTGTCCATACTCACCTTCAGAAACAAATGCACCAAGTCTCCAAGTTCCAAAGACTTGCCTGAGGTCACACAGTTATTCTCTTGGGTCTGACGCCTGTGAACATGCCTGAGACCCCTGGAGGGGCAGGGTGTGTCAGGTGAGGCCGTAGAGCCCAGCCATGGGGTCTGCATATCTCAGCATATGCAGCTTCTTGTTCAAATGGAAGTTTACACACAGCTCTTTATGTCACACAGAGAGATGCAGAGAAGAGGGGGCAAGCCCATGGGGGATTGCAGGGTCCCAGCCTCACACTGATCCAGAGGTGGTAAGACCTTGCAAGGAGAGGCAGCTTCCCCCCACCCCCATAATGCCCGGGCCAGCCAAAGACAGGGCCTCTTCTGGGGGAAGTGGCCGCCTTGGGCAGGTCAGTCGAGTGTCTCATCAGAGGCAGCAGACTGAGGCAGGGATCTGGGAGCTCAGAGCAATTAGGAGCTGGCTCGCGCCTTGTCTCCTGCCAGCTGCCACAGCTGTCACTCAGGAACTAGGGTTGGAGCAGGGGCTGGGCCAGAGGTACCCGTGATCCCACTCCCAGACAGCAGCCTGGCCATACGCTGGGCATAGGCTCCCACTTCTCAGAAGGGGACTCCAAGGTCCAAGGAGGATAAGGGACAGGGATCTCTGTCATTTCCTGGGTGGGATACCCCCACGTTCCTCTTACCCCTGCCCAGATTGTTTCCTCCACCGGGCCTTCTGCCCCAGAGCAGTGGTTCTAATTCTGGCCACACTTTGAAAGCTCCTGGGGAGCATTTTTAAAATACCCTTGCCCAGGTCCACGCCCAGCCAGTGCAAGCAGACTGTCTGGGGTAGGAGGGTCTGGGTGAGTGCCTGTGCTGTCTCTCCTAGGCCAGGTTTTTGCACTTATTGACATCAAACCCTACCCTGAGGACTAGAAGCGTCTCTACTTCAGTGGCCATGCCTCTCTCTGCCTTCTAGACCCCTCCTGGGCTGAGGGAAGTCTGAGGGCCTGAGAAAGAGTCTCTAAAGGTCCAGCCTTTCAGCAACATGTTTCAGCACTGTATGTCCCAGGGACAGAGGCACCAAGCACTGTCACTTTCTTCATCTCATCACATTTCATGTGATGGTCGTGTGGTGGCTGCATCAATCCCATTTCACAGGGGAGAAAACTGAGGCAGAACTGACATACTCAGGACATAGAACTAAACAGTAGTTAAGATTCATCCCAGCCACACTGGATTCTGAGTGCTGTGTTCTTTTTCCATCACCAAATCACTTCCTAAGCAGCAACAAACTCAAGGACTCGTCCCCTTTGCCCTGTGTCCCCCTGATGGACTCTGTCTCCTGCTCTGTCCTGCCTACCCCTGTCACTTGCAGGTGCTAGGCATCTGTAGATTTGGAAGGGGTGCCTATGGCAGGGCAGGATTAGAGCAGACAGGAACCTCTAGATGCCAGCCCAGCTGGGTCAGCCTCTGCAAGTCTATAAATTCCATTATTCATCAAGTGACTGTGTGAGTTTGCCTAGACGATGAATATTTTATTCACCTCCAGACACTGTCCCCAGCGGGTTCTTGGAGTAATATTGTTCCCTAGCCAAGGAGCAGAGGCCAGAGCCTCTGCCCTCCCTGGACACCCCCTTCCCCTCAGCACCTCTTTGCCTCCCCCTGGAACGCCACCCAATTTGGATAAGGCGGTTAGCAGTCCTGAATAGACCTTGAGTTTGGCATTTGCCCTTCCTCCACTTTGATATTCTCTTCTGGACCATGGGTTCATTTACTGTCTTGCCAGGCTCTCCATCCCTCCACAACTGCACCCTACATGACTGGGCCCTGGGCTCTGCCAGGAGCTGTCCCTGGTGCTGAACGTGGGTGGCAAGAGAATGCTGGCCTCCAAGGAGTGGTTTCCAGCCAGGGAGGGTGGCAAGCCTGCTGGTTTTGAGATGAGAGGGTTCCAGTCTCTGGGAGGGAGGTACTCAGACTCTGGACAGAGTGCTCTCTCTCCTTTCCCCCTGCCACTTGGTGGATTCTCCCAGAGTCACAGGTGGCTCACCTCTCTCAGTGTCTCCAGCATCCTGAGCAAAGGACTAATGGCCAAAGTCTGTGGAGAACCCTCTTTGGAGGGGCCCTTGAGTTGAGTCTCCCGAAGGCACCCCAGGGAGTGTACTGTGATGGAGGCAGCACCTTCCCCAGATGGGGGAGCGACAGACATAATTCACACCCTGCAATCACGCCATCTGCTCCCCTGTGACGTGCAGAGGAGAGGACGGGGCTGCAATGCCGAAGGGCGGGTGGGTTGGTGGGCGATCGATCATTCATTCATTCATTCATTCATCCAGCAGACGTTCATCCAACACTTGCCAATTTCTCAAGCCCAGCCCAGCCCTGTGCCAGGCACTAGATCCGGGAGATAAAGACTCAGAGCTTGCCCTCCAGAGCTGAGGATGGTCCTCTCACACTTCTGAGCTTTTGCTTACCCTGGCTTTCCCTCCTGGAGTTCCCTTCACTCATAGTAAGAGCTATCATGTTCTGTGCACTGAACACTTCACATGCAGGATCTAAGCATTTATTCTGGGGACTAGATCTCTTCCTATTTAACACGTGAATAAGCTGAGGCTTGAGAGGTGAGTGTAACCACCCAAAGGCACATGCCCAGCTCTGGGTTATCCATGCAGAGCTCGTGGCACTGCCTCACCCACCCCATCTCTGACACTTTCCAAGCTACTTTCATGCCCTTCCTCTGCAAAAACTGCACCTCTCCCCTGCACCCGCCACTGTCCTTCACCAGACAGTGAGCTGCCACCTCAACCATGCTGCTCAGTTCTCTGCTGCTTGCTCTGTGAGCATCCGGTACAAGTAGCACCCTCTCATGCTCTGACTCCTGGCCTGACTAGCTTGCAGGACCTAGCTAGCACCCGGGGGTTGCCCAGTAGCCGAGGTGCCCAGTGTCCTGAGGTGGAGGGCTGCAGAGGTCTATGATGGTTTCCAGAAGAGCAGCATTCCCCTGGGCCTGGAAGGCTGACTAGAATGGCTGAGAGCCTGGCTCCTCAAGCCTTTACCCCTACCCCAACCCCAGCCCTGCCTCACAATGATACATGACCCAACCTGGTCCCTTTGGTTTTTTAAGCAGAGGTGCCCTCAGCAATGAATGGGGGAAAGGCCAGACTGTTTTCGGAGGTTTGGGGGATGCCACGCAGGTTAAATGCACAGCCCAGGTACCCATGGGCAGCTAGAGAAGGAAGAGTACATGTAGCTGGTGGCACGTGGAAGTCTCCTAAGCCCACAGCCAGCTCTGTGGGCTATGGTTTTGCATCAGAAGAGAGACAGGGACTGGCCTGAATCACCAGGGACAGGGTTGTCAGGAATGCCCCAAGCAGTGGAGTGCACTGTGACCTCGGGGTTGTAAACCCCATTGGGTCCTGTCCCTTTGGCCTAGTGGGAGCCTGCCCCAGGGAGCAGCCTGGTCACAAGATGTACAACCCGACCCCTTGGCCACAGACTGGAGGGAGGCCTGTGTTTCTGTGGATACCCATGCCCTCCCTCAGCACAGACCTTCAGGGCCTGACTGTATTAGGTAGGTCCATTCACTTGAATTTCGCTTAATTTACTCACAGACTGTTTCTTCCTTGTCCTTTGAAAATTTTCTGCCTGGGCAACAAGGCTGGGAGCCATAGGAGATGTGGCAGGAGCTACCCCTCTGTCAGGCAAGCACTAACATGCTCTGCAGCAGCCTCTCCAGAAGTTACTGGGAGCTGGGTTTCCCATCAGCCCCTTAGCAAGCACCGGCCCAGCCTCCCTTGGCACGGGGGTCCTGATTTAGAACTGGTTGATCTGGGTTGGTACAGCCTGGCCTCTCAGTAAACACCGAAAGAGATAACTGCTATAGCCCATGCTCTCAGTCAATACATAGCAGCTATGATTATTATTAATTCATATTCTTTGGGGGAATTTTCATGCTAATAGGAAATTCCCAAGAGGTATAGGGATGTACTGGCAGACACCTCTCATATGTTACTTCACTTCATCCTCGCCACTGCTTGGGAGGTGGCATTGCCACCCTCACTTCCCAAGGGGAAAAACAAGGCCCCAAGAGGTTATGGGAGGGGACTAAGATCCCATGGCAGTGAGGAGGTGGTAGATGCAGGAGCTGCAGGTTTGCCTGGCTCTGAGTTCTGGGTTCTTTCTTCCCCACTCTTCTGCTGCATTGGAAAACCCAAGGGAGCTCAAAACACTCAGCTCAATGGTGGACCATCAGACCCGGAGACAGGTGGACATTGAGAGCTTTAGGGTGGGACTTTTCTGGGGCCTCTCACACCCCTGACCTACAGTTCTAATGGGCACCCAGCTGATCCGTAGAGGCTGGGGAGACACTTGCTGGGGTCTTTCCTGTTTCCTCTGTGGGTTGTGGATGCTGCTGGGATCCCCCTCCAGAGCGGGGCCTGAAAAGTGCTGGGGCTCAGGCCTGGCTCAGGCCTTGGCTCAGGCCTGGACGAGCCCAGCTCTACCAGGGAGAGATGCTGGCATCTCTCCCTGAGACCCTCGCCCCAGGGCCCAAGATAGGGCTATGATTAATCAACTACAAAAGCAGAAACAAACAGAAAAATGTAATCAGCTTGGGAAAGGCAGGGGAAGGCAGGGCTGTGGCAATCAGCTTTCCCGCTGGGGCTGTTGGTTGATTGAAGGTGGTTCCAGTGGGGCTGGTCCTGCAGCTGGGGCCATGGAGAGTCCAGAAGGTCACTCCCTCCCCTATGTGTGTGTGTGTGTGTGTGTGTGTGTGTGTGCACATCTGTGCACACATGGCCTGTACACTGCCCCCAACCCGCCTTCCTGCTCAGAAGCTCCTGTCCTCCCCTCCCCTGCCAGCTCACAACCTTGGCACACACAGATTTCCATATACACTCCCAACATGTGTCCATCTGCATGTGGACTCCTGGATAACAGATATAAGCACACACATACTGCTCCCACAAACACCTGCCCCCTCACTCTGATGCACACACATGCCTTGGGACCTGGGTGAGCCTGGCACACACCTTAAGTCTAACCAGCCATGTGAACTGGCAGGCCCTCACACCAGTCCCTACAGGCACCAGCCACCTCTCTGTCCCTCAGTGCCCTGAGTTGGAGGTGGGGAGAGGCATGAGACAGACCCTTGGCAGCTCCCCAGGCAGAGTGGTGGGGACTTGGAAAGGCGCCAGGACTGGGGCTCTATTATGGGGGCAAGGTCAGCTGCCAAGTCTCAGCCACAGGGCAGGGTAGCTTGCCCCAGATCCGTCACAAGCTCCTGCCTGCTGCCTGAGCCTTATGACCTTGGTCAACGCCCTTCTTTCTCAGCCTCAGTTTCCCCATCTTGGAGCCCTTCCTGACACCAATACTGTATGATACTCCTCCAAGACCTAGGCACCTGGGGCCCACCTCACTTCAGTCAAGTCTCTGGTCCTCAGTTCCCCGCTCGGTTCGTGGGGGTTGGGGGCGGGCCAAGGGGCAGGGAGGAAGGGCCCCACCCCCACCGTGGTCCTGGTGGCTGCGGACTTGGGGCTAGGGACAGTGATCCTCCGCAGGGGGAAAGGGGAACCTGGGGCGAAGGGGAGAAGGAGCCAGAGGCGGGCTAGGGGCGACGGCGCAGGGGCCAGCGGCGGGAAGGGGCGGCGGGGGGTGTGGGGGAAGTGGAGAGCAGAGGGCGGGCGGGCGGCGGGCAGGCGGGCGGGGGAGGCGGGGAGCGCAGCCAGCGCGGCACAGAGCGAACCAGCGAGCGAGCGAGCACGGGAGGCGGCGAGAGCCGGAGCGGCGGGCCGGGCGGCCGCGCCGGCGAGCGGACTAGCGGGCGGCGAGCAGCGCGGAGCGCGCGGGGCACCAAGGAGCGGGCGCGGCGGGAGCAGCGAGCGGCGGCCGGAGAGGAGAGGCCCGAGCGGCGCCGCCCCCGCCGCCCCTGAGGGGCCCCGGCCCGGAGCCGGACGAGGGGTGGGGGGCGGCATGGACCGGCGGCCCAGGGCGCGGGGCCGCTAGGCCCCCAGAGGGGCGCCCCCCGCCTCGCCATCGCTGCTGCCACCGGGCCGCCCTCCGCAACCGCGCGCCCCGCCCGCTCCAGCCGCCCCCGGGGCCGCCGGCGGCCCATGAGCCCCGACCTCAAAGTTTGCGGCGGGCGGGCGGGCGCGGAGCCTCCAAGATGCCGTTCCACCCGGTGACGGCGGCGTTGATGTACCGGGGCATCTACACCGTGCCCAACCTGCTGTCGGAGCAGCGCCCCGTGGACATCCCTGAGGACGAACTGGAGGGTGAGTGCCCCGCCAGGACCCCTGCCCGCCGGCCCTCCTACCTGTGCGCCCAGGTGAAGCGCGAACTAGGGGCGCAGGGGGCGGGGGGGCCGTCCGCAGGTGCCGGCTGCCAGGTGGGCGCTCCCGCGAGCAGCTGCGTGGGGAGTCAGGACCAACTCGCACCTCTGGGTGCCGCGGTGGGGGTAGCCAAGGCTGAGGGGCGGCCCAGCCCCAGTCCGCATGGTCCCCAGCGCTGCGGAAACTTGCCGAGCCCCGCAGCGGGGTCACGGGGCCGCGCAGTCAGCGGTGACGGTGCGGCAACGCGGCGGTTTGGGTGGGGGTCCGAGCTGTGTCCCCTGGGCGGGCCCGGCCGGAGCACCCGCATCCTGATCCCCTCCGCGGCGCCCGCCCGTGGCTCTGCGCTCGAATTGACATTCCGCTCGTGTCGCTTTTAAAATCCAATCTGCTCGGGCAGCCGGAGAAGGGGAGAGGGCGACTGCCCTGCTCTTGCCGCCTGCGGGGATGTCCCCAGTCCCTCCTGCGGCCTTAGCCCCTTCCCCACAGCCCTGCAGGGACCCCCAGCCCAGAGCGCCGGAGGGCGGCCCAGGAGGTGGTGGCGACAACAAGTGGCCAGATTGGGCGGCTTGGTCGCGACAACCAAGCCAGGAAAGGAAAGACAGAGGCTGGGACCCAAATCTGGTCCCTCAGAGTCTCTCCATCTCTCAACATGAATGGGGGACCTTAAGCAGGGGGGAGGCCAGATCTGAGCAGAGGTCAGGGGCTGGAATCCTTGGACCAAAGATTCTGGGGAGCAGTGAGACCCCTGGGGCCTGTAAACTCTTTCCTTTCTGGGCTGGGGGCAGGTGTTCAGGCTTCCCCTCCCCCAGACCTCCTAGGGCCCTATTTGGTGTGGAATGGGGGTTCTGGGCTGAAGGGAGTCTTGGACCCCTGGGATCTACTTGTTTGCTGTGGGGTGAAGGGCTGAGATCTCTCAGAGGCTGGGCCTCCCTTCGGTTATCTTGGGTCCAGGGATCTCTGAGATCTGGGACTCATCAGGGTTTGGGGGGTGCATCTGAGACACCAGTGCAGTCAGGGATGATGATGGGAGCATAGGGGAAGGAATGGAGAGAGGTCCTCCCTCATTCCTAAGCCCTGGAGGGGGTAGATCTCAAGGGAGTCAGACTGGGTGAGGGGAAGATCAAGAGGAAGAAGGTAGCTACCCGTCCCCCCCTCCCAAACACACTGCACCATAGGCTGTGAGCCACCTGCTCCTCTCAAGTTCCCTGAAAGCCCCCAGAGGCTGGCAGAGCCACGGAGATGGGGTCTGGTGTCTGATGTGAGCAGAACAGATAGATGAGTGATGCTGCTGGGTCTCTGGCCTTGAACCCCAAAGCCCAGGTGTCTGCTCTGTCTGGCCAGGGCCTGGGAAAAGAAAGAGGTATGATGAGGACCAAGGGGGCAGAGCCCGTCTCTTCCCCACTGTTGTCTCCTCCTGCCCTGGGCCACCCCGGCCCTCTGCCAGTGTCTGCCTCCATGGGCCCTCCTCCATACCCTCCTCCTGGCCACTTGGGCAGGGGTCAACATTGTCCCCCCAGATTCTGGCAACTTCCACCTCATTCCCTGCCTTTGTTTTCAGCAGCCCACCAAGTCTCTCAAGGGGTCTCTCCTCTCTTTATCTCCCAGCCCTGGGGTGCAGACCCTCTAAGAAGCCAAGTAGAGGCTGGAATGCAGGGGTGAGCGGGCATAGGGAGGGCAGTGCAGGGGCAAGGAGGCCGCAGGCTCCCCTTGGGCTGCCTGGCAGACACACTGGCAGGAACCCAGCAGCGTTAGTCACCAGTCACACCAAACGCACTCCCTGCTTCTCTCCTGTCCCCTTCTCCTGGGCCCTGAGGAGCAGAGGGACCCTGGCACAGGGGGCATCTGAAGGGCAGGGCCCTCCTTGGGGTGGTCAAGTGAGGGCCAAGAAATAAGCAGATACCTGGGTGGCCCCAGCCTGTCTCCTAGCCTGTGAGCAGCTGTAGATGAGGGCAAGGAGTCCTCGATGACTGACCTCTGTCTTGGCTGTAGGCACCCAAAAGCCCTCTTGGGGGACCAAGTCTCTGCAGGCCCCGGTGGTCCTTGAATGCCAGGGCTAGATGGAAAAGATGACACCCCCCTGGGCAGTGTCCTGCATTAGTGCCCCTGTCCAGAGCAGTCTGGGTAAGATCCAGGCCCTTTACTGGGAGGACACCCACCAGTGGAGGATCCACATGTGCAGAGAAGAGGGAGCCCGGCAGCTTGGGATGAAACGCTGCAGACATGTGCCTGCCGCAGAAATCCAGGGGGTGGTTATTCTGAGGGGGAGAGGGACCAGTAAGGGAGGTGGAAAACAGGGTGTAGATGAGGGCTTCCCAGCCAGGCAGCACTTGGTTCAGATCTCTACACCATCAACTCATGGAGTGACCTTGGACAATCACTTGCCTTTCTTGCCTCATTTTCTCTATTCGTAAAAGGGGCTTGGCATTGTCACTCACTTGGGCTGCTGGTGACAGAGGATGCAAGGGAAGCGCTCATCAAAGGTCCTGACATGCAGCAGGGGCTCACGGGCCCAGATGCAGCAGCAGGAGAGGCCAAGGAGGGGGGTCCTGCGTGAGTCAGAGCCTGGAGTGTGGAGAGATGGGTGAAAGGTCTGGAGTCAGGGACCCAGGTTGTGCAGGGAGGATGGACCCAGAAGGCAGGATCTGAGAGCAGCTGGATAGAAGAGTCCTTGAAGATCTGGCAAAGGTGCTTGGGAGCCTGTGGCCCTGGGGAGCCATGGCTGGCAGTTGGCAAGGTACATGTGTCTGGGCAAAGCTGGCCTGGAGCCTGTCTGACCCTGAGAAGAAGAGGCACAGGCTTTCCAGATTTTCCCTGCATCCTGCTCCACCTCCATCCCAGCCAAGATATATACATCCGGCAAAGCCCTCCAGTGTCTGCAAGAGTACCGAGGCTGGCCCCAGGGGCATCACCGGACTTGAGCACCTGAGGATAGGAGTGAGGTGGCCTCAGGCCCTAGCCCAGCTCTTTCTGGCCAGAGAGAAGAGGAAGGAGACAGACAGACAGACAGACAGGCAGGCAGCCACCAGGGCAGGGTTCTGAGGTTGGCACTTGGCCTGCCCAGTCACACAGTGGAGCCTGCATTGAGAGTGGCCAAATAGGGCATTCAGAGTATGGGAGGGGGGGAGTCCCCTATCCTGCCCCTCTTCCCTGCAAGTCCAGCAGCCGCCTCTGCGCAGACTGGAAGCTCAGGGACGCCAGAGTGGTGGGGCGTGGGGCCAATGCCGCGGAGAATGGCAGCTGCTGCAGAGGACAGATGCTGCCCCCGCTCCACGAGTGACCTCCAGCGTGTACACCCCCTCTCTGGACTCCAGCTTCCTGACATAGTGCTGGTGCCTCTTGGGGCCTGTGGGAATGCCTCAGAGTCTCTCATCTGCCCACATAACCCAAGATTCACCTACCCTCTATTGTCTCCCGTCCAGCTCAATGCGTTTCCTCAGGGCTCTCAGAGGAAGGTCGGGGGCTCCAACTGAAGCAGCCATGGGCTCTGGGAGCCACGCCTGGCCCCTGCCAGGGTAGGAGGAACAACCTGGGCCCCAGCTCATGGCAGGGGAGGGGGCCAGCACCAACTGCAGCCCCACTGTGGCTCCAGGGTTTTGCCATCCCACCTTAAGATCTCCCAAATGGGCCTCTACAGAGGAAGAAACTGAGGACCCAGAAAGATGAGCTGTTTAACCCTGGACTCCTCCTTCCAAAACCAGCCCTTGACCCACCCTGGGGGTGGCACCCTCAACCCTGTCCTCAGCTTGATTCCGCTCCTCAGTGGTAGTTAGGGGTGGGGTCCTTGGAGGTTGGATAGGGTGACAAGCTGCATCCTCGGTCTCCCTTCATGCTTCTTGCGTGCTTGGGGAGTGGAAAGCAAATGCTTACTCCTACTAGGATTGTTTGTAAACTAGGAGTAAATGGGCTCTGAATGATGGTTTCACACCAAGTGGTGCATGAACTTCAGCTCAGCTCTTTTCTCTGTGTGCTCCAGATGGGTAGGTTCCCCAGATCAGTCATTTATTCATTGAATCACTAGTTCAGCAGATGTTTATGCTTGACAGACAGGGACTGTTCCAGGAAATGGGGATCCAGCTATGAACAAGACCGACCTAGCCCTTGCCCTCAGGGCACTCGTAATTCACAATCCAGTGTGGCCAGTGCACGGGAAGAACAGCGTCTGTGGGAGCCCAGAAGAAAGCCAGAGTCAGCTGGGGCAGGGAGGACACCAGGGAGGTGATGCTGTCTGTGCTAGGAACCTGAGAGGCATGAGTTTACCATGGTGAAGGGAAGAAGTTCCGGGCAAAAGGAGCCACATGGTCAAAGGTCTGGACATGGAGCAGTGCCGGTGCTTAGCAGGACTGAATGGGTCCTTAGCGCTGGAGTTCAGGACAGTGGAGGTGGGCAGAGCCCGTGGCTGGGTCGGGAGAGCAGCAGTACTGGCCAGAGACCTAAGTGTGTGTGGTGGCGAAAGTGGCAGAGGGTGTACCTGCTTGCATGGCCAGTGCCTTCATCTCTACCTAGAGACCCCAAGTGAGAGGGGTCCCTCAGCAGCCTCCATGGCTGCTGGGTGTCTGCTCACATACCTCTGGTGATGAGGAGCTTACCACCTCATCAGTGGCCCAAGAAAACCCTAGGTGGGAGTTGGCCTGGAGTTCTGGTCAGGGTTTATAGAAATCCCTGGGCTTGGTGCAGATTTCCCATCCCAGCTCCTTTCTGGCCTAGGGGCCCTGGTTAGACCAGATTCTCAGGCCCAGCCTAGGATGGGTGCTCTGGGGGCCCAGGCAGCTCAGCTGTAGCCCACTATCTCGGTCTTGGCCTGCATGTCATCTGGTCTAACCTCCAGGCCTTGGGTCCAGACACCAGGTAAGAAGAACCTGATGAAAGTTTGGGCATAGCCACCTTGCCATGGCCCCTAGTCTGCAATGGGGCCAGTGGGATCTGAGAATAACCCCGTGGCACAAGGTTTCACAATCAGTTTTAGGGGCTCATAGACTTTTAAGGCCAGGCCTGGGCCAACCTAACTCCTGCTCTCAGAAACAGCCTTGACTCCAAACTGACCCTGGGCTGGCTGTTTTGCCTCTCCATGCCTCAGTTTATACAGGTCTGCAGTGTGGAGCAGTTTCACCAAATACACCCACACCCACACCCAGAGGCAGGATTCTGCCTCTTGAAGTCTTATCCAGGGGACAGCTCAGTCAAAGGCCAAGAGGCTGGAGTAAAGAGGGTGTGAGTGGAGCGAGGTTCCCTCCCCCACCAAAGGAAAATGCTCTTTAGGGCCCTTCCTGGACTGAGTAACAATGAAGGTGAGCAGGGAGAGGTTAGGACTCCTCAACAACTTCTAGACATCTTTGGTAAAACCCTTGTCATACCCACATCACTATTTTACTGTGGGTGGGACTGAGTTTGACCCGGGGTCACTCACTGCTCCCAGTCCAATACATTGCTCTCCACCCGAGTCACCCAGGTCCTCAGGCCTCAGTCTCCCTTTCTGTACAGTGCAAGGGACAATCCCTACATCTGAGCAGGCCTGGGCTTGCTGGGGCCCCTCTATCCAGCCTCTGCCTTCCCCCAAACCTTGGGCTGGGGAGGCAGTCTGCACGGAGTTGGCAGTCCTGTCAGCCCTGAGCCGGAGATAGTGGCTGCCCCATGTGGTGCCATTAAGGAGTGTTGGCTGGAGTTTCTAAGCTGAGCCCAAGGGAGGAAGCATGTGATGGGGATGAGGGGGAGTGGGGGATGGAAGGAGTGAGGGGTTGGCAGGGAAGCCTTTGGCAGCTCACAGAGGCCACCACTGCCAAGCCCCAGGAGCCCGCCCAGTGGGACTCATGCTACTCACCACATGGGGTCGTCGTGAGCACACCCTGAGAGGCTGTGGGAACCTGGCAAGCGGAGACTGAGACCCGGAGGACACTCTCCCCTCTGTCAGTGCCGTGGACCTGGGCACACCTTTGCAGCCCGGCTCAGCTTGCCCTGAGCCTCCGGAAGGCAGCGCTATGGTGGACTCCTGGACCACCTGCGACTTGTCTCTTATCAGACCTGCAGGCTGCAGTGGATTCTCAATGCCGTGCTCAGTCTGTGGGTTTGGGGATTCTGGGGGTCTAGGGAGGGTGTGTGTGGGGACAGAGGCGAGGTCCCAACCTGCTCTGCTCCCCCAACAGAGATCCGTGAGGCCTTCAAAGTCTTTGACCGCGATGGCAATGGCTTCATCTCCAAGCAGGAGCTGGGCACAGCCATGCGCTCCCTGGGCTACATGCCCAATGAGGTGGAGCTGGAAGTTATCATCCAGCGGCTGGACATGGACGGTGAGCACCATCTCTGCCTCAGTTTCCTTACCCCTCACCTGGGCCTCTGAGGCCCTGAGCCTCTCCCTCCCAGGCACCCCCCAAGCCCATGGCACTATACAGCCAGGTCTGGACCTATTAGCCTAAAGAATAGAGGCCAGAGTGTGATGGCCCCATTTACATCCACACATGGGTCAGAGGCTCTGCCTCTCTTGCTCTGTATTCCAAGCAACTTTTTTAAAGATTTTGTCTTATTTATTTAAGTGATCTCTACACCCAATGTGGGGCTCGAACTCACAACTCCGAGATTAAGAGTTGCATGCTCTACCAACTGAGCCAGCCAAGAGCCCCTGAGCAATTTTTAAAGTACAGGAAAGTAGAAATACTAAATACCCCAGGCCCCTTACCCCCAATACAAAATCATTTAGTTGCATTTGCCACCTGGCATTTTATTTAAAAAAACAACAACAACAACAACAACAAAAACTAGTAAAAAAAGACCAGTAATGTCCAGTCCTTTCTTATTCCCCCACCTTTCACTGTGGGGCTCCAGCCCTGCCTCCCATCTGTCTAGAGAGCAGGTGGTGGTCTGGGTAGAGTGTGCCCTGAGCTTCAGTTCCCATCTGAATGTCAGGCCCCACACCTGCTCGGGGAAGGAAGCAAGGTGCTGGGAAGCCATGGTTTCTGAGTAAATTGTGAGGATGTCCCACGTGCTTGTGCCCACCTGCTGCACTCCATCTCCATTTTGCCAGGTGGGGCCTCATCATATTTGGTGGGTTTAACATCAACCCAGAGCTTGGCAGATGTTATGTGTCCCTGAAACTAACTCAAGGCTCAGAGAAGGTAGGACCTGCCCGAGGTGGCCCAGGACCCAGCCCAGTTGTAGGCTGGTCCACTGACTGATCTCTGCTTGCCCTAGGTGATGGCCAAGTGGACTTTGAGGAGTTTGTGACCCTCCTGGGACCCAAGCTTTCCACCTCGGGGATACCAGAGAAGTTTCATGGCACTGACTTTGACACTGTCTTCTGGAAGGTATGCATTGGCTGGTTGGGATCTAGAATGTGCACACTGTGGAGGGCTGTACTGGGGCCAGTGAATAGCCAGGGCCACACTGTAAAGGGGGATGACTACCCCAAGCTTCTATCCACTGGATGTCTTGTCTCCCAGAGAGTCATGGGCTCCCTGGGGGAGGCTGGTGCGGTCAAGGACTCAAGGAATGGAGTGAGTGGTTTCCAGTCCTCCAGAGTCTGGAGGCCTGTCGTTTGGCCTTTGTGGCTGCAGGATGCTGGGTGGCAGCTGTGGTGGTGGCAGTGGCTAGAGCACTGTCTCCTCCTCTCTCCAAGTGCGACATGCAGAAGCTGACTGTGGACGAGCTGAAGAGGCTGCTGTATGACACCTTCTGTGAGCACCTGTCCATGAAGGACATCGAGAACATCATCATGACGGAGGAGGAAAGCCACCTGGGCACAGCTGAGGAGTGCCCCGTGGATGTGGAGAGTGAGTGACCGACCCCTGGTACCCCATGGGCAGGCCAACTGCTTGGGCATGGGGAGGAGGAACCAGGGGGTTACAGGGGGTGGCTGGGGGCCTCCTTGCCTGCCCCAAGCCTTGTGTCCCTGCGTATCCCATGGGACAAGCCTGTGTGCGGAAGTGCAGGCAGCTCCTGATTCCATGCTTCGCTGTCCCCGTCTGTCTCTCTCTGGTGCTCCCTGGCGGGCGGCCACAGCCTGCTCCAACCAGCAGATCCGCCAGACGTGCGTGCGCAAGAGTCTGATCTGCGCCTTCGCCATCGCCTTCATCATTAGCGTCATGCTCATCGCAGCCAACCAGGTGCTGCGCAGCGGCATGAAGTAGGCGCACGCGGTGCATGGGGCCCCCTCCGCGCCCGCCACCGCCTTCAGTCCCCTCCCTCACTTGGCTCCCTGGGCCACCGCCGCGTGTACTTCGGGGCCTGGACATCTGGCAACCCCACCCCACCTACCCTTGGGGGGCCTTGCATGGAGCCATGGCCCAGCTGTGGAGGGTCTGGTGGTGGCTCTGAACACAGCCCCCAGACCCGCCTGCACCCTGCCCACCCCGGCCCGAATGTAGCACTCACACTTCCCACCATCTAGGGGCTCCTGGGAAGTTTAGGAGGAATTTGCACAAGGTCCTGTAGCTGCTGTGGTCACTAAGGCAGGAAGGTGCACCCTATGCCCAGGGTCACACAGCCAGCCCGACCATGGTCCCTGACACTTGCCCAGGGTTGTGGGCAGGGTGAAGGTGGGGGCAGAATGCTTCTTCCTGGAGATGGAGCGAGGCTGGGGTCTCCTGGGCCCTACTCCCTGGCCATGTCTGGGAAGGCCCCTGGCCTTCCGTGGGGTCCCTTTCTCTGACCCTCCTTAGACTCAAACCCAGCCTTCCTCCATGCACCCACTGGGGCCAGAGAATTTGGCCATCTCACAGAGGAGACTCTGAGACTCAGGGCCCTCAGATTTGCCTTCAGGACCCCCTTAAACAGGGATTTTCAGGAAGGGCAGAAGTGCACAGCAGATGGGGCATCTGAGGTGGCCCTGCAGTCTCTCTACCCTCTGAGCCCCCTCATCAGAGGCCCAGTGGCCTGAGGGTCACAGTGCCCATCACCACCCAGCACAGAATCTAAAACTGGAGTGCAGTGAGGAGGGCAGCAGACCAGGGGCCGGGACTTTCCAAATCGCCTGAGCAGCCTGTGCAACCTTCCCTTTGGCCAGGGGGCTCTTCCGGGGCAGCAGCCCTGGAAGGAGCCCTGTGTCATGCTGGGCTAAGGGGCTAGAAGCAGCCAGGAAGCTCAGCCAGGCCACTCCAATGCCGGGGCCTGTCCTCCTGGGCCCCCCAACTTCTCTACACCATCTAGGCCAGAGACACAGCTGCTACCACACCCCCTATTCGGGCACCAGCTAAGCATGGGCAGACATGGGGACAGGGACAGCAGACTGGTCCTCAAGCTCCTCTCCCACACCTGGAGCGACTTATCATCCGGGTGACCATCACAGCCACACTGGCATGCAGTCTGCGTGGCTGTGCTGAGCCTCTGTCAGCCCTCCAGGGAGACGGGCAGCAAGCACTCATCACCCTGCAGAGGACCCCACCTCACTCCAGTCCTGCCTGTTCTCCAACCATGGGGCGTGGAGCTGAGGGCGCCGGGCATGGAGGAAGCCACACCACCATGGTGACAGACTTTCTTTATAAACATCTGGAAGGAAGTTTTCTCACCCATCTTCTCAAGATGTCCCATGAGGGAGGGAGGGAGGGTGGAGCCGCCTGGAGCAGAGCTAGGACCAGGCCTGCACCTGGTAGGGGGACTCTGGGGCCTCTGTTAAGCCAGGCCAAGCCAATGGGCTCAGAAGCTCCACAGTGTGCAACAGGAGGGGGCCTTGGTGTCACCAGCGTGAGCCCTTATCTTTCTTGTGACTGACACAGACGCTGACCAGGTGGGGGTCAGATGGGGATGAGGGGCTCAGCCCCACTGGACGCTGGGCTGCAGGGGCCACCCCCCGGGTGGAGGTGCCCGCAAGGATGGAGGCAGCTCCTGGACTGGTGGCCAGCCTATGGGGTACTGGAAGATGGTGTTTCTCATGGGCTCGGCCCTAGAGAGAAGGAGAAAGGCAGAGAATTAGAATGAGGCACAGCCTAGGCCCAGGCTGGGCACCTCCCCCCAGCAGCCCCTCCCTAAGACCCCAGCTATGGGAAAGGTCAGCTGCCTGCATGACCTTTCTGGAAGGCAGAGCCTCAAAACATGCAGACCCTTTGAGCCAGCAATCTCACTTCTAGGAAGGAAACCAAGGAAAAAGCAGAGCTGTGGGCAGAGACTGAGCTGTAAGAAGTGGTTAATAACCTGTGTCCACCTGAAAGGGATTGATTAAATACACATGCACGTCCACAGCAGAGAATGCTATGCAGCCTGCATAAACTTTAAGGCAGACTTATATGCACTGATAAGGAAAGGCATCATGATGTACTGTGTGAGTAGACAGAAAAAAGCAGCTTATAAAATAATGTATATAGCATGATACTATTTTTGTTTAAAGATATTATAACATATATAAATGCATAAAAAAAAACCCTGGAAGACACAGCAAAATGTTAACAGTGGTTCTATCTGTGTGGTGTAGTTATGGGTGATTTTTTTACTTCTTTATACTTTTCAAGAAAAGTTTTACAAGCACGCAAGCTTTTGAAATCAGAAAAAAATACTTGTCTAAAATTTTTTTTAAAAGCCTCATTTCTCATGCTACTCAACTCTCCTTCCCCTTAAGGTCCACCACCCTGGAGTTGCCACCTGGGAACCCGGGGCCCATCTGAAGCATCCACCCTGAGTGCCCAGCTGGGGGCCACTCTTCCCTCCACCAAATGGTCCCACATTCCAGTGCTTCTGGACCCAATTCCCACTCAGTCTGCTACCCCAGGGCTGCAGTGCCCCTCTTGGGCTATGGAGCACTTTGAACTCACCTTGGAGCTCAAGCCTCCCCTACGGGACTGGAGCTCTCAAATGGAAGAGACCAGGGGGTAGGGGTAGGCTCCATCTGTCCCCCCCACCCCCCAAGTGCCGGGAGCCAGGCCTGGCACAGGAAAGCCACTAAGTGAATGTCTGCTGGTGACAAAGAGTAATGCTGGGTGCTCTTACTGACTAGGCACTACTCTGGGCCAGACACCAATGGCTAGAGAAACCTCAAGCATCCTCATGTGAATCCCATTTTATTGATGAGGCAAATGAGTTACGCAGAGGCAGTCATATGCCCAAGTGACAGAGCCTGGGATCGGGGGATTAGGGGCTAACAGGCAACATAGACGTGGGCTCCAGACATTGCCCCCAGTCCACAACTGGGGATGTGGATTCAGTGGAGGTGATGCCCTGGCGGCTCCAGCAGGCTCGGATCCAGTGGCCAGCCCTCTGCAGAAAGAGAAAGTCCTGGGCACTCAATGATCTGGAGAGGCCTCAGGCCTCCGGGCGGAGTAGGGTCTGGGGTCAGGAGCCCCGGGAGTTTGCCTCACTGCAGCCGCCCAGCCTGGCCCTCTCGAGTCCTGACCTGCTGTACAGAGCTGACTTGAGGACTCTAGGCCAGGGAAATCCCCTGCTTAGCTGCTTGCTGGAGAGCAGCTCCCGGCATGATTTATGGCACTGGGGAGCCTTCATAAACACCACCAGCTGCAGAGAAGGGTGGGAGTGGGGGAGGCTCTGCAGTTGCCGGATGGGAGAGCCCAGCTGCCAGCCAACCCGAACTTCCCACAGGGTTAAGGTGACAGCAATTATCTGCAGAGAGGGTGTGATCCTGGGGGAGCCCCTTCACATGGACTTCAGACCCTTCTCTAGAAGATGGGGAAGATTCCTGGGCAGCTGGGGCTTCTCACCAGGATAAGAGTACCTCTTTTGTGTGCTCAGACACAGACACATTCCCTGGGCCACTGAGCCCTTGGAGCATACCCCTTCAACCCTGCAACAGAGCACATGGGGACACCGAGGTGCACAAGACTGCTCATGGCCTCTCTAGTGGCCTGTTTACCCCCAGCACAAGGACAGGAGCAATTGTCTTCTGCTTTTCCCCAGCCATGGTTCTGATCAGAAGAAAAGAGTCCTAGGGAAGCGCCTGGGCTGGAACAGTAGCGTCAGCCCAGAGAGGGGTGCAAAAAGGGGAGATTAAGAGGGATAAAGTCACAATCTGAAGAGCCAACAATGGAAAACAGGGACAAGCACTGGCCTTGCCGGGAGATTAGTCTGTGTGTCTGAGGCCTGCCTCTCCCTCCTGCCACTGTCTGCTCTTGGCAGATCTGTCAGGGTCAGTCTGCTGAGGGGGATGGTATAGTGTGCCAGGCTGGGGCTTCACAGAGCCTCCATTCCCCCTTTTACAAGGAGGGTTGGCCTGGTTTACCTCGAAGGCTGTGCTCAGCAGGTGGGGTCGGGGCCCTTGGGTCTGGGTGGCCCCACTTATGTGGACCAGGCAGCCATCTTCACCCTGTGCCTCAGGGGAGGAAACAGACACCCAGAGAAAAGGAGCCACCAGGCTGGTCCCCGCAAGGGGCCCAAAACACATCTAGGGAATAGTCCTCGGCGCTGGGGAGCCTGCTCCCCCAAATACTCACAAGCAGTCAACATGTCCTGAGCCTGTGCCAAGCCCGAATGACAATAATGTGAGCTCAGGGCTGTGTGAGGGGGGGTGTCTTAGCTAAAGCCTGAAGAATGAGTCTGACTTTGCCAGAGAGAAGTGGGGAGGCAGTTCCAGGCAGATTAAATAGCATGTACAAGGTGCACGAAAATCCCACCATGTCCGAGAAGCTGCCAAGCATCCACTGGGTCTGAAAGACGCCAGATGGGAAAGGTAAGAAGGTGACCCCAAGGGCTGGGGAGGTGGCAGGCAAGTTCCCTGGGGTCTGTCGAGCTGGGCTGCAGAGTCCAGGATCCCTGTGGGAGAGGAAGCCCAGGAGGGTTGGCACAGGGGTCAGAGCCGGGCCAGGGCCAGAGAGTGTTTTAGAAGCTGGCTGGGGCTGTTGTGTGGAGGCTGGAGCAGATGAGCAGAGGAGAGGTGGGAAGGCAGGAGGGCTGCTGTTAGAAAAGCTGGGGTGGATGAAGGGCACAGAGGGAACTGTTTCTGCAGGGTTGTCTGGGTAAGAGACTCAGAGAACAGAACGAGGCAGTCTGGGGGCTTAAATCCATCTCCCCTGACCCTGTAAGGTGGGGGTCACACGCAGAGGGGCAGAACCCAAAGCCAGGGGCTGTGGGATAAGGGTATTATTTTTTGTGAGACACTACAGACGAGGGCTGAGGAGGACCAAAGCAGTGATAGCCAAAGTAATAATAAATGGTCATTTCCCTTCCAACAACCTTTTTCTCAAGGCCAGACAGGCCTGCTCTACTCAGAGAGCAATTCATTTTGGCTCTGAGCCCTTAGGAGGGGGGTGGAAAGGTACACGGGCACAGAGGATAAGTGGTGGCCAGGAAAAGCAGGGATGGGGCCAGGTTGGGTGGCCAGAGGGTGAGGGGCACAAGGGACAGGGTTGAGATTCCATAGAGTTGTGGGTGGTCCCAGTTGGAGGCTCTATTCCAGGAATCACTACTGACATCCCAGCAGCTGGCTATTGCCACTACAACTCCAGACCTCAGCTGGACAGAGCCCCTTGGCCAGCCATAAACATGGTGACTGAGGCAAGAGGGGCCTAAGCTCTCTCTCAAGTGACAGCTGAGGGCTGCTGAAGATAGCAAGTATGTGACCAGGACAGTCACAACCTCCTGGAGAGGCTGAGATTCCTCAGCCACAAACTAGGGGCACCAATCCCCCTAAATGCCCAGGGCCAAAGGCCAGGTGCACCACAGCACTAAACACACCCAATTATCATGTGGTCACCACCTCTGCCTGAGACTTTGGGCCTGTCGTCACTTAGCCTCAGTTTGTCCGTCTCATCCCTTAGTCCTCTGAGTCTCACAGTCACAGGCATCCATGCCCTGGACAGCACTGGGACACATCTGTCCCCAGGCAGGGACTTCTGGGCACCCGCCTCTACCCCACACCTGCGCCCGGGCACTGGGTCTCCCTGAACCATTGTGAAAAGCTCAGGAGGTGCCCAGGCCTCTGGTGCTCACTCCCAACAGAGGGACCACCAAGTCAGAACAGACTCCTGAGACCCACAGGTGGCCAGGTCCAAGCAGTGGGAGATCAGGGAAGCCCTTGGAGCTCTCTGGGTGCCTCCAATCAGCCCCAGTATTCCGACACATTGGCTGGTGGAGCCTGGGGCTCAGGACATGGATCCCCGGGACAGTCCCAAAGAGGGAAGTCGCCTGACCAAAATCACAACCACCTCAGACAGGACCAGAAGGGAGGGACATCACACTCCATCCAAAAAATTAGTCATGTCTGTACTATATTGTTTTAAGGTAGGGGGAACAAAACCAACACAGGTTTAAAACAGTTAAAAAACAACTAAAAGTTAATTTTAAGATAGTTTAACAAAAAGTTCTCTTCATCGGGGCACAGAGAAGGCAAGAAGCTAACCCCCCCACCTCCTAGCAGAGCCTGGAGAGAAGGCCTCACTCCCGACTGTCCAACCAGGCTCCCTCACCCCAGGCCAGGCCATTGTCGCAGGAGATCACACCACAGAGACAATTGGGTCTAAAGTCCCATTGCAAGACAGACAAAATGAGGCAGCCCAGTGCAGGAAACTACAAAGTCACAGGCAGCTCACAAGCACATCCGTTAGTCCCTTTCCTCCCTTCTGTCTCCTTCAACACCTGGTAGGAGAGCCCAGGAGCCCTGGGACAGCATACAACATAAACCTGAGGGCCCCTGACCCAGGGTGTTCCACTCACTTCTGAGCACATTGAGTGCCAGACTCCGGCAGCAGCTGGGCAGACCCACCCCAGTCTCCTCAAGGAGGCAGTGAGACAATGGCACTGAGCCTGTCACATCTCTATGCAATCCCAGCTCTGCCTCTCAGCTGTGTGCCTTTGGGCAAGTCACTCCCTCCTGTGAGCTGTACTTCCCCTTCTGCAGGGTCGGGGTAACTATGCTTATCTGGCAGGGCCCTAGAGGAGAGAGTGAAGTGACTGGCATACTGGGGCCTCAGAATCACAATCAGGCCCCTCCCTCTGGCAATGGACTTGGTGATGTTGAGTCAAGTTGGTTGGCCACCTGCCTCCCCTTCAGCCAGCATAGACACCAATTAAGGGAAGAGCCACTATGGCAGGGGGATGAGGTCCAGGAACAAGAACCTTTAAACTAGTCCCCAAAAGTCCCTTGTGGAACTCTTTGGGGGCATCCATGTCTGGTCCTTGGGCTGGGACGGTTCATGGAGACGACTCAGCTGCCGGTCAGGGCAGGCCAGCTGGGGTACTCGTCCAGAGGGGATAGGAGGAAGGGACCCTGGGGCCTGTACCTGCTGCTTGGGGCTGAGCTCAGCCGCTTGGCTCTCTTTTCCAACCAATCTTCCAGATGGCCCTCAGGGAGCTCAACGACATCTAGTGGCCACTCCCTGGCCCGCCTCTCCTCTGTGGGGATAGGGAGATATAGGCAAGTGAGGGGCACATTCACCTTCTCCTGAACACGACCCTCCCAGAAAGCAGCCAGAACCTTCCTAAGGAGGGCAGTACAGGCTGGGCTGTCCCCACCACACTGCCACCTTCCTAGGCCTGCCCCTGTGGGCCTCACTTTGGTTCCTCATTAAGTGGAGATAAAACAAGGGCTGCCTCCTATGCTTTCTGCAGTTGGACACAGGATAAAGTGTGTAGAGAGGGGCCTCAGGAGGGGCCCAAACCTGGGGTCAGAGATGCAATGTGGGCCGCAGAATAGGGCAAAGCCAAGTTTGAATCTTGGGTCTGCCCCTTGCCAGGTCTCTCTGACCCTGGGCAGGGGAAGGTGCCTCAGTTTTCCTTTTCATAAAATGTCCTGTAAGAACCTTTGCTCACTGAATTAAAATTGAGCCAATGGTTCAAACAAGCTGGGTGTGACATGGGTCAGGGTCTCCAGGAGGACTTGGGATGAGGCCTGGGGCTGGAGGAAAATAATTCTACTCATGGACCAATGAGGGGGCCCAGGACCTGGGCTAGCACTGCACACGCCCCAGCTCACTTCATCTCTACACCCAGTCACGTTCAAAGGGTCAGGACACTGCCTCCAAGAGGGTTAGCCATGTGCCAAGGTCACAGGGGATGTGGCAGAGCCAGGACTATGGGAGCTGCCATGGCGAGGGGCACTCCTCTGTTCCCAGCCCCCTGGGGCTTCTCCCATCCGGGTCTTCACTAGGCATTGTCTCCAGTTCCAGGCCCACTGGCCTATGTTCTCCCTACCATGGGCCAACTGTTCCCCGAGAGCCCAGGCCAGTGAAGAACTGGAGATAACACCACTGTCAGGACTTGCTGGCGAGGCCGATGGGGCCTCACTTTCCTGGGAAAGCTGCTGGAAACCCTGTGTTTGTGCCAGGGCTGTGGCCGCAGTTCTATCAGCTTCCTAGGGCAGGGTCTGCAGGGAATGACTGGTCAGAGGGGAGCAAGGCCCACTGGGACGAGGGCAAAGGCCAGGCTGCCCCGACACTCGTTGGCTGCCCTGAGGCTACCGGGACAGAGGGAAGAGTGAGCAGCAGCTTCTGGGGAGACCCGAGTTGGCCTCTAAGCTGCTAGGGGCTCAGGTGCGGGCCTTCTGCCCTACACTAGCTTCAGTTTCCCTATCTGTTCAGTGAGGGGCTTCATCAGAAGATCGATTAAGACCATCTCAGTGGATGGGGTGCCTCGGTGGCTCAGTCGGCTCAGCATCTGACTTCGGCTCAGGTCATGATCTCGCAGGTCGTGGGTTCGAGCCTCATGTCAGGCTCTGTGCTGACGGCTAGCTCAGAGCCTGGAGCCTGTTTCAGATTCTGTGTCTCCCTCTCTCTCTGACCCTCCCCTGCTCACACGGTCTCTATCTCTCTTTCAAAAATAAATAAAACATTAAAAAAAAAAAAAAAAGACCATCTCAGTGGAAATGTCCTGGTTCTCCAACTGGAGAAGTGACAAGTGAATTTCCCAAAAGCAGACGTGGCAATTTCCAGGGGAAGCTACACTTGTTCTCCCCTGGAGCCACTGGGCCTGAGAATTCTGAGGGCAGGAAAGATGTCCTCCTCATCCCTTTGTCCCCAGGATGAGTTAGGGGATCTGCCTGGTGGTGAGTAAGGGCTGGAGACAGGTGCTGCCTGATGGAAGGAAGGGGGATGATATGCACGAATGAGCACCCGGCAGAGTCCCCTTCAGGGCTCCAGGACAGGAAGCCCCACATATCACTTTAAACCCAGCATGAACACAGATGGGAGTCCCCCTGTCCCCTGTTCCTTTTCCACTCATGCCTAGGGCAGTTTAGAGGCAGTTCCTGACACCTGCCCCGTTACCTAGGTGGCTCTCAGTTTATCCCACAAGGTGGCCACAAAAGGGGAGGAGGCAGTGAGACACTGGGCAGCTTCCTGGGCCTCAGATCTGGCATGCTCCCAGCAGCCCGCCCCCTGCCCCAACTCAGGGTCCCCGCCAAAATATACCCTCCACCTGGATGCTCAGCTCCTGCAGGTCCCTCTCTGACATGTGGGAAAATCTGCAGTTGGAGCCAAAGTCACACTGGCCTGCAACAGAAGACAGGGAAGACAGAGTTACTCACCACTTAGAAGAGCTCCCACCGTGGGCTGAGGGGTACCCTGGTGACAGGCCATCAGAGTTTTAGGTGCAAGGCTTTAGAGTCTCCAGAGTAGCAACTCTACCTCCAAAGAAAAACCTGGAATCTCTCTGGCCCCGCCCACGCAAGCAGTCCCAACAACCTGGCTGGGAATCAAATCCTGAAGCCTTTGGTGATTGGGCTGCACAAACCTCTGTAGGCTTGTCTATTGTCACCACCACCCTGGCCCCTAGCCCCTGTTCCCAGGCCTCAACAAACCATGGGTGGGTCCCTGAAAGTCATACTTTCTCTCCCCAGTCCAGGCCACCGTACATGCTGTGCCCTCTGCTTGATGCCCACCTGCCCATCTGGCTTGCAGGAGCAGCTGGACTGCTCGCCAGAAAGGTTTTAATGGTAGCTTCGCCAAGGAGGTACCAAAGCCCAGGGCAGCTTTCCAAATCTTAACTGGGAGACCACAATGTGTTCAAAATAACAGGAGACTGGAGGTATCTTAAACCAGCATAACCAACCAGTGGCGTTTTCATATCAAGGTGAAGTCTGTGGGGAAACCCCTGATCTGCAGGCCTGGTGACCATCCTAGGGGCAGCACTGTCTCCTGAGAGGAGTGTGGCCATTCACCTGGCTTCCTTAGGCCGACAGCAGTACCTCTCCCCAGTGCTACACACCATATTAATTACCATGGTTCTCCTCCTTGACTTGGCCGCTGGGAAGCTCAGGATCAAATCCTCAGAAAGTGTACAGAAACTCAAAGCGAGCATGGAGGAAACGAATCATTCTCTGGGCTTTGTCTTATTTTTCTTTTATTTTCATCTGCGCTTGGTTCCTTCATTTACTGAGGTATTTTTGTTTTGTTTTGTTTTGTTTTTTAAATCTTTGATCTATATGCATCTTTATTAGCTGGGTATTGAGTAGTCAAATCAAAACTTACCACCCTTGGTTCTAACTCTGATCCTTCTCCTCATACCTGTTACCATCTGTCTCCAGGCCTGCCTGCTGGGAGGGAGGGAGCAGAGGCTGGGCTCCCAGGCTAACTTAATCGGCCAATCAATTACACCCATCAGTGTCCAGATTTACTTGCAATCTCCCAGCATTTGCTTGTTCTGGATGAGTTGATAAAATCACATTCTAGGTCTGAAGAGATAAGGACCAGGCCCTGGAGGTCCTAAGGCACAACCCCTGGGAAGGCCCCAACTTACCAGTTGGCTGAGACACCAAAACCACAGTCTGGGCTTAGGAGGGTGGGGAAGGGGAGAGGCTCTGCAGAGGTCCAAGCAGGCCAGATGAGGCATGCTGGTCCCTTGGGGGGACCTGAACTGAGTAGAACACTTTACCTGTCAGCAGAAACTTCCTACATGGCCGCTTGTTCTGTTCATCTAGTAAGATGGCAGCTGCATCTGTGAGAAGAGAGAGGAGCCGGGTTCAGACCTGAGTTGCATAGATGCACCTCCTATCATGGGGATCAGAAAAGGAAAGAGTTGAGGCGCCTGGTGGCTCAGTCGGTTGGGCATCTGACTTCAGCTCAGGTCATGATCTCATGGTTATGAGTTTGAGCCCCTCATTGGGCTCTCTGCTGACAGCTCAGAGCCTAGAGTCTGCTTCAGATTCTGTGTCCTTCTCTCTCTGCCTCTCCCTCACTTATGCTCTGTCTCTCCCTCTCAAGAATAAATTTAAAAAAAAAGAAAAGGAAAGGAAAGGAAAGAGTTCCCATCCACAGAGGAGTGTATAAGGGGATGACCACAGGTGGGGATGTTGGGAAGCATCTGAGCTTCAGGTGACCTCAGCCCCTCCCAGGCCCAGCCAAAGGCAAGAACCAAGTTTTAGGTCTGAGGTTTTTGGCTTTGACCACACAATGGAACCACCTGGGCAGTTTTTTTGTTTTTTGTTTTTTAAATCTTGGTACTCTCCACTTGTCCATACTGTCTTTGCAACTTCCTGTGAATCTAAAATAATAGAAAACTAAAAAACTTTCCTGGTGCCCAGGCAGCCCACCAGTGAGCCCCAGGGCTCAGGCATTCTCCACAGCCATGCTGCAACTGGTCACCCTCTGCTCCCTCTTCATACCTGAGAGCTGCAGGCTCTCAGAGCCAGAACAGCTGGCAGCCTCAACGGGACTTCACAGCAATCTTTCTGGATACAAACCTTAACCCTGGTTTCCTCCAATTTTTCCCACATTTATTTTTTATCACATATTTATGGTTTAAGTTTTGTGTACTTCTTTGTAGAGAAGGAACTAATCAGTCAAAATCTGTGAGTAAGACAGGAAGGTACCCTGATTCAGGCCCTGACGTTGCCCTGGAGGCCGGGGCTGGGCACTTTCCCCTTGGCACTTTTCTAGAGGCTGCTGGAGAAAAGGAAAGATCATGGGTTTCAGGGTCCAGGTACACTTGGCCAGAGGCAAGCTGCTTAATCTCCCCAAGTCTCTGTTTCCCCATATGTGAAATGGGAGGAAAATTCTCCCCCATAGGGCTGTTGTGAAAATTGAATAAAGTAATGGCTGCAGAGCACTTGGCAGAGGCCGCCTGTGATTCCCAACCCTGGTGGCACATTAGAATTGCCAGAAAAGTGGGGCTGGGAGCGGCTTCAGCACCACATTCCCCAGGTGACACTAATGTGCAGCCACAGGGCTCAGAACCTCTGTCATGGATGCTCAACAAACGATGGCAGTTATTTCAGGTCCTCCTCACACCCACTGCATAGTGCTACCATCCCCATTTCGCAGAGGGGACAACTAAAGTTCAAACAGGGGGAAAGGGCATATAGTCAGGAAGTGGCAGTGCCAGGTTTGAACCCTGGCCTGTGAGTCTAAAGCCCCTGCCCTTTCCCGTGTGATTCCCTGGTGGCTGGGCAAGTGACTGACTCTGAGAGGAGCTTCTCCCTTCCTCTCTTTCTGAGAGAAAGGCAGCTGGCAGGGGTGGGCGTCTGGGGTCAGGAGTTGGTTACCAGAGGACTCACTCTAGGGGTGGTCTGGCGGAGTGTGGGCGGGGCCAGCAGGATAGACCGTGTCCATCTGTCAGCACTGGGCCTGTCAGACTCAGCCCACCCAGCTGATATGAACACTGCCCAGCCCACCCCCACATCCCAGAGGTAGGACAGCAGAGCCTGAGTCCTAGCCAAGGTGCCGTGGCTGTGGGATTCAGTGTGGGAGAAAAGTTCCAGGCTCTCCAGCCTCTGGCTGGGGGTTCTTGACTCCAGCCACATGGCAGAATCATCAGGCAGCTTTTAAAATACATGGATCCTGGGGTACCTGAGTGGCTCAGTCGGTTAAGTGTCCGACTTTAGTTCAGGTCATGATCTTGCTGTTTGCGGGTTCGAGCCCACCATTGAGCTCTGTGCTGACAGCTCAGAGCCTGAAGCTCTCTTCGGGTTCTGTGTCTCCCTCTCTCTCTGCCCCTCCCCCATTCATGCTCTGTCCCCCTCCCCCCTCAAAAATAAATAAACATTAAAAATACATGGATCCTAGGGCGTGTGGGTGGCTCAGTTGGTTAAAAATCCAACTCCTGATTTAGCTTAGGTCATGATCTCAGACTGTGAGATCAAGTCCAACAGGGTTCTAGCTGTCAGAGCTTGGTATTCTCTCTTTCCCTCTCTCTGCCTCTCTCCCGAGTATGATGTCTCTCTCTCTCAAAATAAATAAACATCTTTAAAAGGTTTCTTCCGAGGCACCTGGGTGACTCAGTTGGTTGAGCATCCACCTTCAGCTCAGGTCATGATCTCCTGGTTTGTGGGTTCGAGCCCCACATCAGGCTCACTGCTGTCAGCAGGGAGCCTGCTTCAGATTCTCTTCCCCCTTTCTCTCTGCCCCTCCCCTGTTCATGCCCCCCCCCCCAGGCCCCTGCCACATAAATAAACATTTTAAAAAAAAGTTTCTTCTTTGGGGCACCTGGGTGGCCCAGTCAGTTGAGTGTCTGACTTCTGCTCAGGTCATGATCTAGCAGCTCTTGAGTTCAAGCCCCACACTGGGCATGCTGCTGTCAGCACAAAGCCCGCTTAGGATCCTCTGTCCCCCTCTCTCTCTGCCCCTCCCCGCTTGTGCTCTCTCATAAATGAATAATATATTAAAAAAATAAAAATTGAAAAGATTTCTTCTTAAAATAAGGTAAAATAAAATAAATAAAATAACCCTAAGGCTCATCCGTCTCAGGTTCTGCTTTAATTATTTGAGGAGGAGAGCACAAAAATTGTTAAAAGCTCATTGGTGACTCTGAAGGGCACCCAGGGCTGAGAATCCCAGCCCAGGGCCTGCATAAAGAAGATGTGCTTCTCTACCTGGCACTCAAGGCTCCTTGTGATCTGACCCCACTGGTCCTTCTTGCTTCATCTCCCAAAATTAACAGCTGCCCTGGTACCTGGTGTTTGTTTGCTCGTTCACTTGGATATTCATCTAACAAACATTTACTGAGCTCGTCCTGTGCGCCAGGCGCCATGCCAGGATGGGGATTTAGTGGAGAGTTAAGTCAGACCTGCTCCTCCCTTCCAGTCCAACAGTCACACTAAGCCATGGGGACATGTTAAACAGGAGCAGCTAGCATTCAGCCAAATGACCTCACCTTGTCTGGGGGATGGAGGGGAGGGCGTCCCTAAGGATGCTCTGCCTGAGTTGAGTTCTGGGATGGAAGGGCTAGGCTGAGGGCAGGACAATAGGAAAAATATGCCCACAGAGAGGACAGTACCTGCAACGGCCAGGGTGGCTGGAGCTTGGCGGGAGAGGCGGGCAGGGCATGGAGGCGTGCATAAGACAGGGGCTCTGCATCGAACACACTGCTGTAACTGGGAGTGAGGCTGCTTAGGAGAGGGGCCCTGTTTTATTCACCTGTAAGTCTTCAGAGACTGCCTTGGAGAGGACACGCTAAGTGCTCACTGAGTATTGTCTGACTAGGTGAGTCCGTGAGATAAAGGGCCTGAGGCCAATCCTTTTGTGGATCCATAAACATTGTTCGTATGGAGTGAACCCTTCCAAGCCACAGTCATGTAAGAAATATACTGAGCCCCGTCACATCCCTGGGAGGTGGGTGCTGTTGTTATGGCTGTTTTACACGTGGCAGATTTAGGGCCACATTGGGAGTGACACCTTGGGACTGACAGCCTGTCAGCTTAGCTCCAGGACTCATGTTTGTCCTGGCCATGGCAGAAGGATGGTCAGTTCCCCTCTGGGGAGTAGGGGACTTGTCTAAGGCCATAGAGCTGGGAGCTAAGTGGATGTTGAGTCCTAGCCCAGCCTGGGGTGCCATGTGCCTCCCCAAAGTCTGTGCTGTGCACTTTGCGCAGGTAAGCTGGAGCCCCGGGGAAGCCCCCTAAAGTGGAAAGAGCTCATGGGCCAGCTTGTGGACCCTGGGTGGGTAATCCACCATTCCGGATGTTGAAGTCAACACCTTTCAGTGGGGCCCCCCGCCCACGCAGCCTCCCCTGCAGGGCTGTTCAAAGGACTGAATGTGCCTGAGGACGGGAGAGGATACTAGGAAGGCAGGACCCCTGCCAAGGGGCTTATGGTACCCACTCCTCCATCTTTCCTTTATGTGATCCAATAGCCTCTGCCAATCAGCCCTAGACCCAAAGCCCCACCTGTTCTCAGCTAAGAATGTGGGGGTAGGAGCAAACAGCAAGGTAATCTTGAAGACTGGCTCCATGCCAGACAGCAGTCTCCACTGGATTTGGGGGACAGAGAGCCTTTGCCTGACACCAGAATCAGAGGCCTCCCAAGCACACAGGAGACTCCTCTGCCACTGGTTTCCACTCTGCCCCCACTCCCAGTCCCTTATAACCTCAGCCATGCCTGGCCTGCTGAGCAGCCTGGCCACCCTCTGTCATCCAAGCCTCTGAGCCTCAGCTTCCTCATCTGAAATGAGAGTCTGGGAAAATAATGTGCTGAGGCCCCACCTCAAACCTGCCTCTGGGGATGGGGTCTGGTGACCAGGGTTTTTTATTTCAAGGTCTCTAGGTGATCCTAACTTGAAGGGTGGAGATCTGCCTTAGAGGATTACTGATAAAGCAAATGACAAACCACAAAGGCACCTGGCATGCAGCAGGCGCTCCATAAATCCTCACTCCCTTCTTGTAAATTCTGAGTCTCAGACCAGGAAAACTTGTCTCCCCTTCTCAGCTGCTGAGACTCAGCTCCTTCCTTCTGCTCTGGGAATCCTGCTCCCCAACTCATGAAGCATCAGCCCTGCCCCAGCTCATTCTAGAAGCTCCTATCCCCCTCCACCCCACTGCCAAGTTCCCTGTCTGTTCTGATGACAGCAGGGCAGCAGCAGCAGCAACTGCCCTGAGGCAAGTACCTTGAAGGTGCCAGGCCCTGCGCTAGGTGCTTACGGCCTGAGTTCATTTGCTTTGGTAGCACCTGCTCTGAGAAGCCTTTCCGGAAAAGCCCTCCCTCAGCAGCTGATTATTGATCCAGCAGCCAGTCATTCAACAGCTATTTATTGCACCCCACACCCATGCAGCAGGTAGTCATTGTCAAGGGTAGATCTGGTCATCTTGGCTACTGCCTGATACCCTTCAAAGGCTGCCCTCCACTTCTGCCCTATGGACAAACCACTCTTCCTACTGTGGCCTCCACAGGCCTGCACAATCTGGCCCTTGCCCTGCCCTGACACCAGCCTGTCCCTACCACCCTCCTCTCTCCCTGTGTTCAGCCACACCTCCTCTCCTCTGCTCCGAGAACACCTGGTGCTTTGCTCTTGGCCACCTGCTTCCGCATGCCCTCTGCCCAAAATGGTGTGGCTTGTGGCTGGCTTTTTGCTATCTTTCCAGCTGTTGGCTCAAACATTGCCTCCTTGAAACAGCCTTCTTCCTGGCCATAGTGTCCCCCGAGGCTGGCAGACTGGAGCCCTCAGTCAAGATTACTGAGGCAAGGAGCTCACATTCCAGATTGCCCCTTTCAGTGTCCATTTGCCCCTAGGGGCCAGTGGCCACAGCCTCCTCTCTTTTGCAACTCAAAGAGTCAACCTAGACTGTGGCACATGGTACTTCCTTGTCTGGCAACGTAAAGATCGGAGAGCTGGCCTCTATTAGCTCCACTGCCCGGTCAGCCAGCACTCACCTCGAAACATGTCATACCAGACCTTCTTGGCCTTGAGGTGCTGTAGCCCATTCAGGTGCTTCTTGCGGTTGTGGAGGTTGTCCTGGAAGGAGCGGTTGCAGTAGTCACAGAAGTAATGCTTCCCCATGGCCACCTCCACCAGGTACTGCCTGAGAAGTCACAAAGCACTCAGTCAAGAGTATGGAGGCAACGCCACGCACCAAGGCCCAAAGCACACGACACCAAACAAGCACTCCCTGAGTGCCAGTGTAAGGAAGGCTCTATTTACACAAACCCTCTTTCAACCCCTGGACAGCCATGAGGAACCACACAGGCGAATCATTACTGGAATATTTACTGATTACGGGTTGGGAGGCCTCATTTCAGAGGGATCTTCTTTTTTATTATTATTATTATTATTTTTTAATGTTTTATTTATTTCTGTGAGAGAGAGGCAGCATGAGTAGGGGAGGGTCAGAGAGAGAGGGAGACACAGAATCTGAAACAGGCTTCAGGCTCTGAGCTAGCTGTCAGCACAGAGCCTGAGGTGGGGCTCAAACCCATGAACTGTGAGATCATGACCTGAGCCAAAGTCAGATACTTAACCAACTGAGCCACCCAGGCACCCCAGAGGGATCTTCTAACAAATCTGATGCCCAGCCTCCACCCCAGGCCAGGAACAGCGGAACCTCAACGGGGGAGACCCAGGCATCAGGCACTTTTGTAAAGCTCCCTAGGGAGTTCTCATATGCAGCTGGGTAGGAGAACCACACCTTATACCCTTTGGCCCCTACCCCCCAGGCCCTATTCACTTGGACTTCCTCTCTCCCTTTTCCTCCAATTTGGCCACATCAGCCTCATCTCTGCTTCGTCGCACACGCCAGCCACACACTAGGCACTCAGCCACCTCCCCCATTTGTACCTGCTGGTCTCTGCCTGGATGCTCTTCCTCAGGTACTTGCTATCCTTGCTCACTTGATTCCTTCAATCTTCACTCAAATACTGTCTTCTCAGTAATCTCCTGTGACAGCTTTATTTAAAATTGCAGAATACTCTACTTAGCTTTCCCCATTCCCTGCTTCATTTTTATCATCTTTGAAGTAGTAAGTTACTTGTTATGTTTATTATCTTTTTCTCCCAACAGGAATATAAATCCAGGTGGGCAGGGATATTTTTGTTTTGTTTACTGCTGAAGCCCCAGCACCCAAAGTGGTGCACGGTACAGAGTAGGCAACCAATAGTTGAGGAATAAGTGGATTAATTCCCATATTCCTTACAGGACAACTGAGGTTCAGACAAAGGAAGTGATCTGCCTAAGGTCACACAGCTGGTGAGCAGAAGGTGAAGCCGAGTGCCCTAAAATCCCACTGCTGGGTGTCCTCGCCTCCACAGTCAGCTCAAAGCTTACAGAAGCCACAGGGCTCAGGCAGAAATGCAAACAGCTTCCCAAGATATTAGCTAAACTCTTAGGTGGCAGGTCAGAGAGGGACATGAGAATGTTTCAGCCGTTAAGTCTTAAGACCCCTCAGCCATAGTGACCACAGCTGCCATACCTGACCCAGGAGACACACAGCCATTGGGAGGAGGCAAATATGTGAGTGTCAGGGCCAGCCCGTGGGTCTCCCAGTTTGCTGCTGAAAGACCAGAGGATGAATGGGTCCAATCTGGGCTGTTGAGTGGGATCACAAGGGCTGGGCCTAGACCAGCCCCTTACCCTTCAGGTCCTATAGTCGGATCTCTCATTTCCCAGAATAGGTTTCTGAGTTCCAGAGGAAGAAGGAAAGTGACCTCCTCAAGCAGCTGACTCCTAGGACTTGGCAAATTAAAGATACAGCCAGGACCTGACCACAGGGCAGATAGATTGGGGCACGTATCTCGGGAAAAAGAGGGAGAGAGACAGAGACAAACAAGCCCCTTGGACTGTCCAGGCAGTCAGGTGGGTCGATGGAAAAGGCTGTTCCTGTGGCAGACAGGGACAGCAGCCATTAAGTCAAGGGCTGTAACGGGATCAGGAACAGACAGTCATTCAAAATGAAAACGTATAAAACCTCTCTTCTCCTATTACTGCTGAGAAACCGCATCCCAGACACACGGACTTGATATATTAAATTTGGCAGCTCTAATACACCCCGTCTTGCCAATAAACTTATAGGAATTGGATTGAAATTGTAAGAGATGAACGTTTAACGGCTGAGTGCTTAACCAAGCCATTCACGAAGCTTGAAGCTCTAAGGAGCTGCTGGCTCTGGAGAGTAATGGGGAGGGGAGGGTGGCTCTCCGGGAGACTGAGATGGAATGGTAGCTCTGCGGCAGACTTAGCTGGACAAAACCACACAGGGCACTGAGAAGGCAACCGTGTGAACTTGGCCCTCTCTAGGCCTCTACTTTCACTGCAAAAATAGGGGTCTGACAGGTTAGCTGATTGCCTGGGGACCAGTACACAGACATTTGCTAATCCAAATGAATTGTTAATAAAAGAGTAATAGAAATATAGATGACAATAATAATGTCCAGCATAAAGCAAGTGCTCCATAAAAGTTATCTACTATTTAAAAACATTTTTTTTTAACGTTTTATTTACTTCTGAGAGAGACAGACAACATGAGCAGGGGAGGGTCAGAGAGAGAGAGGAAGATACAGAATCTGAAACAGGCTCCAGGCTCTGAGCTAGCTGTCAGCACAGAGCCTGATGGAGGGCTCAAACCCACAAACCGCGAGATCATGACCTGAGCCAAAGCCAGGCGTTTAACCGTCTGAGTCACCCAGGTGTCCCATAAGTTACCTACTATTTTATTTATTGAGCACCTACCCTGTGCTGCCACTAGGCTACAAGCTTTATAATGCGTCATCTCATTTAATGCTCAGGAAAAACTGTGAGTTGGGACCCATTACACCTTTTTAGATGAGGGCTTCCAAGAAGTGAAGTGACCTAGCCAAGGTCATAATACTGGCTGGAAAGCAGCCAAGCTGGGTTTATTTATTTTTTTAAAGTTTATTTATTTATTTTGAGAGAGAGACACACACAAGTGGGGTAGAGGCAGAGAGAGAATCCCAAGCACGCTCTGCGCTGACATTTGATTCACGAAACTGTGAGATCATGACCTGAGCTGAAAGCAAGAGTCAGACGCTTAACCAAGTGAGCCACCCAAGCACCCCAAGCTGGGTTTAGAATCCAGGTAGGATGGATCTAGAACCTGCACTCCTAATCACTTAGGAAAGTCTCCTCCCCATAAAATCATACTACTGACAGGTCTCCTTTATTAATCCATTCACTATACCCCTGGGACCACACGGCCCCTTCAAAGTCCAGATGGTATGTATTACAATCCCATTTGCTAAAGAGACAATTGAGGCTCAGAGAGGTGCTGTGGGGTGCCCCAGGTCACAATTCCAGCAAAGGCAGAGCAGGTCTCATGGTGCCTGCACTTGCACCTGCTAGGAAAGCCTTCTTGAAGAAGAATGATGAGCCCCTCAGGAGTGGACTGTATGTAAGTGTGTGTGTATGTGTGTGTGTGTGTTCACGTTTCCCCTTCTCTCCCACATGCATGAATCATGAAGGAAAGCCACAGAGGCAGTGCCGCCCACCCGTGCCTTCCTTCCCCTGCCCACCCTGCATCTGGCACAGGGGTCTGTCTGGTACGGGTCAGTGAACCCCGCACTCTAGTCCCAGCTCTGCTAGGTGAGGCTGTGATCCCGTCACTAGCGTGATTCCATCACCAGCCCTCTCCAGGCTTCAGTTTCCCCATGTGAGAAGGGGGAGGCAGGCAGCTAGAACAGGTGATGTCTAAGGGCCTCTCCAGACATCCAGGTTTAAATCCAGGTGCCACTGCTTTCTAGTTCTGTGAATTTGGGCAATTAATTAACTTCTGGCCTCAGTTTCCTCCTGTGAAAACCAGGATAGTAACAGTGCCCACCCCAGGGATCGCTATGAGAATCAGAGCACCTACACACATGCTTTCACTTAGTAGAGCCTGCCCACAGGAACTCCTCCAGAAACGACAGTCGCCATCATTACTACTGGTCTCCAAAAAGGCCTGTATTTCAGAAAACTGAAGCTCAGAACAAGGAACAGGATGTCAGTGCCCAAGTGACATCCAGGGTTGGCTGGTTTGTATTACAGATGAGGGAAGTGAGGCCAGGAGAGGGGAAGTGAGTTGCCCAAAGTACACAACACAAGGCAGACATGGGACTGGAACTCTAGCGCTCACGGCAGGCCCAGACCCATACCTGGCACGGCAGCTCTGCAGAGCCCCTCCTGCCTGGGGATGGTATCGGGGGAGCAGACCAGCTTCAGGGGAGCCAGTGCTTCCCACCTACCTAACAAGCCTGTCCCCATGGAGGCAGAGGCCCTTTCCTGGGAAGGAGCTGGGCTTCAGCAAGGTGACCTCACCCAGGCATCAGCCAGGTGTGAACTTCTAGAGGTCCTGACCCAAGCGCCTCCCTCTCAAGTGCCTCGGAGCACATTACAAAAAGGTGCGGGTACAGAATCCTCTAGACAGACACAGTGCCCTGCCAGAGCATATTTGGCAACTTGGCAAACAGAGTGTATTTCACTCCGACGCACCCCTCACAGCCAGGTGTCCTTGCACAAGGCACAGCCCACACCACCACACTTGGCAGCCCTGAGTGGGAGGTCAGGGAAGGAGGGCGGAGGCAGCTGGACATCTCTGATGGCATCCAGACACCAGCATGGGGCGCTGACTAAGCCAGCCCTCTCTGCCGTGATTCATCCTCATCCTCTGCGGCTGGCGCACTCGGCAGCATGTGAGCAGGGCCCTGTCTGCAATATACAACCATCCAGCCCACTCCCTGGACAGGAACAAAGGCCGTGCCACCAGCCCACTTTCAGGAGCCAGGTCCATGTTTGCAACGGCACCTGCTGGCTCCCTGGGGCTTCACCAGGTGACAAGGTGGCTCCTCGTGGCAAAGGGGCAGCAGGCAAGGCTAGTGAGACAGCCCTCTGGTGTCACACAGGTGTGGGTTTGAATCCCAGCTCTGCCACTGATCAGCTAGGTGACCTCTAGACAGTTACCTCATCTCCCTGCATACATCCTCAGCTATAAAATAGGGACCCCACGGCTACATTGGATTGACCAAGGCAGGAGTATATAAGGATGCCTACCCCCTATACTCAAAGAATGAAGGCTGTGACTGCTGGTACTATGACCACTCCCTTGCCCTCCTGGTGAGCCTGCCTTGACCACTGGATTGAAAACTGCAGCCAAAGTGACAGCTGCAGGCACTTATGCCTCCCTTACAACTTGCTGTTTTCCGCAGCTCATCTCCCCTCACGTGCTGATTTATTGTCATGTGTGCCTGCCTCCCCACTAGAATACAGGCTCCCTGAGGGCAGAGAGTTCTGTCTGTCCTGCTGCACCCCAGCACCCAGAACGGGGCCTTGCACACACAATTGCTTGTGGATCTAGGGACCAGGACAAGGAAGGATAGAGAAAAAAGACACTTAAGGCCCCAAAGACAGGTCTCTCACCACCACCACTGCCCTCCCCATAGGACTTCTGTCTCCAAAAGAGAGAGCCCTGCTCTACTGACTTACAGCACACCTGGCCATCCCGTGGCACCTGACTTCAGTCTTCTGGGTTCAAGGAAAAGATTACCTACCTATTAGTTGAGACACTGTGGGCAGAGAGAAGAAAAGAGAATAGAGGTGGGATGGGGTGACGGAAGACAGCATCACATTCCTGCATGCTAGGCACCTGACTTTCATTCTCTTATTTCATCCTCACAGAGACCCTTTGAGTAGGTATCAGGGTCTCCATTTCACAAATGAGGATACATGTTCAGAAATACTCTTAATTTGCTCTGAGCCAAGACTGGAAGAGACACTGATAACAATAATTTCTCATCAGCCTGAGTGCTACTAGAGGGCCAGCGGTGCTGAGGACCCCCATGCACTCTCTTGGGGAGACCTTACCAGGATGCTGACATCCCACAGCCACGGTGTGGAGAGCCAGCACTCCCCCTGGGGTCTGGTTGAGCCCTGAATCCCTGCTCTTCCCAGCACACTGCTCTGCTGTGAGGCTGTCATGGGGCAGACATTTGTGCTTCATTGATATTCTTGGTTCCTTTCATAGTGTGCGTCTCAGGTACCGAGCTGTCTTTGGCACAAGGCTAAAATAAGCCAACAGCTTGGCTGTAGCCAAGGGCTGGAATGTGCACTGTAATAATTATCCAGGACTTGTGCTCACCACATGCTGCCCTCAAGCTCACCTGTCATTTCTTCTAATTATGGCACCGCCAGACCCCAGGTAAACAGTAAACAGCAGCCAGAGGACAGCTTTATTGCACGCCCACTAGGAGCACAGCAATGTCCCAGTGCCACATATGCCTGCCGTCTGGAGTTGGTGGCATCGGAACTGCCTGTGGGGGTGGCCTGCAGACTACCCACTCAGAACCCAACTCCAACAGAAGTGCCAGGAAGATCTAGATGTCTTCCCTGATAGGAGCCCCATTATGTTAGGGGGCTCCCCTCAGATGCCTCAGTGCTTAGTAGCAACCATACACCTCTCTCATCCTGACCTCACGTACGTGTTCCACCTCCTGGAGTAAGGCACATGCATCATCATACTTCCAGCATCATAAGGCAGTGGGACCCCTACCCGCAGCAATTCTTAACTCAGCAGGTCTGGGCTAGGACCAGGATCTAAGGAAGCTTGGATGCATAGTCCACAGACCATGCTCAGAGAAATGCTAGTCTAAGGTAGATGGACTGAAGAACAGAGAGGGGGAAAGCTTGCCCAAAGTCACACAGACTATCTATACCAACCCTTACTCTAAGCATCCAACCTAGGCCTGAATCTCATCCCTGCCACTTCTAGGTTGTGAAACTCTCAGTAATCTACTCATGCTCTGGGCCTTACCTAGTTGACAGGAGTAATAATATAATTCTGTAAGATTACTATGAAGATTAAATCACGGATACTAGGTGCTTAGCATAGTGTCTGGCATGCCGATGGTGCTCAATACATATTTGTGGATATGGCAGCCAGCCTCTGTGGTCCCCACCTCCTGGGGTTTGCACCTTGTGTTGTTTGTTCCCAAACTTATCAGGATTGGTCTGTGTCACTAAGAGAACAAACATGATGGCATTTACTTCCAAAATCAGGTGATAAGACAATATGCCTTCCATCCTGGTACCTCTTTCTCTGACCACTTACTCTGGGGGAAGCCAGATGCCATATCGTGAACAGCCGTGTGCAGAGGCCCATGTGGCAAGGAACTAAGACCTCCTGCTAACAGCCATGTGAGTAAGCTTAGAAGTGAATCCTCCAGCCCAGTCAAGCCTTCAGATGAGTAGAGCCCCAGCAGACAGTTTGACTGCCACTTCATGGGAGCTCTGAGCCAGAACTACCCAGCTAAACCACTCCCAAATTCTTTTTTAAAAAAATATGGTTCCTCTTCTTCTTTTTTTTTTTTGAAGTAAGCTATATACCCCCAATGTGGGCTTGAAGTCATGACCCTCAGATCAAGAGTCACTTGCTCCACTGACTAAGTTAGCCAGCTGCACCTGCACTCCCATTTTTTTTTTTTCTGAGAGAGAGAGAGAAGGAGAGAAAGCATGAGCAGGGGAGGGTCAGAGAGAGAGGGAGACACAGAATCCGGAGGAGGCTCCAGGATCTGAGCTAGCTGTCAGCACAGAGCCTGACGTGGGGCTCGAACCCACGAACCGTGAGATCATGACCTGAGCCGAAGTCGGACGTTAAACCGACTGAGCCACCCAGGCATCCCAAATTCTTTTTTTTTTAACTTTATTTTTGGGGTGCCTGGGTGGCTCAGTCAGCTCAGTGTCTGACTTTGGCTCAGGTCATGATCTCACAGTTTGTGGGTTCGAGCCTGTATTGGGCTCTGTGCTGACAGCTAGCTCAGAGCCTGGAGCCTGCTTAGGATTCTGGGTCTCCCTCTTTCTCTGACCCTCCCCTGTTCACACTGTGTGTGTGTGTGTCTCTCTCTCTCTGAAATAAATAAAACATTAAAAAAATTTTTTTAAATAACTTTAAAGTTTACTCATTTGTTCATTCTGAAGGAGTGAACGCAGGGGGAGGGGCGGAGAGAGAGAATCCCAACAGGTTGTGTCGTTAGCGCAGAACCTGACATGGGGCTCAAACCCACGAACCATGAAACTGTGACCTGAACTGATATCAAGAATCAGATGCTTAACCAACTGAGCCACTCAGGTGCCCCCCAAATTCTTGACCCTAAAAAACTAACTGTATTAGATATTTGTTGTGTTAGGTTGCTAAGTTTTGGGGTGATCTATTATGCAGCAATAGCAAACTAATACAGTGAAATAAACAAATGAAAAAACGAAATCAGTTTAAAATATGTGATGGCCATAGGTATAAGGTGCCCCATATCCCAAAATGTCCTGAGTGGAGTCAAAGGAGCCAATCCCCTGACACATGTATAGCCCTCGAGTTCTATGGTTTCCTTTTCAGCCACTTACTCACTAACCAAACATTTGCTCTGTGCTGAGAGCAGGAAGTCTGCTTGGGATTCTCGGCCTCCTTCTCAGTCTACCTCTCTCTCGTTCTCAAAAATAAACAAATAAACATTAAAAAAAAAAAAAAACCTCTATAGCAGATCTTACCCCCAGTCCCTGGCTGAGGGCTTAAGGCACTCTGATTCCAAGCAGACTTGGCCCAGGACAGGTTGGCTAAACCGGAATCTAGGCTCCAGGGAGTTATAGGCTGGAGACAAGGTTTCTCATCAGATAGTTACAGGTCCCATGAGGCCAGAGCTTCCAAATAGGAAAGGTAAAAATAGTATGAAAGAGGCTTCTGAACCAGAAACTTCAGACTCAGAACTGCTTCTGCCTCCCTCTTCTTCTGCCCCTAGGCCGGTCCTGTAACCACCATCACTGCTGCCCAAGTCAGTCCTCACCTCCTAGTACCTGATCCAGCCTCTTCAGTTCACCCCATCCTGGGCAGCATCAGATCAACCCTCTTAAAAGGACTCCTGCTCAAGATTTCCCATGGCTCTTGGTGCAAAGCTTAATACAAATGAAGTCTCCTTGGGGCGCCTGGGTGGCTCGGTCGGTTAAGTGTCCAACCGGCTCAGGTCACGATATCACAGTTCGTGGGTTCGAGCCCTGTGTCAGGCTCTGTGCTGACAGTTTGGAGCTTGGAGCCTGTTTCAGATTCTGTGTCTGCCTCTCCCCTACTCACACTCTGTCTCTCTCTGTCTCACACTCAAAAAATAAATAAAGATTTAAAAAAATTTTTTCAAAAAACAAAAAACAAATGAAGTCTCCTCTGTCAGATCTCCAGGAATTCAGACTCAGAAGGTCTGGAATGGGGGCCCAGAAATTTGCATTTTAATCAGGGAGTCTAGTACCCCCTAAGAAACAAAGCCTGGAGGTAGAACACCTAGGTGGCTACATTTGAGCATTTGATGACTCTTGATTTCAGCTCAGGTCATGATGTCAAAGTTCCTAAGATTGAGCCCCGCTCTGGGATCCCTGCAGACAGTATGGAGACTGCTTTGAAATTTCTCTCTCCGCCACCACCTCCCCCACTCTCTATCCCTCTCATGTGCATACGTGCACGTGTTCTCTCTCTCTCTCTCTCTCAAAACAACCAAGCAACCAAAACTATCATCTCCAGGTAAGTTTAGAATTGAAAATAGAGGTAAATAAATCAGACTTATTATACTGATGTTCCTGACCTAGGTTTAGTAATAATCAGTGTATGCTTGGTATTTAAAAGTATCTATGGGGCACCTGGGTGGCTCAGTCGGTTAAGCGTCCGACTTCGGCTCAGGTCATGATCTCACAGTTCGTGGGTTCGAGTCCCGCATCGGGCTCTGTGCTGACAGCTCAGAGCCTCGACCCTGTTTCGGATGCTGTGTCTCCCTCTCTCTCTGACCCTCCCCTGCTCATGCTAGCTCTATCTCTTAGAAATAAATAAAAACAAAAAAAAAGTATCTATAACATTGTGGCTTAGTCTGTTAAGCACTGGACTCTTGATTTCAGCTTGGGTCATGAACTCACGGTTCACGGGTTTGAGCCCTGCGTTAGGCTCTGCACTGTCAGTGCGTGGGATCTTCTCTTTCCCTCTGTCTCTGCCCCTCCCCTGCTCACTTGCTCTCTCTCTCTCAAAATAAAGAAACATTAAAAACATTTTTAAAATAATAAGTTAAAGTATCTATAACATTGAAAAGAACTTGACATGTTGAGTACATGACAGAAAAGCATTGCAATTCCAATTTAAAATACAGAAGTTAAGGGGCGCCTGGGTGGCTTAGTCGGTTGAGCGTCCGACTTTCGCTTGGGTCATGATCTCGGTTCGTGGGTTCGGGCCCCGCGTCGGGCTCTGTGCTGACTGCCAGCTCGGAGCCTAGAGCCTGTTTCAGAGTCTGTATCTCCCTCTCTCTCGGACCCTCCCCTGCTCACGCTGTCTCTCTCTCTCTCTCTGCTATAAATAAATAAAACATTAAAAAAAATTAAAAAAATAAAATAAAATACAGACGTTAAGAAATGAGAAATATACTGGGGCACCCAGCTGGCTCAGTCAGTGGCAGTGTGGAGACTGCTTGGGATTCTCTCTCACCGCCCCTCCCCGACTTGTGTGCGCACGCCATGTGTGTGCACTCTGTCTCTCAAAAATAAATAAATACAACTTAAAAATAATATATAGAAATCTAACTAATATTAGATTTCTTATTTTTTTTTTTAATTTATTTTTGAGAGAGAGATAGAGACAGCGTGAGCAGGGGAGGGTCAGAGAGAGAGGGAGACATAGACTCTGAGGACAGGCTCCAGGCTCTGAGCTAGCTGTCAGCACAGAGCCCGACGCGAGGCTAGAACCCATGAACTGCGAGATGACCTGAGCCAAAGTTGGCTGCTCAACTGACCGAGCTACCCAGGTGCCCCATATTTCTGATTTCTTTCTTTTTTTTTTTTTAAATTTTCAATGTTTTATTTACTTCTAGGAGAGAGAGAGAGACAGCGTGAGCAGGGGAGGGTCAGAGAGAGAGGGAAACACAGAATCTGAAACAGCCTCCAGGCTCTGAGCTGGCAGTCAGCACAGAGCCCGAAGCGGGGCTCGAACCCACGAACCGCGAGATCATGACCTAAGCGAAAGTCTGACGCCCAACCGACTAAGCCACCCAGGCGCCCCTCTGATTTCAAATTGAGAGCTTAGTAATTGTTGGAAACACTGGCTGTATATCAGAATCAGCTGGAGTGCTGTGACAGCTACTAAGGGTGCCCCTCATATGTTAACTTCACGTCAGACCTGGCACCTGTATTTTTGTTTTAGCTTCCCAGACTGAGAATCAGTGACATAAAAGAATCTAAGTCTGTTAAAAGTGTTGAACTGTTTACAAAAACTTGAAATTCATTGGGGCGCCTGGGTGGCTCAGTCGGTTAAGCGTCCAACTTGGGCTCAGGTCATGATCTCACGGTTCATGGGTTCAAGCCCCACGTCAGGCTCTGTGCTGATAGCTAGCTCAAAGCCTGGAGCCTGCTTCAGATTCTGTCTTCCTCTCTCTGACCCTCCCCTGCTCACACTCTCTCTCTCTCAGAAATAAATAAAATATTAAAAAAAACAAAAAAACCCCAAAACTTGAAATTCATTATGTTTGTAAGCTTAATTTATTAGATTTTCTGGTAACATTTAGGAAATTCTTGGGAAATTATACTTGTTAAGTTATGAATCTGAAGTACTTAAAAAGGAAATCAAACATATTAAATTTACAAGTGAAATAAATGTGTAAAGAAATGTAATTAAGCTGTTAAAACAGCTGTTTGAAGGACTTTAAGAAATTTAGTTCAACTTGAGTTCAAACATTAAAGGAAAAGTGAAGGTCATTTTTCTTATTTTTCTAAAGTTATGATATGTATAGAATCATTCTAAATTGAAGTAAATGGCTTAAAGAAAATTAAGTATTTCAAAATTGTTGCTCCAAAATGAGAATTAGCTAAAAATAAAATAAAACAAGCCACACCTTAACTCCCTGTTGTCTTTCCTACCCATTCTACTTAAAATAATCCCTCCATCCCCTGAACTTCCCACCAGCCAGATTTGTTGTTAGCAAGAGATAAGAACTTTTTCCTAGAAGCTTCACATCTTTCTACCCTAAGGAGCTACCAGGATGCTTTGCAAATAGAAAATAACCCTAGTTAAGGTTAATTCATCATGTTGTGGAGCTTTTCACATTTTTCTTCCCAATACCCAGTCAGGCATTCTTGTTACCTTTCCAAGTCAGAGGCAGACCCAGGCCCCTAATCCCTGGTTTTCAGTACCCATGCGATCCCTTTTATCTCTCCTTTTAGGCCTCTCCTCTGAACTCAGATCCAAATCCCCATTGGCCTCCTGGCATCTCCACTAAGGGGCTGCTCAAACCAAACGTGGCCAAACGGAATTTAAGGTCATCCTTGTGGATTTTAAGTTGCTGAGGTCAAAATTTAAATAATGTCATCCTCCATTGCTTTTTCCTGCCCCGGCCCCCCTCATCTGTGGCTTGTTCTGTCTGTCCTACCTCCCAAAATACATCCCAAATCTGATCACTACTCCAATCCAATCCCAACTGACCCAACCCGGTAACTTTCCCTCTTCGATGTGCTCTCCAAAGAGCAGTCAGAATGATGACATTAAAATGTAAATTGGATCATGTCACATCCCAGGTTAAAACCCTTCAGTGGCTTCCTAGAGCAATTAGAAAGAAATAAGACTCCTTACTATGGGTTAGAAGGCCGCATATGAGCCTTGGGCTGACCCAAGCCCACCTCTTCACAGTCCGCCCTACAGCTTTCCCTCAAGTACTCAAGGACTGCTGCAGCCTCAAAGTCCTTCGCACCAACCTTTTCCTGTTTGATGGGACTTTTATTCATTCAGGTCCCTAGTTAAGTGTCACCCTAGGCATCCTGGTTAAAATAGCAACACCAGACTCTCCTCAATCAACCGTTTTTTTGCTTTTTAAAGTACTACTCGTTTGTGGTTACCGCACCTCCCCATTTGTCCACACACAAGCGCTCCATGAGAGCAGGGACTTGTTCACCGCTAAGTCCCTGGCACATGGTCTAGGGCAACGCTCATAAAGCATCAATTGAACGGCACTAGTACTCCAAAGCCCCCGCTATTTCTTTTTTTTTTTTTTATTTTTTAATGTTTTTATTTCTAGGAGAGAGAGAGAGACAGCGTGAGCAGGGGAGGGTCAGAGAGAGAGGGAGACACAGAATCCGAAACAGGCTCCAGGCTCTGAGCTGGCAGTCAGCGCAGCCCGACGCGGGGCTCGAACCCACGAACCGCGAGATCATGACCAGAGCGAAAGTCGGACGCTTAACCGACTAAGCCACCCAGGCGCCCCAGCCCCCGCTATTTCTATTCCCAAGAAAGAATGAGTGGTCTCCAGATCTCCCCTTTCTAGGCCAGGGTTCTACCGGGCAAAGCCCGGGGATGACGGGAATAGGAAGGAGGCCCGGTAAAGCAATTCAAGCCCCAAGACCCAACTTTTGCCAAGGGCTCCAACTCTAGGCCTGGACACGGGGTTCACAAAGGTGACAGGCTGAGATGAGCCGAATACCTAGGCAGCGAGGCCCTCTCGCCCTTTTATTCACTCCCCGTTCCGTTAAGTGCTGCGGCCCAAACAAGGGGTCAGGGGCTTAGAAAGAAGAGCCCACGCCCACCCGTTGGGGAAAGAAGACTAAGACTCGCCGCTCGAGACGTACTGCCAAAGTAGGTACCTGGCTCTGCCGGGCCGACGGCTCCGAACTCCTCCTCCTTCGCGCCTTCGTGTCTCGAACTGCTTGCTGGGATTCGTAGTCCTTCCTTGAGTATCAGTCTGCCGTTCCCAGAAACCTTTGGGAATCATAGCAGAGACAGCGCGGGGCGGGGGGAGGTAAAAGAAGCGCGAGGGCTTCTGGGTGTTGTAGTTCGAGGTATTCAATCAGCAAGAGATTACAGAGGAGAAAAATTGGATAACAAATCACACCATACTATTTGGGCCGTCCTGATTTGACTCCGATGAGATTTTCCCTCTCTGCAAGCCATCACTTGCCTCTGTCGTTCAAAACGACAAGCATTGAGATTCAGAAAAACTACAAATCCCATAAAGTGTTGCACGTCTAGGGCTTTTGGAGAGCATGGTCGGCTGCGGCGCAGGCGTGGTCTCAACAGTGGAGAAAGATGGCGGCCCCGGCGTTTACTGCGCGGTTATATTCTCTACTGTTCCGCAGGACCTCCACCTTCGCCCTCACCATCGCCGTGGGCGCCTTGTTCTTCGAGCGCGCCTTCGACCAAGGCGCGGACGCGATCTACGAACACATCAACGAGGGGGTGAGGGACTGGGCCATCCCTGACCTTGGGCCCACCTGAGGGGTGACTGTGGGAGTGGAGGTGGGGTGGGACTTAGTTTTCCTTACAAAGAGGGGTTAAAGCTATGGGCGTCTTCTGTCGGTCGACTGCCGTATGTCCTCTCCACCAGATGTGAATCCCCAAACATTAAATGAGGTTAGTAGATCCCATTTGGGGGGTGGTGGTTATAAATAGATATCTCACCTCCCACATACCACTTGTTCATTTGCAGAAGCAAAAACTAAAGCCTAGTGAGAGCAAAGGACTTAACTAAGGCTACCCCATTAGAAGTCAGTGGCGAGTCCCACTGTCTCCTCTGAAAGTTTCAAGGGCAGATATGAGCAGGCAAGTGTGAAAAGGACATTTTAGATTCTATGGCTGGCCTTTTCAGATAGCACTCTTCACTTCCCGAAGGCTTCCCACGCAGACACGGTAGTAATAATGGTTAAGAAATGGGAATATGAAATCAGAGGCCTGGATGGTAAGACTGGGCCTTGTCACGTGGTAACTGTGGCGTTCATTTGGGCGAGTTTCTTAACTTCTATAAGCTTCATTCTTATCTGTGATATAGAGATGTTAATAATAGTAACTAGAGTAGAGAATTACTGTGAGGATTATGTGAGATACAGACAAGGTGCCACAGGACCTGATAAGTGGTGCACTCAGAAAAATAACATTCTGTGATTTTCCTCAGGAGAACGTAGGTAGGGAATGACCATACCTTTTAATTCAGAGCTGTCTGACCCTACAGCCTAGGCCGACTCTGCCCACTAATGCTGTACCGTCTGTGGCCTGGACAACTTAATGCCCCTCTGAAAGTGTTGCCACTGTTCCATCTCCTGAAAGCATTTCTGTTGGCCATTCCCAGTGTTTGGGAAAGGCATTTAGGTATGCCATCAAAACTTACCATTCTGTGCCTTTAGGAATGGAAATCCAACTAGTTCCTGACCCAAGAATCAAATATTTAAGAAACTAAAAAACAATTCAGTTATTTGGGGCTATGCATTTAGGATCTCTTGAGTAGTACCTGGGAGTTGAGAAAATAAGGCATCTTCCAGTCTCTGCTCCTTAATTGTGCACTTTTGAGCAGTTACTTCAATCTCTTCACCTCAGCTTCCTGTAAAAGAAAGATCATCCTTTCCCACTTAATTTTACATGGCAATTGATAATATCAAAGCATTTTACAAGTGTGTGGAATGTGCGTCAAGCCTAGTGTTGCTTCCATTTTGCCCACCCCAGCTGTCCAGACATCATACATGTTTCTCTCAAGCTTGTTTTAGAGACCAGGACAGTGGGAGTAGCTGCAAAACGTGAGAAACAAAACTAAAAGTTTGTGTTTTTAAAATTCAGAAGCTGTGGAAACACATCAAGCACAAGTATGAGAATAAGTAGTTCCTCGGAGACCTCTACCCAAGTCAGAAGGACCAGGTCCATCCACCAGCTGTTTGCCCAGAACCAGGGCCTCAGCCTGAAGATGATGCTCATATTACTCGTCACCAACCACCTTTAGCTGTTGGCAAGAGATGGCTTCACCTGACAGACTCTTAACTTCTGTGTCTGAAGTACGTTTAATCAGTCATCAGCAAATAAATGTAAATTGTCCTTGAGACATGCTTCTGCATCTAGTGCTTTGTTAACTCTACCTGATCTTCACTCGTTGGTTGTGACCGCTTCAGAGTTTTCTGCAAACATCTGAAGGGCAAGTTCCATTATTTCGGGTTCCCCGTTAACTTCCAAAAAACTCTGGTTTGCAAAACATGAGCTATAATTGGAGGTGTACTTTCCAGCTCTTGCTTCTAAATCAGTAATTCCACTCCCTCTCTCTTTTTATTTTTTTTAAATGTTACTGTTTATTTTTAAGAGTCAGAGAGAGACAGTGCAAGCAGGGGAGGGTCAGAAAGAGAGGGAGATACTGAATCCGAAGACAGGCTCCAGGCTCTGAGCTAGCTGTTAGCACAGAGCCCGATGCAGGGCTCAAACCCACGAACCGTGAGATCATGACCTAAGCTGAAGTTGGACGCTTAGCCAGCTGAGCCACCCAGGCACCCCACTCTCTCTTTTTATTTATTTATTTATTTATTTATTTGTTTGTTTATTTATTTTTAAATGTTTTATTTATTTCTAGGAGAGAGAGAGACAGCGTGAACAGGGGAGGGTCAGAGAGAGGGGGAGTCACAGACTGAAACAGGCTCCAGGCTCTGAGCTGGCATTCAGCACAGAGCCCGACGCGGGGCTCGAACCCACGAACCGCGAGATCACGACCTAAGCGAAAGTCGGACGCTTAACCTACTAAGCCACCCAGGTGTCCCCCCACCTCTCTTTTTAATGTAAGCTCTGCATCCAGTGTAGGGCTGAAATTCACAACCCTGAGATCAAGAGTTGCATGCTTGATCGTGGCCTCCTGGCTGGCTCAGTTGGTGGAGCATGCAGCTCTTGATCTAGGAGTTGAGTTTGAGCCCCATGTTGGTTGTAGAGATTACTTAAATAAATAAAACTTGAAAAGAGTTGCATGCTCTACCAACTAAGTCAGCCAGGTGCCCCAATAATTCCATTTTATTTTGGGGGCACCTGGGTGGCTCAGTCATCGGATGAGCATCCAGCTTCAGCTCAGGTCATGATCTTGCGGTTTGTGAGTTTGAGTTGCACGGCAGGCTCTATGCTGACAGCTCAAAGCCTGGTGCCAGTTTTCAGATTCTGTGTCTCCTCTCTGCCCCTCACCAACTCATGTTTTGTCTATCTTCATTTCTCTCTCAAAAATAAACATTTTTAGGGGCGCCTGGGTGGCTCAGTCGGTTAAGCATCCAACTCATGAATTTGGCTCAGGTCATGATCTCACAGTTCATGAGACTGAGCCCCTTGTTGAGCTCTGTGCTGACAGCCTGCTTAGGATTCTCTCCTTCTGCCCCTCTCCCCCAAATAAAGAAACATTTAAATGTAGTTAATACAGTCACAGATCCTGGCTCATGGACATAACTACTGGCAGAGAGATATGGGGGGATGTTTAAGGACCTGGAGAACCAGAAGATTCTTTCAGGAGGCTGTGGAGCAGTAAGGCTGTGAGGAAGGGGGGTTCAGGGAACATAGTACATTCATTCATTCAACAAATATTTGGGTGGCCACTGTGTGAAGCATTGTGGTAGGTGCTACCAGGCATGTGGTGAGAAACATGAGGCTTGAACTACAGGAGACACTGTAAATGCCAATTTTTTTTTAAAGTGTATTTATTTTGAGAGAAGGAAGGGCAGAGAGGGAGAGGGAGGGAATCTCAAACAGGCTGTGCACTGTCATCGAGGAGTCTAATGTGGAGCTCAAATTCATGAAATGCAAGATCATAACCGGAGCTGAAATCAAGAGTGGGACACTTAACCCGCTGAGCCACCCAGGTGCTCCTTGTAAATGCCATTCTGTATCAAATCTATATGGAACTTGTACTATGAGAAAGTATGTGTGAAGTGGCACCATTTTCCTGAAGGATATTTTGTACCTATGTATTACAGTCTTTAATGTGCATATCTTTGACCTAAGAAATCCCACTTCTGGCAAATTTTCCTTAAAAAATATGGGTACTCATAAGGGATGTTCATTATGGTGTTTTTTTATAATGGGAAAAATGAAAACAACATCCAAAATAAGAACTGTTGTTCAGGTGAAATATGCAGTTGTTGACAACCTTGTTTTAACTGGAAGATCCAACACATATATGGCAAAGTACCAACCTCACTAATACATGAAGTAGTCTTACAAGTTAATAAGAAAAAGGTAAATAACTCAGAAGTTAGTACAAGAAATACAAATGGCTACAGACATGAAAAAATGCCCAGTTTCATTAATAAACAAAATGGAATACTCTTTTTTGACTATCAAATCAATAAAGACGCAAAAGATTAGCAACCCCAGAGAATTTCCGTATCTGTGTGAGCTCCCCCTACGTGCATATGCATGCTATTAAATTTGGTTTCTCGAGCACCTGGCTGGCTCCATCAGAAGAGCCTGCAACTTTTGCCCTTGAGTTCGAGCCCCATGATGGTATAGAGGTGACCTAAATAAATAAAATTTTAAAATAAAATAGGGGTGCCTGGTGGCTCAGTGGGTTAAGCAACCGACTCTTGATTTCAGCTCAGGTCATGATCTCACAGTTTGTGAGTTCGAGCACAGCATCAGGCTCTGTGCTGACAGTGTGGAGCCTGCTTGGGATTCTCTCTCTGCCTCTCCCCTGCTCACACACACTCTCTCTCTCAAACTAAATAATCATTAAAAAATAAATAAATTTGGTTTTCTCATGTTTAAAAAAAGGGTGTTGCCTGGGTGGCTCGGTCGGTTAAGCATCTGACTCTTGATTTCAGCTTAGGTCATGATCCCAGGGTTGTGGGTTCGAGCCCTGAGTTGGTCTCCACGCAGAATGTAGAGCCTGCTTGAGATCATCTCTCTGCTCCTCTCCCCTGTTCAAGCTCTCTCTCTCTCAAAAAATAAATAAAATACACATAACGAAATTTACCATCTTAACCATTTTTAGGTGTATGGGATATTAAATATACTCACATTGTGGTGCAGCCTCACACTGTCCATCTCCAGACTGTCCTCATCTTGTGAAACTGAAACTCACTACCTAGTCAATAGCTCCCCATTCTCCCCTTCCCCAGCCTCTGGCAACCACCATTATAATTTCTGTCCCTATGATTTTGACTAAGTACCTCCTATAAGTAGAATCACATAGTATTTGCATTTTTGTGGCTGGCTTATTTCTCTTTAGCATACTGTCCTCAAAGTTTATCCATGTTGTAGCATTTTGCTGAATTTCTTTTTTCACGCTGAGTAATATTTCATTGTGTATATATACATACACATACACATTTTGCTAATCCATTCATCCAGTAGACACTTGGGTTTCCATGTTTATGCTACTTTGAATAATGCTGCTATGACCATGGATGTACAAAAGTATCTTCAAGATCCTGATTCTAATCAGGTATATTAGGGGTATATATATATATATATATTAGGTATATATCAGATATATATACTATTATTATTAGTCAGTGTGCTTTTTGTTTTTAAAGTTTAGTTTTGAGAGAGCACACATGCATGTGAGCGGAGAGGGTCAGAGAGAGAGGGGAGAGAGAATCCCAAGCAGGCTCCACACTGTCAGCACAGGGCCGATATGGGGCTTGATCCCATGAATCATGAGATCATGACCTGAGCCAAAATCAAGAGTCGGGCTCTTAACCGACTGAGCCACCCAGGCTCCCCTAATCAATGTACTTTTAAGTAATCTCTACAGCCAACGTGGGGCTCGAGCACACAAACGCGAGATTAAGAGTTGCATGCTCTTCCGACAGCCAGTCAGGCACCCCAAGCATGTATTATTTTTATAATAGGAGGAGATTAAAATGAGGCTGCCTTTGGGGCACCTGGGTGGCTCAGTCGGTTAAGTGTCCGACTTTGGCTCAGGTCATGAACTTGTGGTTCGTGGGTTTGAGCCCCGCGTTGGCGGGCTCTGTGCTGACAACTAAGCTCAGAGCCTGAAGCCTGCTTCAGATTCTGTATATCCATCTCTCTCTGACCCTCCCCTGCTCATGCTGTCTCTCTCCCTCTCTCAGAAATAAATTAAAAAAACATTAAAAAAATAAAAAATAAATTTAAAAAACGAGGCTGCCCAGAGAGGGTGTGAACACAGACAAATACAAAATGTGAGCCTCTGGCTCTGGCTCCAGGCCTAGAACCCATTGCTTGGAGGCCCCAGGATTCCCCTTCATGAGGTCAATGAGAACTTGTCCTTGAGTGGCACTGCCAACTAAGAGCTAGGCCTTCCCAGAGCTCCGTGGGTGGATGTGTCCCACAGGTGGGGGAAATAAGGATTAGCACCCTCCTCAGACTGGCACCAAGAAGCTGTTTATTACTGGAAAAAGTTTCCTTCCCCAGCTCAGCCTGAGATAGTTCCTGGAGTCCAGAGCTGAGACAATCTCTATGGTTAGAAAGCCCCAGGAATTTCTCACCTGTTCCCCTCGGACAGGTGTTAGGAAAAGCTAAATGCCTGGGTATCTCATAAAAGTAGGTTCCTCTTCTGAGAAATTGGTCTCCAGTATAACTCTGAGCAAGCAGGACCACTCTCGGCTAAGGATATTGGAGCTAATGTCCTATTTCAAAAATCTCTAGAAAACTGATAGAAACCAGTCATTTGGTCATTCGGTTAGTCATTCGGTTAGTCAACCAATACATATGTATTGAGTGCCTACACTGCCTGGCTCTGTTCTAGACATTGGGTATAGAGTGGAGAATAAGAAAGATCCCTACCCTCATACAGCTTACATTCAAGTAGAGGAGACAGATGGTAAACAAATAAGTACTTCAGCTCATGTTAAGGGCTATGAAGAAAGTAAAACTGGGTAAAATATAGGGGGTAACTCAGGTTTAAAGAGCAGCGTGAGATGCTACTAACTAGGTAGCTAGTGAGGGAACATGTATGGTCTTGTAGGTCATGCTAAAAGAGTGTGGATTTCATTCTAAGAAGAAAGGTAAGCCTCTGGAGGGTTTCTGATTAATAGCTTACACTTCTCAACTAGTTGTCATGAGCCAGGCATCATATTAAGTGCTTCGCAGTTTGTGTGTCACTTTACTTGAAACATAATCCAAGAGGTCATTTTATTATTCCCACTGAATTAACTCTAGTGAGGTGTAAAGAGCACTGATTTCAGAATGGACAGCACTGGGTTAGAATTCAAGCCCCACCACCTACTGGCTGTGTGAATTTAGGCAAATTACTTACTCTCCCTGAGCCAGTTTTCTCATCTCTAAAATACGCAGCATGGTATTGCAGAATGGCAGCTATGATTCTTGTTATTTCTGGAGATGTTGTCGTCTTGGAGGGGTGTCAAAGGGAGTCAGGATTACTGTGCAGTAAATCCTCACCAGGCTGACTGCTTAATTAACCCAGCCAGGGGCTATCCGGGCTGACACTCTAGGGCTGCCTGCCAAGGTTCAAAACTTTTCAGCTCTGGGTGGAGTCCAACTTGTCCTGGCAGCTCAAAGAAAGGCCCAGCCCTTGGAACATTCTAGACTTTTCCCCCGGTAGACACAAGGATGCTGCCTATCATAGGCTAAATTCCTCAGGAAGCCAACTCTGGGCTTAGTGTGCAAGAGGTTTACTGCTCAGGTCCATTGAATTATTTTTTTAATGTTCTTTATTTTTATTATTATTATTTTTTAATTTGAGAGAGAAGAGTGTGGGAAAGGGGGGGCAAGGGGGAGGGAGGGAGAGAGAGAGAGAAAGTCTCAAGCAAGCTCCATGCTCCGCGCAGAGCCCAAAGCAGGGTTAGATCCCACAATTCTGGGATCATGACCTGAGCTGAAATCAAGAGTTGGACGCTCAACTGACAGCCACCTAGGCACCCCCATTCAATTTTTTAAGTTAATTTTTTATTTGAGTGTAGCTGACACACAGTGTTACATTAGTTTTAGGTGTACAACATAGTGATTTGATAAATTTATACATTATATATACTATACTCACCACAAATGTAGCTACCATCTGTCATCAGCTATTACAGTATCATTGACTATATTTCCTACACTGTGCCTTTTATTCCCATGACTTACTCATTCCATAACTGGAAGCCTTTATCTCCCACTCCCCTTCACCCATTTTGCCCCCCTGCTTATCAGGCCCATTTTATACCTACATCTACTCCTTGAGACTCTGCAAGAATGGATTTGCAAAGTAAATAGTTAGACATGCAAACTTGTGAAGATTTTGGGCACCTGGGTGGCTCCGTTGTTAAGCATCTGACTATAGCTCAGGTCATGATCTCACAGTTCGTGAGTTCAAGTCCCACGTCAGGTGAGCTCATGACCTGCATCGGTGAACACGAGCCCTGCTTTGGGTAAAAACACAAGCCCTGGGTGAGCCCCACTTCTCTCTCTGTCTCTCTCTCTGCACCTTATGGGATCCTCTTTCTCTCTCTGTCTCTCTATTTCTCTCTGCAGCTCTCTCTCTTGTGCCCTTTCAAAAAATAAAAAATAAAAAAATAAACTTGTGGAGATTTTTAAAAATTATAATACCCAGCCTGAGCAAAGATATAGGAAGTGATTTTTCTCAAATCCTGTTAGTGGGAAGGCCAATTTGACAGTAAAAAAACTTGACTCAGCAATTCTAAGAACTTACCCTGAGAAAATAATCATGGATGTGGGCAAATATTTAGCCACGAGGTTGTTCACTGTAGTTTAATAGCAAATAATCAGAAACAACCAAAATGCACAGCTACTGGGTTGACTAAAGTATAGTCTGATAGAATAACATTAACCCCTTAAAAAGGACAAAGACTAGCAATGGAAACATGTTCACAATGTCTAACTAACTGAAAAAATGGTGGCAGTAACGTGTAATATGATTCCATTTTTGGAGAAAAATTCCTTTTTCCAAAATAATGTCAGAAGGATACGAGCTAAAATCCTAACAGCAATTCTTTCCGGATGGTGAAACGTTCTTTCTCTTTGCTTACTTATGTGAACCACACCGAGAAGCATGTTACTGTTTTTGTAATAAGGGGGGTGGGGTGGGGGGAGAAGCAATATAAGTTATTAAAAAGTAATAGGTTCCATCCCGTAACTCAGCCAGCCCTTCCAATAATAAGGAGCAAGGACTGTCCTACAAATGAATTTGAAGCCTTGCGAGGAAAGGACAGAAATCAATGAATTTCAAATGTCTGAGCAATGCGCATAGTTGGAGGGAATACAAATTCCTCAGGCAAAGTGACGGTGATGGCAGTTGCCTTCGTACGAGCAAAGGACGAACACTCTGCACAGGGGCAGACACCAGCACACGTAGAGGATCACACACCCACACGCAAAAATAGCTGCCTTCTCTAGGCACTCACCCAGGGCCAGGCCTCGGCCTGGTGCCACGAACGTACCCTAGGTCACCAGATTCTTAGTTGCAGGTGGGCACTGCTCTCCATGCCATTTTGTAAGTGGAAAATGAGGTTCAGAAGGGTTAAGTATTTTGTCTAGGGTAACACAGCTAGTGAGAGTAGAGCAGAGGTTCAAATACAGCACAGTTGACTCCCGAGGCTATGCTCATAGCCATAGCTCCACATGGTGTAAAAATCATTTCTCTCTCTTCACTGGGGCCTTGGCCTGATATGCTTGGATTTATACACAGACTGAATGCCAAGGGCAGACTCCAGCAGGCATCAAGGACAAGGCAATGATGGAATGCAGAGAAAGTGTCAGCTGGGAGCCACTTGGCCGACAGTCTGTGAATACAGGGGTGCTATCTATCTGCTTCTCCTGGCCCATCCTCCCTTCATAACTCCTGCACAGAACCTTCCTCAGCTGCTCTGGACACTTCTTCTCCACTGCACCCTTATGAGGCTGCCAGATCAACTCCCCTGCTCAAACACCTTTGATGGCTCCTCACTATAGGTAAGACCAAGTTCAAATTCCTTGGCCTGACATTTAAGATCCAAGCTACCTCAAATCTCACTTTACAAACCTTCCAAATACGGTCCTTGCTATGGGTCCCTTTGCTGTCCTGTCTTCTGCCTAGGCATGGATTACCGAAATAGCACATGCCTGTGTTTGAATTCTAGCTCTGCTACTCTCCAGTCAAGTGACCCTGTCAGGCAGGTTGCTTCCTCTGTGTGAGCCTTGCTGTCCTCATGTGGAAAATGGGACCGTGATGGCAAAACCTCACAGGGTGTTTGGGAAGATATGTGAGACAATGCTTGTAATGTCCTCAGCACATGCTGATTAGGGGTGGTTTTGTTATATTGCTACAGTGAGTAAATAAAAGGGGGCTCCCTGCACAGTCTTCAGGACCAGTGCCTAATTAGCATATTCAATCCACAAAATGCAGGCTGAGAACTTTGGCCATGACTGTACAGCTGAATCATCCAAGTGCCCAACCCCTTGTCCCAGCTGTTTTGAAACTGTGATCCTGACATCCTTTCTATCCCCCTAACGCCCGATCGCTTTCTTGTGCTCCCCTGTGTGTGGCTGGGATAATCTCGTTTTCCATGTCTCTAACTAACACTGTTTTAAACTCCAGCAGACTTGTGCATTCCTCCAGTAATCCTTATCTCTTCCCCACACCTTTAACCATGTAACAGACTCCTGTCTGCCTCTATCTATCTTCCTCCCTTCCAGATGTCTGAGCACATTTCTGTCTCCCTCCTGTAAGGGCTATCAACAGAGAGGCCACTTCCTGCCCTGGGACTGCAGTTCTGTGTGATGCCTTGTGTCTGTAGCTCACTAATCTTTCTTTATGAAACACCTCTTTCAAACTGGACCCTCTAAGGGGCATCCCTTCCTCCCATTAGCAGACAGGGGAAACTAGAGCAAAGTGGAGATTTGGAAAATATGTCCTGCCCAACTTCCTACTGTCATCTCCTTCTCCCTGCTCCTTCGTCAATGGAATGAGTTGATTATAGGTTGTATTAATAGATGTATGGTATTTAGAACAAAGGAGGTGATAGGTCCTCTTTTCCATGCTGAGCCAACCACGCAGGGATTAAGTGTCAGCTACAGGGAGCAGGAAAGCAAGAGGCTGAAAATATGGACTTTGGAGGCTGGCAAGCCTCAGTCTGAATCTTGACTCAGCCACTGCTCAGCCATGAATAAGTGGCCAAACCTCTAAATGAGACTTACAATTACACCTATTACATGGTTTTGGTTCAAAGATTCAGTGAGGTTAATTTCCTGTCCCACAAAGCTAAGCAGGGTACCTCCCCCTTGCTCCCAGGGCACCTATCACATGCTTATCAGGCTGGATGGTGCCATTCTTCTCTTGCCAGCTCCTGTGTGTCCAGTTCATCCTGAGACCAGAGGCTTCTGGGAGGACCACCCTAGAGGAATCGGGGCAGCCGTGCTGAGAAGGTGAGAGGTGGAGTGCACAGAAAGCCAGCTGGGACACTGGTGGGAGGCCCCTGCCACCCTTCTCTGGGGTCCCTGTGAACAGGGCCCTGCCAGTTCACTAGCCTGTCTCACAGCGGGCCAGCACTGCACACCTTATCTCACCAGCATCTCAATTTAGAAATAACTGTGGCTCAGAGAAATGAAGCCACTTTGCTCAGAGTCACAGGGCCAGGGAGTGGCCGAGGCCGGCTTGGTTCTGACCCTGGACCCCAGGCCCTGCTCTAAATGGCAAAAGCCAAATAGACCACTGGCCATTCAGAGGACCCTATTACCCAAGAAAAAGTTCTGGCGTGCCATTGCATGTTACTTGGAGGTAATACTCTGGGGGAAGAACCAATGCCTTTCTGTGTAGACCTGTCCTGAGCTGGGGAGTCTGATTTTCCAGCTGTGACAGGCTGAACACATCCCTGTAGCAGGTCCTCATCTGTCGCCCCTCTCCTGTGACAGAGGTCACCGGGAGCTGGGGCCTGCGCTCTGCCCATTGGATCTGTCGTGTGGCACCTGTTAGGCCTCTCAGAGGAAAGGAATAACAATCTCACCTTCTAAACAGCCTCCCATCCCAAGCGGTCCCAGTGTGACCATGCCAGGCTTCTCTAGAGGCAGGGGCCTTGTGGGGAGGCTGTTTCATGACAGAACTTGCTCGTGGAGCCAAAAGCTTTGGAGTTCAAGCTGTTCCCTGATTCTGTCTTTCTAGTAGGAATGGTCAGCAAAAATCCAGACAGAGGCAGCTCTAAATCTTTTCCTGGCTCTGGGACCCCAGCATTCTATTCTTGGAAATGTGTCCACTGGAAATAGGTGATTTGTGCAAAGAAGTTTCTGGCAGGTGATTAAAAGAGAGAAGTGGAAACTGCCCCAAATGCAAGGTAGACAGGCAATTTTCTTCTCTCCTATTTGAGTAAGATTCACCAATTTCAGAGTGCACCTTCCCTCCATCTGACTATCACAATTACCCATGACCATAAGGCAAGAGAGGGTAAATGATCATTCCCATTTCATGTCAGAAGAAATTGAGGCCCAGAGAGGCCAAGTAAATGACCCAAGGTCACACAGCTTGCTGAAATTTAGGGCCTAGACCCCAGCCTCCTGACCCTTAGTCCAGTGCTCTTTTCACCACCCCAGGTCACCGAACAAAATAACAGTAAAAAGGATGGGCTTGTGAGGCTTGTGAATGTACATAGGAAAGAATGCAGAATAAGCAGATCAGACCACAAGATGGGAGACAGGGTGACAGCCTGTGTGTAAGCTCTGCAAATAAAATTCCGAAATGGATGGGGATGGTTGGCCTCCATCCCACTGGGTGTCCCCTTTCGGCCAGCCTCTTCTGTGAAAACCACTTTAAGAAGGAGAAAACCATAATTACTCCCTTGGGATGGCAGAGCACTTAAGGGACCAGTCGGAGTGTCAAGGGTGGGCTCACGCAGCCAGAAAAACCATATTCTATGTCATAATTTCATAGTTGGGAAACTAGAATTAAGCGCCTGTTATTTTTGTAATTCAGACCACAGAGAGCAAAGCTTGATATAACTTCCGTGGCTGGGAGAGCATCATGGAAGCCCAGTGAATTCTTAAGCAGAGCAAGCCTCCTCACTCCCAGGGGTGGGGGAGTGGGTAACTGAAATCCCAGAGTCTGAGATTGTTGGGAGTTTAAATAGGTTGAGAAATTCTGGACAAAATGCCCTTTAAGGCTCTCCCAGGTCTGCCAGCTGTGTAAAATTCTCTTGATGATTATTGATTGTTGGGAGAAAATTTTCAGTGTGATGTGAAGTTTGAATTTGATTCTCATTTTAAGACCCTCCCCCCCCACCCCCCCTGCCCCATACACACACATTGGACTGGAGATAGTAACTTTAGACTGCATTGTTCACCTTGCTTAGGCCACAGGTTGGCAACAGCAGCCTCTGGTCATAGGCCCCTTCCTCCTGCCCCAGCATCCAGGGATCTAGCTAGGACCTGACACCAGGCTGATCTGGGGAGCTCCTACTGGGGACTAGCCTTCCCCCAAGTGGGTCCCCTAGAGCTCTGGCACATCCTGTCAACATGGTCTGGGTTCCGACGCTCCCTCCTCACTTCTGAGCTCCCTCTTCCTCCTCTCTGCACCAAGTTTCTTAGAAGAGGGGCCCACTCTCCTGCCTCCTTTTCCTCCCCTTCCATTCTTTCTACTGACTGCCTCCCCATCACTTCCTGGCCAAGCTGGGGCAGTGGCCCAGGGAGCCCCACTGACAGCCTTCTTGACCTCCCAGCTGCTGCCTGACACTGTGACCACCATCCTTTGCTTTTGGAAAGTCTCTTTGCTCTTGTCTTCTTTCTATTCTCCTTGCCTGCTCTTTTCTTCATTTATTTGTTTTGTTTTTCATTCAAGTTTTACTTTAGTAAGTCTCCAAACTGAAACTCTTATCTATGATGCTGGGAAAACTTAGACAAAAGCTACAGTTAAAAAAAAAAAAAAGGGAACAGAAAAAATCATTGGGAGAGAGCTGTGTGGTATATTCTTTTTTGTTTATCTATTTTGAGAGAGACAGACAGAATGTGAGTGGGGGAGGGGCCGAGGAAGAGGGAGACAGAATCTGAAGCAGGCTCCAGGCCCTGAGCTGTCAGCACAGAACCGATGCAGGGCTGGAACTCACAAGCTGTGAGATCATGACCTGAACTGAAGTGGGACGCTTAACCGACTGAGCCACCCAGGTGCCTCTCTGTGTGGTATATTCTTCAATCACTCATTTTTTAGGGCTCAGTACAACTATGACTAAATCGCTTTCCCAAAATGTCTTCACATCCAGATCCCGCCTTGGACTGTGAACTCCATGGGGGCGGGGCCCAGTCTTTCTCACGCACACCTGACACAGAGCCTGGCACCTAGTAGATGTTGGTCAACATGTGCTGAGTGGATTCATTTGTCCTCTCCTCCCCTGGTCCTTCCAACCAGGCTGACCCAAGCCCTGAGGGCAGGCAGTAAATACTGGGAGTTGTGGGCAAATGTCCTGGCCGTGGCCTGGCCTCTGGTCCTAATTCTGGGACTCCCTCTGTCTCTCCCATCCTTCTTCCATACTCACCTTGCATCCTCTGACCCTGGCCTCTTGGACCCTCCCTACCCTCACTGCCCCTTGGGCTCTGCTGCTCCCCTCTTAGCTGAGAGAGCTCTACCCTCAGCCTTTTCTCTGCTTCCCATGGAGAGGGACTAGACATAAAAAATGAAGAATCATTCAGTGGACTCGATGGCAGCCTGGACAGAGGAAAGGACGCACGGATCTGAAAACTAAACGCTGAGAAAAAATGCAGCAGGACACCTGTGATCTGACAGTAGCCAGTGGTGGCACATACATGCAAGTAGAGTCCCATCAACCTGGTCTGCCCTCCCACCCTCCTGTTCTGCAGCTACCTGACTTGTATTTTCTTCTTTCTTTGTAACAACAGTAGTAACAAGGATAAAGATGTGGGGGCAAGAAAGGAATGGCATGTGGTTTTGGGGTAAAGAGCATGGGCTTTAGGAGACAGTCCAGGGACCGAATCCCACCTTGGTCACCTGCCAAATGTGGGGCGTTAGGCCGATCACTACCCTCTCTGACCTTGGTTTTCTCATCCATACCTACCTTGTAAGAATCAAACAAGATAACGCAAGGAAAGAGCCCAGCAGATACTCTGGTCATGGTAAGTGCTCAGTAAGTGCTTTTATTCTCATTACAAATGTCATGGTCTTACCATCATTTTCGTTTATGCACATTCCTTTCCAGACTCGGTCTGCAGGCAAATATTTAAAAAATATTTTCACAATCATGATGCATTACCATCCAATTTATTCTCTTAAAAAAAAAAAACTTACTCATCAATATTTAGCTTTTTACATTGCTACTAAGTGTTCAATGACATCATTTTAAAGAAGGGGGCTCCACAACCACCCCCTGCATTTTTGGTGGGTTTACTCTTGTGTTGTTCGTTTCCCTCCCTGTATTGTTTAACCCAAGCTCCCAGTGTGACAGGGACAGGCAGGTTCTTGCCAATCACGTACCTTTCCAGACTGCACCTGGAGCTCAAAAAGGATCTGCATCTAACTGCAGCAGCTCTGCTGCTAACTTGCCATGGGCTGTGGACAAGTTCGTTGCCCTTCCTGGGCTCCCAGCTCCCTTTTTTATCAATGACAGGCTCTGCCCTACCTATCTCACAGAGGCACAGAAGCACAGCTCAAACATGTCTGCCATCATTGCCACTCATGAGCTAGAAACAAAGACACTCAAAGTCCTATGTCCTCTGGGAGGCACTAGGTTGTACAAGCTTCCTAGGAAATGCCTGTGATAGTCATGTTCTCTAACAGGGTGTAGAGAAGGCACTTAGAAATTCCTGCTTAGGGGTGGTGGGGTGATGGGGCCCATTGATCAAGTGAGCAGGGTTCAGGGCTCTCACCCCACTCACTTGTAACACTCTGCCATTGCTCGTCTTAAACCTTGGGGCCTCTTCAGAGGATTTAACTGGCACCAAGCGGAAACCATTCACTTGGCCCAACATACCCACTTTGCAGATGGGAAAACCGAGGCCCTGAGAGGTGAAGGGATGTGCTGACCAGCACCGTTCTGAATGACCCCTGAGTGAGGTGTTTGCAAAGCACCCCTGAAACAGTGCCCTCAAGATCTGAAATGAGAAAGAACATAGTTCTTCAAGGGAGATCAAGTTTGACCTAGGAGTACATTCTGGGAAATTTGAAAAATTGCCTGTCTTCTCAAATCCTTTAAACCAAGATGCCAGTAGGAGGTTTGAACACCACTCCAAGTGGTTAGGAGGTACGTGTGACAAAATGAAGGGCAAAATGAGAGGGGCTGTGTGAACAGTAACATGGTAGGAAAAGCCCAGAGCTCCCCTCACTCACCTCACTTTGCTTCAAGTCCAAGAACTGGGTCTGAGGAGCTCAGGGAGAGAGAAAAGAAATCACCCTCGTCTCCATGGTCCCCGGCAAATGCCTCTGGGAGGAAACAGTCTTCCTGCTACCTGTCAGAATGGCTGACCTCCCAGCCTGATCTCACCTAATTCAGTAGCTGGAGGGGAAGACACCACTCCCATCTCCGCTCTGCATCTCAAATGCACCAGGAGAACCGGCGCGGCTCAGAGGAATTGCTATTGATTTTCACTTGTGCAGCTGACCTAACAAAACCAATTCGTCAAGTGCCTGTCTGCCTGGCTGCTCCAGACACTCATCCTAACCACGTGCAAATAAATTGCACAAGCATCTAGGGTGATTTGTCCAGGTTCAGCTGGGCAGGGGCCCTGACTTCCCCAGATGGACGCCAGGCTAGGCTGGGTAGGATTGGGCCAGCAAATACCCCACTGCTGATCCTCTGTTGATCAGAAGTGTTCAGGGGTGAGGTGCGGTGAGGAATCAGGATGCCTGCCAGCTGCCGCCACACTATGAACCACTGCCCACCACTCCCCAGCCCTGGGAGGAGGTTTTGAGGAACTAGGCCCAAGTCCTTCAACAGGGCTTGGCAGTGACATCCCCACTTGTGTCTCCTGGTCTCTGACTCCTTGATTTTGGAGGATTTGATGGGGTGCACACACAACCAGGACACACTGAGCTCTAGTTTTGGCTGTTACTGGACAGGTGTCCTTGAGTCAGCTATGGGATGGTGATAACAACACCTATGGGGGTCTAGGACCCTAGAAAGGCCAGGGGTCAGACTGAGGGTCCCTGTTCTACTTCCTAGCTGTTGCCTGGGCTGGCACCTTTAGCTTTCAGTGCCTCACCTTCCTCACCTATACCACGGGGCTGGAAATAGTACCTACCTCCCTGGGAGGAGGTCTCAGGGACTGAACAAGAGCATGGAAAGGACTGCAGGACCTCACACCCTTATCTCTTCCTTCCACGAGCAGGGACTAAGTACTCAGAGAAGGGAGTGATGTGCTCAGTACCCCAAGGCAAAGCCTGGCAACACCAGGAGGGGTTACAACGAGACGCAAGCACAAAAGGCTGATGAGAAGAGCAGGTGATCATCCGGCTCTCTTACTCTCCTGATGGTGGCTGTCACTGAAGAATGGGATACAGGGGGAGCGGGCCATGGGCACATCATGGATCATTGCTTGAAAGGGTCAAAAACTTTATTTGCAGGCCTTTTTTGTTTTTGTTTTTAAAATTTACAGGTTTCCTGCCATCCAGGGTAAAAGAGAAGTGGTGTCTTGCTGTACGAGGTTTGTGGGGCTTGCCTTGGGGCTCTGTCCCCACCCGTTTTGCCTGCTCGCTGGCCCCAGGGGTTCTTCCACTGTGGGATAAGGCACTGTGTGTTCTGCAAGAAGGCGCTCACGGCTGGCTGGTGGACGACGAGGTGGCCTTCTCAGGGGCTGCAAAGCTGAGGCTGTTGAGGGGTGGAGTTGAACTTGGGGCCCTGGCAGGAGGCCAATTAGTGAGGAGACCCGAGGCTTCAGTTACTCAGCCCAGCAGGTCTGGTGCCATTGCCCCCCAGCTGGCTCTGCCATGGCGGCCTCAGGATGGAATCATGCCTTTGCTTCTTTTGCGGTCAGCCATGGTTCTCCGGTTGTGGTTGGCTCGTGTTGCCTTGTTGGCTTCCTTCTTCCTGCGTTCCTGGGTTGTCTCACGGCTCTGCCCGTGGCCTCGGGGGCTGCCGGCCACTGCCGTCGAGCTGTCATGCCGGTACCTGAGGGAGGAATGACCCACCCCAGGAGATGGGAGGAGCCTTTCTCGGAGGTCCCTGGGAGAGGACACACAGCTTGGGCCAGGAAACCCATGTCCCAGCTTCCAGTGGGAGAAGAAATGGAGCCCAGCATGGGCAGGGCTATGGGGGTTTTGGCTGGTCCTGTGTCTAGTGAATTCTCTTCTCTGAGCCTTGCCTCTGGATGGGTCCCTGGTGAAGCTGAGGGAAGGTACCCGCTGTGGGCTGACCACAGCCCACAATAAGGAGAGGAAGGCTTAGGGATAGGGATGGGCCTGTTTCTTCCTCTGTAAAATGAGGATAATGAAATAGTGGCTACTTCATATGGCTGTTGTGAGGATTAAATTAATACATGTAAAGCACTCAGGGTTTATGTGTGGGCTTCCTAGGTGGTTGGCTGAGCCCTCCCTGTATAGCTCCCCTCTCACCAGAAACAGCTTTTTAAAATGCTTACCCCTTCCTGGCGAGGAACGCCATGCGCCTAGCTTCTGCTTTCTCCCGCAGCACTGCTGGGTCCTGCACGAAATGGTCAGGCTGTGGAGGGGAGGGGAGAAAAAAATCTAGAGTCACGAGCCTGTCTATCCCCCAAGGCTGTGGCAAGGCGGCGCCTGACTGAATCTTGTTGATACCTCCATGCCAGGAGTGGGGGAAAGCCAGGCTGTGGCAGGGTGATGTCCTAGAAGGAGACACCCTTGCTTGGTCCAAGGTTTTCCATTCCAAGTCTCTCTCCTCTGTCCCTCCCACCTCTTTTGTGATGGGGAGGCAGCTAAAGGGACTGAGGCTTTCCCACACAGGCATGATGGGACAGGTAGACCATAGTTGGAGCATGGATAACAACCAGGGGTCTGGCCAGGATGGCCACCATGAGAGACCACATAGAGCCTTGAAAGCTGCCCCTGGGAGCTGACTTGTCCTCACTCTAGCACCACTACCAACATGCTATGGGAGTGCCCACTCTTTTTTTTTTAATTTTAAGGTTTTATTTATTTACTGGAGGAGGAGAGGCAGAGAGAGAGAGAGAGATAGAGAGAGAAAAGGTAGTGGGAGAGAAGAATCCTAAGCAGACTCTGCACCATTAATACAGAGCCTGATGTGGGTCTTGAACTCAAAAACCGTGAAATCATGACCTGAGCCGAGATCAAGGGTCGGATGCTTAACTGGCAAAGCCACCCAGGTGCCCTGAGGGAGAACCCACTCTCGACTGTGCTTTTGTTTTTTGTTTTTTTTGTTTTTGTTTGTTTTGGCCAACAAAAAAGGAGCCTGAACTAGCAGCAGGAAAAACTGTGACCTAAGAAGCATAAATAGCTTTTGCTGGCCTGTACTGTTAACACACACACACACACACACACACACACACACACACACACACACACAAGTACAACTGATAACATTTGACAACTGGAAGGTTATACATAGAAATCTGGGCTGACCTCCTGCCTGGGAAGGGAAAGCCCTGGAAGCTCTGGGCCTACATGTATGCTGAGGAGCCCCTCGGGCAGGGTGTATGTGTGCTTCTGCTCCACTAGTCACAGTCTCCATCAGGCCCTACTACTCATTTACGCTGGTAACCTGGCCTGGACACATCTGAATTTGTCACCCTGATGGGAGGGCACGAGGGGATGCAGGGGGTCCCAGGGTGCCACTAGGGTTCAAGCTGAGCAATCCGCCCTTAACTGTTTTATATGTTGAGGTTCTAGTTAAGATTTCATTTGAAGAAAAAGTTCAGCTGCTAAAAAATAGAATTTTCAAACCACCAGCCCAGATGACCACCAAGGGCCCTGGGGCTTTAACATCTCTGTGAATTTAAGAACTGCCATCCTGAGCATGGTGGCCAAGTACTGCCTGGCTCTCTCTCTCGGTCCCCAGGCTCCTGGGCCTCATGAATCCAGTGGCCCCTAATCCATCCCCTGAGCCCCCACTGGGTATGGAGGTGAGTTCTAAGCTAGCAACTCTCCACGCAGGCATCTCGGGCTTGAAGGAACCCCTCTTCTTCTGAGCAGTGACGATGGGGCTGCCTCAAAGCCAGATGCAGGCAAGCAGGGGCCCGTGCTCCCAATTTGCCCTTCAGAACTGCACCCTCCCCTTCATCTGCCACCTGCCTACGAGGTACCTTGGGAGCCTCATCCTCAGCCTCCTCCTCCTCCTCTTCCTCGTCCTCTTCCTGCCCTTCCCCGGGCACTTTGGTTCTTAGCACCTGAGGGATGGTGAAGGGCCTGAGGGTTGAGAGAGAGAGTGAGATCAAAGATTAGATTAAACCTGGAGAGGGAGCTTCAGGGAGGAGGGAATCAGGCTGGGTGAGAGGGAGCCGTCAGGATGGGGAAGGGCTCAGGCAGCTGGAAAAAAAACAAAGTGCCTTTCAAGCCAGCTCTGCTCTAGCCCCCGGACCCTCTAGGGGTACCAGAGTCTGATATGGGGGCTTAGCCAGAGCGGGGCAGCTCTACTTTTCTCTGCACTGGGAAATCTCTGTAAGGTTCCACTGGGGAGAATTTTCTGCAGTTAAAAAGAACAATGTAAAATGACAGCTTGAAACCAAATCAATGCTGCCCCACTCGGGATGGGCTGGACCAACTGGCCAAGGGGGTGGCCTGGGGTGGAGGGAGCACTGGACCGGGAGTCAAGAGACCTTGGTTTGGGCCCTGGCTCTACCACTGACTTGCTCACGTGATCAGGGCCTTGGTCTCCCCAGCTGTATACACAAGAGGCTCTGGGACTGTCGCTGTGCCCCTGGAATTCTGTCCTCTGTCCACCCTGCAGCCTCACCTGCGGCTGATGAGCTCATCATCTGAGTCAGCATCGTTGGCGCCCACCTGGTTGCCATCATACGTGTCATCATACTCATCCTCATAGTCGTCCCCGCGATAGGGCAGGCCCTCACCTGGCTGCAGCGGCACCTGCAACAGCAGCAGCATGGGGCAGTGGGGCCCGGGGCTGGCTGGCTTCCCCCACCCGGCAAAGGGCCGGCAGCCTGGGGCCGCCTACCTCCTCCACCACCACGCTGTACTGCTCGTAGCGCTGCCGCTGTGCCACCACGTCCCGTTTGTCATTCAGCAGGCTCCGCGTGTTCTCCTCCTTCCTAGAGTTGTGAGGGGACAGCGCAGAAAACCATCAGGCTTTGGAGGCTGCAAGTGCCAGGGCCCAAAGTACCAAGGGCTCAGGCTGGCACAAACTGTGACAAATGGTATCAAACACTGGCAGGGGCACCCACTGGGGTGCCCATGTGACCAGGTCCAGCCACTTTGGAAGGCACTCCAAAACAGCTGTTGCAATGTAAAATGTGCCCACCCTTTGGCCAGGAAATTCCTCTTTGAGGCGCCCACCCGGGGGAAACACTGGCCATGAGCATTAAGAGCTCTGATTGGAATTTTCTTCCCAGTGTTGTTTGTAACAACGAAAAATGGAAAACAACTAGTGTTCATCACAAGTGAAATAGCCAAATAATGCGCCACATCTTTATTACAGAACGCCAGGCGGCAGTTATCAAGAATGACATTCATCTGTTTGTGCTGATGCAGAGAGAATTCTAAGACTTACTCAAGAGGAAAAAACCAAGCTGCAGAAAAATGTATATGGTATGAGTCCATTTGTATAAAAGACAGAAAGCAAACCAAACTAGCTGTTCCTATGAGCACATATGATTTACATACATCAATGCACAGAGAGGACTAGTTAAGTCCCCCACCAAATGACAATGGTTACTCCTAGGTGGGGCCTGGTATTATTTGAACCTTTAAGAAAACAAAAATTTAAGAAAGGGAAAGGCCAGGGGCACTTGGGTGGCTTAGTCATTTAAGTGTCTGACTTTAGCTCAGGTCGTGATCTCACGGTTCGTGAGTCGAGCCACACATCTGGTTCTCTGCTGTCAGCACAGAATCTGCTTGGGATCCTCTGTCCCCCTTTCTTACTGCCTCTCCCCCACTTATTCTCTCTCTCAAAAAACAAACTTAAAACAGAACAAAAAAAGAAAGAGAAAGGCCATATGTGGCCTTCTTACTGAGTTCAAGGGAGCCACAGGGGACTTCCGGGGTGTGAGGGGCAAGCTAGGGTCCTGCCCCCTTCCTCCTACCCCTGCTTCCTCACGGTGACCTTCTGTCTTATACAGTTCAATCTTCCATGTCAAATTGCATTGGAAGAAAAAGCCCAAAAGTTCAACTGCTGTGATAGCACAGGTGAGGAACCTCGGGTGCCGTGGAGGGAAGAAGGGATGTGCCAGGGATCAGTGAACTGTAGCACAGCCTCAGTGGGGACTCAGGGCTCTTGACTGTGGCTTCGCAAATCTGTAGAAAAACCTGGCTTGTCAGACACATAGGCCTGTGGAATGTAGTTTCTAGCCCTGTAGGGGAAAATCAATATGAGATGCCAGGCAAGAAAATCCAGCTTAGCTGTGAAATCAGTTTTCTGGAATGTATCAAAGGTAGGGGGGGAAAAAAAGAAGAAGAAGAAAAAGAAGAGATACAAAGTCATACACAGCTCCATTAAAATCTTCTATTAACTGGCTTTTGGTGCAGGGAGGGACAAGGGCCTGAGTCTCTCAGGCTGTCTGCCTGGGAGCCTGGGGCAGGTCAGGTTTTGGCTGCCTTGAGTAGCTTTTACTAAGGGCCTACTACATGCCAGGGAGGGTACTGAGGCTGAGCTGGGGACAGACTGAAAAAAGAGGAAGATCTGGGTCTGTCCTCATGGAACTCACAGTCCGGTAAGGGTCACAGGCAAATGGCAGCTGACACAAAATGTACCGAATGGACGCAAACCTGCCCTGGAACCCGGACTCTCCTCGTTTAGGGGGTCTGGCTGGTGGGGGTAAGGGGGAGGAGAAGACGAAATGGAGGCTCTGTGAGGTGGGGGGCATTTGATCTAGACCAGAGAAGATTCTTAGCCCACAGGGAAAGTCTGTATCACACCAGGAAAGGGGGCCTATGCCTGTGGCCTTGGCTCCTACCTGGCTCTTTTCACCAGGCTGGAGGCTGGAGAGGAAAGAGACAGAGAGGAAGTGAAGGGGGTCTGGGCAGTTGGTGCCACTGGAAGGAACACATCTACTCATTCCACATATATTTCCTGAGGGCCTACCAGGTGCCAGGGCCTGTGCTAAGCCAGGTGTCCAAGGATGAATGAGAGGTGTCACTGTCCTTTCTGCCACATCCCACAGCCCCTGGTCCATCCAGTTCCCGGTTCTTTTGTGGAAGGTCCCACTATGGGCCTCTGGTTATGTGGCCCCCTGGCAGGGCCAGAGAAGCCTTGCAAACTCCACTCACCCAGGGTCCTGGGAGAGGACAGAGGCAGGGCCAGTGGAGCCTGGTGCTCTGGGCAGCCCCATTCAGGGAGGTGCAGCTTTGGCCCCATGACCTCCCCTTTGGAGTCAGGAAGGAAAAGAAAAGTGAGGCTCAAATCCAGCCAGGAAAAGATTCATCAGAGGCCTGAACTTCAGTCAAGTCTGGAAACACAGGCAACAGTCGCTCCAGAGATTTCTTTGGAGCAGGTGCTTCCTCAGGGATCCCAGGGGACATGTGGGCTCCCCTGAAGCTGAGGGGAGCCCACTTCCCTCCTCACTTCTTCCAGCCTATCCTTCAAGGCCCAACTCAAACTGGCCCTTAGCGGGGTGACTCCCACCTTTGAACTTCTAAAGGAACTGTAGAGCCAATAAATCCTTCCTTTTCAAGGTAAGGAAACGAACCCAAGAGGCAGAGCAACTTTCCCAAGGTCACACAGGTTCTGTCAGCAGAGCCAGGCTAGAACACAGGTCTACTGACTCAAGTCTACTGGGTACTTCTTGAGCTGTGTGATCATAAGCAAGCTCCTTACCCTTGCTGAGTCTTTTTTTTTTTTTTTTAAGTTTATTTACTCATTTCGAGAGAGACAGAGAGAGTGAGCAGGGGAGGGGCAGAGAGAGTAGGAGAAAGAATCCCAAGCAGGCTCCGTACTGTCAGTACTCGAACTCACGAAACACAAGACCATGACTTGAGCCGAAACCAGAGTCAGACGCTTAACTGACTGAGCCACCCGGGCACCCCTCCTTGCCAAGTCTTGATTCTGCATCCCAGGGATGAAATTGGATAATGACTAGAAGTGAACTTGGCACATGCTGGGCTCAACAAAACGAATCCTATTTCTTTTTACTGCAGGACTTGTCAGAGCCTTTAATGTGCTAATGTGTTCTGTGACTCACCAAGTAGCAAAGTATACAGACTTTTTTGGCCATAGAGCCTGTTTTGAGGGAGAACACTCATAATCTTCCAGGGCACCACTGTTCAGTCCAAAGGATTTATGGGACCCCACCTTATACACACTGCCTCCTTCATTTTCCTATGATATACCTGCAGCACATGTGTTCGGCCTCTACCCAACAGCCATCCCCTACCTCACCCCCATTCCTAATATACCCTCACATTTGGTTCAGGTCTTTTCATATTTCCCCCTTCTCCTGGAGCTCTGGACCTCAGCCCTGTGACCCAGCTGCCCACTGAGATATGAGTGGAGTCTGGAGACTTCCAGGAAAGGCCTCCTAGTCTCTAAGAGAAATACAGGAAGACCTGGTCCAGACTTCCTCTTGGCACTGTCATTTCTGGAGGTCATAGATGAAGTAGCTGTGGCCACCCATTGGTTTTGAAGGAACTAGCTCCCAGAGATGGAAAAGATGTATCCTTGATGATGAGATTATATCACAGGTTAACCAAGCCTAGATGGACCCACCTTGCAACTACTTTTCCTGCAAGGGAAAGATTTCTCTATTACTTGAGCCACTGAGTGCATCCTATTTGATTTAACCACATACACACATTTTAACTCAAGTGTGACCTTGTGCTATTTTTCTCATGTGCCCGTTGACTGCCCTGTCCAGATTAGGACAAGTGTCGCTACGGAGGCCCTTGTATGCCCCATCCTGGCACCTCTCCCACTCCGTCTCTACTTGTTTAATGGTCTAAATCTTTCCCACAGTCTCTGCGCTGTTTGAGAGCGAGGCCCGGGTACCCTGCTCACCTTGTCTCCCTGGTGTCTAGCACAGGATCTGGCATTAGTACATCACTTAACAAATATTTGCTGAATGAATAAGTAAATAATGGACACATGAATGGAGGCTTTGCCTCTTTGCAATCCCCAGCCCCTGGGCTACCCAGCACAAGGAGTTCAGTAAACATTTGCCTCCCAGTCTTTCCGCCCGGCAGCTTGGAGTGCCCTATGAGCAGGGCACAGCCCTCCTCATCTGCCTCTTTCTCCACAGCAGAAGCTGCAGAGGGTCATTCAGACCTGGAACAGTGGCCATGGAGGCAGGATAACATCTCTAGTCTGGGATCTGGGGATGTTGCAACGTGTGTGACTCAGCAGTTTACAAATGCTTCCTGTCCAGCCAGCCAGATGGCTTAACAGCTGCCCTGCGCCCGCTCCCCAAAGCCCTCAGCCAGTCAAGCTTCCAGCACGGGGCCCTCACTGAAGCAGCAGCCTGTAATTCTGCCACTGGGGCTCCTAGCGCAAGAATGGGGCAGGTCCCCCTTCGCCCCTCTCTGAACCTTGTTGTCTCCATATACGTGATGGGGGAGAGGGTAGGCTGTACTTGTCCAGCAGTCCCTGGATTTCTGGATTTCATGAACTAGTACAATTTAGTAGACCTCTGGGGGCTAGCACAGTGTTGTCAATGTCTCATTTTGCCATTTGTCTTGAACAGTCATCACTACTAACTCTTGGTCCCTGCAGTGGGCCTCCGTTCCAAAGCCAGGTGATCTTTCCAAAACACGTTGGCTCCTGGGACCCTCATCATGCTCCCTGCAACCTCAGGGCCATTGTCCCTGTTTTTCACTCTGCCTGGAAAGTTTCTCCTTCCCCGCTCTTTACAGAATTGGCCCTTTGAGCTTTCCTCAAGCTTCTACTCTTGGTCCCATATCATTTCCTCAGAGGAGTCTCCCAGCCTGGATGGAACCCTCTACTAGAGGCTCGGAAGTCTGCACGCCTTCACCTTATAGCGCCTGTCATATCTGCAATTTTACTTTGCTTCTTTGACAAAGTGATTAGTGCACACTCCACTAGGGCAGGGGCCATGTCTGTTTCCCTGCCCGCTACACCTCCAGCACCTGATAAATCCAGGGCCAAGTATGCCGTGAGCACCAGGCAAATATTTGTTGAAAGAATGAATAAATCATAAATGGACTTTTCAATGCCAAAAGGACATAAACTAAAAGTAAGTAGAAAGACCTTAAAATGGAGTAAGTTCACCTTCTGAAAAGCTAAGTACAAGTCCTTTGTTTTCTCATTTTGTCACAGGATGGAGAAAATCAGGTCGAGGAGCATCTTCTAGGAAGTACTGCTTGGCTCTGTCACCCAGAGATTCGACGACTGACACATCCAAAGTTGTAGGAAGGGAAGAGGGGGACAGTTTAGGTCCCTCTGGGCTTTTGCTATCAACAAGGGGATTAATTTAAAAAACACCCTGTCAGAGTCAGAGCCTAATGTATAAGCATAAGAGAAGCTGCCCCTGCCTGCTGGGAGCACACAGGTCCTGGACTGCTGGGGGCGTGGGGGGACCCTGAGCTGAAACTCAAGCCAGTTCTGTAAACATGTAGCCCTTAGTTTCTCTGGATTTTCTCACTGCACTTACAGAGTTGGGGTGCCTGGCACCCTGCAGCCCACTGTACTCACCTCCTGCCTTTGTGCACCCGGCTCAGGTCCACTGTATCTCTGCTGAACACATCAAACTCGTCATTCTGGAAGATGTTGTGACGAGATGTGAGCAGGGGTGTCGGGTCTGGTTTCACCTGTCTGCGGGGTAACCGAGAAATCAATTTGAGGGAGAACAGTCAGCTGATGTCTACCTGTGCTCTCTTGACCCATACCATGTTACATCCATCAGATTCTCCACTCCCCTTCCACGGCCACATGATACACAATCTATAAATCCTGCCCCGTGGCCCCTACATGGGTATGCAGCCATGCCTCACAAAGATCCCCCTCAGTACCACGTGCCATTCAGAGATCTTCTCAGAAGTTCCCTCCCTCACTGAACACTCACACAGTTCTGTAACATAGGTAGCTAAAATGATTCGACCTCTCTGGGCCTCGGTGCCCTCCTCTGTAAAAAGGGCACAAAGTGGCTAAGGTACTTGTCCAAAGGCTCGAACTTCATTCATTCGATAAACATCATCTTCTGCGGAGGAAACACCCATTTGTGCACTCATTCCTGCTGCCCCACAGGCCTTCAGAGGAACAGTGGGTCAAACTCAGAAAGGGAAGGTGTGAAGAAAGTGAGACGCTCTGGCTGTCCTCCCTCAGGAATCTGCTGGAAAGGTGACAATGTCAGGGGCAAGCCAGAGACTTCGGAGCTCTGAGAGGCTGAGCAAACCCTTTGTCATATCCTGTGTTTCTGACGGGTCCTCTAGCAAGGAGCAGCTGCGATGTCCAGCTGTGCACGCTCTCCACCCTGCAGGGGGCATGTGAGAACCACCCGGAGGGCCCTAAGTTTTGCTGTTTTCCCAAGGAGGCCATTCAGTTACACGGCTGGGGAACACTGCTATAGTGAAGAGAGAGGAGGCCGAGCTCTGGCCCCCCAGCGGGAAGCAGAGAAGCTAAGAAGGGGCCCTGACGAGGCCCCCGGAACACCTGTAGCTGGGGCCCTGAGACAGCCTGGGTGCCGTGAGACCCCTCCCACCTATGTCTCCCACCTGTCTAGGCTGCGGTCCAGTTGACTAAGGGCAGGGGCCAGCTGCTCCTCCAGGATGTTGTTGATCACCTGCTCCGGGCTGTAGCTGCAGTGCTCCAGGCAGGCCAGGATGAAGCCCTCCCCGAGATCTGGCAACAGGTCCTTCACCTGGGAGATGAGCGAGTCCAGCTCCACACCACACACAGGGGGGCCCAAGGGAGCAGCTGCCCCCATGCACTGTGGAGAGAGCTAGAGTGAAGGAGGGAAAAGGCAGGCCAAGCGGGCGAGAGGGCAACAGGCCTCCAACAGCACAGGACCTGGAATCAGGGGACCTGGTATGAGTTCTGGCCCTGCCACTCCTGGGCCAAGATCTCAGCCAAGTGACCCAGGTCTCTTGAGTCTCCAATTCCTGAAGCCCTGTGAAGAGTGGAGGGCTCTATGACTTAGTGGTTGAGCTACTTCTGGCTGTGTGATTTGGGGCAGGGCACTTCCCCTCTCCAAACCCCCAGCTTCTTCCATGTAAAATGCGCGTACTGCCTTCTACCTCACGCTGTTTCAGACGGTTCAAAGAGACTAATGAGGAGCACAGTGCCTGGAGAAGGCGAGGCACTCCACAAATGGTCATAACTTCAACTAATCCTTTCCCAACTCTAACAGGTTAATGGCTGACATTGGAGAGAAACAGCAACCAACAGCCCTGGGTTGTGTGGAGATGCTCCCCTTTGATTATATTCTTCTTAATAAGGGAGTTCAGTTCATATCCTGCTTGATGTGGCTTAAATCTGTTAGAGTTTTCATTTAAGGAAATCCCCAAATCAAAAAACAACAATAAAAATCATCCGTGTCTCAGAGAAGAAGCCACATGGGGAAGAAGGTGGGAAGAGTGGAGGGGATTGTCATTTTCCAAGGCCCTGTGACAACCACAGGGCCTGAATCTAACACAGGAAGGAGAGCAGCGTCTGTCGACAGCTAGAGGGCCAGCTGGGCTTGCGGCACTCCACCCAACAGCTCTGGGAATCCCAACAACCTCGTGGAGGTAGGGATAGCGACTATCCCCACCTTATACATAGGGAACAGAGGCCAGATGTGAGTGATGTGCTTCCAGCCACAGAGCTGGGAGTGGCATAACCAGGGTCCAACCCCAGAGACTGTATGGTCTTAATCCCTATGTCACGCTGCCTCCCAACATGCAGGGAAGAGTCCTGGGCTCAGGGGCAATCTGTATGGCCACAGACTTGGCGAGTTCTGGAAGAAGCTGGAACACCAGAAGCTTCCACACTTGCTCAGTAGAGCCCTGCAGTCCCATGGCGGGTGTCCAGGCTGGCCAGGCAGTGAGGGAGACCAGGCATTGCTCTCCACTGCATCCAAAGTGGCTATGTGGTCATCTGTTTAGAGGAGAGCTCTGGGAAGGATTTCACGTGGAAAAAAGCTCCATCACTTCATTTTATAGAGGAGAAACGGGGGGTTTTGGCAGCTGCAGGGACTTGCAGGACTCTCTAAAGGCAGCAGGGAGCTGACCCGCAGCTCAGGGCTGCCAATTCCAAAAGAAACCTTTTTCTCAGAGAGCAGAAACAAAGAAGGGACAGGTTTCCCGGAAGGGGGAGGGGAAACAGGAAAACGTCGCTCCAGACACACACCTCCTCTTCCTCTGAGTTTTCCAGATGTGAGGATGGTCCACTGGCTGGTTCCACCATCGCAATGACCCCATTGGGGTTCTCAGCCACCGGTGGGTCTTTAGCATCTGTGGCTTTCTGTCGGTCCACCCCTTCCCACGCACTCTCGACTGCCTGGAGGATGTAGGCAGTCCGAGTCTCGTCCCTGTGACACATGTTAAGGTGTCTCTCTCTCAGGTGCCAGAGCCTTTTCTGCCTCTCTAGCTCTAAGGCAGCATAATTTCTCAATCCTGTCCCAGCATCTGACCCTTTGACTTGTGTCAGGGGCTATCTGGGTTGTCTACCCAGTGGGCATCACAGGTACCAGGGCTGCTTGAGGAAAGAGGCCAGATCATGGCCACACTGGCCTTGAAACCTAGTGTCTGCCACTCAGCAGAAAGCAGCTCTGGATGAAGACAAGGCCATGGGCATCCTAGGACATGATAACTGGAGGAGCCAGCAGCAACTTCTATGCACTGACCCCCAGGAGGAGGACCTGATGGAGTCACTGCTAACAGGGCTTCCTGACCCCTTGCTGAGGGCTTGCAGAGGGCTCATAGGGTATCCCTGAGGCAAGACTAGCCCAGCCTCCAAAATGGCCCACAGGTTCTCCTCCCTGTCCTTCCTCCCTCTCTACCACCCTGGGCACTGCCAAGCCAGATATCTGGGACTTGTCCTAGGCTCCCCCCTCTACTTCTAATCTAACTCCCCACTGGCCATCCCTGGATGCCAGCAACAGAATCCTCACCAGCCCCTGGGGCTCCCAGAAGTCTTAAGCCTGTCTGTTCTCCTCCCTGTGCCAGACAGAGCTTCTCCAAAGTTTAAAACTGACCCTGTCACTCCCTGTTTCACACTCTTCCATGACACCCCGGTGCTTGTAGGACAGAGTCCCAACTTTCAGTGAAAGTCATCCCAAAGGCGTGTAGGTCTGCTCACCCCCAGCTCATCTACCATGCCATAGCCTCCTCCCCCAGTCCCCAGGCCCCCAGCCCCACCCTGAGAGCTACATAAAATGTCTGTGGGCTCCTCAGATGGGCCTCTCTGTCCTCCATCCATTGGGAACACTTAGCTCTGGCCTTGGCCACCTCCAATTTCTTCTGCTGGTCTCGGCTTGGACATCACCTCTGTCTCACAGCCTTACCCTGAGCTTGCAGGGTTAGGTGCCTTCCTTGTCTTTCCTAAGCCTCTGAATTTTTCCCATATGACACTTTAACTGCTTGTTTACTTGTCTGTCTCCTCTCCTGCAATGAGGTCTGTGAGAGTGGGGCTGAGTCCATGTTTGTCACATGGGCCCGGACACTCAGTAAACAGCTAGAGAATGCAGGATGCTACCCCACCCAGCTCTGAGGATTGGAGTAGTCATCTCCTCCAGAAACAGGGGCTGGGGCTTTGGCGGGCTTCTGGGGAAAGCTGGCTGACCCGTGTGTTCTGGGAATAAACCTCCCTCTGCTCCTCTGGGTCCTCGCAGCCCAACTCCCACCTGGCCGGGCCAGGTCCTGTGCCAGTGGCTGTGGAAGGATACAAGACTGCTGAGGCCTGCTGTAGCAAGCTGACATCATCGGCCACAGGGAAGAGTGTGTCGTAGTCCCGGAGGAACCTGCCGAGCAGAAAGCAGACGAAAGGGACAGGGCTGGGGCAAACCGGTCTGCTGCCCAACCACAAATCCCAGAACCTTAGACCATGATGAGCATATCGTAGAGGCTCTAGGATGTAAGGCCTTGTGGGGACTGGTCCCAGCTCAGCCACACTCACCTCTTCTCCTGCAGCAAGGAGCTGAAGATCTGAAGGAACTCTTCGATGAAGCCCTGAATGTTGTCACAGCTGGAACAGGACATCAGGGAGGATGAGCTCACTCGATACAAATGATCTGTAGCTCCCCTCCCTGCTGCCCGCCCTGCTCCCCTGCGAGGCCTCAGACCAGCTGGACGAAAGAGGCATTTGTCTCTTTTCCCCATCACTGTTCAGCAACCCCGGAGCAGGGAAGGGGGCAGATGACATGAGGGAAATACCTCTGCTGGGCTTGGGGAGGGTTCTTCCACCCGGGCAGCTGCTCCCCAGGGCTCACCTATTTTCCAGGATGGGGAGGAGGCAGATCTGGTTCATGAGGATGTGAAAAATCTCCAGTAGCTTCTTCCTGGAATGGGACAGTCTCTGCCACAGGTCACCTAGCAGCCTTTGAAGGCCCATGAAAGAGAAAAAAAAACAGAGATTTGGGAGATTAAAAGGCCTAGAGGGATTCTCAACAGCTGCAGGTTTCCCTCCCCACAGCTGAGAAAGCCTCACAAGTCACTGTGGACAGCAACTGGCAAAGGGTTACAGGCCCTGAGAGGCGACCTGATTCCAGGGCCGCTTCTGAGTTTAAACAGTGGGTGGGAAACCAGTAGGTCAGTTACCAAGAGCTTGGAGCATCAGCTGAGAGGAAAGGTTAGGACGCAGGGGGCAGGAGGCCACTAGGTAGGGACACTGAAGCTAGAGTTGCACAGTCCATGGTGCCACCTCGTTTGTCTTAGAGATGGAGACGTTAAAGCCCAGGAAAGGCAGGGCCTCTATCTCCCATGACAGTGTGCTTAGTTTTGGCCCCGGCTCACTTGCTATCTTCAAGCCTCCTCTTCTTAATTGCAGACTCTAGTTCGGGAATTGCAGTTTCATAGAAGGAAGCTAGTCTGTGGAGGCACACATGGGGGAAAAGGCAAGATTAGTTCATAAATACCACACTTCATCAGAAAATCAAAGCAAACCATGGGAAGCGGGAAGGCCCATTTCTCACTTCCAGGTTGTCACCACAACTGTTTTCTCCCAGAACCACCCTGGCTCTTCCCTAAGCCCAGACTGGCCCTCTGTGGATGGTCCCAGAAAAGCCTTGAGAAGTGACCCGTAGCTATATCCACCTTTCACTGGGAAACCAAGGCCCAGGTAGGCTCATTCTAACAGAGCAATGAGCTACTGAGGTTTGAGAAACCAATACAAGGCTCCAATGTGTTTGCTCCAATCTGCCAGTAGCTTCCTACCTCCTATGACATGAAACTGTAGCTCCTCTCTCTGGTACATCCATAGCCAGCACAGACTAGCCAACCTTGCTTCTCACCTCAGCAACCTCACAGTGAACCCCCGCCCTTCCCAACTCAAATTCAAACTCTTCAGCCAGTGACAGATTTCCAGATCATGCTCACTCACGTGACTTCTTCCTGGAATTAGGTGCACAGCTTCAGAATTGTTACCCTTACAACTTAAAACGCAGCTGCCTCTCTTTTGTGGTCTAATTCTTCCTCTGAACATCTTAAGCTTCCCAAAGCCAGAACAGTAGCCTTAGTGTCTGAGATGATGCTGAATTTGTAGCGGGTAATCTATAAACATTTAACTACTGACTGGCTGGATTCTGGCAACTTCTATGTTAGTGTAGTCCTGTGTGCAGCAGAGGGTAACTAGGCCCAAAGAGACAGGCTTTACTAGGCCCACAGCATGGCACCCAGAAAAAGAGAGGGCAATTTGGCCCAAACAGATTCAGGTGTTGCCAGGATACATCGCTGGTGGGAAGGTAAATTGGAACTATCCCTATGGAGGGCGATTTGGTGAGATCTATGAAAGTTAAAAATGCACAAACCATCTGTTCTTGTGATTCTACTTCCAGGAAAGTATTCCTCAAATATACTTACAAAGGTACAAAATGATGTATGTGCAGTTATTCTTTGTAACGCTTTTCTGAATAGCAAACAACTGAAGAAAAATCTAAAGATCGATCTATGGGGCCTGGCATTGGTATCTAGCCATACCAAAGACTGAGGATGCTTTGTGTACTGATACATATTAAATTTAAAAATAAGCTGCAGGGCACCTGGGTGGCTCAGTTGGTTAAGTGTCTGACTTCAGCTCAGGTCATGATCTAATGGTTCATGGGCTCAAGCCTCGTGTTGGGCTCTGTTCTGACAGCTCAGAGCCTGGAGCCTGCTTCGGATTTTCTGTCTTCCCCTCTCTCTGCCCTTACGCCACTCACGTCCTGTCTCTCTCAAAAATAAACAAACATAAAAATTTTAAAAAAAAAATGCAAACAGTACATATAGTACTCATAACATGTCAGCAGTTTAAAAGGCAGAGGGGGTGATATATAATGTGCATATTTACTTGTGTATGTGTATTTATATGCATATCTCTGGAAAACCCCACATAAAAACCTTAACAATGGTTATGTGTGAGGAACAGAACTAAAGAAGGGGGAAAGGAAGACTTCATTGCATATGTATATACATCATATATGTACTATTTACATGTATGTCTGTGTGTGTATATTTATACACATTTAATACACAATGAAAAGTCTTTTTCTCCCCCTTCTCTAGTATATATGTTCATATATATGTATATATATATATATTTGTTGCTGTTCTTGTTGTTGTTTTAATGTGTTTTTTAAAGTAGGCTCTGTACCCAGGTGCCCCTCATTATATATTTTACACCTTTCCAGTTTTGAACCATGTGACTGTATTATTCATTCATAAAATTAAGCCACAGAGAGAGAGATTCTAATATACCTGAGGACTTAGAGGACGGAGGTTGTTATGAGAGGATTAGCGCAGAGCTGTGTGGTGCCCACAGCCCCTTCCAGAGAGTTGCAGGACCGAGCTTGCTGCGTTTGCTCAGCGAGCGTTCTTGGCCTCCAGCACAGTGAAAACAGGCTGGGCCAGCCCAGGGCTGTTTCTGTTTGTGGGTGAAAGGCAGTGCCACTTGCAGGCAATAGTGTTTTCCTTTCTTCCTCCTCACCCCAAGATGGGTGGAGCCACTCCCCTGCTTTCGCTGACCCTTGCAGGAAAGTCAGTTCTTCCAAAAATTACCCTCCATTTCCAGAGACCCTTTCAAAAACAATTTGAGAAGGTGCTTTAATAAAATGGGAAAATGCCTGTGGGGGTGCCTGGCTGGCTCAGTCGGTAGAGCATGTGACTCTTGATCACGGGGTCATGATTTTGAGCCCCACGTTGGGGGTAGAGTTTACTTAAAGAAAGAAAGAGAAAGAGAAAGAGAGAGAGAGAGACAAAGCAAGCAAGCAAGCAAATGCTTATGATAAGCGAAGATAAACAGGGTACAAAATCTTAAGAATATAATGATCTCTCATGGTGATTTTAATTTTCTACCTTCCAGAATTTTCCAAATTTCATATGAGCATTTGCCAGTTTATGCTACTTTAATCATGAGAAAAGATACCTTTTTCAAAAAGTGGACAGCTACAGGCTCATCCTAACCCCTTTCTTCCGGGGAGAGTGCTGATTGGTGCTTTATTCTAACATCTGGGAGGCTGATCAGTCCTCACATCTGATTTTCACGAGCTGAAAAGACCCAGGAGGGGTCAGAGCACCAGCTGCCATCTCTGGCACATGTAAGCACTAGATAAATGTTTTGTTGAATGGGCAAGTAAATGACTGAATGGACCGATGGCTGAGTGGACAGAGTTGGGCAGCTCCCAGAAGCTCCTGCGAAAGGTGGGGAGAGACGCCTGGCAAAAGCAACAGCCAGAGGCCATGGAGAACAAGCCAGTCCCCACTGTTGCCAGGCAACATGCAGGTTACCAGTCCAGGCCTGTGGACCTCTTTCTCACCACCCAAGGAACGGACCATCGCTCGTGGCACTAATTGGGCAAGGAAGGTCTCGCTCCCTATATCTTTCTTTATTCATATCCTCCTGTACAACTTTCCTCATCTTGGCAGGATCGTTCTAGAACTCTTTTGGATAGAAGCTTTCAGGGGCTCCCTACTGCCTTCAGAATAAATGCCCCACTCCCTGCCGGCAAGTTCAAGGCTCCTCACAATCACTTCTACCAACTCTCTGGAGACTCCATTGTTACCAGCTCCTCTTCCTGCTGCCCCTGGCCCTGCTTCATCCCAATCCACTTCCTGGCTCTCCTTGGACCCACTCTGGGCCTTCCCACCTGTACTCTGCCTGCCTGGAATGCCCTTCTGCTAATGTAATCTTACTCTGTATGGAAGGTTCCTGTTCATTCTTCCAGATCTTGCTTAAAAGCCATTTTGAAACCTCTTATTTCACCAGATGGAATTTTGCCTCCCTCCTCTGTGTTCCCAGGGCACTTCATAATATGGCCACAACGGCTGGCCACACAAGTCAGCAAATCTGCCTGTTTCTTCGTGCATGCTCTAGACTAGATGCTGAAGTTCTCAGACCACTTCTTATTGTCTGTTACTCCCTTGTACCTGTCCATGATAGGAACCTTGAAACAACAGAACTGAACTAAAACTGCCCTGTTCTTGGTTGCTGGGTTTTTTTTATTCTTTCCCCTGCTTAGTTCTTAGCCCAAAATGGGAATGCTTCTAAAATGCGGGCTTGGAGTGCCTGGGTGGCTCAGTCAGTTGAGCGTCCAATACTTGATCTTGATTTGGGTCATGATCTCACAGTTCATGGGTTTGAACCCTGCATTGGGCTCTGTGCTGACAGCTCAGAGACTGGAGCCTGCTTCGCAGTCTGCGTCTCCCTCTCTCTCTGCCCCTGCCCCACTTGTGCTCTGTATCTCTCTCAAAAATAAATGACATTAAAAAAAAAATAATAATAATAATAAAAGTTAAAAAACAATAACTAACTAACTAACTAAATACAATGTAGGCTCCACACAAGCAGGAGCATTCTCTGTTGTCCTCACTGCTGTACACTCAGGCTGGAAGAGGGCCTGGCACATTCTAAGTATCCAGTAAGTATCTGCTGATGGAGGATGTCAACTACAACCTCTACTTCAGCAGTCAGAACTACTACTGTACCTGTAACAGAAGTCATGTTTCTGGAAGGTTTGGCAAGCCAAAGGGAAGATATCCAGGAAGGCCCAGAGTGTAGTGCAGGTATCACAAAGGTAGAGAACAACGTCTTTTAATTCCTATTGCCAAAAGAAAACGCTGCATTATTTTCCTCCACCCCCATACACAGCTCTGTAGTGGGTCTGAGACAAAATTGACAAAAGCCAGTAGGAGCCAATAGGCAGATACCTTGTTGCAGGGATGAGAAACTAGACATTTGCACAAAGCCTGGCTGGTCCATCTCGAGGAGCACCATCTGTACAAGTTACTCAATCTCCCTACTTCAGGTCTTGCTACCTTAGCTCCAATGGGCACTGACCCAATGAGCTCTGGGGTTACTTCTACATCTAGGATAATATACTTCTCTCCTCTAAGCTGAAAGAGAATCACCCCTGAACCTGAAGACAATGCCTGTGGTCCCACACAAAAGCACATTCTACTGAGGACAACAATATCAAGCCCATACTTTTCATACAGTTTGAAGAGAACAGAACATACATATTCCTGAGTCTCTTGACAACTTAAAAAGGAGGCTAAGCAGTTGTTAGGATCTCTATTTTACAGAGAAGGAAACTGAGGTTCAGAGCGGTAAAATGACTTGCTCCCACAGTACTCTGTGTCTCTCTGAAACATGTGTTTAAAGCCTATTTTCCGAAGAGACTGGAAGCTCCAGGAGGGCAGCTGCCTCTTTCCTGCTCTGCCTCTTGTGATTTTAGGCCTTTTAGGCCTTTTAGCATAAGGCCTGACGCATGTCTAGGCTCCTTAAGTATCCACCTCTGACTCAGACTCCATGAGAGCAGGCCCCATGTCTGCTTTTGCCTACAGTTTTATCCTGAATTCTCCACACATGCTGGGGGCTCCTCAGTATAAATTCACTGAACGAACACAGGGCCCAGTGAATAACACGAATGAGCTCATTGCGCTGAACTAAGTGAAGACTAAACCCCCATCCTCTGACCTAGTTCCCTGTTCTTTCCACTACTCCATAAGTGAAGCTCCCAGGGAAAAATAAAAGCCTACTGAAATGGTCTAAACCTGTGTGATGGGAATAACTGCTTATGGAGTTGGGTAAAAGGGGCCACAAACATGGGAAGAAGCTGCCGGGTCCCCTGCCAGTCAAAAAGAGGCTGGGCTGAAGTGTAACCTCACCAGGAGAGGCATGTCGCTGGGGGTCAACCGGCTCCTCTCCTCAAGCTTCTGGGGTGTGGCGCTGGCCCCGTCCCCTTGCAAACCACAGTGCTGGAGGATATTGCTAAAAACCTGTGAAACACAAGAAGAGACTCTCCCACATCCTGTCACACCAACAGCTAGGACCCCTGACCTGCAGTCTGGGACGGGTGATCTGAAAGCCACCTTGGAATCTCTGGACTATATGGTAGCGTTCCTATGAAACCAGAGACAATGACAGGGTGCAGGGCAGAGTGGAAACTGTAAAATGAAGATTATTCTTCTTACAGGATTGTGGTGAGGATTAAAAAGACACAATGTATGGAAGCCCCCAGAGTCCTGCAGATATTACCTGAATGGATATGCTGGGCAAATGTATGGTAATAGATATTTAAGATACATAGTCAGAAAAATATATGTATATTTAGCAACATATTATATATGTTTTGGATTCTCTGAAGATGCAATCATCGGTAAGGAGAAAATAGAGTCCATCGTAAAATCCTGTATGTCTTTAACTCATTGCACCATCTTAAGTACGCTAGCACATAACTACCCTAAAAAGTTATCGTGAATAGTAAAATTTCTTGGTGGTGGGATTATGGGTTAATTTTCCTCTTTCTGTTTTTTTTTTCATAATTTCCAAATTTTTTACAATGAACATTGTTTTATAAAACAATTTTATAGAACTTTAAAGCTCTTATATGAGAAACATGGGTATCTGAGAGGGGTATCCTTAGAGCCTTACGGCTATTGGCAAACAGCACACAATTTAAGCCAAGCTCTTTTTGTGTGAGTGCTAGACAGCCCTTAGATTTCAGTTCTGTTCAAGCAGGGAAAAACGCAAATTTGAGAGGGTGTGCTGAGGGGCAGACACAAGGACTGGCTGGAGACGGGGCTGGAGAGAGGTAGGGAGGAAGCATTTCTCCCAGGCTCTTCCAGGAAAGTCCAAGGACACCACCAAGTTGGGAAGGGATCTGGGCAGGGCTGAGAGCTGATACCTGAAGGATGGTGGGCATGGTTTCATCCAGGTCATTATAGTAACTTGGCTGCTGAGTAAAGATGTTTCCTGAAAAGAGAAGAGAAAAGTAGGAATTGGGAAAAGACAGTGGGGGAAGGGAGGACACATTACAAATGGTTGCCAGCATATTCTATGACCTTTCTCCCTTTTCCTAAGCCTGTCTGCACTAGAGCAGTCCTGGCCCCAGGCCCTGCTGGCACAGAGCTTTGGCCCAGCCTAGAAACTTCCCCAGCATGAGGGAGGGACTTTACTCAGTACAAATTAACCTTTTAAGCACCTCTGCCTAGTGAATTACATAAAAGGCCTGCCCTGGTCAGACCAGCTTGTCCTGATGTCCCCAGGGTGTGATCACATTTGGGCACCGTGCCTTGTATGACAGCATTGGCTTTGGAAGTGGGAATTAGTCATCCAGGAAAATTAGAAGATATGATCTCTTTGCTCAAGAAACCTGGATGCTATAATCCAAGATTCTTGCCAGGCCACACCTCTAATAATGTGAGGAGACTCTAAGGAGAAGTTTGTCTAGAAATTCTCTAACGTTCTGCTTTTGAATATGCTAGCCATATTAATCCATCCTCCTCCAAGGTGAGAAGCCTTAGAGAGATCTCGAACTAAGTTTACCACACATTTGCAGTTGTCTTAAAAAACAAAGCTCCTTTCCGAATGTTTACTACCTCCAAGCGTGGCTGCTGTGAGCGCGTAGGTTAGAGCATATGGTAACTGGAACAGTAACCAAGTGTTCTGGCTGCCCAAATGGTGAGGGAAGGAGGGAAAATCACAGCAAGTTAGGAGGCATGATGACACAAAATGCCAACACCCTTAAGGAGAGGCCAGGATTCTTCATCCCACCACGATCCTAAAGTCTAAGGCTGGCTGACTGTCAGGATGTGCTGCATTCTATGAGTCCTTTGTCCTTGGGCAGGTGTGTCCTTGGCCTCCCTTAATGAAAACCCTGCAGCCCTTGCCCCATCCCGGAGGATTTGAAAAATCAATGAGATCAAAGGCCAGATGGGGCTGGGTGAGTAAGCAAGTCACTATGTAGCCAGACTTTCTGTAAACACTTTCTTGGATGCCACTTCACTGCTTGATTCCGGAAAGCTGAGTTTTAGCAGCACGAGCTTGCTCAGTGCATCCCACCTCCAGATGGGTGCTGACCCCTCAACCTGTAAAGGTACTCCCTGACCATCTGTGCTCGCATTCTAATCTTGACAGCAGGGAGGGACTGAGCTGTCTCCCCACCAAGTTCTGTTCTTTCTCACAAAACCCTCCCCTCCAATGGTATCCTCAAGGTCAAGTCAGAACTCCTGACCACAGCACAAAGGGCCATGTGACATCTGGCCCTGGCAGCATCTCCAACCACCCTCTCCCCATTTCCTGCCTTGCATTCCTCTCTCACACCTCTTCAACCTCAGAGAACAAGTCCCATCCGGTCCCTCCCATCCCTGGAGTGACCTCCCAGAGCTCAGTCCACCCTAAGGCAGGTGTCACCTTCTCCAGGCAGTGCCTCCTGACCCAGGCATTAGGAGCAGATCTCCGCCCTCACCCCATACCAGACAGTGGACCCCACCACACCCTGACCACCTGGCACGGGGTAAGGCGCTCTCTTATAATCCTTCTAGTGCTTAAGCCTGAGTAACAGGGATGTTTTACAAGCATCAAAACAGATCACATTTCACAACTGACCCTTTCCTCTCCTTTATCTGATCCAGTGACAGTGAAGATCTGACTTTCAATTTCACAAAGAAACTGTTAAGAAGTAAAGGACAACCTTCCCAGGCTAAAGCAGTTCAGAAACCCAGAGGGAGGAAAAAAAAGTGGGGGCGCCTGGGTGGCTCAGTTGGTTAAGCATCTGACTCTTGATTCTAGCTCAGGTCATAATCTCAGGGTTCGTGAGTTCAAGCCCCACATTGGGCTACACACTGAGGGAAGGGCCTGCTTGGGATTCTCCCTCTCTCTCTCGTTCTCTCTCTCTCTCTCCCTCTCTCTGCCCCTTTCCTCCCTCTGTGCACGCATGGGCCCAATTTCTCTCTCCCTCTCTCCCTCTCACAATAAACAAACTTAAAAAGAAAAAAAGAGGGGCCCCTGGATTGCTCAGTTGGTTAAGTGTCTGACTTCGGCTCACTCAGGTCATGATCTCACAGTTCATGACTTCGAGTCCCGCATCGGGCTCTGAGCTGACAGCCCAGAGCCTGGAGCCCGCTTCAAATTCTGTGTCTTGCTCTCTCTGCCCCTCCCCTCCTTAACGTTAAAAAAATTTTTTTAAAGGAAAGAAAGAAAGAAAAGAAACCCAGGGTGAATGGGAGGTATTGCCAAAGAGGTCAGTGCAAGTTCTCGGTGGGGCCAAGGCCTGGTGTACCCCTGCTTTCGAAAAGAGGCTCCAAGAGTCTAACTGAAAGGCCCTACTTTCAAAATTATAATTATTGATTCAGAATATCAACCTTGAAGTTTAAAAAAAATCCAGGTGTATGTACAGGGGGCTGGGGGTGCTAGATAAGGACAGGGTTTCTGCCCAAAGGAAAATCAGCCAGTTCCCTTGTTCCTTCCTTTCCTCCCTTGTCAACTCTATTACTACGGCTCATCTGCTATCTCCCCACCAAGAGCTCAAGAGCTTCTGTGGTAGAGAAAGTGGCAGCCACCCCTTTGGGTTGGAAAGAGAGCTGCTGTGTGTGTGTGTTTGTATGCATGCATGCGTGCATGTGTACGTGTGTGTGTGTGAGTGTCTGCAGGCCCTTCCTCCATACCCCCCTCAATCCACACAACCCAGCACACACACAACGAAGGGACTCTGGGTGCCTTTCTCGTCCTCTTTTCCATTAACCACCCTCTAAGAGCCGAAGAAAGGGCTCTCCTAAATAAGCCAATTAAGGGTTCTCAATCTGGGGCTAAAAACATTCTAAAATGCTTCAAAATCTGTAAGGCAGTATGTTTTTCTGGGGACAAGATTCATCTGATTCTCAACGAAGTCAGTGACTCAAAAGATTAGGGGCTTTCTCACTCTACCCTTGCCCACCTGGAAATGCAGCCAGAAGTTCTCTCCCCGAGCATCTCATGCCCCAAAGATCTCTATGCCTCCACTCACAACCCACTCCATTCCTCCCTCGTCTCGCCCAAAGGCCCTTTCCCTGCACCTGACACCAGTTTTCTCCAGAATTGTTCAGTCTTTTCCCTCCAGCTGACCTCCCTAAGCACTGCTTTATTCTGCCCCAGCAGCCAAACCAGGCTCTCACCTTCAAACTGGCACTGATGCACTGGTCCTCTCCTCAACCTCTTGTTACTACCCTCCCCATTGGCATACTGCTAAATAAACTTTGACACCAGATAGCTCCTCCTCGCAGTTCCCATGGCCTCATGACACTAAGAGCTTACAGTCACCAGGCGCTTGTAATGAGCCAGGCACTATGCCAATCCTTACAACCATCCTATGAGGTAGGTGTATCATTAGTCTTCCCATCCTTCAGATGAGAAAACTGAGGCTGAGAGAGGCTGACTGACTTGGACAAAGTGACACCGTCAGGAACAGAGCTGGGGTGTGAATTGGGCAGAGCCTGCTTTCTGAGCCACCAAGTGATACTTCTCCCCAAGTGCTAAAGGCTGGCACAGAGCCCTCCTTGAACCGGCCCCAGCTTCCCCTTCCCCATCTCCTGCTGCTGCCCTCCCAGCATGCTCTGCTCTAACCAGACTGGCCTGTAACTGTTTCTCTAACTAATCATGCCTGTTTTTGCTCACTCACCCCATGCCCTCAGTCCACAGTAACATTATGAAGAGTCTTTCTCTGGGAAAGTCAAAGAAATGAACTGATGACCAGGGAATAATTAGATTTGAATGGGAAATCAGAGGCTATTCCAATGAAAAGGCTGGATGTGAAATTTCATATATATTATGCTCTGATATGGTTTTGAAAAATAGAGAAAAGACTAGAAAGAAATAATCACCAAATGATTGTCTCTGGGTGCAGGAATCTGGTAACTGCTTTCCTGCTTTTTTACATTTTATATTCCCTCCAAGCTTTCTAAATTAATATATATTATCTTTATTATTACCTTTATTATTAGGAGAAAAGAAAGAAGCAAGCCATTTCAAGGGATAACTTAGCTTTGTAATTGGGTATTGAGAAACTATGTCCTATGATCTCAGGGTGAGGAGGGCCGACAGTGGTACCCTGGGTGAGCACCTCTTTGTGTCTGGCCCAATACCATCAGCCGTGGTTCAAAGAGGAATCCACTGGTTGGAGCGCTTGGGTGGCTCAGTCAGTTAAGCGCCTGACTCTTCATTTTGGCTCAGGTCATGATCTCACGGTTCATGAGATCCAGTCCCACATTGGGCTCTGTATTGACAGCATCAAAACAAATCAAAGAGAAATCCACTGCGGCGTTTTTCCCTCTGTCGTATCCCAACCAAGTTCCAGTCTCTGATGAAACCTTCCAGCCCACTGCTTTTTTTTTTTAATGTTTACTTATATTTGAGAGAGAGAAAGCATGTGTACACACAAGGAGAGGAGGGGCAGAGAGAGGAGGACAGAAGATCCAAAGTGGGCTTGGCGCTGTCAGCAGCAAGCCCAATGTGGGGCTTGAACAAACAAACCACGAACAAGTTCATGACTTCAGGCAAAGTCGGACACTCAACCGACTAAGCCACCCAGGTACCTCTGGCCCACTGCCTCTTGATGGGATCCAACTCCTGAAGTTATTCCTCTCTCAACCCAAAAAAGTCCTCTCTGAACTCTGTCTTCATCTATTCTCAGCAATAATACAAATGATGACATTTTGGGGGCAGCCCTATTATCCTTGAGGCAGGGAGGGATGAAGAGCAAGAGCTCGAGAGTCAGGCCTATGTGACATAAATCCCAGCTTGGCCACTTATTAGTCATGGCCTCTCAGGCAAGTCCCTTATTTTAACCTCCATTTCCTTGTCTGTAAATAGTGGTATTACAGGGTCGTATCACAGGGCTGCTGTGAGGATCCATTAAGATCACACAGGAGGAGCACTCAGCAGGGTGCTGGGCCCCCAGTGAGCACTCACACAAAGGTTAGCAATCACTGCTGTTCCCACTCTCACCATGAAAGCAAACTTCCTCACTACTTCAACTGGTTGGCATGTGGCCTAATACTAAGATCCTTGAGGGACCCTGAGATACAGTGTTGTCTCCACTCCCCCATGGCCACCCAGTCATATCTTTCGGAGTTGACACACATATATCTGCAAGGTCATACCCAAGCCCCACCTGCCACCGCAGCTCTGAATCCCCCTGTGCTCACTGAGGTGCCGCGTTTGGAATGTCTAGTTTGGCATGTGGGGGCCATGTCCGTGCAGCCCTCCAGGCCCTGTGCCTTACGTACCTATCATCTTCTGGAGCAATGGCGAGTTGCCTTTTCCAAAGAGCACACAGAGGTCCAAGATCTTTGGGATGTCAAACAGGAAGTTATTGTAGAGGATTTCTCCAAACGCAGAGGGGGAAATGAAGTGTTCCTAAGGAACAGTGCAGAGAGACAGGATGAGAGACTGTCCGAAAGCATATCTTTGTGAAGGAATAGCAAACTCACAAGAAACAACAGGCTAATAAATGAAGGTCTGTCCACACTGTGGACATATCTGAGCCTCATATATTGACCAGGAGCAATAGCTGTTCTTCATTTTAATGTAAGAAGAAGCAAAAATACACTATAAAAAGTTGGTTGGGCATTCATCCTAAAATATTTATGGGTTGTAGCACCTGGTTGGTAAAGCATGTGACCCTTGATCTTGGGGTAATGAGTTTAAGCCCCACATTGGGTACAGAACTTATTTAAAATAAAAATAAAATATTTACAAGTAGATTACCACGATGTTTGGAATTGTTTTAAAATACTCCAGGAAAATAAAATACTCCAGAAAAAAAAAAAAAAAAGAAAATTCAGGGGAAGAAAGAAATAAGATTGGCAAAATATTGATAATTATTGAAGCTGGTGATGGGTATGTAGGATTCATTACGCTTTTGTATGTATTTAAAAATTTCTATACTACAAAATTAAAAACAAAAAGCAAGATCCTATTGTAAAAATAAATGTACACACATACCTATATCAAATGGAAAAAAATTCCCTGAAGGAATATGCATCTTAATGGCGGTTATTTTCAGGGAAAGGGATTTTGTGGGTGACTTTACCCACAAAATATTTCTGCAATGTTTGAATTGTTTAGAGACAGCATTATTTTTAAAAATGGAGGAATAAAAGTAAGTGTTTTTAAAAAGTACATATAAGTTCCTTGGGCACCTGAGTGGTGCAGTCAGTTAAGCATTCAGCTTCGACTCAGGTCATGATCTTGTGGTTCGTGAGTTCGAGGCCCACATTGGGCTGTCTGCTATCAGCACAGAACCTGCTTCAAATCCTCTGTCTCCCTCTCTCTCTGCCCCTCCCCTGCTCATCCTCTCTTTCTCAAAAATAAATAAACTTAGGGGCACTTGGGTGGCTCAGGCAGGTTAAGCATCCAACTCTTGGTTTTGGCTTGGGTCATGATCTCACAGTTTGTGAGTTTAAGTACCACATCGGGCTCTGTGCTAACAGTGTGGAGCCTGCTTGGGATTCTCCTTCTCTCCTTCTCTCTTTGTTCTTTCCCTGCTTGTATTCTCTCTCTCAAAATAAATGAATAAACTTTACAAAAATGTAAAAAATAAAAAACTTTCAAAAAAAAAAAGCACATACAAGTTCCTTTAACAAATCAGAATCAATGTTTTCACCCTCTGAAGCATAAAAAAAAGGCAGTCACATGTCTATTGGCAAAGGGCCCTCGGCTCCTATTGATGAAAATACCTGATGTAACACAGACCCGGTGAATTTGCGGATAAGGGGGGAGGCACAGAGTTCTTCCCCAATGGTGGGAATAAAGGCAGAGGGGAGACAAAGAGGAAACGCGACACTTTCAGAGCCTTCCTTCCCAGGGGCGGGAGAGTCGGGCACAGAGGTATTAGGTGTCAGGTGGCGCCCTGTCGCTGGATCAGGGGCTTACTTTGGATTCCTTATGAGTGGACATGCGGAGGAAAGTGAGGAAAATACTTCGATGGAGCCGTTTCTGCATGTCAACAACCTCAGGGGCCGGGGCCACCCACTCGTCGAACTTTCGGGGGACATAGCTCAGATAGGAGTCCAGGCACTTCTGCAGGGTTTCATCGAAGATAACCTATGCCAGACAACAGATCAGAGCAAGGATTTGTCACTGAGGCCCAAGGGCTTGTGGGTAGACTGCGCAAGGGCTCATGGCCTACCAGCCCTGGCCTAAGGCAAACACTCCAACCCCAAGGGACTAAGGAGGTATGAATGAGCTGAGGGCTAAACACAAGTTTCTAAAAATGACACGTTGGAAGGCGTTGTGTAAACATCATTAAGATCGTGATACAAGACAGAACAATCCAAACCACAATTTGCTGTTAAGGATCCAGTGTAAGAAGTAGAGAAAAAAGCATCTCCTAGGGGGAGAAAAACAACGACAGCAACCAACCAACGGCATGTCATGTGCTTTGTCTTAGTGTTAATTTTGATAGAATGTTACCTGGCACCAGAATTTATCGTGAGGCAAGGCCAGGAGCCAGTCGAGGTCATTGGCTACGAAGGTGGCGCGTTCCAGGTACTCCTCCACTAGGGCGGGAATGTTGTCTTTAGGGGGCGGTTTGTATAACACAAAATACCGGTCTGCCTTCTGCTCGGGGTGCTACGGATCCAAAAACCACGTGTTAACGTGGCAGAGGTTAGTCAGCGAGGGCCCATTTGCCAACCCACAGCAATGACAACACTTGGCTGTTCCAACCGGTGACCCTCCAAGGAGTTTTAAAGCATAAAGAACCAAGTGTCTCTAACAAAGGGGGCTTGGTTGCATCCAGGGAACACTAGGCAGGCATTCAAAACCATGTGTTTTGGAGGATATTGAATGACATGGGGAAAGGTCAAGGGAAGAGAAAGCAGGATATGAACCTATCTAATATAAGCAGTTTGGGGATTTTTAAAGAAGTATATATTTAACACAGGTTAAAAAAAACTGGCGCGGTGGGGGGAGTAACATCCCAAAGCTAATAGTGATTACCTTCTGTCGGGGGTAATGAGGGTTTGAATATATTTTCCAATTAAAAAAATCTATACGTGTATTGATTTTTCAGTTATTGTGTAATTACATGAGGGAGAACACATCTTTTCTTTCAAAACCTACAACCCTGCCAAGAGGGGAGTCTCCTTGGACGATACTCCTTGTCCCCATGTCCTCCCAGGGGTGACCGCTCATCATCTGGTAAGTGTCCCTGCAGGCCTTTTCTAGGCTTTTATGGGAAAATATACCCATAGAAGGTATTTCAGATCTGTTTTCATCTTTCTTACATAGAACAGTATCATACTGTATGTATCATGCCATATCCTTCTTAGAATCAGAGGGAAAAAAAAACCTCAGGAATTTTTTTCTGTTAAAGATGCTAATCCAGAAATAACAGGTCTCAGCTTAGAATCACAAGTTCTTTCTTCCAACCCTTACCTTGCCATGAACAAACCTTATTTTGTTCACCTTAAAGATGAGATGAGCTCAGTTTTCTCCTCTGACTACATAAGGGCTGCTTTCTCCAGGGGAAGTGGTAATAGGAGGAAGGCTGGGCAACATCTCAGCGGTTATCAACCATAATCCACCCACTTCCAGGTCTGTCAGTTCAGGGGGACAGGAAAGTCATGACTGATTGGCCACTTTTCTCAAGAACTCCCTATGCCTCCCTACTGCCTAATGCAAGTCTTCAAACTGTGGAGTCTTTGAGTCACACAAGGATTCCTTGGAGGCCAGCTAAGAGGTGGATCTTCAGAACCCCTCTCACTGAAATCAGAATTTAAGGGATGCCTGAATGACGCTGTCAGTTAAGTTTCAGACTTCAGCTCAGGTCATGATCTCACAGTTCATGGGTTTTTGAGTTCAAGCCCCGCATTGGACTCTCTGCTGTCAGCACAGAGCTCGCTTTGGATCTTCTGTCTCCCTCTCGCTCTGGCCTCTCCTGCTCGTTCTCTATTTCTCTCAAGATAAATAAAAACTTTAAAAAAAAAAGAAAAAAAAAGAAATCAAGATTTATACAGTGGGCTTCCAGGTACAAATTTTTTGAAAAAGGGAATCCTGCTGACCAAAACAAATTCAAATCTACTCTCTAGGACTTAAGTTCATCTCTTTGATTTCTAAGCTCTTCCCCTCCTCTATATGTTGACATCTCCTCTCTTAGGTCACTTCCTAGGCAGGGCTACTCATCGCCCCCTACTCCTCTGACAGATGTGCTCGCGCACACACACCCTGAAATTCTACCTTCCTTGCAATCTTACTAATGTTTACTGGCACACTATTGTGTGCCATGTGCATGTTCATGTACATGAGGAAAACATCTGCGTGCTCACAGAGCCTATGCTCCAGAGGGGCAGATGCACATCTAAGCCATCAAGTGAGCACAAAACAGAGGAAGTGACAGCTCAAACCTGGCAAAGGGACCGTGGGAGTGCAAAAGGTGATTATTTGCACCTGGGGGACAAGGGACAACTTCCCAGAGCAGGCAGCATCTAAGGGGGCTTTGAAAACTAAGAAGGATTTTTAGATGGAAGAAAAGGTATTTTAAGAAGGGATAAAAATGGGCCATGAAATAAAAGGGACCTAGAATGCACTGAATGGGGGGAAATAGATTTGGAGGAAGAGAACACTGGAATGGTGCTAATAAAAGCCACCACTTGGGGCATCTGGGTGGCTCAGTCGGTTAAGCATCTGACTTTGGCTCAGGTCATGATCTCAGGGTTTGTGAGTCTGAGCCCCACACTGGGCTCTATGTTGACAGTGTGGAACGCACCTGGTATTCCCTGGTATTCCCTCTCCCTCTCCCTATCCCTCCCCAACTTGCACACATGCATAGTCCCTCTCTCTCTCAAAATAAATTAACTGAAAAAAAATTTTTTTAAAAGCCACCACTTGGGGCGCCTGGGTGGCTTAGTCGGTTAAGCGTCCGACTTTCGCTTGGGTCATGATCTCGCGGTTCGTGGGTTCGAGCCCCGCATCTGGCTCTGTGCTGACTGCCAGCTCAGAGCCTGGAGCCTGTTTCAGAGTCTGTGATTCCCTCTCTCTCTGACCCTCCCCTGCTCATGCTGTCTCTCTCTCTCTCTCCTAGAAATAAAAACATTTAAAAAATAAATAAATAAAAAATAAAAAAATAAAAGCCGCCACTTAACAGGGACCTGCCCAATGCCAGGCTGCTGAGTAGGTGTGTCCAACAGCCTATTTCTTTTTTATCTACAACTACTTAAAAGGGAGGTAGTATTCTCCCCATGTTATGGAGGAGGAAACAAAGAATCAGTAAGGTTCAGGAATTTTGCTAAGGTCACAGGGCTAAGGAGGCAACTGAGGCAAGATGTGAAGCAAAGCTTATGCTGCTGACCTACTGAGTGACCTACAGTACCCATGTGCCATCCTGGTCTCCCTGCTTATCCCTGCTCAGCTCCGACCTCGTCTCCCCAACTTCCACCCCTGACTAGGTTAGGGGTTCACTGGGTCTCCCCAAACACCTGCCCTCTGTGCTTTCCCAACCATAGCACCTGCTGAACTGTATCAAAAGTACTTTCAGATCAGTGGTTACTGCAGATGGGGAGAGAGGAAAGAATGGGACATAGAAGGGCACAAGGAAACTTTTGATGAGAGTGGTAGAAATGTTCATTATCTTGATTACAATGATGGTTTTGTGGGTATATACTAGTGTCAACACCAACCAAATTGTATACTTTTATTTTTTTAGTTTTTTAAATCTTTTATTTATTTCTGAGAAAGAGAGAGAGAGACAGCGTGAGCAGGGGAGGGTCAGAGAGAGAGGGAGACACAGAATCTGAAACAGGCTCCAGGCTCTGAGCTAGCTGTCAGCACAGAGCCTAACATGGGGCTCAAACCCATGAACCAGGAGATCATGACCTGAACCGAAGTTGGATGCTTAATTGACTGAGCCATCCAGGTACCCCCCAAATTGTATACTTTAAATATGTGCAGTTTAGGGGGCCTGGGTGGCTCAATCAGTTAAGCATCTGACTTCGGCTCAGGTCACGCTGTCATCGCTTGTGGGTTTGAGCCCCATGTTGGGCTCTGTGCTAACAGCTCAGAGTCTGGAACCTACTTTGGATTCTGGTTCTCCCTCTCTCTCTGCCCCTCCCCTGCTTATGCTCTGTCTCTCTTTCTCAAAAATAAATAAATATTAAATATGTGCAGTTTAGTGTGCTTCAATGATGCCCCAATAAGGTTATGTAAAAAGGGAAGGCCTGCCTTCTCTGTCTCCCCCACCAGTCTGTGGGTCTCCGGAAGCCATCTGAGCCTTGCTCACCACAGCATTCCCAGTCCTTAGAATAGTGTCTGACATTGAGCTGACTCTCTGTATACATTTACTGGCTGGACAAAGAATGAAGGTGTGTAACGAAGGACTAGATCCCACCAAGTTCTTTGAAGGACCTTGGATGCCAAATTCAAGAGTGGGGACTTTATTCTGTAGGTAACAGGAGCCATGGGAGATTTCAAGGCAGACAGCAGCAGACTCCAGCTGTATCTTCTACCCTTCAAGCCTGGCTCAGGTCCCACTTGCTCTGTGAAGCTTTCTGGACATTCCCTGCCCATGAAACTTCTATTCTGCTTATCTTGATAAGAAACCATTTTATACAGCTCTTCAAATGTTCCACTTATATGAGTTCTGTCTTCCTCTAGACCTCATTCACTCATTCTGGCCCAAGACTTAATTTCTTTTGGATTTTCAAGAGCACCAAGCGTGTGCTGTGTGTGCAGTTAGCTACTCAATAAACACTAGCTCCACCTATCACCCTGCAAAGGCAGCATAGTGGCTGTCCCTTGATTAGAGATCTTCTTGTCCTAAGTTGGGACTAAAGAGACAAAGATACAGGGGCATCTGCCTGGCTCAGTCAGCTAAGCATCCAACTCTTGGTTTTGGCTCAAGTCATGATCTCACAGTTTGTGGGATCGAGCCTTGTGTCCGGCTCCGTGCGATGACACACAGCCTCCTTAGGATTCTCTCTCTCTCTCTCTCTCTCTCTCTCCCACTTGTGCTCTCCTCCTTCTCTCTCAAATAAATAAACCTTTAAAAAGAGAGAGAGAGACAAATATACAGTGGGTAAATATCTCTTCAACACGGTCAATAAGACCACTCCTTGATCAGGCAGCTGATCCTTCTTCCCACCTACTTTCCATTCGGAGCTTCTGCCACTGTCACTGTTGTCATCATCACCACTATCGAGTGCTTACTATATTCTGGTCACATGGCCAAGTATGTGTGAGATTTAACACAAAGCTTGTGTGCCTTAACTCAATGATACTGCTTCTACCCAAGTCACTGGTGGTTGGTGTAGGACTCAGGCCCTCTCAGGACTCCAGGACAGTATACTTGGGTCCTCCTGCCAGGTTCGTCCTTCTGCCACTGCTCTGCCCAGCTAGTGCTTATTCCCCCTTCAATACCTAGTTTGGGACTCCCCTCTTTCAGGACACCTCCCCTAGCTGTACATGCCCCACCACCGTGCCCAAGACCTCCCTGCCCTACACAGTCCTTCAGTCTAGATCAGTGGCTTGGGCTCTGCACTCATATCGCCACCTGGACTTCTATCACAACCCTGATCACACTATAGAGAAACTACTGGTCTGCTTTTCTCTTAGTCCATATACCCCTCAAGGCCAGGGACCATGTCTTTTTTCTCTGTAGCCCCAGCATCTGGCACAAAGCCTAGTTGGGGTTCTTGACTCATTTACTGAATGTTTCCTGAGAGAAATGAACCTGGCACTGGGAAACAGAATAAAGGGAAGGGACCAGATCTCTGTTCTCATGGAGCCCACAGCCTTGCAACCTAGGTATTAAGTGCATGGGGAAGAAGTGAGGTGGAAAATCAGAGTGAACTACTTAAGGAGTCAGTCTCCACCAGCCCAACAAAACTTTCTGTGTTTGTGTGTGTGTGTGTGTTTTAATGTTTCTTTAAATTTATTTTGGGAGTGAGAGAGTGAGAGTGACAGAGTGAGAGAGAGAGAGAGAGAGAGAGAGAGAGAGAGACTGCAGTGAGGAGCTGCAGAGAGTGGAGAGAGAGAATCCCAAGCAGTTCCGCACTGTCAGCACAGAGTCCAATATGGGGCTCGAACTCACAAACTGTGAGATTATGACCTGAGCTGAAATCAAGAGTGAGACCCTTAACCAAATGAGCCATCCAAGAGCCCCAGAACTTTCTGTGTTAATGGAACTGTTCTATACCCATGCTAAAAAATACAGTACACATTTACCACATGGGCTATTTTAATTTAAATTATCTAAAATTAAATTAAAAATGCAGTTCTTCAAACTATCCACATTTCAAGTGTGCGATCCCTACATGTGGCGAATGACTACTATGGCTACTATACTGAGCAGAACAGTTGTAGATTTTCTGATAAATATCCTCCTCACGTAAAAAGGTTATGAAAACAAACTCGCAGGCTTTCTAGCAGAAAAGTTAAGGGTATGAGGGTCAGTCTAGCTAGGCTCCCATCCTGGCACCCCTAACTTCCCAGTTCCGTGACCCTGAACTTTCAGTTTCCTCATCTGTAAAATGGGGACAATCAAAACACCTACTCACAGGTCTATGGTACAGCTTAAATGAGATAATCCAAGCAAAGTGTTTAGAAAGGTTTGGCCCAAAGAAAGTGCTCTACAAATGTTAAATCCTATTACTAAAGAGTAATTAGAAAATAAAAGGAAGCCATCCAGATAGCAGGAAATAAAATACCAAGCTCTTGTTTCCCACGACTTTACTCAAGCCCCCTAGAAAATACTTCCTGCCACCTTGTTTGAGGAAGCTCATATCCTTGGGAAAACAGTAAGGGGCTGTGGGGACTCCAGTCCCCACATCTGTCTCCTGCAGCAGTCTGGCACCTCTCCGCAGCCCTAATCTCTCTCTGCAGCTAGTAATCGGCACACTCACAGCCTCCTTATTTTTCAGTCTCCCAAGCCCTGCAGAGTTGGTATGTGGCAGGGGGTGCTTCTTAGCCCACTACAATAAAAGACAGGCTGACCTCCGAAACTGGTGTTCCCCCTGAAGTGTGGATAATAGGTGAGATAGCTCTGAAAAAGGCCTACTTGAAACCTGAACACTTCCCGCAGGGTCAAATCCCCAAACCCGACTTTGGGTTGGATCTTTTTTCTAGGCCAGCTTGGGTTGAGTCAGAACTACCATGAGACTCTGATTCAAAACGAAATGCTTTAGAGGAAAGGTGGCGGGTGGCAACATGGAAAAAAATACTACTCAAATTCAAGCTGCTGCTCAGAAAGGAAACTTCTGCAACCGGGCCTGGAAGGACCTCGTAGGTCCCAGCTACTGAATTACTGACTGTGGCCCTCGGGTCATTCTTGGAACAGATAAAGGAGGAATTTGCTTTTTGCTTCTGAAATTGCAAGAATGATAATATCAAGCTGAACGGCCTCAAGGTACTGGCTCACCAGCGCTGGTGAAGTCCTCAGTTTTCCTGTCTTCAGGTCCGTGTGGGTGATCTGGAGTTGGTCCAAGGGCAGAGATGGCATTGTGCTGCGTGACCCTCCTGTAAGGAATATGGATGGGAAGAAGAGAGCAGACACATAGGCTCCTGGTGGAAGGGGCCTGCTCTGGAACTGATCCCAGAGCCAAGAGAGAAGTTTCACCCTCTGGCCTCAGGAGGCTCCTGACTTTGGCCTTGAAGATCCAGTTCCCACACCTATTAATTCAGACTGAGGTGAATTTCTGCCCAATGCAGCAGTTTCTCACTGAGGAGGAAAACACTCTCCAAGTGACTTCGGATATATTCCCACCTTCTTTGTGTCGTATTGGCTAAAAGCACATAGATTATTTTGGGGAGCACCTGGGTAGCTCAGTCGGATGGGTATAACTTCGGCTCAGGTCATGCATCTCATGGTTCGTGCGTCTGAGCTCTACATCAGGCTCTGTGCTGACAGCTCAGAGCCTGGAGCCTGCTTCAGATTCTGTGTCTCCCTCTCTCTCCACCCCTCCCCAACTCATGCTATGTCTCTTCTCAAAAATGAATAAAACGCTAAAAAAAAGTATATAGATTGTTTTCATTATGGCTCCAACTCTGTGGTCCCTCTGAGCTCTGTGAAGACACTGCCTGGGCTCTTTTTCTCTTGCTATGCTTTCCATGACAGACCTGGTACAGAGTTGGTCTCATCAAATGTTTGATGAGTGACTGAATATGAGGACACTTTTCTTAAGAATTCTAACCAGATTGGCAGATTTTTGAGGGAATGGAGTAATGAGCCTTTCCTCACTTATAAAGAGTTTTAAGGTTTTACAACTTCCCTAGGCTTCAGGGAAAAAGGACATGGATGAACAGAAGGACCAGAGAGGACAACGGAATTCACAGAAACCTGCCAGTGTGAGCTCTCTTCTGCAGAGGCCCAACCCCACCTCAGAGTCAGTGAATGGCAGACATCATGTCTCTTGCCTTCCCATCCAATGTTCTTTCCATAATTCTACTTGGCCTGACCCACAGAAAGGGACACGCATATTGGCTGAATCATGGAATGGAAGTGAATTAGGCCCCTAATTACTAATGGAAGACATCCCATAAAAGACCAGCACAGTCTCAATGACAACATAAAGACATACTGAGGCTGGGATAAGGAAACCATCTGTCATCTCCTGAGAACCTCACAGAGGAGCTGAGGGGCTCAGTCAGCTGTGAGTTACAAGGTGTCCCGTATCTCAGGTATCAGGCCAGGTCCTGGTGTTATTAAGACAGACTGATAACACAGGGGCTCTGTCCCACAGGAGCTTATAGTCCAATAATTACAATGATAATGGCATCAGCAGCAACATGCATATCACATGCTGGTGCTTTTCCTAGGCCTTTTCTCAGCATTAACACACTTGGCATATATTAATGCTTGTGACAACTCTAAGGTTGAGTCTATTTTTATCCCCATTTCATCAATGTGGAAACAGGGACTCAGAGAAGATGAGAAACTTTCCCTGGGCCTCAGTAGTTGGTGAAGCTGGCTGGCTCTTAACCATTAGCTGTACTGAGTCTAGTGATAGTGTAGTTGAACTTGGGTATTGTTGTCAGGAAAGCACTTCTAGGGAGCCTAAAATATCAAGAGAGCCTGAATTGAGTCTTTATAGTGGAGATTAGTCAGGAAGAAGGGTACTCCAGGCAGAGGATACAGCAGACGCAAAGGTAAGGAGGTAAGAACCAGCTTGGTACATAAAGAACCTTAGTTCATGGGCTGTTTTAAAGAAAGACTGTGAGGGGCGCCTGGGTGGCTCAGTCAGTTAAGCTTCTGACTCCAGCTCAGGTCATGAGCTCACAGTCTGTAGGTTTGAGCCCCACATTGGGCTCTGTGCTGACAGCTCAGAGCCTGGAGCCTGCTTCAGATTCTGTGTCTCCCTCTCTCTCTGCCCCTCCCCACTCATGCTCTGTCTCTCTCTGTCTCAAAAAAAATAAAAAAAAAAATTAAAAAAAAAAAGACTGTGAGCTAGCCATTCTAAAAGGATGTAAAAGAGAGAGGACCACTCTGTCTAGTCCTCAAGGCTTATTCCAGCTCTAGAATCTCAGTGGGTTAGACATGTGCTCCCTGCACACACGAGGTGGCCTCAAAATAATCACAAGGTGAAGTAATGAAAGGGGCTTGGGTAAGTTTTCACCTCTCAGCTTTGCAAAACATAGATAAAGTATACATATTGCACATACAGTATTTCTAATCAAGTTACTATCTTACTAGCTTCTCACAACAACCCAGTTAAGGACAAGGATTATTATGTTCAGATGTCCAATGAGGGACTCTGATTTGCTGAAGGCAGATACATTAGTGGCCATGTTGAAATTGAAGCCCAGGCCTTCTGCCTTGGCATCTGGGTCTCTTATGCTGAACATACTAAAAATATTTATTTCCTAACCCCCTAGTGATGCTGGGAGGGCAGCTGGAAACACCAGGGGTCTGCTCACCAGACAGAACCTAAATGACTCACAGTCCTCATTCTTTCCATATTCACCTTCCAAAGACAGTTGTGGGAGTGTCCAATGTAGGGACCTAGGCTGGGGAAAGAGCCATAGTAGGTGGTGGCTCTTTGTCCTTTAAGTTCCAAGCTCCAGAGGCCAGGCCAAGATGGGTAGAGACAACTACCTGATTTCAGAAGAAATCCACCCATACAAGCCAGTGCCTGTAAGGGTGGTTCCAGACCCTGGCTAATGTGGTGGTTAGAAGACAGTTTTATAGTTCTGCAGCCTGGGTTCATATCCTGGCTCCACCTTTTCCTACTCATGTTTGAGACCTTGAGACAGTTCCTTAAACTCCCTAAGCCTTGATTTCCTCACCTGTAAAATCAAGATGTGAGAAGTAATCAATGTTAAGTGTTCAACACAGTACTTGGCACATAATAAGCACTCACTGAAGTATGGTTGTGATTATAAGTCCCAACTATAGGCAGAACACTTTGGAGTTCCTCATTTACTCAGTGAACGCTGATTGAATACATTCTAGGTCCTGGGCATATAAATGATTATTCAGTGTGATCAGAGCTGTAATAGGAAATTTCCAAAATAAGCACAGCAGAGACAGGTAAGATGACCCATAACTAGTTGTTGAAGGATAGGAGGAAAAGATGGTTAGGAAGAGCATTTCAAGCAAAGAACAAGTGTGAACAAAGACTCAGAACCAATCGTTTTGAAGGAAGAAGGAGACATCTGGCATGGCTGAAAACACAAGGTCAGGAAGAGGATGATAGTAGAGGTGAGATTGGATAGAAAAGACAAAGACATTTTAAAAAGAGCCTCCAGGGGTACCTGGTGGCTCAGTCAGTCAAGTCTCCAACTCTTGATTTCAGCTCAGGTCATGATCTCACGGTTCGGGAGACAGAGCCCCACATTGGGCTCTGTGTTGACAGTCGGGAGCCTGCTTGGGATTCTCTCTCTCTTTCTGTCTCTCCCCTGGTCACTTGCTCTCTCTCTCTCTCTCTCAAAAAAAAAAAAAAAAGCTTCCAATGCTATACTAAAAAATTTTGGTCTTTCATTTGAAGGCAGTGAGGAGTCATTTAAGTAGAGAAGAGATATAATCAGAAAGAAAAGACAATAACCTGGTGGCAGAGAGGCTGCCTATGAACCCCTGGAGAGCAAAGACCATATTAATGATTAATGATGAGTCATTTTTGATCACCTACTATGTGCCAAGCACTAAAGCCTGGTTTTGACATGTCCACTAATACCAAGGTGGACAAATAATAGACTTGGTCCTGCCCTTCATTGAGCTTACACTCTTTATGGGAAAGACAGATATGGATCAAATAGCCATACAAACCAGTTATACCATGATGTATGCTATGTAGGTCAGGCCCCTGGGGCCGTGACAGCACTTAATAGAGAGAACGAACTTGAGGAAGAGAGCATGTCAAGGAAGATCTGAGTTTTCATCTCAAGTATGGGTAGAAATTAACTAGGCAAAGACTAGACTCTAAATTCCAAAAAGGCTCTAACTTCCATCTGTGTCCACCAGTGCATCCTTCATGCCAAGCAAGGCAGAAGTCAAAATGGCTTTCTATAGAAGGTGAGCTTGGTGCAAGCACCAACTACAATAAGGCCTGGGAGAGTTCCCTGGGCTACTGCTGCTTCAGCTGACTGTCATCACTCTTCTAGTCTCAATTCAATATTACTTTCCTCAGGGACGTTCGCAGACCGCCCGATCTAAAGTATTCACTCCGCTGTTACTGTCATATCTTTAATTATATCTTGTGCCTTTATGTGTCGCTGACTGTCTCCTCCCACTGGACTGTATGCTCCATGTGGGCGGGTGCCTTGATTGTCTTGCTGTTTGTATCCCCAGCGCCTAGATCTGCGCCTGGTACTAAGGAGGCGCTAGACATGTATTTGTTGAACGAATGAATGAACTCTAAGGAAACTGAAACCCAGAGTGAGAGTAGGAGGTCTGTGACTTGTCCAAGGTCACTCTGGGGCTGAGCCTCGAACCCGAGACTCACGACTCTGGCGGCCTGGCCTCTGGGGCGACACACGGCCCCTGGGGCAGCGTCAGTCTCGGCCCCGACAGGCAGGTTGTGAGGCCCGTGGCCGCCGGAGACTCGTCCCAGACCGATGCCCCCTATTCGGCAGGGCCCAGCCACGCACTCACCTCGGCGGCTCCACTACCGGCGCTGTGCCGCCCAGCCGCCGCCGCCTCCGTCCACGGTGACAGCTCCCAGTGCGCCGATACTTCCGGGGTCAAACGGCGATTCCGCAGGCGCAGACAGGAAGCCTCGGCCCCGCCGCCGTTCCCGGTGCTAACTGCCTTCGGGAAGACAGACCCGTGGTCACGCCCCCAGTCTTAAGACTCCGCCCCAACAAGGAACAAGCTCGACTGTAACCACATGCCCTGCCCCCTCTCTTCTCCCAAGAGGTTCAACCTATTGGAAAGTACTAGTGTTGTACCTGGCTTTACAGGATCTCAGGTTTCCACCTCCTTCCTAACTTCTCAGTCATTGCTTTACAAATTTAGTCCAAAAGAGTAGTTTTAACAAGTCGAAAGCATAAACATGGTGCTGAGCAGGAAAAAGCAGACAAAGTGTTACAGACTACAATTTTGTTAATAAAAACTTATAGGACAGGCAAAACTAGTGAGTGGTGATGGGGTTAGAATTGTGGTTACCTCTGGAGCTCATGACTGGAAGAGGCCAAAAGCGAGACTGGGGACATTCCAATAAATGTGTTCAATTAGGAAGAGTCATCAAATTGTACACACCTATGAGTTGTGCACTTTCCTATGTGTATGCAATGCAGACAGGTTTTTGGTTTTGTTTTTGTTTCAAATCAGGAAGACTGCATATAGCCATCTTAAAAGCAAAATGCAAAATTTCCACAGAATGTCTTAGGCAGTATGGGCTGGTGTTGCTAAATCTGGCTATGCATTAGAATCGTCATAGAAAGCTACTTAAAAATTCATAACCCGAGGGGCACCTGGGTGCTCAGTCTGTTAAGCGACCAACTTCAGCTGAAGTCATGATCTTACTGTTCATGAGTTCGAGCCCTGCATCCAGCTCTCTGTTGTCAGCACAGACCCGATTTGGATCCTTGGTACCCCCCTCTCTCTCTGCTCCTCTCTCTCTGGTTCTATCTCTCTCTTTATTTCTCAAAATAAATAAACTTAAAAAAATACACAACCTGGCCTTCACCTCAGTGCCTAGCACATGGTAAGGATTCGAAAACCACCACTGCCATTGTCATGAGAGTGTTATGGAATCCCCTAATGGAACACAAAACCCAGCCCTGTGAGTCATGAAATACTATCCAGCACTCTCCTAGTGCCAGGCCCTGCTGTCTGCACTGGGGTCATAAGGAATGACAAGCACAGTACCTGGCCCCAAGAAGCTTACAAGATGGGGGTGGCAAGAAAACCAAAAGCTATAAGGATTTGTGATGAATGTGGGATGTTAAGAAAGTAGCGGAGATGGGCTCTGAACCAGAAATAGGATGGAGAGGTTGGATACTATATTAGTTATGTATTGCCGCCTAACAAATTACTACAAACTTTGCAGCTAATAACAACACACGCTTATTATTTCATATTTACTATGGACCAGGAATCTGGACACAGCCTAACTGACTCCTTTTCATCAGAGTCTTCCATAGGCTGCAGTCAAGGGATCAGTCCGGGCTGGATCTCATCTGAAGGCTCAACTGAAGAAGGATCTCCTTCCAAGTTCATATGGCTGTTGGCCAAATTCAGTTCCTTCCTGGTTGTTATTCTGAAAGCCTCAGTTCCTAGGTGGATTTTGGCCAGAGGCTACCCTCAGTTCCTTAACACATGGGCTTGTCCAATGCAGCAGCCTGCTTCATCAAAGTGTGTAAGCTGAGAAGGCAATAGGGAGAGTTTGCTAACAAGACAGCAAGGCAGAAGTCACAATCTCATGTATCTCAATCAGGAAAGTAGCACCATAGCACCTTTGCCATGTTCAATTTTTTAGAAGCAAGTCAAGGTCCAGCCCACACTGTGAGGAGGGAATTACATAAGGGCATAAACACCAGGAGGTGGGAACCATTAGGGGTCACCTTAGAGTCTGCCTGGCACAGATTCTTAGAGGACACACATCAACTCCAGGTCTTCAAGAAGAGGAAGCGGAGGTGCAGAGAGGTAAAGCTTGATTTACCTCATGGAGCAATGACTATGTTTGTCAGGCCTTTATTCCATCACAGGTACTGGACTAAGTAAGTATTATCTCCTTGACTCTTTATAAGAATTATAAGGGGTGCCTGGCTGGCTCAGTCGCTAGAGCATGTGTCTCTTGATCTTGGGGTTGTAAGTTTGAGCTACATATTGGGTGTAGAGATTATTTAAAAATAAAATCTTCAAAAAAATTGTAAGGGGTAGTAATTATTATTATCCCATTTTACAGAGAGGTTTAGAGACCAAACCGGGGTCACAGAGCTTATATGTTGATGGAGTGGGGATTTGAACCCAGCTTTGTCTAGCTCCAGAGCTTGCCCTCATAACCTCCTTACCAAGGGCTAGCCCAAGTTCTATGAAACAAGTTTGAGGGTCTCAAGTCCAGGAAAAATTCTGTGGCCAAATATTGCAAGCTGTTTCAAAACAATGGGTGCTTCCTTTAATGTTTTTTTTTTAATTTATTTATTTCTGAGAGAGAGCGTGTGAGCAGGGGAGAGTCAGAGAGAGAGGGAGACACAGAATCTGAAACAGGCTCCAGGCTCTGAGCTGGCAGTCAGCACAGAGCCTGACGCGGGGCTCAAACCCACAAACCATGAGATCATGACCTGAGCCGAAGTCCGACGCCCAACCGAGTGAACCACCCAGGTCCCCCTGGGTGCTTCCTTTAACTTCTGTCATTTTTAGGCAAAGCTGATCATCTAGGAAGTGTTACCAGCCTGACTCCAGGAACTTAGGAAATTTCTAGTAGAAGTTTCTGCTTCACTGTCAATCTTACCTTTTAGGAACTAAACCCCTAGAAGCTTCTGCCTAGCTTTCAACCTTACTTTTTAGAAATAAACTAACAAACTATTGGAACAGAGAAAGAAGCATTTGAGGAAGACCCCTGCACAGATGAATCAGAAAGCACCAGAAGTGACCAACAGTTACCTAATCTCATTGTAGTGTTCAAATCTCCTTCTGAACATTCATCCCGAGCTCCATCAAAGGAGGCTGCCTTCCCTTTTTCAAAGAGCCACAGCTTTGGAAATTATTCCCCATAATCTCCTTATTTGTACAAATAAAGATTACTTGTGTGGCAACTCCATCTGATGTAGTCTCTTTCTATAAATCACCAAGGAGCAGACCCACTTTGGGTCTGGTAACAGAGGGGCAAAAAAGTGCCAGAAATTCCCTGGGTTTTTTCCCTCTGGCGCCACACACGTTGGGCACACAGGAAATATAATCTGTATTTTGGTGATTGGTTGGAAGGAAATCATTTGTAGCAGCCTTTGGCACAGAGAAAGCTTAAAACAAGATTTCTGGCAAACATGTATGGATACATTTCATCTTTCCTCATGGGTGTTAATATCACTAAGACTTTGGAACTAAACAACAGAACTGTAAAAAGACAAATCATCCAATAAGACACCTAACTTCTCCAAATGTGTCATAGTTTCCTCGTCTGTTAAAAGGGGTTGTGGGGACACTTAGCTGGTTCAGTCTTTGGAATATGTGGCTCTTGACCTCGAGGTTGTAGGTTCAAGTCCCATGTTAGGTATGGAGATTACTTAAAAATAAAATCTTAAAAAACGGCAGGGGGGGGGTCATTAATACCCGCTTCATGGTCATCAGGAGGTTTAATGAAATAATAATGTAGACAATGCCAGGTACATGATAGGTGCTCAAGAAATTTATTGGGAAGGAAAGAAGGAAGGAAGGAAAGAAAGAAGGAAAGAAGGAGATTCCCATTTAGAGTGTTAACCCTTATATTTCCTTTACCTTAGTTTTCTTTTCTTTGCTTAAAGAGATTAATAAGGAATCTGAGCTTCCAAAGGAGACATCTTTGTCTAAGGTAACATATGTCCAATTGAAATTAAATTAAAAACCCATTTTAGGGGCACCTGGATGGTTCAGTCATTAAGCATCTGACTTCAGCCTGGATCAGGATCTCACAGTTTGTGATTTTGAGTCCCACATCAAGTGAGTTCAATCCCTACTTCCGGTGAGTGCAAGCCCTTCTTCAGATGAGCTCAAGCCCCTCTTGGGGTGATCTTGAGCCTCACTGCAGATGAGCACAAGTCTGACTTCTGGTGAACACAACCCCCACTTCGAGTGAGCCCCTCTTCTCTCTCTCTCGCTTCCTCTTCCTCTGTCCCTTGCTCACTTGTGCCCCCCCCCAAAAAAAACAAAGCCATTTTAACAGAAGAAGCCTTAAGCCATACATTAATCACCCAATATGAAGGAATTTGGGGGCTTCAGTTGTCTAGATTAAAAATAACAAATAACTTACTTTAAGAGTAAATATTTGGATTGACAATAAAGGTGTCTGTGCTGCCCATAACCAATCAAGTCTAGGGATAACTTGGGAGAAAAACTGTCAATAGTTGGAGCTGGAAAATCAGCATAGGAATTTCTGGGACTGTATTCCCCCGCCCCCCTCCCCAACCTTGTCCAGATTTTTTTTTTTCCTGAGAGAGAAAGAGAGACAGAATGAGCAGGGGATGGTCAGAGAGAGAGACAGAGGGAAATGCAGAATCTGAAGCAGGCTCCAGGCTCTGAGCTAGCTGTCAGCATAGAGCCCTACACAGAGCTCAAACCCACGAACTGTGAGATCATGACCTGAGCTGAAGTTGGATGCTTAACTGACTGAGCCACCCAGGCGCCCCAATTGTCCAGATTTTCTGAGTACCTAAAATGAATCAGTATCATCTTAGGGCTTCAGTCTTCCAGAAACTGTGTCCATGGAGAACCCATTGTTGGGGTTATCTGCAGTATGGCCCACCCCGTGTTCATTTCCTCTGTTCACCTTCCCATGAACAGCAACTTGATTCCTCCTCAGGGAATATTCCTTCCACTTTAGTCCACGTGGAGTTCGACTGCTCGCTACCTAGAGTAGAGGAGTAAGCCATTATGTTAGTTATGTATTGCTGTGTGGCAAATCACCCCAAAACTCAGTGGCTTAAGACAGTAATAATCATGGTGTGCCTGACTGGCTCAGTTGAAGAACAAGTTGACTCGATCTCAGGGTCAGAGATTGAGCCCCAGGTTGGGTATAGAAATTACTTTAAAATAAATAAGGGGCACCTGGGTGGCTCAGTCGGTTAAGCGTCTGACTTCCGCTCAGGTAATGATCTCACAGTTCATGGGTTCGAGCCCCGCATCCGGCTCTGTGCTGACAGCTAGCTCAGGGCCTGGAGCCTGCTTCAGATTCTATGTCTCCCTCTCTCTCTGACCCTCCCCTGCTCACACTGTGTGTGTCTCTCTCTCAGAAATAAAAACATAAAAAAAAAATAAATTAAATAAGTACGCTTTAAAAAAGCCAATAGTGGGGTTCCTGGATGGCTCAGTCGGTTAAGCGTCTGACTTCGACTCAGGTCATGATCTCACACTCTGTGGGTTCTAGCCCCACGTCAGGCTCTGTGCTGACAGCTCAGAGCCTGGAGCCTGCTTCAGATTCTGTGTCTCCCTCTTTCTCTGCCCCTCTCCCACTCACTCTCTGTCTCTGTCTCTCAAAATAAAAATAAAAGACATTAAAAAAAAACCAATAGTAATCATTTATTATCTTACATGGCTTCTGTAGATTAAGAATTCCAAACTGGTTTGGCTGGGTGATTCTGGCTCAGGGTATCTTATGAAGATGCAATCAGATGTCAGGGATTATACTCATCTGAAGACTTGATCAGAGCTGAAGAATCCACTTCCAAAGTGGTTCATTCCTGTGTCTGGAAAGTTGGTACTGGCAATTGGAAAGTTATTCTCCACAGGGTCATTTGAGAATCCCCACAACATGGGGCCTGGCTTCCTTCAGAGGGAGCACTCAAAGAGGTCAAAGTAGAAGCAGCAATGCCTCTATGACCTAGCCTGGGAAGTCACACAGCATGACTTCAGCTGTATTTCTGTTGGTCACATTGGCCAGTCTTGGTTTAGTGTAGAAGGCAACTATAAAAGGGCATGAATATCTATAGGCAAGATCAGTAGGGGACATTTTAGAGGCTGGCCACCATATCCATCTAAGATGAGCCTGACCAATTGGCATTTTCCAAACCCAAACACAATGATTGGCTCAAGAATAAATATGTGCTCTACACCTATCCAATGATACCTAATTCTGGGATCTTTATTGAAACCAAAATAATAGAAAGCTCTCTTTCTGATTATGTTGATAGCAATAAGAAAGAACTAAGCCCAGAACTGTCAGAGGACAGCTTGCAAAGGAAGCAGAGCTGGGAAAATAAATGGCAAGCCGGAGAAGAATGAAAGAGCATGGTGAAATCATTTAATCCCTTGATCCAGGTACACCTGAATCCAGATTCCTTGGACTTTTCTTACTCCTGTCTTCCCTAAGCCATTTTGTGTTGGGCTTCCAGTCTATACAGCTTCTAGATGCCAGGTCTTTCTCATGTCCAGCTCATCAGACTTTTCTAAAGATTATGACTGGCACCCACTGGGACAAGAGGGTTGAGGTTGCCTGTTAACTGTTCAGGCTTAGAAGTTGCTGGCATTACAAGTCACTACATAGTGATGAGAAGTCAGCTTGTGGATTGAACAGGTACACCTTGGGTATGTGCCAGCTGGTATTCTTTCATTAGACCAAGTGTGTTCAGGAGACGTACATGGTAAAGAAGTGGAAAATGGAGCACCTGGATGGCTCAGTTGTTTAAGTGTCCAATTCTTGGCTTCAGCTCAGGTCATGATTTCTCTGTTCATGCATTCAAGCCTAGTGTCAGGCTCTGTGGTGACAGTATGGAGCTTGCTTGGGATTCTCTCTCTCTCTCTCTCTCTGCCCCTCTCTTGGCTTGCATGTGTGTTCTCTCTCTCTCTCAAAATAAACTTTTTTAAAAAGCAGGAGGGACACTGCTTTTAAGTGTCTGACTCTTGGTTTCTGCTCAGGTCATGATCTCACAGTTCCTGACTTTGAGCCCTGAGTTGGGCTCTGCTCTGACAGTGCAGAACCTGCTTGGGATTCTCTCTCCATCACTCTCTTCTTCTCTCTCTCAAAAACGAATAAATAACCTTAAAATTTTTTTAATATTTGGGGCGCCTGGGTGACTTAGTCGGTTAAGCGTCCAACTTTCGCTCGGGTCATGATCTCGCAGTTCGTGGGTTCGAGCCCCGCGTCGGGCTCTGTGCTGACTGCCAGCTCAGAGCCTGGAGCCCGTTTCAGTCTTTGACTCCCTCTCTGACCCTTCCCTGCTCACGCTGTCTCTCTCTCTCTCCTTGAAATAAATAAAACATTACAAAAAATTTTTTTTTAAATATTTAGTTATTTTTGAGAGAGACAGAGTGCAAGTGGGGCAGAGGCAGAAAGGGGGAGACACAGAATCCAAAGCAGGCTCCAGGCTCTGAGCTGTCGGCATAGAGCCCAACACGGGGCTTGAACCCACCAACTGTGAGATCATGACCTGAGCCGAAGTCAGACGCTCAACCGACTGGGCCACCCAGGCGCCCCAATAAACCCTTTTTGTTTAAGTGGAAAATGGATTGGTGGTAAAGCCTGTAGACCTTGTTTGTCCCAGCTGTGCTGCCTACTCACTGGGAAACTTTTGACAAGCTGCTCCGCTTTTCTGACTCTTCATTTCCTTCATAGTGGAATACTACAACTTGTTCAACCTACTATGTCCACTTAGCAAACATTTATTGAGGACCTATTATGTGTCAACAAAGCAACAAAAGACTTAATTCTAATTTTCAAGGTTTTCAGAGTCTTGTCAGAAGTATGAATAGAGCATGAAATGCAACATGGTTTGAGATAGATGTACATAGTGTGAGATGTACACATGGTTATTTTGAGGGCACAAGGGAGAAAGCATCTCAGATGGTGGGATCTGCATGGACATTCTAAATGAAGAGAATGCTATTTAATCTGAATTTTCAGGGAATGTGGGAACTTACGGGTTGGAAGAGAATAACAGGAAAAGAGCACAGCCAGGAAAGGATCTAGAGGTGTAAAAAAGAATGGGCTATTCAAGGGACACCTAGATGGCTCAGCCAGTTAAGCCTCTGGCTTTGTTTCAGGTCATGATCTAATGGTTTGTGGGTTCAAGCCCCACATCCAGCTCTGTGCTGACAGCTCAGAGCCTGGAGCCTGCTTCAGATTCTGTATCTCTCTCTCTCTTTGCCCCTCCCCTACTTGTACTCTCTCTTTCTGTCTCCCAAAAATAAACATTAAAATTTTTTTTTAAAGAATGGGCTGTTTAAGAAATTGCAAGTAGATGTGTATAGCTTGAATCTTAGGGTTTAGGGGTATCCTGAGGAAAGACCAGATTATAAAGGGCTTTTTGGACCATGTTTAGGAGTTTGAACTTTTCTCCTGTCAATGGTGGGGAAGGCCCTGGAAGGTCTGAACAGAATCAAGGAATTTCACAAATGTATTTTAGAAAGACAACTGTAGTAGCCTTGGAAATGCAGAGAATGAACGATGGCAAGAATGGAGGTAGGCTTGTATTTTTTTAATTAAAAAATTTTTAGGGGCGCCTGGGTGGCTTAGTCGGTTAAGCGTCCAACTTTCGCTTAGGTCATGATCTCACGGTTCGTGGGTTCGAGCCCCGCGTCGGGCTCTGTGCTGACTGCCAGCTCGGAGCCTGGAGCCTGTTTCAGTCTGTGACTCCTTCTCTCTCTGACCTTCCCCTGTTCACGCTGTCTCTCTCTCTCCTAGAAATAAATAAAACATTTAAATAAAATTTTTTTAATGTTTATTTATTTATTTATTTTGAGAGAGAGAGAGAGCAAGGGAATGGCAGACAGAAAGAGGGAGAGAGAGAGAGAATCCCAAGGAGGCTCTGCACAGACCCTGATATTGGGGCTCGAACTCACAAACCATGAGATCATGACCTGAGCTAAAATCAAAACTTGGATGCTTAACCAATTGAGCCACCCAGGCACCCCAGAGGTGAGTCTGTGTTGCAGTTACTTGATGCTGCAAAACACATTACCTCAAAACCTAGTGGCTTACAGTGATAGATTATTTCTTGTGATTTTGTGATTTGACTAGGCTCAGTTCTTCTGCTCCATGTGCTGTCAGCTAGGGTTATCATTTGATTATGTTCAGTTGGGTGTTCAATTGAGGGTGGGACATTCACTCATATGTCTGGTTTGGGTGGCTGGGAGAGCTGGTGGCTGGCTGGGCCTTTCTTACCGCATGGCCTCTCATTCTTCAGTAGTCTAGCCCAGCCGTTTTCAGGCAGGGTTGATTTTCTCTTGCAGGGGATGCAGGGAATGCAGGGAAATGTCTGGAGACATCTTTGGTTGTCACAGCTGGTGGTTCTGGTGGGTAAAAGCCAAAGATGCTGCTAAACATCTGACAGTGCACCAGATAGCTCACCGCCACAAAGAATTGTCTGGCTCAAAATGTTAATAGTACCAAGGTTGAGAAACCTTAGTCTTAGCCCAACCTTCTTTACATGGTGGCTGGGCCACAAGCTGGTAACAGTGGGAGTTGCCAGATCTTTTGAGGCCTAGAATTTCCTCCACATTCTACTGGTCAAAGCAAGCTACAAGGCCAGCCCTGATTCAAGGAGATTAGAATTGGCCCTCCTCCCCCATCCAACGGTATAGATTTTGGGTGGCCATTTTTATAAGCAACCTACCACAGCCAGGGAGACTATATAATGGGAGACGTTCACATGGGCAATGGTCGTGGTTTGAGCTCAGGTAGCAGCAAAGTATCTTCATGAGAAATAAAACAAGGACCGAGAAATCTCTTTGCAAAATGTGGCATAAAAATACTATTTTTGGGAGTGACTGGGTGGCTCAATTGGACTCAGGTCATGATCTCATAGTTCGGGAATTCCAGCCCCGCACTGGGCTCTGTGCTGAGAGCTCAGACTCTGGAGCCTGCTTCCAAGTCTATTTTCCCTTCTCTCTCTGCCCCTCCCCCACTAATATTCTGTCTCTCTCACTCACTCAAAAATAAATAAACATTAAAAATAAATAAATAGAATACTAATTTCATAATCCATACTGTCCCCAACCAGGACTGCTGTCCCTAGCGGCTTTCTGTTAAGCCCAGCTTTCTCTCAACAGGCCTCTTCTCTGCAACTATCCAATCTCCCCTGCCCTCTGTTGAGTTCATCAAAGCTTCTGCTGACTCAAGAAGAATCTAGAGAATGATCACTGCAGTGAAAGTTTCAAATCATCCCCCAGGGCCCCTAATAACAAAACATCTGCTTGTCATTCTCCCCTACCCCTCTGGGTTTTAGTGAGAAAACAGTGTTAAATGATGGTAATGGTAAACAACTTAAAAACTAAGCTTCCTGGCTTCCAAGAATGAAGGCCTAATTTGAAGGCAGCTAATTATCCACTCATTATAATTTACAAATAGTAGTTGTCTTGCCTTCTGTCACTGGTCTGTGAACAATAGTCGTAAAGATGGGGAAAAATGTCCAAGTTACCACATTTTATTTTATTTTTTTATTAAAAAAAATTTTTTTTAATGTTTTTATTTATTTATTTATTTCTAGGAGAGAGAGAGAGAGACAGACAGCGTGAGCAGGGGAGGGTCAGAGAGAGAGGGAGTCACAGACTGAAACAGGCTCCAGGCTCTGAGCTGGCAGTCAGCACAGAGCCCGACGCGGGGCTCGAACCCACGAACCGTGAAATCATGACCTAAGCGAAAGTCGGACGCTTAACCGACTAAGCCACCCAGGTGCCCCAAGTTACCACATTTTAGAAAGAAGAGGGCAGAGGACCCTCAAGTCAAAGAAAGAATCTTATCAAACATGTAGTCTAAATCTCAAATTTTATGGATAAGGACACTGAGGCCCAGAGGGGGATGGGACTTGTCTAGAGTTGCCCTATAGCCGGTGGGTGGCAGAATGGGCATTGGAACCAAAATTTCTGTGCTGGCTCCAGCCTAAAGCCCCACCCAGGGAGATGAAAGGGTAGCTCTGTCTGCCCCATGCAGCCTGGAGACTCTGCACTCGGACCACCCATCAAAGTGGCAATTGGCACGTCCGGGCCTCTCTATAATCATCAGTGTGGGACTATGGAACCGCAGAACCAGGAGGTGGAGATAATTCCTCAAAGGCTGGGACATGGTTTAAATTGCAGAGCGGGGGCTGGGACTGGGAGATTATTGCTTCACCTTGAGATTAAACATTTCATTTGGTAGCATCTTGTGCTTTTCATATAGGACCTGAAAGGAAGAGGCTTCAGCTACTTGGAGATGGAAAAGGTTGATGCTTAACGTTTTTAAACCATCGAACCTAGGATTTCAATGAATGGAATATTGCCAGATCTTTAGCTTTCCCAGAGAGAGCATGAAAAAGAAATTACTAGAACATATATGCCTTGATCATCACAAAAAGAGGGAACCCCTAACCTTCTCATGTTTCCCAGGCAGCACAGTCCCCACAGGACGACAGAATGAAGCCAGGTTATAATTATTCCCTGACACACCCATTCCTAGCGAGATCCCTGCACTTTCTTGTATAGCATTGATCACATTTCATCATCTTGTATTTCTTGTGTAATTGTTTCGTCAACGACTGTCTCCCTCATTAGACTATGCATTCTGACAAGTTAGGGACCTCATCTGTTTTGTTTCCCAACCTTATCCCTAGTTCTTAGCTTGGTAACTGACATCTGATAGGGTGCAATAAATATTTACAGAAGGAGGGAGGCCTGGCTGGCTCAGTTGGTATAGCGTGCAACTCTTGATCTTGGGGTTGTAAGTTCAAGCCCAACATTGGGTGTAGAGCTTAATTAAAATAAATCTTAGAAAAAATATATTTGTGGAAAGAATGAGTGAATCAAAACACCAAGATAATCTAGACCAACTCTTCCGATTTCAAGTAAAGAAAATGTGGCCCAAAGACAGGCAATGACTTGACAAGGGTTACAGAGGAAGTATCTAATAGCTCCTTGCTGATTATTTGCTTGCATAGAGTAGTGCCTGAAATAAGGCTATTTCAAGGAAATGCAAGCCTGAAGGACTGAACTGTTTTCCATGCTCTGGACAATTGTAGTCTCTCTCCTTAAGAGAAGACTCCCTTTGAGGCAGCAATTCCAAAGATGAGTTCAAAAAGGGGCTCTCAGGATCTATGTATACCCTGAATTGTATGCAGATATATTGGGGAATTTTTTTCAGTAGTGAGGTTGCAAGACTTTCTTCTGATCTTCATAAAAGCAAGACCCCCAAAATGCTAAGAATCATTAATATAAGCTCTCTGCTCAAACTTTCATCCCCTTCTAGCTAGAAAAGCCACTCTATAGCCCAAGAATCTCTGGTGGTAGAAATATGACTTAGTGTGAAGCTGTAGGGTCAGCATTGTTCAGGGCTAAATGGCTAATACACGGGATCAGAGAGAAAGACATTTTCAAATAAATAAATACAATTATGTTTAGCTTCAGTTGGTTGGGGGTGTCAGGGAAAGTTTCTTGGAATAGGTGCCAATTAAGCTGGGCTATAATGAACTGTGAAGGTTTGAGAGGCTGCAAGTGACATGGGGTGAGGGGAGATAGGGTCCCAAATTCCCTTCTAGTGGGACTGTCCTTATCAACTCCCTATGCCTGAAAGGAGGGCTTGTTTAAACCACTCAGTATCAGGGTCATTTTGGTCCAGACACCAGCTTAGCTGTAGAATCTCTTTTTCCATCCTCCTTTAGAAAGAAACATAGGCACTTTTTGTGATGACAACCATTGCTGGTGGCCCTTTGTCCCCTCTGTTGAATTATTCATCCTTTGAGATGAATTATTAATTTCCAATTTTGTACAGCAAATGCCAGGCAAACAGGTAGAAATGGAGTTGAGACCCTGGTCACAGAGCCACAGGTTTTCCCAGGTCCCCAGAAGCACAGGCCACCAGGGCCAAGAAATTATGCAGGAATCTGCAAGTAGCTCACCCTGGAATACACTTGCCTAAGGGCAAAATTGGCACAAGATTGTGGTGCCTGTGACGTGACTGGGCTCCATTCTCCTCTGGCTCTCAGGCCCTTTGCTTTCCTGGGTCTTAGCTGTGGCACTCCGACCTGGTTCCAGTGCTGGGCTGTGCTACATATCCAGAATGGGGTTCAGCTGCATTCGGTAAAGTGATTTGGGTTTGATTCTAAACCTAGGATCTGAGTAGCCCTGGGTTAGTCTGGCAGGGTTTCTCAACCTCAGCACTATAGCACTATTGGCATTTGGCCCAGATAATTCTTTGTTAGGGACTGCTCTGTGCATTGTAGGATGTTGAGCAGCATTCCTGACCTCTACCCACTCAATGCCGGTGGCACACCTTCCTCTCCCCCAAGTTGTGGCAACCAAAAATGTCCCCTGACATTACCGAATGTTCCCTGGAAGGAAAAATTGCTCCTACTGAGAGCCACTGGGTTAGTGTTTTCATTTCTTTGAATTTTTTTCATCTGTTAAGTGGGGATCAGAGTACTCATTACCAGAGTGTGATATGGTGATCATGTGCGATCACAGATGTGAAGTCTCAGTTTGTTCAGTGTCTCCACCCTGGGACTTGTCTGCTTCACAAACTGGTGGTTTTATTTTGTGCTTAAAGTACAGGTCTTAGTTAGTATTGTGTTCTGCTGCAAGTAATGGGACATTCACCTTAAACTGACTTGAGCAGTGAAGGAGTGGAATGGGTCCATAACCGGAGACCCAGAAGTAGGTTGAGCTTCAGGTTAGGTTGATTCAACAACTCGCATGTGTCCTCATCCTCAGGGACTAGTTCTTTCTGTGTTTTCACTCTGTTATATTCAGTGAGGACTGGTACTGAGGCCTTGGGGTCTTAGGATGACCTCCAGCAGCAGTTTGGCACTGTGGCCTCCTTACTCACTTTAGTGTCTGAAAGAACAGATCAGTTCCTGCATTTCAAGCCAGAGCCCTTGGTGTCAGGCTGGCTGGGCCACTTAGGTCACAAACCCACTCTGAAGTTAGCATCTACATCCAGTGGAATGGGTGTGCTGGTAGGACCTTCTAAGTCCTACCCCTGGAACCTGTCATGGAATCATCTCCTCCAGCATACGGCCATGTAGATACCCAAATGAAGATCTAAGCACTGATAGGATCTAGTGACCATTCCCCAGGAATGGTCAGAAGGGAGGAAGAGACTATGTAGATTGGCTGGACCTGAGACTTGACCAAACTTTGGAGTTCAGGGTGTAGCGACATGGGGACATCAGATTCACCCAATCACAGGAACTGAAAGTGGGAGAGTCTTGGTTTCCCGATCACAAAATTAAGGATGCTGCTACCAGAAAAGGGAGAATGGGTACTGAACAGGCAAGAATAAAAGGTGTCCATTGCAGGGCCCATGGGTGGTGGTAGAGAGACATGTCAATATATCTGTAGAGTAGATCAGACATTTCTGTGTACCAACCAGGTCCTCTTGGGTTCACCTCTTGTTCCAATGTGATAGATGCTCTCAGGTGCAATTTAACAATGCCTTACCTTTTTCACTTCTGCCACAGAAGGTGTAAGGGGTACTTGTCAGGCTCAATACTCACCATGTGCCATCTGGAAGTGTGAGATGTTAATGCCCCATGAGGCAACCCTTGATCAATGGGAATGGGAGATAATGGCTAAATGCTTCCCCCTTTGTGGTGCCTGGCTAGCTCTGTCAGTGGAATGTGGGACTCTTGATATTAAGATTGTAAATTCAAGCCCCATTTTGGGTGTAGAGATTCCTTAAAAATAAAATATTTAGGGGAGACTGGGTGGCTCAGTCAGTTAAGCATCCAACTTTGGCTCAGGTCATGATCTTTGATTGATAAGTTCCAGCCCTGTGCTGGGCTCTGTGCTAACAGCTCAGAGCCTGGAGCCTGCTTCGCATTCTGTGTTGTACCCTCTCCCCCCGCCCCTTCTCTGCTCTCACTCTGTCTCCTCTCTCAAAATAATAAATAAACGTTAAAAATGAAACCTTTAAATGCTTCCCCCTTTATACTTGGAATGGATACTTGCCTATTCTTCACTCCTGTTCCCTGGGGCTACTTCCTAAATAAACTATGCACACAGAAACCTTTATCTCAGACTTTAATTTTGGGGGAACCCTGGATAAGTCAAAGATTTTAGCTAGTCTGGGAATTAGATTTAAGTCTTCATACTTTTTTTTAAGTTAAAAAATGTTTTTAAATGTTTTATTTATTTCTGAGAAAGAGAGAGAGAAACAGCGTGAGCAGGGGAGGGTCAGAGAGAGAGGGAGATACAGAATCCGAAACAGGCTCCAGGCTCTGAGCTAGCTGACAGAGTCAGCACAGAGCCTGATGCGGGGCTTGAACCCACGAACCGTGAGATCATGACATGAGCCGACATCGGACGCTTAACCAACTGAGCCACCCAGGTGCTCCTAAGATTTTTTTAAGTAACCTCCACACCCAATGTGGGGTCCAAACTCACAACCTGAGGTCAAGAGTCACATAATCTACTGACTGAACAAGCCAGGTGCCCCTAAGTCTTTCTACTTTTTAGGCATGTAAAAAGTAAATGAAAGTAAGTTTTGTGCCTTTAAATTGGCATCCTGCCTGCTGATTGGGGGCTATGCTCAGAAGACACTGCACTCAGGGACTGAAAGTCAAAGACTCTTGAAGTCAGTGAGTCTCAGGCTTTTCCTGGCAGGAGACAGTCGCCTGACAGCTGGGTGGGCAGCAGTAGCGCCCCAAGATGAAACTGCTGCCCAGAGGAGCTGTCAGAGGCTCACTGCAGGCCTTGAGAACTTTATCAAGATGTTACCAGCCAAACTGGGAAAGTTGCCCTGCCTCAGCTGCGATCCTGTGATTCTAAGTGATGTGTCAGGACACCAACATGTCCCCAACTCCACTGGGGCATCAAGTGCTTTTTAGCGTGGCTTGGCGGTGACAGGGCACAAAGCATATCTCTGCGGAGATGGTGAGAGGGGTGTGGAGTGTGGTCTGTCTCCCTTTCTCTAGCAGCTTTGCCTCTCCACAGCTGGCTACAGACATATATCATAATACGGTCTCTGTTTCCTCCACTGATGCCCACTGACAGTCCCTGACACTACTTGGATGAATATCTCATTTTCTCAACCCCTGGCCCTTACCCATACATCTACTGTGCCCCCCTTCTGGTAGGGCCCCAGCCACCTCTGTTGGGCTCAACCCTTGCTCCTTGCTGCCAATAAGGCCAGCATACCCAATACATCTTACCTTTGCACAATTCTCTACCTCCCCAACAGAAAAACACAGCAGAGCCAGCAGGGCACAAAAACAGCCCGATTTATACATATTTGTCAATATCTCAGTTTATTGACAGTCATATCAGGGGAATTTGGGGCAGGACTAAATAGTTACTGATTAGCCCCCATCTGACTGTGTCACTTTTTGGCTTCATATTTTTCATTGGCACCCATGGCAGTTCAAGGCCTGCGTAGGGCATTCAAGCCTCTTCAACTTTGTCTTATCTTTTTTTTTTTTAATTTATTTTTTGAGGGAGAGAGCATGAGCAGGAGAGCGGCAGAGAGAGGGAGAGAGAGGGACAGAGGATCCAAAGTGGGCTCTGTGCTGACAGGTTGACAATAGCAATTCTGATGCGGGGCTCAAACTCATGAACCATGAGATCATGACCCGAGCTGAAGCTGGGTGCTCAACCAACTGAGCCACCCAAGTGCTCCAACCTTGTCTCATTTTGTCCCACAACCTCCTTCCAGTGAGCCTACTGTAGCTCCATGACCATCCCACACTCCCTCTAGTTCCCATACTTGTATCCCAACTGGCCCCATTGTACAGGAGGTAGTTCCCATTCTCGTTCCTATATTACCTGGCTTACTTTGAACCATTTTTCAGGTCTCAGCTGACTGCCACCTCCTCCATGAAGCCTTTTTTACTTTCTCAAGCAATGAAATTCCTCCTGTAACTTCCCATGTTGCCTAAAGTAAGCCTTAACACATTGCCTTGTACGTCTATTTATGTGTTTGTTTCTTTCAACAGGCAATATATTCCTAGACATTCAGTTACTATCCCTAGCTAACCCATCCTTTCCTCAGGGCCAAGCTTGGTGCCTGACACAGAGAAGGTGCTAAGTAAGTATTTGTTGAATAAATATTAGGAGACTTCAAAGTGTCTCACAATTTGAGCTGAGGGTTTATTAGAGGAAACAAAATTTCAGATTTTGTATAACATCTAAGAGGAGAAAAATAATTCATACATTAATATGGAGTATTAGCATTACCAAGTCATATTCATATATTAAATATATATTTATATAGACAAATATTTTCAAACTCATATGGCTACCAATATTAAAACACTGTATTGTGTGTGTGTTTTAATGTTTTATTTATTTTTGAGACAGAGCCCAAGCAAGGGAGGGACAGAGAGAGAGGGAGATGAAAAATCTAAAGCAGGCTTCCGGCTCTGAGCTGTCAATACAGAGGCCTACATGGGGCTCAAACCCACAAACTGTGAGATCATGACCTCAGGTGAAGTCAGACGCTTAACCAGCTGAGCCACCCAAGCAACCCTAAAACACACTGTTAAAAGAAAATCAATATGCAGCAACCTAACATAAGCATTGTGTATTTTCCTCCAGTCCTTGCCTTTGGGCAGGCATATTTTCCCCAATTACAGCAAGTGTTATTTCTGCCCTTCACTTAATATTACAGCACCATCAACATTTTTTTTTAAATCTTGGAATCACTGTCTTTGGACCGAAAATAAACTTTAAAAGCGGTCCCATCCATCTGTTTCATTTTCAGAGAGAACTGAGGTCTGGAGTCATAACTGGCTTGAAATTACCCAACAAAATGACAACTCTAGTTTCTAAATTTCCTGACATGTGATGTCACTTTCCAACCCCATAGCCTTTGAGATTTTCTCAGATACTCTCTACTTTGGGATCTAACAGGAAAATACTTTGAAAGGAGGATTCAAAAGCAGAGATGGATCATAACTGGACTTGCATGCAATTGCTTTTCAGAGTTTAATGACATATAATTTTTTACTTTTTTGTTTGTATGTTTTTTATTTATTTATTTAGAGTGCTTGAGCAGGGCTGAGACAGATGGAGAGGCAGAGAGAGAATCCCAAGGAGGCTCTGTGCGTGAGGGAGGGTACACTACATTGGTGCAACCACTTTGGAAAACTTGCTGAACATCCACCTATCCTACGGCCAAAAATCCCTTTCCTTTGTACACTCCAACCAGAAATGAGCACTTCGGTCCATCAAATGACATGTGCAGGAAGGTTCACAGCAGCCTTATTCATAGTAACTCAAAATTAGACACAACTCAAATGTTCATCCACAGTAGAAAGGAGAAATAATTGCCATAACTTCATAGAACAAAATACTGCAGAACAATGAAAACTAATGTCTTTACTATGTGATAAAGCATAGATGAATCTCCTGGATTCAATGTTAAGTGAAAGAAGCTAGACATAAAAGGGAATATGTTGTATGATTCTATTTATATAAAGTTTAAAATAGGACAAATTAGGGGCACCTGAGTGGCTCCATTGGTTGAGCATCTGACTTTGGCTCAGGTCATGAGTTAGAGCCCTGCGGCAGGCTCTGAGCTGAGCTAAGAGCCTGGAGCCTGCTTCAGATTCTGTGTCTCCCTCTCTCTCTGCCCCTCTCGCCCTCATGATCTGTCTCTGTCTCTCAAAAATAAATAAACATTAAAAATGAATAAATTAAAATAGGAGAACCTGGGTGGATCAGTCAGTTAAGCATCTGACTTTTTATTTTTGCTCAGGCCAGGATCTCATGGTCTGAGAGTTCAAGCCCCGCATCAGGCTCTACACTGACAGTCCAGAGCCTGCTTAGAATTGTCTCCCAATCTCTTTCTGCCCCTCCCCCACTTGCTTGCAGGGGATCTCTCTCTCTCTCTCTCACACTCACTCTCTCTTTCTCAAGATTAAATAAATAAACTTTAAAAAAATAATAAAGGGGACACCTGGGTGGCTCAGTCGGTTAAGCATTCAACTTTGGCTTAGGTCATGATCTCATGGTTTGTGAGTTCGAGACCCACATCGGTCTCTGTGCTGACAGTTCAGAACCTCAAGCCTCCTTCAAATTCTGTGTCTCCCTCTCTCTCTGCCGCTTTTCTGCTCATGCTCTGTCTCTCTCTCAAAAATAAATATATGTTAAAAATTGAAAAATACCTAAAAATAAAAAAATAAAATAAAATAGGACAAATTAATCTATCTTGACAAAAAAATGGTTATGGGGGGGCTGTTTATTTATAGCAGTCATGAGGTAAGCTTGGGGTTGACAACGTTCTATATCTTCATAGAGGTGTTGGTTACATGATTGTTTACATATGTAAAACTTCATTGGGCTGGATACTTAAGATTTGTGTATTTTCTGTGTGAAATAAAAATTTAAAAATATACTAAGCTCCCCAAACGAGTGCAATCTGAGTTAGGTATGTAGTCTTGTTAATGTCCTGGTTTGGAAAATGCACTATAATTGTATGAGATGTTGCCATTGAGAAAGCTGGGTCATGGGTACACAGAACCTCTCTGAACTATTTTTGCAACTTCTTGTGAGTCTGTAATTATTTCAAAATATGAAGTTAAAAAGTCGGGGGCGGAGCACTTGCGTAGCTCAGTCAGTTAAGCCTCCAGCTTGATTTTGGCTCAGGTCATGATCTCACAGTTCATGAGATAGAGCCCCACAGGGCGCTCTGTGCTGACAATGCAGGGCCTACTTGAGATTCTCTCTCCCTCTCTCTCTGTCCCTCCCCCTGTCTTTCTAAACAAACAAACAAACAAACAAACAAACATTTAAAAAATTGGTGGTGCTTGGGTGGCTCAGTGGGTTGAGTGTCTGACTCCTGATCTTTGCTCAGGTTTTGATCTCAGGGTCCTGGGTTCAAGCCTTGCATTGTGCTCTCTGCTGGGTGAGAAGCCTACTTAGAAAGAAAGAGAGAAAGAAACAAACAAAGAAAGAAGGAAGCAAAGAAAGAGAAAGAAAATTCTCCAGGGGCATCTGGGTGGCACAGTTGGTTAAGCATTGACTCTTGGTTTTGGCTCGGGTCATGATCTCATGTTTAGTGTGTTTGAGTCCCAGATCGGGCTCTGTACTAACTGCTCAGTGCTTGCCTGGGATTTTCTCTCTCTCCTTTCTCTGCCTTTCTCCTGCTCACACCCTCTCTCAAAATAAATAAATAAAACTTAAAAAAAAAATCTTATGTTCCCTACTTTCATTACAAAATCAGACATTGTAAACATATAGCTTTTGGGGTGCCTGGGTGGCTCAGTCAATTAAACGTCTGACTTTGGCTCAGGTCATGATCTCACGGTTTGTGGGTTTGAGCCCCTTGTCAGGCTCTGTGCTGACAGCTCTGATTCTGGAGCCTGCTTCAGATTCTGTGTCTCCCTCTCTCCCTGACCCTCCCCTGCTCATGCTCTCTCTCTCTCTCAGAAATAAATAAAACATTAAAAAAATTATTAAAAAATAGAACTTTTTAAAAACATATTACTTTTTCAATCACACTCCTTCTGGAATTCCTTCCTACCTTCAACCAAATTTATGAATCAAATTAATTTATTTTCTTTTCCAAGTGGTTTTAGGCCTTCCTTCTTCCCGTCCTTTTTTTTTTTTTTTTTTAAAGCAGGCTCAACTCCCAATGTGGAGCTTAAACTCACAATACAGAGATCAAGAGTTGCATGTTTCCCCAACATAGCCAGCCACGTGTCCCTCTTTCTTCCTATTTTTTTCTTTTCACTTTTTAAAAAAAGATTTTACTTTTAAGTAATCTCTACACCCAACATGGGGTTTGAACTCACAACCCCAAGATCAAATGTTGCACACTCCAGGGGCGCCTGGGTGGCTTAGTCAGTTAAGCGTCTGACTTTCGCTTAGGTCATGATCTCGCGGTTCGTGGGTTCGAGCCCCGCATCGGGCTCTGTGCTGACTGCTACCTCAGAGCCTGGAGCCAATTTCAGAGTCTGTGTCTCCCCCTCTCTCTCTGACCCTCCCCTGCTCACGCTGTCTCTCTCTCTCTCTCCTAGAAATAAATAAAAATAAAATTAAAAAAAATTAAAAAAAAAAAGTTGCACACTCCACCGGCTGACCCAGCCAGGCGCCTCTTCCTTCCTTTTCTTGAGTGTCATTGTATGTGGCCCATTCCTCTTTTCTCTGGATTATTCCACCTCAGTGAATACCTTCTCTGAGAGGGAATCTCCACAAGATCTTACTACTCAATTGGTGAATCCAAGAGCTGGGGAGCCTAGAATTCTTCATTTCACTCGCCTCCCTGCTCCAACCCTTAGTAACCTATGGCCAGGTCTCTAGTTTGTAAGTCTGGGTTTACCTGTTCAGAAAATGGGTTGAATAATAGATGCCTCCCTCACTGGGGTGTTGAACTTTAATTACTGTTTGCTACATTGCCTAAGATGTCAAGATGAAAGGCAGTTTTCAAGGTCCATGTTATTGGCATTACTAATAAAGCTGAGGAATGTGTTTGTGAGTTTGCAAGGTTGTCATAACTGGGAAAGGGGGAAAAAGTTGATTTTATGTGGAAAAACCTTGCCCAAAAACCAGCCGCAGATCCTGGTTGGTATAAATAGCAAGAACATGTTGTACCTCAAAGGACTTTGCAAATTTCACATTCTTCCATGCCTCTGAAAAGATAGAACCCACACTTTCAAAATTGAAAACAAGGAGTTACCTGGGGTTTGAAGGCAGGAAATTCAGGGGCCAATTTTTGGCTGAGACCATTCTCAGTTCTTTTCACAGTTTGCAAGAAAACCGCAGTTAAAACACAGCGTTCTTTATTTTACTGTCATTACTTTGCTTTTTCTTTTTGCATTCTGATCACATTTCTACCAATACAGCAGTTAACAAGGACTCTTAGAAATCTACCATTTTTGTGAGCACTTTATAAGGGGATGGTAGGATCAAATAAAAAGCTAAAACTCAGCCCATGTCCTGAGAGCATTTACCATCAAGCCAGAAGATAAATGGGAATGAGTGGCCTATATTTAGAATTTATTTCATGGTGACCTGTTATTAATAATAACTTCACCTCTTTGGAGTGTCCAAAGCCCTTTGAAATGCTTTACTTCATTTGATCCACTGACAGTGCTAGAATTACAAGCTCTGATTTGAGGGTGAGGAAGCTCAGAGAGAAGTGACTTTTCTAAGGCCATGAAGTTTGTAAGGGATGGTGTTGGTACATAAACAGAATCTTGGGAATAGAATGGTCTAGAGTACTTTAGGGGAAGGATTGAGTTTTCTTTCCACTATACTGTCATGCTTGGTGTTTGCTCAAAAAAGCGAGCTCTGGCCTTTTGTCCCAGGTTCAAGCCAGCCTAGCCCAAAGACCAAAGCCACAGGCATCTAATCCGAGAGTGGAGTCACATCGAGTTTAAGGGTGTAAATTTTCAACTCAGGCTTTGGATTCATTCCTGGCTCTTAATAATATGCAGATTGGGACAAATGACCTTATTTTGCTGAACCTCTGTTTTCTCATCTGTTAAATGGAAATATAATAAGTATTTCTTTCTCTGCTAAGTTCAATTAAAAGAGATAATCAATGGAGAGCACTTGACCCAGTACCTGAAATATATAGACCTTTTTAATGGTTACCAGGTGAGACCTTAGTAGGCAAATGAATGGTAAATGCATCTTCTCCACTGATGAAGTGGCACCATGGGCCAAGAACTCAAAGGAATTTTTAAAAAGCCTATTTTGAGATAATTGTAGATTTACATGCAATTGTAAGAAATAACCAACAGATATTCCCTATGTCCTTTGCCCATTTGTCTCTACTGATAACATCTCATCTATATCAGAGGTAGGAAACTGATATTGATAAAATCCATCCACCTTATTCAAATTTAACCAGTTTCATATGCACTTATATCTATGCATGTACTTTGTTCTCTACAATTTTATCGCATGTGGAAATTTGTTTGACCACCACCACAATCAAGATACAGAATACTTCCAGGGTGCCTGGCTGGCTCAGTTGGTAGAGCACGTGACTCTTGATCTTGGGGTCATGAGTTCAAGCCCCACATTGGGTATAGAGATTACTTAAATAAATAGAATTAAAAAAAGAAAGATGCGGAAAAACTTCCAACACTTCCATTTCAAGGATCTCTTGGGTCATATTCCTAGCCTCTCTCTTCCTCTTCACTTCCCTAGCCCTTGGCAACCACTAATCTACTCTCCATGTCTATAATTTTGAATTTTGTCATTTCAAGAATGCTATATGTATATATAAAATCATATGGTACATAGCTCTTTTGAGGTCAGTTCTTTTCACTTGAGCATAATTCCCTTCAATTTCCATGGAGTTGTTACATGTATCAATAGTTCCTTACTTTTCATTGCTGAATAGTTTTCCATAGCATTATTTATTTTTGAGAGAGAGAGAGAGAAAGAGACAGACAGGGTGAGCCGGGTAGAGGCAGAGAGAGAGGGAGATATAGAATCTAAAGCTGGTTCTAAACTCTGAGCTGTCAGCACAGAGCCTGATGTGGGACTCAAACTCACAGATCTCAAGATCATGACTTGAGCCAAAGCTAGATGCTGAACTGATGGAGCCACACTGGCACCCCCTATTATTTTTTATTTTAGTCATTCTGATAGGTGTGTAGTTACAGCTCATTGCGGTTTCAATTTGCATTTCTCTAATAACATATGATGCAGAACTTGTGTTTATTTGCCATCTGTATACTGTCTTCACTAAGATCTCTGTTCATGTCTTGTGCCCATTTTCTAACTGGATTGTTTGATATTTATTGTTGAATTTGTGTTCTTCATCAGATATGTAGTTTACAACTATTTTCTCCCAGTCTGCAGCTTGCCATTTCATCTTCTTCACAGGTTCATTCAAAGAGCATAAGTTTTTTGTTTTGTTTTGTTTTGATTTTTGACATGTTCCAACTTCTCAACTTTTCATTTTGGGTCCTATCCTTTTAAAGTTTATTTATTTATTTTGACAGAGTGGAGGGAGGGGAAGAGAGAGGGGGAGAGAGAGAATCCCAAGCAGGTCTTGACTCAGGGCTCGAATTCCAACATGGGGCTCAATGCGGGGCTCAAACTCAGGACCCATGAGATAGTGACCTAAACCAATACCACGAGTCGGATGCTTAACTGACTGAACCACTCAGGTACCCCTTGGAATTTATGCTTTTAGTGTCATGTCTAAAAACTTTTTGGGGTACCTGGGCGGCTCAGTCAGTTAAGCATCCTGACTTCAGCTCAGGTCATGATCTCAAGGTTTGTGGGTTTGAGCTCCACATCGGGCTCTCTGTTGACGGCTCAGAGTCCGTTTCAGTTTCTGTGTCTCCCTCTTTCTCTGCCCCTTCCCCACTCATTCTCTGTCTCTCAAAACTGAATAAATCTTAAAACAAAACAAAACAAAACAAAACAAAAAAAACCCTTTTTGCCTGGTCTTAGATCTCAAAGATTTTCTCCTATATTTTTCCTAAAAGTTTTATAATTTTACACTTTACATATAAAGTTTTGATCTATTTTGAGTTAATCTTTGTATTTGATGTGTAGTTTAGGTTGTTTAATTTTTCTGCCTATGGATGACCACTTGCTCCAACAACATTTGTTTAAAGGGTGATTTTTCTTCTGTTACATTGGTTTGACACATTTGTCAAAAATCAGTTGGGCATATTTGTGTGGGTCTATTTCTGGGCCAAGAATCTAAAGCAATCTTGACTCAAATATTGAACTTGGGCAAACAAAACATAAGAAAGCAATCCATACAAAGACTTAATGAAGACGAATATGTGATACACTTATCAAGCAATCTAATGCTCTGTGTAATTAAGTGTGAAACTGTAAGAAATTGACTGTGAGGACCCTGATCATTCAAACACAGGCTCAGGAAAGTAGTGCAAAGCAGCAGGGCGTATTGAAACAGGCCCCGAATTTTGGGCCAGGGAGACCTGCAATTGGACTGTGAGTCTGTCATTTATCATCTGAGAGACACTGAGCAGATAAGTGAGTTAACTAACCTGGAGCCCCACCTTTCACTCCTTTATGGATATAATATTATTTGCCTCACAAGACTAATTTGTGGACTCATGAGATGGGTCCCTGAACAATGGCTAAACAATGAACTTGGTCCACATAGCTATGACAGGGACAGAGTTTGGAGGTCTTGTCCCATGTTCTCCCTCTCTCTTTAAAAAAAATTTTTTTTCAAACATTTATTCTTTTTTTATTTTTAATGAGACAGAGACAGAGTATGAGTGGGGGAGGGGCAGAGAGAGAGGAAGACACAGAATCCAAAGCAGGCTCCAGGCTCTGAGCTGTCATCACAGAGCTCGAAGTGGGGCTTGAACTCACGGACCACAAGATAATGACCTGAACTGAAGTAAGACACTTAACCGACTGAGCCACCAAGGCGTTCCTGTCCCATGTTCTCTATCAGCCCCCTCCCAAGCATCCACTCTAAGTAAAAAGTGTGTGTACTATGCAAATAGCCTTACAGATGCAGTGTTGAGTCCCTTTTTTCAACCAATTTACTTTTCTTAAACCCTTCTCTTATAGAAATAACAGAGATTCTGCAGGTCTATGATACAGGTATCTTTTCTCCTAAACATCAGAACTTGGTGGGTTTGTCTTCTTTCCTTATCTTCTGTCTCTGGACACCAGCTTTGCTCTGGAAAGGGGAAGAAACTTGATGCCCACTTCCGAAGGTTGTTTAGGAGGACAAATAACAAAATGCCGAATACATAGTGATTTCCTCATATCTTCTTTGTTAAGCACTGTTGAGCTGTGGTCAGTGAACTATGGCTTAGACCCCAGTTCTGCCCTCCCTTTTCCCCTCAGACTGTTTTATTAGCCTGATGGCTAAGAATGGTTTTTTTACATTTCAAGAGATTTTAAAAGAAAGGAAAGAGGGAAAGAATATGCCACAAAGATGTATGTGGTTTGTAAAGCCCAAAATATTTATTATCTGGTTCTTTACAGAAAATATTTGCTAGTCCCTGTTATAGAGGATAAAACTGAGGCTTAGAACACCTGGGTCAGTTGGTTAACCGTCCGACTGGCAGCATGAAGCCTGGGATTCTGTCTCTTTCTCTCTCTGCCCCTCCCCCTCTCATGTTTTTTTTCTCTCTCTCTCTCTCTCTCTCAAAATAAGTAAATAAAAATTTAAAAACTGTTAAAATTTTTTCTTAAGTAATCTCTACACCCAGCATAGGGTTTGAACTCACAACTCCATGAACAAGAGTTGCATGCTCCTCCTACTAAGCCAGCCAGGCGCCCCTGGATTCCCTTTCTATATAAGTATAACATGCTACAAAGATCATGGGATAGTACAGTATTTTTCTTTATTTTTTTCAAATGTTTATTTGAAACATTTAAATGTTTATTTATTTACTTTGAGAGAGAGAGAGATAGCACAAGCGGTCATGAGATTGATCATGTCCTGAGCTGAAATCAAGAGTTGGAGGGTTAACCGACTGAGCTATCCAGGTGCCCCTAGATATAGCGCAGTATTTTTCAAAGTGGATTCCTAGAAGCCCAGATTCCAGGAGTTGCCCAGAAGCAGTATGTCCTCAGTTGTATCTTCCTTTGGAACATCACTATGTCGATCAGCATATGAAAGCTCTGAGATGTTCGACAATAAAGAAAATAACCTGGTTATATTTGCTGAACTCAGCATTTTCTCAATTTATTCAGCTAGGAAATTCTTTTCTAAAAAATATTTATTTATTTTGAGAGGGAAGGCAGAGAGAGTGGGAGAGAGAATACTAAGCAGGCTCAGTGCTATCCTAGCCAAGCCCAATGTAGGGCTCAGTCCCAAAACAAACTATGAGACCATGACCTGAGGTGAACTCGAGTCTAAAACCCAAACAACTGAGCCACCCAGGTGCCTCTCAGTTAGGAAGCTCCTTTTTTTTTTTTTTTTCTTTTTTGATGATAGCTATGTAATCTCATACCTCAGAGACATTTGGGAAATTCTGAAGTTGTAGGCCAGTAACTTGGTTTGAAAGATGACCAGGTCGCTTTTTTGTTGTAGGACTTCAAGCAAATCACCCAGCTTCTCTGGACCTCATTTTGGAAAGTGAAAACTCATTTTACCTGCATATATATCTCTGATCTTGTTTCCTGCCTTTAGAGCCACATTTCCCAAAAAGGTGTTCCTCATTGCCAATCTTCCATGCTGTTGGGCTGGGGGTACAGGATGTTTGGGCTTTATGTTTTCTCTCTGGTTGAATATAATTCTGTAATTTCCCAGAAAGACTGAAGACTCTGGATCACACTGGCTGCCCTCTTATATCATATGTGTCCTGATGAAGTAGGATGGAGAGGGTCAGGTTTTAGAATACTGAACCTTAAAAAGTCAAGAATGTAGGACTCAGGGAGATAGATGGAATACATCCAATAAAAGGATTTGTCAACATTTAGAGACTTGTTGGAGCAAGGTTGATTATTTCCTAGAGGTGCTGATGAAGGAATTCGTAATATTAAAAGAATGCAACCGTTATGGAATCCAGCCTGCACTCTGTGATTAACACAGCATTAAATCATAGAATTTCAGCAAGGGCCTAGTCTTAGAATGAATAGTAAGCTTGCCTCACAGAGAGATGCCCAAATAACACTATATTTGCTCCAATTGGTTGGTCCAATGAATAGGTCAGTTCTCTTCAATCTCTGGGTCTTTGGATGTGCTGTTCAATCTCTCTGAACCACCCTTTCTCTTTACTTTTGTTGGATTAACTCCTACCTTTCTTTCCTTTTGTTTTTTAAATTTATTTTTGAGAGAGAGAGACAGAGGAAGAGAGCAAGCAGGGGAGGGACAGAGAGAGGAAGGAAGACCTAGGATCTGAAGTGGGCTCTGCACTCATAGTGTAGCTGCTGTGGATATTTGAGCCCCAATGTGGGGCTCAAACTTATGAAATGCGAGATCATGACCTGAGCCGAAGTCCGATGCTTAATCCCCTGAGCCACCCAGGTGCCCTACTCCTACCTTTCCTTCCAATCTCTGCATCAATGTTACCTGCCTCCACACCAAGTGTGGGGTAGGTTCCATACATAACTGCTGCCATAAATCCTGTATCTTCTCCATCAGAGCACTAACCTCACCTTCTGTTGACTTTGTCTTGCCAAATAGACTGAGTCCCAAGAGGGCAGAGCTGGTTTCTCTTGTCACTGTTGCAACGCAGAACTTGGCATGGTACTAGACAAAGGGGGTACATTTGCAACAAAGGGGGTACATTCACAATACTGAGTGTATGTGTACTCTTTGTATTCCTCAGACACATTGGGGAAACTGAGGCAGCTTTGCAGACTTTGTAGAGATGTGGCAGGTTCAGAATGGGACTGATATTGTTTGACACTAGCTGTGAGACTCTATTTCATACCCCTTGACCATTTGTGGGGTTTTTTTGGGTAAGTTTATTTATTTGAAGGGGGGAGGATCAGGGAGAGAGCGTCCCAGGCAGGCTCCTTACTGTCAGTGCAGAGCCCATTGAAGGGCTTGATCTCACAAATTGTGAGATCATGACCTGATACAAAATCAAGAATTGGACGCTTAACCCACTGAGCCACCTAGGTGCCCCTTAACGATTTTATTTTATTTTTTATTTATTTATTTTGGAGGGGGAAGGGCAGAGAGAGAGAGTGAGAGAGAGAGAATCCCAAGCAGGCTCCGTGGTGTCAGTGTAGAGCCTGATGTTGGGCTCCACCCCACAAACTGGGAGCTCGTGACCTACACTGAAATCAAGAGTCTGATACTTAGCTGACTAAACCACCCAGGCACCCCAAATATTTTATTTTATTTTATTTTATTTTTTTTATTTTTTTTTAATGTTTTATTTTATTTTATTTTATTTTAATTTTTTTTTAATGTTTTATTTATTTCTAGGAGAGAGAGAGAGAGACAGTGTGAGCAGGGGAGGGTCAGAGAGAGAGGGAGACACAGACTCTGAAAGAGGCTCCAGGCTCTGAGCTGGCAGTCAGCACAGAGCCAGACGCGGGGCTCGAACCCACGAACTGCGAGATCATGACCTAAGCGAAAGTCGGAAGCTTAACCGACTAAGCCACCCAGGCACCCCAACAAATATTTTATTTTTAAGTAATCTCTACACCCAATATGGTGCTCGAATGCACAATCCCAAGATTGAGAGTCACACGTTCCACTGACTGAGCCAGCTATGTGCCCTGATACCCCTAAACAACTTCTTAAATAATTTAATTCCTTCCCAATAGAGCTTCCATAGCTTTATTTCAGTCTTTATTGTCATCGCTGTAGAGGTTAAGACTGTTTCAGAGAAATAGTTGGAGAGAGGGAGGGAGGCAAACCATGAGAGACTCTTGAATGCTGAGGAAAAATGGAGGGCTGATGGGTGTGGGGGAGAGGGGAAGGGAGGTGATGGGCATGGAAGAGGGAACTTGTTGGGATGAGTACTGGGTGTTATATGGAAACCAACTTGACAATAAACTATTTAAGAAAAAAAAGACTGTTTCAGAGAATTATTTTATAACAAATGGGATCTTGGGGCAGAAGAAAATTTATCTAACTCTCAGGGGCTGGAGAAATGTGTGCCTTTGGACCTTGGATTTAAATGAGCCAGCAAATCCCTGCTAATTGTCTTCCCTTGCTGGGTCCTGTCTGCTTCATATTTAGCAAAGGAGAAAGCCAACCTGTGTCATCCATGATTTATGCCCTGCTGTTTGCTCTCTTCCCCTAGAACATTAAACACCCTGAGCAGAGGGGGAAGAAGAGGTAATCTCAGATTGCCTGGCTGCCAGACAAGTGGCTGGAGCAGGCTCCCTGCTCTGAGGAGGAGGTTGAAATAAGAAGAAAGAAAGAAAGAAAGAAAGAAAGAAAGAAAGAAAGAAAAGAAGGAAGGAAGGAAGAAAGGAAAGAAAGAAAGAAAGAAAGAAAGAAAGAAAAGAAGGAAGGAAGGAAGGAAGGAAGGAAGGAAGAAAGAAAGAAAGAAAGAAAGAAAGAAAGAAAGAAAGAAAGAAAGAAGATCCATGGGGCTTCTACATAAAAGGAACAAAGGAGTCTCTGTTTGCTTCAACCTCTGCAAAACCAATTGGCCCCTGTGCTGAGAGACCTGTTTACTGAATGCTTTTCCAGTCTCTGGGTCTCAGTTTCCCCAGTTTGCAAAAGGTCTGGATGTCATGAGCTCCACTTGGTCTCTGGGACCTGGAGATAGTTAGTGGAGACACCTTGCATGGAGCATAGTGAAGTGATTAACTATGTGGACCCCAGCTCCACCTTCCCACTGGCTATGTGGCTCTGGGCAGGCTCCTTACCTCTCAGAGCCTCATCAATGTGATGGGGTTAATGGTACGGAGCTTCCTCTTTGGGTTGCTGGGAGCTAAAGCTCCTGGTGGTACTGGTATGGAGCCAGCCCTTAATTAAGAGTCAGTTATTATTGGGGCTGTTGTTCTTTAGTTGGTCTCCAACCTTGGCCTTGGTGTCCTCTACCTGAGATCCTTGCTTGAGGCCTGGCTGGTTTGGGCAGGGCATCTCTGCCAGCACTTGGAAACTGGGCAGAAGGGAGGCGGAGCAATTTTCAGTGGATTGTGGTTCTATTTGTGGGTGCAGATTGGTCCAGGCTGCAGGGAAGCTTCGTGTAGAGCAAGCTGGGCACTGAGAGGGGTGTGTTGTCTTACATGGGAAAGGGTGGAGAGAGGAGAGGAGGAGAGAGGGAGGGGAAATGGAGAGAAGTGAAGGTTTCCTTTTGCCCCCCCATAGTCTCCCACCTCCCCATTCCTTTCTATCTTCTTCTTGCCAATTTCATTTTCTCTGCCTTCCCTAGGGGAATTCACAAGTGGGGTGTGGGCACTGACCTTTCAAAGGTGGATTTAGTTAGTAACACCAAACAATCCATCAATTCAGTTAACACACTGTTACAAACCAACAGTATTGATTTTTCTACAGCTGAAGTGGGATTTGTATCCCCCAAATGGAATTTCTGGGGTATTTGTTAAGGCATGAGTAGTGTCTAAACCACCAAATGCCTATATCATTTATCAAAGTGTAGAGGAAACATTCTCATTTTCCCACTGGACCCCCTCCCCTGCCCCTACATGGCCAAGAAGGTGGTTTAACTTCTTAACCTCTCTGGGCTTCAGTTTCTCTATTTATGATATTGCGAGGGGGCATGCCAGAGAAACACATTTAGAGTCCAGCTGCAGTTCTGTGATTCTCTGATGCAATAATCAGACAAGGTGAAGCTGGATCCTTTAATCAGAGGATGGCTCGTAGGACTGGGAGGCTCCACAGAGGATGACATCCCACCCTGTCATTTTCTGGATGAGAAAAGTGAGGCCCTGAGGGTGGAGTCAGGTCAGTGAGTCAGTGGCTCAGCTGGGTCAGGAATTCAGGCTTCCCACCTCTTTCCTTGACATTGGGCTATCAGGTACCTCTCCCTGGAAGGAGGATGGGAAGTACTGTACATGTGTTCACTCATTACCTTGGCAATAATTCATTTTCCAGATGAAATTACCCATATAGTAAGTTATGGTGGCAAGTGTGTCTAATTAAAAAACTTAATCACTGTTTGAGTGTTTCTCAAAGTGCGATCATTTGGGTAATATCCTTGTGAATTTTTGACACAATCAGCTTTGTACTAATATTTACTTTTGTTAGAAGACAAAATTCAACCAAGTAAATTTGAAGATCTGATTGGCTTTATTAAGCAATTCATGAATTGTGTAGATTCCTTCTAGCAAGTAGAGAGGTGCTCAGAGGAGCTGCACAAAAATTGAAAGGTTTTTATAGGAAGGAGGGTGGACTTAGGAAGTTATTACCAAAAGAAATGATTACTCAATTGCTTGGCCAGGACAATATCTTTTGGGGGGAAGAGAATGCAGAGTTTCTATTATGCAGATTATTTCATTAGTGCTGATCCTGACATTTCAGATTGACTTCTAAAAAAATTCACATTCCTGGGGCACCTGGTTGGCTCAGTTCATGTAACTTGTGACTCTTGATCTCTGGGTCATAGATTTGAGCACCACCTTGGGCAAAGAGCTTACTTAAAAAAAAAAGAAGAAGAAGAAGAAAGTCACATTCCTGTTCAATCTTGGTTTTGGCACCAAAAACAAAAACAAAAACAAAAAATAAATAAAAGGTCATATTCCTGGGAGAGGCTGAAACTATTAAACTAAGTCTTGGTTTTCTGTTGGGGGTGGGAGGGGGAATTACTTCATTCTGGGCTTGTTTATTTTTTTTAACCTTCATATTTTTCCTTAAATCAGTTCATTATTTTATAGAAATAAATTTAGTCTAATCCTAAGCGATGATACTTGTGATAGCTGAATTTGTTTTGTTATATTGTACCAAGTATATATTAAACAGCTATTTAAACAAACAAACAAAAAAATCCAAGTATGGAATGCCTTTGTAATTGAGGAATTCCAATGAATACTTTATACTAGTGTTTTTCAAATTTGTTAGTTTCTTTACAGTTATTGAAAATCCTGGGGTGCCTGGATGGCTCAATGGGTTAAGTGTCTGACTCTCGATTTTAGCTCAGGACATGATTTTGCAGTTTGTGAGTTCAAGCCCCATGTGGGGCTCTGCACTGGCACTGTGGAGCCTGCTTGGGATTCTCTCTCTGCTTCTCTATCTCTCTGACCCTCCCCTGCTTGTGCGCTCTCTCTCTCTCAAAATAAATAAATAAACATTTTTAAAAACTAAAAAAAATTATTGAAGATCCTAAGGAGATTTTATTTATGTAGGTTATGTCAATTGATATTTATCTTGTTAGGAATTAAAATTGACAAAATATAAAATTATTTATTAATTTATAAAAATAGCATGACTTAGCAGTGCCTAGTTGGCTCAGTTGGTAGAGCATGCAGCTCATGATCTTGGGATCATGAACTTGAACCCCAAACTGGGTGTAGAACTTACTTAAAAATTTTTTTTAATGAATAAAAAAGTAGCATGATTAAAAAATAATTTTGTAAACCCATGACATATTAACATAAGTAACATATCTTTGTGAAAAATAACTGTGTTCCAAAACAAAACAATTTAGTGAGTATGGCATTGTTTTATGCAGTTTCAGGTCTCATTAAAGCTTAACTGAGTAGAAAAATTCTGCATTTTCATATTTGCTTCTGTATTCAGTCTGTGGCAATTTGTTTTAGTTGAAATACATGAAGACAATCTAGCTTCATATAATTCAGAGAACTGTGAATATTCTTTTTGACATTATACTAAAACTTGATAAATGGTAGGGTTTTTTCTTTTTTTCCCCTAATATTTATTTATTTTTGAGAGAGAGAGAATCAGAGTGAGAGTGAAGAGAGAGGGGAAGACAGACACAGAAACTGAAGCAGGCTCCAAACTCTGTGCTGACAGCTCAGAGCCCGATGCAGGGTTTAACTGACTTTTATTTTAGAGTTATGAACGTGTTTTGGAACCGGATAGAGGTGGTAGTTGCACAACACTGTAAATGTTAAGAAATGTCACAGAATTGGTCACTTTATTTAAATTCCTTTTTTCTTTTTTTCTTTTTAAAAGTAATCTCTACACCCAACATGGAGCTTGAACTCACAATCTGGGGATCAAGAGTCACTTGCTCCACCAACCAGCCAGCAAAGTACCTCAGAACTGGTCACTTTAAAGTGGTTAATTTTATGTTATGTGAATTTTACTTCAATAAAAATGTTTAAGAAAAAGTGCTTTAGGGGCACCTGTGTGGCTCAGTCAGTTGAGTGTCCAACTTTGGCTCAGGTCATGATCTCGTGGTTCATGAGTTCAAGCCCCACACTGGGCTCACTGCTGTCAGCTTGGAGCCCACTTCAAATCCTCTGTCATCCCCCCTTCTCTTCTCTATCCCCCCTGAAAAATAAACAAACATTAGGAGGTGCTTGGGTGGCTTGGTCGGTTAAGTGTCTGACTTGGGCTCAGGTCATGATCTCACAGTTCATGAGTTTGAGCCCTGCATTGGGCTCTGTGCTGACAATTCAGAACCTGGAGCCTGCTTCAGGCTTTCCCTCTCTCTCTCTCTGTCTCCCTCTCTCTCTGCCCTTCCCCTGCTTGCAATCTGTCTCACTCTCTCTCTCAAAAATAAATAAACATAAAATAAAATAAACATTAAAAAATAAAAAAGTGTTTTATGTGTAATTTCCATTTAATCACACAGAATATTAAAAAGACTTGTATCCAAATGTCTAGAGTTAGTAAAATTGGATTTTCATTTATGCTTCCTCAAAGATATTATTTTTTTAAGATTTTATTTTTTTAATATATTTTTAAGTTTATTTATTTATTTTGAGAGAGAGAGACAGACAGCAAGAGTGGGGTAGGGCAAAGAGAAAGAGAGATAAAATTCCAAGCAGACTCCAAGTTGTCAGAACAGAGCCCAATGCAGGGCTCAAACTCATGAACTGTGAGATCATAACCTAAGTGAAAATCAAGAGTCTGATGCTTAACCAACTGAGCCACTCAATCACCCCTTAAGATTTTATTTTTAATTAAATGTTAAATCCCAATGTTAGGCTAGAACTAACAACCTGGAGCTCAAGAGTCACATGCTGTACTCACTGAGCCAGCCAGGTGCCCCTCAAAGATATCCTTAAGTAAAATAATTTTGCTTACTACCAGTGCACGTAAGTGAAGACTACAATGGCTCCTAATACAGATGGATGTCATTGATTTGTGCCTCCTATCTTACCACCACTGCTTTTGTACCACCAGTGCAACATGGTTAAAATGGAAACATGGTTAAAAACATTAAATAACTTCTTTTTATTATTAAAACAGTTTTGATCCATGAAAGCCTCATGGCTCTACCGAGACCTGTGAGCCGCATTTTGTGGACACCTGTTTATGTTGAATTGTAGTTGAGCTGACCCATTCCAGCTACAGGGGTACAGTGTGGTGCCTGGAAAATCCCTGGAGATGTTGAATCACATAAACATGATTCTAATTTCTAGCTGACCCTGGGCAAGTGCTTCCTCAAAATCTGAGATCCCCAATTATCCCTGTCTGCTAGGTGTGTTGGGAAGCCAAGGAGATGATGGAAGAGTTGAGTTAGGAGATAATCCACACAAAGAGAGCTCACTGAAAGGGAAATATGACTTTTATTATTAAGCAGCAGGATCTAGTGTTGTAAAGGCTGCAGCTGGAGTGGGGGGTGGTGGGGCTTGAGGGAGTTCTGCCTTTCAGGGCCCTGCGTGACCTTAGGAAGCCTCTATCAGTCAACCTTTCCATCTGTCTTAGGTTACTTCAAAGAGTCCCTGAACAGCTGGAAGAACATTTACAGCTTTGAAGATAGCAGGGGGGAAGGATGCTGAAAGGGTAGCAAGAGGAGGGGAAGAAGGTCGGGCTTGTAGAAGACGGTGCCTCACATGAGAAACAGGGTAGTGAAAAGCCCTCACTGAGCCTGGATTGGCTTTCTTTCTCTTTTCTTGATTTACTGCACAAAGTTTAAAGTTTTGTCTTCAGCCAAAGCCCAAGAGGAATCTCCTCTACTGGTCTGGCTTTTCATAGGGTACAAAGAGTTTTCAAACTCATTACCTTAAAGAACCCTTACACACGTCTGTGAAGTGAGCAGAATAGTGACTAGGACCTCACAGGGCCAATGAGGAAACTGAGGCATAGAAAAGGGAAATAAAGAACAAGCATATGGAGGCACCAAGATTCAAATGTACTTTAGACTCAAACCAGATTTCTTTCCATTGCCTTTTTGCTTTTTAGGCCCTTTTCCTCAAAGTGAGTTCTCAAGGCCACACAGCAGTTTTCTCTTTCCTATTTAAAGACAATTTACTAAGGTCTGCTTAAGGATAAACAGGTGGGCAGCAATGGGGATGACGTGTAGAAGTTTAAAAGTATGGTTGCAGAATCAAATCATCTGAGTTCAAATTCTAGCTTTTCCATCTCCTCTTGTGTAAAATCAGGTAGAGTAACAATACATGCCCATAGAGTTGTTAACATTACATTAGATAAACATGTAAGATGCTCACATAGCATCAACACATCTTATGATGCAATCCTAACATAATAGCTAACATGCTATTAGGAGACCAAGGACACGCAAATAGTGATTTCAGAGAAATTCCTTCCATGTCCTGTATACTAGTTGAGGACTCATTTAAAAATTCTTTGGCCCACGTTAAAAGATAAATACGATGATATTCTACCTAAAAAAGAACCCCAAGTCGTAGGTCAACAGGTACCTCTTTCCCCGTGCTCATCAGGGGAGCTATGGGATTGGCTGAATCTTTACCCCTAGCCGCCTCATTGGAAACTAGCCAGCCTATGGGCAGGCTGTCCCGGAGTCAGGTGCTAGCTTTAATCCAATCAGAGGCCACTCAACTATGGAAACCCATCCTTTAGCCTTTGCCTAAGTAGAGGCCTGAGTAGCAGAACACGGAGGCTAGAGGGTAGGAACCTGATGGGAAACTTGTTTTATCAGACAACAGGAGAAACAGGTGGGAAATCTTTGTTATTCATCTATTCTATGTACTTAGTATTTCCTCTCTCAATCTGTAAAGGCTATAATCATATAACGGAAAGGGAAAATCAGGTCAGTAAAATATAAGGAAAAGTGCAAAGTTGCGGGGCGCGTAGGTGGCTTAGTAGGTTGAACCTCAGACTTCAGTTCAGGTCATGATCTCAGGGTTGGTGAGTTCCAGCACCATTTGGGCCTTGCGCTGACAGCACAGTCTACTTAGGATTCTCTGTCTCCCTTTCTTTCTCTGCCCCCTCCCACTCTTGCTCTCTTTCAAAAGTAAATAATATAGGGGCACCTGGGTGGCTCAGTTGGTTAAGCGACCGACTTTGGTTCAGGTCAGATCTCACGGTTCATGGGTTCGAGCCCCGCATCAGGCTCTGTGCTGACAGCTCAGAGCCTGGAGCCTGCTTCAGATCCTGTGTCTCCCTCTCCCTCTGCCCCTCCCCCGCTCACGCTCTGTCTCTCTCTGTCTCAAAAATAAATAAACTATAAAAAAATTTAAAAAAGTAAATAATGTAAAAAAAAAAAAATAAAAGTTGAGACGGGAGAGAAAACCATGGTTAATATGTGGACCAGAATGGCTAACAGTAAGGGTACCACTGAGCTTCAGAATTAGCCTTGGGCTTTTGGGAAGCCAAGGTGAAAAGATGCACAATCAGCTGCTCAACACTAATTATCAGAAAGGAAGCAAACCCGATTCTGTGGGAATACAGCAAAGCCTTTCCTAACTTTGAACTTTAATGTAATTTTTTACTTGGTCTTGGGATTTTATTTCAGGTGATAGTGCATGAAGGGCAGGGCAGTCCAGTCCAATGCCTGAGAGCATACTTTTTGTCGTGGTTTGGGTTTGAATTTTGTTTTAGTGCATCTTATTCTGGGCTGCATTTTCTTCATTTCTAAAATGAAGATAATAGGGGCGCCTGTATGGCTCAGTCAGTTAAGCCTCCGACTTCATGATCTCTCAGTTCATGGGTTCCAGCCGCAGCCAACCCTCCCCCCTTGAGCTCTGCGCTGACAGCTCAGAGCCTGGAGCCTGCTTCGGATTCTGTGTTTCCCTCTCTCTGCCCCTTCCTCACTTGTTCTCTCTCTCTCTCTCTCTCAAAAATAAAGTAAACAAACAAACAAAAAACTAAAATGGAGGTAATAGTATCTACCTAGTAAGGCTGTAAAGATTCAATTAGATGAATTGTATAATTAAAATTCGCTGTTAATCAAGTAATTCTTGCCATGTTTAGTTCGGTTGGAGGGATACAGTGATAAATAAAACAATAATTTTATCTTCAAGTAGATTTTACTTTGGAATGGCATAGAAAGACCATAAACATGAAAGATGGATAAATAATTGCAGAGAATGCTGTGGAAGAGATACAACAAATGCAAACATAGATTTCATCTGACTTGTTTTCTTAGCTATTTTCCAGAAAAGTCAAGGGTATACCGTTGAAATGCAACTCTGAAGTTAATCTGTTGGGGCCTAAAATAATTCTGTTCTGGTTTGTAGAATTCTGTCTATTGGTGATAGGGTATAATTTTTGTTTGTTTGAAAATTCATTTCTTCCAGCTGAGCTTCAGCTGAAGCAGTTTGAAATTGTATATTTTTTTAATTTATTTCTCAGAGAGAGAGAGAGAGAGAGAGAATGAGCAGGGGAGGGTCAGAGAGGCAGGGAGATACAGAATCTGAAACAGGCTCCAGGCTCTGAACTGGCAGCACAGAGCTCGATGTGGGGCTCGAACGCACGAACCATGAGATCATGACCTGAGCTGAAGCCGGACGCTCAACCGACTGAGCCACCCAGGCGCCCCTGAAATTGTATTTGGAGTAGAGCCTTGAGCACACTGTACTTCTATTGGATTACATTCAATTAGTTTTAGCTTCACCATAACTGCAGGTGAAAGATATTACTATTATAGTTTATTGGTTAAGTAGAGTGAGGCTTTGTCTCTATCAGGGCTTTAAAGCAGGGAAAAGATGCCTCCCCCGAATCTGTAGGACCGTCATTGGTTTTCTTCTTTGCCTATTTCCCACCTGTTTCTGATTTCTTCACCTGGGTTTCTTTTGTCAGTCTCCCCCCTCCCGCCGCGGAGCTCATTCCGCGGGTGTGCAGCCCCGCCTACCCCCTCGGGGCGTGGCCATCGGTCCGAACCCCGCCCTTACCCAACTCGCGACCGCCTGCCTTCTTTACCCGACCGCGCAACCAAAGGCCCGAGCGTGCGCGCGCGCCCCCGCTCGCGGCCCGGCTCGGCGTCAGGAGCGCGCTCTGTGTGGCCGCTGCCGCCATGTTGTTGTGGTTGTGAGAAGGCGGCGGCGGCCTCGGAGGAGCAGCCGGACGAGACACTCCAGCGGCCCAGGCGCTGCCCCCCGCCGGCCCTGGCTGAGAGCCTAGTAGGGTGGCGGAGGAGGCCGTGCCGTGACGGGCCTCGCCATGTCCTGCCGCCCGGTAAGAACGCCCCCCCTCCTCTGGGTGTAAGGAGGGGCTGGAGGAGGGGCCGGCTTCGGCCCCGGCGCAGCGGCTGTCACCCTCCGAGGAGGCGGCGGCCCGCGGGGGTCTGGGGACGGCGTGCGTGGCCCAGGGAGGGGTGTCCCGGGCGGCGGCCGCGGCCGCCAGGGGGAGGCGTGGGGAGTGGGAGCGCAGCGGCCCTGTCCCGCTCGGCCCGACCCTCGGCGCGGGGGAGGTGGGGTCCCAGGCCCGGGCGGCCATCCCGGACCTGCTGCGGATGGGCCCATGGGGCTAGGGGTGTGAAGTGCTCCCCCCGGAGCGTCCGGGAAGTGCCCATGAACCCCCGGGAGGTGAGTGTATACCCCCCACCCCCCGGTTCCCGACCGGGTCTGTCGGAGTCCACTGTGGCGAGAGACTGGAGGTCGGGGGCCAGCGGAGCCCCTGAGGCGAGCGGTGAGGGCCTGAGACTTGTGGGAAGGAGGAGTGGCCGACTGCCTGTGCAGCGGGGCATCCTCCTGACCTGGTAGTACTTGGGTGGGAAGGACGGTTCGGAGGCGGCTGAGAGCTCGGGGAACACTGGGTCAGACAGCTCTGCGAAAGATTGTTATTTCTCAAGTGGAAATTGTTTTGCTTCGGATCCCTGTGATAATATTGTTGCTTGTACTTTGGGCTGGAAAACTTAACTCAAAATAATGGGGTAAATTTTATAGGCACTTTAATAAACTTCTCTGGGGTCTATCTTGTCTGTGAGTTTTGCATTGCTGCTACCTGTTGCTGTTCAGGTGTCTTCTCCAGCCTGAGGCCTAAGTTCTTGATTGGTTTAATATCTTGACATCCACTTTATCTGATGGAATCTAATTTTGCCCAACGAAAAATACCGTGTGTACTCTTCTAGTTGAGGTTCAACTTCGTTTCTCATAATGTGGTCGGTGATGCCATCCAAGGCTTGGATTGAATTACATGAAATAATTTTTTACGTTAAACATTTGTGATTTGTACTTGGAGAGGTGATAAGGACTTTATTCTTTCAGGTTAAAGGCTGTTTCTGTAGGGTCAGAGACATGATCTGTGCTATTTTTGCTCTGAGACCCAAGTAAGGTGGGTTGGTAGCATGCAAAAAGTCTTGCCTACTGGAGGCTGTGACTTTGGTTGGTCACAGAGTTTACAGAATGGCAGTTTTGAGTAAACCCAGTATAATATGTGGTATTAAACTAAATTTGGAGGATTCCAGAATTTTAAATTGGCTGCCTGTGAAGGCCTCTTTTAGGTCTAATTACCTCCCTCATATTCAGGTGACCCAGAGCGGTTCAAGTGACCAGCATCGTGGTACAGCCCCACTTGTAGTTAATAGCAAGCCCTAAGAGAACCCATGTTTTGCAGCTTGTAGGCCAAGTTTTTTAGTTCAGTGGTTACCTAAACAGTCATCAGAAATAACATGGACTGTCTTAAATGTTGATTCCTAAGCTCTATGCAGGACCTGTTGAATAAAAATCTTTGCGGGGGAGGCATGGGAATCCATCCTTACAGAGCTCCCCGAATGATTCTGGTCAGCCAGGTTTGTGAACCTGTGAAAGTCAACTTTAGGTCACCTTTGGTATTCCAGAAGATTCCCATTAATTAGGACTTCTAAGAGTGCTTTTAATTCTTTATAGAGCTTTAATTCTTACAGGGAAGAAGGGAAAGCCTGAGAAACCTAAACCTGAAATTTGAGCATCTCTTAAAATATAATAGATTTAGATAGGGGAATCAGATTTGTTGCCAGAAGTTATTTGTGCAAGTCTTTGGGAACACACTTGATAAAATTAGATGCTGCCTGACTGGAGGTATATCTAGAGATACATCAAAAGATCCATGGGGAGAAAAAGAGTGAGAAGCAGTAAGTCTACTTCTGGTTCACAAAGGAGTCCATGCTTCCCATGGAAGGAGTCCGTGCTTCCCAACGTCTCAACATCATGGTTGCTTCTAAACCATCTGACTCAGGTTTCTAGTAAAGTGAGGGAAAGGTGGGTGACTTACCAGTCATTTGAGATGAGGGTTGTGCACCAGGAAGGTTTATTGTGGATTGTGAAAAGTTCTTGAAACTTGCCCCAGGCCATGAAGAATGGTAAGGTCAGTTTTAAAAAATTTCTTTAAAAAGTTTATTGAGAGCTTGCTCACGAGAGCATGCACAGGGGAAGGGCAGAGAGAGGGAGAGAGAATCTCAAGCAGGCTTAGCACTGCTGGCTCAGAGCCGGATGCAGGGTAGGGCTTGAACCCATGAACCGTGACATCGTGATCTGAGCTGAAACCAGTCGGATGCTTCACCAACTGAGCAACCCAGGTGCCTGGTAAAGTCAGTTTTTAATTCTTTTGTAGTTCTGATTAACACGTTCTGTGGTAAAGTGGAATAATGAATTACCCAAGAGGTATTCATATTGCACCAGGGGTGTGGTGAGGTTCGATTTAAATTTGGAAGAATTGGCAGAAAATGTTACAGTTATGTAGAGTAGTGAAGGAGTTTGGTAAATATCCTGTCAAATCATGGAGTAGTATTTTAGAGCAGTGTATCCAGTTATCCAATTTAAGAACCAGAGGCTCTCTCTGTTTTGTTTTTTTGGTGTCTTCAGTACCTAGCATAGTTCTTAGCATATATTGTGCTCTTAGATATTTGTTTAGCAAATGGATAGTATTTAAAGTTGGAAAGAAACAGTTATGGTGGTTGATAACATTAGTTATTAAAAGCTACTTGATACCTTGCATTGGATTAAAGAGCCAGTTTTTTTAAAAAAATTTTTAAAGTTTTATTTATTTCTAGGAGATAGAGAGACAGCGTGAGCAGGGGAGGGTCAGAGAGAGAGGGAGTCACAGACTGAAACAGGCTCCAGGCTTTGAGCTGGCAGTCAGCACATAGCCCGACGTGGGGCTCTAACCCACGAACCGTGAGACTGTGACCTAAGCAAAAGTTGGACGCTTAACCGACTAAGCCACCCAGGCGCCCCTTAAAGAGCCAGTTTTTAGCCCATGTGGTTTGGAACTTTGCAATTCCTTCAAGAGGTTCTTTATTCCAGGAGCTCCTGGCTAGCTTAGTTGGTAGAGCGTGTAACTCTTGATCTCAGGGTTATAAGTTTGAGCCCCACATTGGGTATAGAGATTACTTAAAAATAAAATCTTTAGAAAACAGCTTTTTTTTTTTTTGGTCCATTTTTAAGACTGTCAGTGTAAACTACCCTGCCCCCCAGTTTTTCAGTCTTAAATGCGTCTTAACTTTTTTTTTTAGGTGTAGTGGCCCTTTTTAGTAACATTTTATTGGATGCAGAGATATTTAGAAAAACGGAAAGCTGTAAATGACAGATTCTGTCATTGACTGTGACTGCTGTTAGGAATGTCACTTCTCTGGATCTCTGTTTTCTCATCTATGCAATTAAAGGCCTATACTTGTTGATCTCAAGTAGTTTCCTCAGCCAGATTCTGCAAGTCTTTTTTTCTTTTTTTTTCTAAGAAATATTATAGGCAGCTCTTTCTGCCCATGAGTCCTGTCCCTGTGCTTTAATAAAATCATCTTTTTTGTACCAAAAAACAAAAATATGTATTTTTTTAAGTAAGCTCTACACCCAGCATGGGGCCTGAACTTGTGACCCCCAAGAACAACAGTTGTGTGCTCTATCAGGCGCTCCTCTGCAAATCTTTAATAATTTGTAATTTAATTATCTTATTTTGTATTCATGTTACATAGGTAGGTGAAATTTTTTAATAATAAAATTAAAAATTTTGGGGTTTTATTTTTAGCTTAAGGATTGTACATATTGTCCAAAAGTGCTCTGGAAATTGAGTGCATGTTGTAAGTATGCAGAAACAACATGCTTATGCTTTTGTAATTCACTTAGTGTTGAAATCAAAATGGATTTCACATAAGGAACTTCATAATTTAGTGTGAAGCCACAAGATTAAGAATGGTTTGGGGAAGTTTGTGTAATTTATGTGCATAGTTGTTTCTTATGGGCCACCCAATTGTATAATTTTCTATGGTGAATTTTATATGTAATTTTATAATCAGTGAAACATTCACTTAAGACAAAGTGTGAGATCAAATCCGTATTGGATTCAAGTAGAATTCCTAATAATTTTAGGGGCGCCTGGGTGGCTTAGTCGGTTAAGCGTCCGACTTTCCGACTTTCGCTTAGGTCATGATCTCGCAGTTTGTGGGTTCGAGCCCCACGTCGGGCTCTGTGCTGACTGCCAGCTCGGAGCCTGGAGCCTGTTTCAGTCTGTGACTCCCTCTCTCTCTGACCCTCCCCTGCTCACGCTGTCTCTCTCTCCTAGAAATAAATTAAAAAAAAAAACATTAAAAAAATTCCTAATAATTTTAGAGGCTACCAAAATTAACATTCATTGCTGTCTTAAAATCTTTATTTTGATACTTATATTGATACAATGCTTTCATCTTCACTTTTGTATCTAGAAGCTTTTTTTTTTTAATGTTTTATTTATTTCTGAGAGAGAGAGAGAGAGAGACAGCGTGAGCAGGGGAGGGTCAGAGAGAGAGGAAAACACAGAATCCGAAACAGGCTCCAGGCTCTGAGCTGGCAGTCAGCACAGAGCCTGATGCGGGGCCCGAACCCACGAACGGTGAGATCATGACCTGAGCTGAAGTCGGACGCTTAACTGACTGAGCCACCCAGGCGCCCCTAGAAGCTTTTTTAAAAAATGTTTATTTTTGAGAGTGTGAGTGGGGGAGGGCAGAGAGAGGGACAGTATCCCTCTGTGCTGATAGCAGAGAGATGCATGCGGAGCTTGAGTTTAGGAACCCTGAGATCAGATGCTTAACTGGCCGAGCCACCCAGGTATCCCTGTATCTAGAAACTTTAAAAAAATATATGTGTATTTTTTTATTACGTAAACTCTGCCCACCGAGGGGCTCTCACTCAGGATCAAGAGATGAAGAGTGGCATGTTCTACTGAATGAGCCAGCCTGGTGCCCCTTGTATCTAGAAACTTAACATAGCTTTTAAGTTCTTATTTGATTAAATGTTCAAAATGAAAATTGTAGCATGAGAATGCGTAAGCAAGTGAATCCTAGGTTCAGGCTTGAGTTGTGTTCCTTGTTAGATGTGTTGTTTCTGACAATGTGTTTCTGGCAAGCCACATAACCCCTCTGAACTTTAAATTCTTCATTAATGAAAGAAAGGTAATACTTTATTTATCTCTGTTGTGGAGATAAAATGGAATGGTGTATATGAAAAACAATCTGAAAATGTAAGGGTATGATATATTAGAATCCTATTTTATTTTCTTGGAAGAGTTGGCCTGTGGAGCAGTGGTAAACCTAGTATGTCTTGGCAGGTGCAGAAATGACTAATGTCACTAACAAGGCAATAGAAAAGATTTCTGCTTCTGTAGTCCACCTAGAGAAACCTTTTTGCACTTGCATCCTGTCTGCCAATAGGAATAGTCACAGTGCAACAGGAACTTCAGAGAGGGATCAGGGATATCTCACAGTTGTACTTGGAATAGATTTACTAGATTTCACCCATTTTATTATGTTGGAGCGGTGGTGGAAGGAGTTTAATATATATATTCTGTGTGAAGTTTAGGACTATTTCTGAATGGCTGTTGGCAGCAACACAGGGTAAAGATGTCAGTGTGGTGATTTGATTTGATTTTAGAGAGAGGTGCAGAGGCAGAGAATCCTAAGCAGGCTCCACACTGTCAGCACAGAACCTGATGTAGGGCTAAATCTCACAACTGTGAGATCCTGACCTGAGCTAAAATCAAGAGTCTGATGCTTGATTGGCTGAGGCACCAAGGTGTCCCATCAATGTGGTGATTAAAAAAAAAAAAAGACATTAAAAGAAAAATGTCCGCACATTGCAAATGATAAACGTATTGATTTGGGGAATTTTTTTTTTTTTATTTCTAGAGAGAGAGAGACAGCGTGAGCAGGGAGGGTCAGAGAGAGAGGGAGTCACAGACTGAAACAGGCTCCAGGCTCTGAGCTGGCAGTCAGCACAGAGCCCGACGCGGGGCTTGAACCCACGAAGCGCGAGATCATGACCTAAGCGAAAGTCGGACGCTTAACCGACTAAGCCACCCAGGCGCCCCGTGATTTGGGGAATTTTTTAATATGTTTATATACTGGATTGCAACAGTTGTAAAACTTGAGTTTTCTTGAGTTGTAAAACTTTGAAGCAATTGCTTAGGGACATGGCGTCTGGGTTTGTAGTCAGGATGATTATCTAAGATAGTAAATGGGGCGCCCGGGTGGCTTAGTCGGTTAAGCGTCCGACTTTCGCTCAGGTCATGATCTCGCAGTTCGTGGGTTCGAGCCCCGCGTCGGGCTCTGTGCTGACTGCCAGCTCAGAGCCCAGAGCCTGTTTCAGTCTGTGACTCCCTCTCTCTCTGACCCTCCCCTGCTCACGCTGTCTCTCTCTCTCTCCTAGAAATAAATAAAACATTAAAAAAAAAATTTATCTAAGATAATAAAGCATAAAACAAAAACTGCAAGGAGATTATGAAGTTGGGTAAAGTAAAAGCTATTTTGTTAAGGGTAAAGTACGTTGTAGCTCTGTTATAAATAGTTGGTTTGATGAACAAAGGTAAATCATAGATTTATGCAAATGTTCTTAAGCACTCTTTTTCCTTAAATGACTATTTGTTAACTACAGAGGTATTGTCTTGATGCGGACTACTACAAGCATCATCTTGAATATGTCCAGGCCTGGATCTATTTTGTACCTATTTGTGTCTTCACACAATACTTAGAATGGTTTTGTTATTAAAGATAGTAGCAAGAGCTCCTGATTTTTTTTTCTGGGTTTTAAATTTACTTTAAAAAAAAGTTTATTTGTTTAAATTTTTTTTCATGTTTATTTTTGAGAGAGAGGGACAGAGTGTGAGCACAGGAGGGAGAGCGAGGGAGACACAGAATCTGCAGTAGGCACAGAGTTGTCAGCACAGAGCCTGACGCAGGGCTAGAACTCACGAGCCAAAGTTGTGTGCTCAACTGACTGAGCCGTCTAGGCGCCCCTTATTCTAATTTTTAATTTCAAAATCAAGTTATTTCTGATTACGAAAGCTGTAAGTACGTAGTCATTGTAGGGGGGATCCTACAAAGAAGAAAATTGTAACTCAGGAGAATGAAGTAGAGATAACCCTTAATTCCACTTAGATGTAATGTTTGGTATTTTCCTTTTTTCTTATACATTATCTACAGAATACTTTAAGAAGAACAACTTTCCATGTCAAATTGGTGTTCTGTTAATGGTTATTTAGTGTTCTGTGATACAGATGCATCAATTTCCTGTAAATGGACGTTTTCAATTTTTGTCTTAAAACAGTGCTGTCATGAATTCCTTTGGACCTTTTTTATGTGATTGTGCTACTATATCCATAGGCTAAATTTCTAAAAGTGGGCATACATTGTCAAAGAGTTTGTGTGTTAAAAAAAATTTTTTTTAATGTTTATTTTTGATGGAGGTGGGGGCTAAGAGAGAGAGGGAGACACAGAATCTGAAGCATGCTCTAGGCTCCAAGCTTTCAGCACAGAGCCTGACGTGGGGCTCAAGCTTCTGAGCAGTGAGATCATGATCATGATCTAAGCTGAAGCTGGATACTTAACCGACTAAGACAGTCAGGTACCCAGGATGCCTATTTTAAAGTCCTACCGACAGGAGTGCTTGGGTGGCTCAGTTGGGTAAGTGTCTAACTTCGGCTCAGGTCCTGATCTCACCGTTTGTGAGTTCCAGTTCCAGTCCTGCAATGGGTTCTGTGATGACTGCTGGGAGCCTGGAGCTTGCTTGGGATTCTGTGTCTCACTCTTTCTCTGCCTCTCCCCCGCTCATGCTCTCTCTCTCCCTCTCTCAGAAATAAAACATTAAAAAGAATAAAGTCCCACCAACAGTTATTTTAGTGTCCAGTTTCTTATATTCTTGCTAGTGATTTATTATGTCTTGTTGGTGGGAATTTAAAAACACCTTGGGAATAGTTTTCCTTTTGCTCTTTTTTTCAGCATCAGGTCTTAGCCTCTACAGTTTAACTCTGTGGACGGGGCAGGTAAAAATGAAAGTGCAGTGATAGAATATGTTAGTCCAGTGGTCTCTCTAAACTTCTTCTTTTTTTTTTTTAATGTTTTTTTTTTTATTTATTTCTAGGAGAGAGTGAGAGAGAGACAGCGTGAGCAGGGGAGGGTCAGAGAGAGAGGGAGTCACAGACTGAAACAGGCTCCAGGCTCTGAGCTGGCAGTCAGCACAGAGCCTGACGCGGGGCCCGAACCCGCGAACCGCGAGATCATGACCTAAGCGAAAGTCGGACGCTTAACTGACTAAGCCACCCAGGCGCCCCCTCTCTAAACTTCTTGATTCTCCCATCAGTAAAAAAAAGTTTTAAACGTTAATCCTTAACTCTTAAGTATTTAATTTACAAAAAATACATATGGTAATGGGTTATTGTGTACCTTATAAAATATAAACAAAGAAAACTAACACACATCACTTCTTTAGACTTAAGATTTAACATTGTCCTTTATGGATGGTTGTTTTTGGGCATTTCCTCCGGTTCTGCAGATCGTCCAGCCTAATTGGATTATGATAGTCTTTAAAGTGTCCCATGCATTTGAGAGTCCTATCTGCAATAAGGGCAAACATAAACATTGTTCAAAGTACGGTTTGATACATTTTGTCATTGTTAAGGTAGTTGAATTCCAAAGGGAAAATCATAGGATGGGAAACAGTCTAAGTAGTTTATTCCTCTTAGATTTGAAGAATTGGTGTTGTGCTTTATGGAAAGTGTGTTTTATGGAAAGTATATTTTAAAATGTGCTTTATGGAGGGGTGCCTGGGTGGCTCAGTCGGTTAGGTGTCCGACTTTGGCTCTGGTCATGATCTCACGGTTCATTGGTTCGAGCCCCGCATCAGGTTTTGTACTGACAGCTCAGAGCCTGGAGCCTGTTTCAGATTCTGTGTCTCCCTCTTTCTCTTTCCCTCCCTTGCTCACACTCTCTCTCTGTCTCAAAAATAAACAAACATTTAAAAAAATGTGCTTTATGGAAAGTAGTTTGGTTATAACATAGCTCTGTTTTCTAAGAGCTTAGAGACTGAGGGAAGGGATGAATAATTGCTACTTTCCTTTTCTTGCAAAATACCACAATTAACATGTCACTATAAACTCCATTTGGAAGAGCCTGAACCTATAACTTTTAAAAAATGCTTTATTGGGCTGAAACTTTCTATGGTGAATTTTAGATTAAAAAATAACTTTATTAAGTTTGAATAAGTTGCTTTTGATTTGTGCCCCTTCCCACCCCCCAGCCCCCCCAAGTTATGAAATCAGGAAATGCTTTTTGTACTAGAAAAATGAGTCTCCCTTTCTCCTCCCATCCTGGGGAACTTAATTTCAGTTATTTCATATGGGTCATTGTCATAGAAAAAATAATATTAAGGTCTTAGAGATTGTGAAAAGTGAATTTGTGTGATTATTTTTTGCCAGTTTAAAAAAATGAGATTTACACTGAAGATGATTGCTGTATACAGTACTTTGGAAAAAAGGCTAGGTGTCTCTTAAAAAAATATTTTTTAAACGTTTATTCATTTTTGAGAGACAGAGTGTGAGCAGGGGAGGGGCAGAGAGAGAGGGAGGCACAGAAACCAAAGCAGGCTCCGTACTCTTAGCTGTCAGCACAGAGCCCTAGGCGGGGCTCAAACCTGAGCTGAAGTCGGACGCCCAACTGACTGAGCCACCCAGGCACCCTGGGTATCTCTCTTTAAATTTTATGATTTATAAGGTGCTTTCGCATATATTCTTAGACCCTCAAGGATTTGAGAGAGTAATTTGATAAGTTATGTGATTTCCATTCATTTGAGGCCACATGCATAGTGTTTGACATCATATTTAAAGAGGTAGACTGTAAGCCCTACAGAAGTTAAGTATTGATGGCTGTTTTCCCTCACTCTCCAGCACTTCTATGCTGCCCAGTACACAGTATTTATGGACTGTTTAAACTTTTACTTATTTACATGTGTAAATATATATGTAATAGTGTTATAAAACCTGTAGTTAGATTGTTCTTTCATCTGATGTGCACAAAATGTTTTTATTTGGAGAGGTCATTAATTTTACATCAACCTTCCATATGTTTAATTTTTTAATTTTTTTCAGCCTTTCAGATATTTTGCCTTCTGCTAAGAATAGTATTAAGGCAACAAAAAATCAGTCTTGATTTAATTCCTTTAACTATGTGTGCCCTTTTTACTGTCAAGATCTGTGTGTGTGTGTGTGTATGTGAGTGAGAGATTTATTCAGTAGACTGCTACTTAAGGAAACATTAGTTAGTCTTTCGGTATACAGTGTAGCTCTTGAAACATGGACTCAGTGGTTAGCCATGGGGTGAATTAAAAGGAGCACATAGATTCTTCTCATTTGTCTCATTTTCTCCAGTTCCATATTTTATGTGGTTTTGGCTTAGAAAACCCTGAAGAAAATTAGTCTTTCAAAGAACTACTATGTTATTTCCCTTTTGTTCAGCTGTACTTAATATCCTGTTTAGTAAGTGGACTAATATGCTTTTATAAATAAGAGAGACCCTGGAAAGATAGGAATAGAAATATTGTGATTAATTTCTGGCTGGTGGATAGTCTGTTTTCTGCTTCATATCCTTCTGTAGTTTTCTAGGAGCATGTATTTCTCTTATGATTAGGAAAGATTGCAATTTTAAAATGCATTTTAATGTCTTTAGTTTTCATTGGGTGTCTTATGAGGGCTTAAATCATAGTCGCCAGTGAGAAAGCGGTTAGTTAACTGGCTCTAGTTCCTAAGCACAGTGGAAATTGTAGAAAGTGGTAGGGGAGGAATGGGGCAAACAAACTTATTTGAACCTTTTCATTGTAAACTCCATTATGAGTGAGATTGAGTTTTGATCAAATTTAAACACTTAAAACTTCCATCTAATTTTCTTCTTGCTGATGAGCTGATTGAGAATTATGAATGATGCTTTGAAAGGGAAAAATCAGATTCTGTGAATCCTAAACACAGGACTCAGCCTGAATTCCTACTTCTCTTGCTGACTTGCCATGTGGACTTGAGCAAGTTCTGTAGTGGTGTGTGTAGTAAGTATCAAGTAGGATTATAGCAATTCAGAGGTGATAGGATTTTATGCATGTAATTTGATACAAGTTTATACATGTAAAATAAACTGGAGGTTTATTTTAAGATTTTATTTTTAAGTAATCTTTGTACCCAGTGTGGGGCTTGAATTTAGAACATGCAGCTCTTGATCCTGGGGTTTTATCAATGGAGCCAGCCAGGTGCCCTAGAACTGGAAGATATTGAGATAAATGACTTTTATGATGTAGCCTCTTTGGGGTTTGATATTAATACACAGCTGGGAGTTGAGCCACTGTAAGTTTATATACTAATTGTGATATTTAAGAAGATCTATGTAATATATCTTTTAGAGTTTAAGAGATTAGATAGAGTGAGCCTATCAATATGTGTTCTTCATTTTCTACACATTAAATTTTACATTTCTGGAGTAAGGCATTTGTACTTAACTATTTTTTTTAAAGAATAAGATTAAAGTTGATGAGCAGTCAAGGTAATAAAGGTAGGTACTACTAAGGTTTATGCGGGCTTTTTAGTTTGGAGTTTTATAGTAAAGAATAACAAGCCTGTCCCCCCCGCCCCCCCCAAAAAAAAATACCCTATAGAAGTCTACAAAGCCCATTCTCCTCTGTTTCTAAATTCCATACCCTGCCTTTCCTTTTTTAAAAGTAAAATTTAGGGCACCTGGCTAGCTTATTCTGTTCAATGTCTGACTTTGGCTCAGGTCATGGTCTTTCAGTTCTTGAGTTTGAGCTCTACATCGGGTTCTCTGCTGTCAACACAGAGCCTGCATCAGATCTCCTGTCCTCCTCTCTCTTTGCCTCTCCCCTGCTTACTCTCTCTCAAAAAATAAACATTAAAAAAAGTGAAAATTTAAATATTTCAAAAATCGAGAAAAATAGAGAATTTAACAAATACCATGTACTTAGTAGGTGTTTAGACTTAATAGACGTTGACATCTTGATTTGTCTGAAAGGTGTGTTTATTTTTTAAAGTATTTTTTTAATGTTTATTCAGTTTTGAGAAAGAGACAAAGTGTGGGTGGGGGAGGGACAGAGAGAGTGAGACAGAATCCCTAGCAGGCTCCAGGCTCTGAGCTATTAGCACACAGGCTGATGTGGGGCTTGAACCCACAAACCTTGAGATCATGACCTGAGCCGAAGTTGGACGCTTAACCCACTGAGCCACCCACATGCACCTAAGTATATCCATTAAAAACATTTTTTGATGTTTATTTTTGAGACAGAGTGCGAGCTGGGGAGGTGCAGAGAAAGAGAGGGAGACACAGAATCCAAAGCGGGCTCTAGGTTCTGAGTTGTTAGCGCAGAGCCTGATGGCGGGGCTTGAACTCACGGATTGCGAGATCATGACCTGAGCCGAGGTTGGATGCTTAACCGACTGAGCCACCCAGGCGCCCCATAGGTATACCTATTTTTAAAGACTGTATGGTATTTATTTTTTTTAACATTTATTTTTGTGTGTGAGAGAGAGAGAGAGAGAGAGGGAGGGAGAGAGAGAGAATCCCAAATAGGCTCTGCACTGGCAGCTCAGAGCCCGATGTGAGGCTTGAACACAAACTGTGAGATCATGACCTAAGCTAAAATCAGGAGTTGGACACTTAACTGACTGAGCCACCCAGGTGCCCCTAAATTTTTTAAGTATGTTTACATTATCTGTACACCCAGTGTGGGGCTCTAGCTCACCATCCCAAGATCAGGAGTTGCATGGACCACCAGCTGAGCCAGGAAGGCAACCCCTATATAGGTTTTTTTTTTTTAAGCTTTTTATAGACAACTTACCATTGTCCTAGTCCCTTATTGATTGACATCTAGGGATTTTTCTTTGTCTTTTTTTAAAAAAATTTTCAGAAGTGTTGTCTGTAATGGATTGTCTTGTACTTTATACTGTTGAACAACGGGAGTATTATTTCTACAGAAATAGTTCTGCAGAATAAATTCTTGGGGAATAGAATTGCATGTAACAAATATTGATGCTTTTATATTAAAGCTAAACCAATATGCATATTTGTGACTTTCTTAGTCCTGGTCTGTTCATTTAGGTCTGTTCAAAATGGGTGCTCTGTATGAGATGCTGAGATGGATAGTTTCCTAGAATACAAAGTAATCTATTAAAATTGCATTGAAGAGGGGCATCTGGCCAGCTCACTGGGTAGAGTATGCAACTCCTGAGTTCAGGGTTATGAGATCACACACCACTTTGAGCATACAGCTTACTTAAACAAAACAAAAAATTGCATAGTAGAGACTCAGAAGAGTCCCAGCTTTATATAGATAAAGTACACAAAGCTGAGATTGGGGAATGGTTTTGGTTTTGCTAGCTAGGACAGAATAGAAGATCAAAGATTCAAAGACAAATTTGTAAAGTGTATTGGCTATGAATTGTTGAAATCAAATCATTAAGGTGTTTGAATTTTCTTTTACTCTCCGAACTGAGCTCTTTTGGGCTTTTTGAGATCAAAGGAAATTTTGGGGAAGTTATGTCTGGTGACAGTGTGCATAATTGGGAGCAGGCAAAGATTGGAAAACTGAAGAATCTGTACTGTACACAAAATTAGGTAACAAGGACCTGAATTGAGGTGGTGGCAAGGTGGTAATTCAGGTGACCAGATTAAAGTAAAGGATTACTAGTTGACACCCTAAAGGAAATAGACAAACATTTGTGAACTAGTTGAAAGGAAATAAAGCAGGAATTCAAAATTGGTGACTGGTTTTGGTGAATAGTGATAGTAGAGAAATGTGAAATTGGGAGGAGGGGCTGGTTTTGGAAAAGGACTGAAATGATGTCCTTCACACATTTAACATTGAGGTCAGGGGATATACAAGTAAAAATGTCCTGCAGGAGCTTGGAGATAGAGAATTTATGGTAGGAAGAAGGGTAGATTGGCCTTATCTGCATATGATCTTGAACCTAGAAGAGCCAAAGATTGACTTTTAGGAGGTGGCAGAAGAAGATAAAATTAAAACTTTAAAAATTAGGGTAATGAGGCACAATGGAAGGAGAGAAGAGAGGATTTACAAATTAAGCAATAATCAGTTAAGTTTGAGTGAAATGAGGGAAAATGAGGGCTAAGGAAATAACTGGATTTGGTGATTCATACTAGTCATTGATCATAAGTTTCTTATATTAATTTTAGCTTAGTAAAGGGCTAGGGGTGAGTGGGAGATGAGACAGTTTATGTAGAACCAGTGCTGGGGTGCCTGGGTGGCTCGGTTGAGTCTTGACTCCTGATATCAGCTCAGGTCATGATCTCACAGTTTAAGTTTGAGACCTGCTTGGGATTCTCTGTTATTTTCTTTGTCCCTCTCTTTCAGAAGTAAATTAAAAACAAACAAACAAACAAACAAAAAAACCCAGTGATGGTCAGTAGACCTTCCTTTGATCCTTCTGACAGTCGGTATCTGCACTGTCTAGTACATATTGAGCATTTGAAATTTGGCTAGTTTGACCAACGAACTAAATTTAGCCATATATGGCTAGTGGCTATCATGTTGGATAGCGTGGATTATGGATAGACTCAATGAAGCAGATGTAGATTAAGCCATAGGAAGAAATCCCAGGATAAAATAGATGCATTTAGTTATCTAAAAATTTTGTTGCAATGCTATCAAAATGTTGTTGGAATTATATATTCCAGTGCAAACCAGACTTTTTTTTTTGTGTGTGTGTGTGTGTGTGTGTGTTCAGTGTTGGCAATAATCGATAGCTCTTACCATTGTATAAGAACAACATTAAAGAATGTAATTTTAAGACAATTATGGTCTGAAATCTCTTAATGGTGTTTTTTTCCTGTCTGGGAAAAAAGTTGCAATTCAGATTTTACTGATGAAGTAATATTTATTGAGATGTTTTGGGTCTATGTTTTGTCCAACTAAAAGTAACAAAAAATTTCTATCTTACAAACCTCATTGGGGGCTCTTAACCATCAATTTGTTCTCTATAATTATCAGAGGTATAGGGGGATGGATGAAATAGGTGATGGGTTTTAAGGACTGCATTTGAAATAAAAACTTAAATGAATTTGTATTTTATATAAATCTCATTGGGGAGAGAGGGAATACCAGCTATACTTGACTTTAAATAAATCAATATTTACATATTTTATTGCTTGAAAAATGGTTTGCTTTGAGAATGATATATGCTTTCAATTGGAATATTTGATGGTATTGAGAGAATTTTTAAAAAAATGTTTTATTCTTGAGAGAGAGCGTACAAGCAGGGGAAGGGCAGAGAGCAGAGGAACAGAATCTGAAGTGGGCTTGGTGCTGACAGCAGAGCCTGATATGGGGCGTGAACTTGCAAACTGCAAGATCATACCTGAGCTGAAGTAGGATATTTAGCCACTGAGCCACCCTGCAAATGTTTATTATCTGGCTAATCTAAATTTTTTTTTTTTGCATAAAGAAGAATTAAAAGTATACATGAAAGGACCCATTCATAAGACAATAAACTGTGTGATTCCATCTATAAAGTTTAAAAAACAGACAAAACTAGTAGATGGTGATGGAAATCAGAATAATGGTTATCTTGGTGGTGAGCATAAGGGAGATTTTAGGGGTGATGGTAATCTATGTCTTCATCTGGGTGATGATTTTTTTTTTTCTTTTTTTCTTTTTTTTTGGGCGAGAGCACTCACACATGCATGCGTTGGGGAGGGTCAGAGAGAGAGAGTGTGCTCATGAGGGAGAGAGAATCCCAATCAGGCTCTGCACTGTCAGGGCTGAGCTTGATGTGGGGCTTGAACTCCTGAAGTGCAAGATCATGACCTGAGCTGAAATCAAGAATTGGATGCTTAACCGACGTAGCCACCTAGGTGCCCCTGGGTGATGATTTCATTATTGCCTTCAGGCAACTGTTTTATGAGAATCGTTGAGTTTCATATTTATGTGCATTTTTTGTATGTATGTTATACCTATTCTTAAAACTTTAACAAAATTTTAGTGAACATTAGTTGAACGTGTCTCCCTTTATCATCTTTAATTTTTCTACCTCTGTTCATAAAGTAATATACTTCATGATAAAACGTTTTGCCTTTTTCAGTTATGATATAAAACATACAGAAACAGGAGCACACAAACACGTGCATAGCTTAATTTTTAAAATGAATAAATTGGAGGGTTTAAAAATGTTTATTTAAAGATGTTTTAATGTTTATTTTTTATTAATTTTTTTAAATGTTTATTTTTGAGAGAGCAGGAGCAGGGGAGTGGCAGGGAGCGAGAGGGAGACACAGAATCTGAAGCAGGCTTCAGGCTCTGAGCCATCAGCACAGAGCCCAACCCAGGGCTTGAACTCATGAACTACGAGATCATGACCTGAGCTAAAGTTGGAGGCTTAATTGACCGAGCCACCCAGGCACTCCTAAATGTTTATTTTTGAGAGAAAAAGAGGGAGAGAGAGTGTGCACAAGTGGAGGAGGGGCAGAGTAGGGAGGATAGAGGATCTGAAGCAGGCTCTGTGCTGACAGCAGAGAGCTGATAGGGGCTCGAACTCACAAACCATGAGATCATGACCTGAGCTGAATTTGGAGGCTTAACCAAGTGAGCCGCCCAGGCATCCCAAGGAGGATTTTTTTCTTTAATTGTTTTGTTTTTGGTATGTCATACCTGTGTCCATCAGAAGGGAAGGAGTTGATGGAGGGCCAAAATATTAGAAGCAAACAAAGTTTTTGAAATCTCAGAACAGCAGATCCTCATCTTGGCTCTGCCTTCACCTTACTGTCTCTTTGGGCAAGTCATTTAACTTAATTTGAGCCTCAGATTTTTCTGTACAACAGGGGTAATACTTAATGTTCTTTGCAAAGTAACTCAGTGCAATTCAGGTAAAATTATAGGAACATAGAATGGTATTGGTAGATAGGTGTTTGGGGCATTGAACTTAGGTCTCTTACCTTAAAGGGCAGAATTGTGATAAAGGTAAAATGATTTGTCCAAGGACATATAGCTGATTATTATTTGGTTCTTTTTTTTTTGTAATGTTTTTTATTTATTTCTGAGAGAGAGGCGCAGCGTGAGTAGGGGAGGGTCAGAGAGAGAGAGAGACACAGAATCTGAAACAGGCTCCAGGCTCTGAGCTGGCTGTCACTACAGAGCCTGACATGGGGTTTGAACCCACGAACTGTGAGATCATGACCTGAGCCAAAGTCAGACGCTCAACCGATTGAGCCACCCAGGTGCCCCATGATTATTATCAACTTATATTAGCTTTAATCATTCTGAGGCTTAATGTCAGGCACTATTCTAAATGATTACATGTGTATTGACTCGTATGTCTAGACTTATTCCCAGAGGTAGGTATAATTATTCTAATTTACTGATGAGACGATTGAAGCAAAATGAGGTTAAATAACTTGCCCGTATAGTTGATTTCTTGAACCTGAGCTCTTAACCATTTTGCTGTCCTGCCTAGTTAAGTGAAAGCACTTAAAAATTCTAGGCAAATATTAATATTTTTCAATAATCTCTTATTGAAGTGAAATTTTGTGTTCTTGAACCAAAATTAGGAGAGGAACTCATTTGTTGTGACCATTATGATTCTGGAAAAGATTCATGTTAATATTTATTGCTTAGGTTTTATTCTCTCCTTGACAAATTTAATAATCTTTTTAATACTAGGATGTAAGCATATGGTAGTTTTCTTTAAAAAATACATATATATGTATATATGTAATAAATAAACACACACACACACACACACACACACACACACTATTTTAAGTAAATTCTGCCCCCAATGTGGGGCTTGAACTCACCACCACAAGATTCAGAGTTGCATGCTTTACCAGCGGAGCCAGCCAGGCACCCCTAAAAAATAAATGGAAATTCCCTTAGGAGTAAAAAGTATTTATAAGTACTTTACAAATACTATTTTGATTTCTAGGCAAAATGTTAATGAAAAGAGGTTTTCAAACTGGAGGCATATCTAATAAGGTTTAGAGGCACTGCTATGGTTGTTTAAGCAGCATCTGGTCTTGGTTTTCAGAGCAGTAATTAAGATTATGTCACGTCTGGGGTGCCTAGGTGGCTCAGTCAGTTAAGTGGCTGACTTGATTTCAGCTCAGGTCCTGATATCACGGTTTGTGAGATTGAGCCCTGCATGTGTCAAGCTCTGCTGGCAGTGAGGAGCCTGCTTAGGATTCTGTCTCCTCTCTCTGCCCCTCCCCCTACGCACGGATGTGCGCTCTGTCTCTCCTTCTCTCCTTCTCCCTCCCTTTCTAAATAAACATTAAAAAAAAAAGTTCTTTAAACAAAATGAAAAAAAAAATTAGTAAAAAAAATCACATCTGTGGTTTGACAAAATTTTGAAACTAAGATATAATTCACATACAGTAAAACACCCCTTTTTGAGTAGTTCTGCGAGTTTTGGAAACACATGATCACAATGGAGATATAGGATAGTTCCATCATCTCAAAAAATTTTTCTCCTGTTCCTTTCTAGTCCACCTCTTTTCCCACCTCTAGTCTCTGGCAAGTACTGATGTGTTTTGTTATAATTTTGTCTTTTCCAGAGTTCCATACAATGGAATCATGCAGTATATAGCTTTTTGAGACTGGTGTCTTTATTTAACACAATGGACTTTGACACATCCATCTTTTGCATATTAATAATACTTTTTATTGCTGAGCAGCATTTCATCGTATGGGCATACCACAGTTTATTCATTCTCCAAGCTCATTTGGGTTGTTTCCAGTTTCTAGTGACTACAAAAAGCTGCTATAAAAACTATGCACACATAAACAAACATACATGCCTGTGTATTTTTTTTTTAAGATTTTATTTTTAAGTAATCTCTACACCTGATGTGGGCCTTGAACTTACAACAACGCTGAGATCAAGAGTTGTATGCTCCACTGACTCAGCCAGCCAAGTGCCCTGTGCCCGTGTGTGTGTGTGTGAAGTTTATTTTTGAGAGGTGGAGAAGGGGCATAGAGAGGATCCTGAGCAGGCTCCGCACTGTCAGCTGGAGCAGGATGTGGGGCTCAAACTCATGAATGAGATCATGACCTGAGCCAAAAACAACAGTCGGCCACTTGATGGACTGAGCTGCCCAGCTCCACCCTGCCCCCCGCCGCCATTTTTTAAAAAGTTGATTTATTTTGAGAGAGAGTATGAGCAGGGGAGGGACAGAGTGAGGGAGAGAGAGAATACAAGCAGGCTCTGTACCACCAGCACAGATTGTGATGTGGGGCTTCAACTCAAGAACCCAGAGATCATGACCTGAGCAGAGATCGAGTCATATGCTTTAACGACTGAGCTACCCAGTCACCCTGAGAATAATTTGTTATATAAATAATCTTGTAGTGTAAACTGTAAATCATTAGAATTTTCTTTAAGGAAGTAGGCAGACCTACTTAATGGATAAATTATTTATAAAAATCCTTGTGCGTTATTTCATATTTTATGTAGCTTTTGAATTGTCCTTGACTTTGTTTTATTCCTCTAAGTAGCAAAATAGTTACATAATTAGTTATGAAAAGTTGCTAAGTAAAAATGTTTAGCTATAGAATTCCTGCTCCATCTCCTCCCTTCTCCCAAGATGGCTGGAAATATTAATATTGGTAGCAGTAGATTCATGTGAACAAGACATAAAGCTTATGTTTTGTGATTTATGGTTGATTAGCTACTTGAATTAAATTATCCTCTTTGTTACTAGGTAGTGAACTTTACTTTTTTTTTGCAATATGAGGCTGAAAGAAGAGATGGGACCTTTTTACCTTAGAAAAGAGCTTGCAGGAAGTTCTTGCAAGTTAATGTTTTGAGGTTCCAATTCTGACCCTGCAGAGTACTACAGAAACCATAGGTGATTTCACACTTTTAAGAATTGTGTGTGTGTGTTTCTTTTGTTTAGAATGTTAGCTTAAGCCCTTTAGATTTAAATCCTATGATTGAAGCACTTGATATACAGAGCTATAGATTCTTGCAGGAGTGTACATTTCTTCTGAGTTAAAAGATCCAGGAAACTGAATATTGTGTTTAGAACCAAGAGATACTACATTTCAAATACGATCATTTGGTAAGGGAATATTTCATTTGTAGGCTATCACGTTTCTAGCCTTTTTACATGGAAATACCTACCTGGAGATGTGCAATCTTGACAGTAATGGAGATCGCAAATTAACAGTTGGTCTTCTGTATGTGATTGCTTGATAGGTACAAGATTTAGGCTTTTCCTTTTTTTGATACTACATTGTTAGTGATCCAAGTCTAGAATTCCAAGCATAAGGTTGCCAGTATTAAAAATATGGGCATATGGAGGTAACAACTATGGGTCTAATATTACAGATAAGATTTTAATTAGCTGTATTAGTTGCACATTTAATTTTCACTGCTATCTTTGAAGTAGGCAAGGCAGGCCATATTATTAGTCACACTCTAAGTGAGGAACTTGTTTCACTGCAGTTAGGATTTGTCTGAAGTTTCACTGCTGGTGAATAGCTGAGTTAGAACTCAGATCTGACATCGAGTTGAATATTCTTTGCACTGTTGCAGTTTAGTATGACGAATGGTGAATAAGAGTCCAGGCTTGGGTTTGAATTGTGGCTCCACCACTAGTACCTCCTTATGATAGGCAACCTCCTTAACTTTTCTGTGCCTCAGATTTATCAGCTTCAAAATGGGAATAATGATGCTTAACTCTTAGTGTTTTTATGAGGATTCAGCCAGTGCTTCTAATGGTAGCTAGCCTGTAGTAAGCACTCCATATATGATAGTTGTAGTTGCTGCTGTTTTTTCTATAGTGATAACAGTAACACTGCCTCTTTCCACAGGGATCAATGTTAGATTTGAAAGAAGATGAATGCGAGATACTCCAAGATGGGGGCCCTGGGTGGCTCAGGTTAAGCATCTGACTCTTGAATTTGGCTCAGGCCATGATCTCACAGTTTGTGGAATCAATCACCGCGTTGGGCAGCATGGAGCCTGCTTGGAATTCTTTCTCCTTCCCTCTCTGTCCCCCCGCCCCCCATAAATAAAAAAAAATTAAAAAAAAGTAATATTCAAAGATGATAGATTTAGTACCCAGAAGAATAAGTAGCAAGGTGAATTGATTTTGGCAGAAAGATGGGGAATATTGGTGTGTGTTTGTGTATGCTTGCGTGCATCTTGCTTTTAAGCATGGAAACAATTGGACATTGGACATAAGTACAAATAGATTAGGCAGTTAGAGCTTTAGGACAGGGCTGAGGAGGATGACTAGTGCTGGAGGTAAATTTTTAAATCACCATCACAGATAATATATGGGAAACTTACTTTACACCAAGATTTTGTCCTCTTTTACATTGGTTCTTAGAGCTTTGTTACATAAGCAATATGCTTACCATACATTTTCTGTTCTTAGTGGTTACACAAGAGAATAATATAGAAACCCGACATGTATCCTAGTATACAAGGGAACTGCATCTCTTCAAAATGATAGATTACCGAATATTTCTTGGGCTCTTTTACTATGTATATAACTCTCAAGGGTTAGGGAATTTTGAAGTGTAAGTTAGAGGATTATGCCTTTTGGTGCTTGGGTCCTTGTATGTAGATAAGGTACTTACTTGATATAAGATAATGTTCTTTCAAACATTCTAAATTAAATATAAGTTCAAATTTACTAGTTGGAAGGGGATATCTTTGCTTTACTGTAATAATGCTATATAGAATTATATATTTTATATATTCTTAGTGTTTTTGGATTTGCAATTGTATACTTAGATCTGTGAATATTAAAGCAACTTTTCTGGTTTTTTATGGGTGCATATTTTAAATTTATACATTAAAATTCTGTGTAAGCATATTTTGTTTTTTAAAAATGTTATTTGAGAGAGAATGCATGAGTAGGGGAGGGACAGAAAGAGGGGAGAAAGAATCCCTAGGAGGCTCCATGTTAGTGCAGAGCCCGACACAGGGCTTGATCTCCCAGACTTGTTAGGGGGTTTGACCTAAGCTGAAATCAAGAGTTGGACACTCAACTGACTGAGACACCCAGGTGCCCTGCATAAGCATATTTAAAATAATGGTTTTTGTTTTTTAAAGGTTTTATTTATTTTTGAGAGACCATGCAGAGAGAGAGAGGGAGATAGAGAATCCCAAGCAGGCTTGGCACTGCTAGCACAGAGCCTGACTCAGGGCTCCAACTCATGAAACGTGATACCGTGACCTGAGCCGAAATCAAGAGTCAGATGCTTAACCTACTGAGCCACCGAGGCACCCCTAAATTATGGTTTCTTAAAGCTGCTAATTTGTATATATTAGCTTTTTTTCAGAATCACTATGTAACCTTTTACTGACAAACAGGCCCTGAGCATCTTTGGAACTGTTAGTTGTATTACATGTACTACTCTTCTATTCGCAACAGTGTTTTACCTTCTTGAAACTAAGAATTACACATTAAAAAAATTTTTTTTTATTAATAGTTTCCTCTAAAAAGGTACAGTGGCATAGATCATTTCCCTTCAGAAATATTTGATGGACCTTCAGAGAATTCTTGGGTATCTCAAGCTTTTATTAACTTCGAAATACTTCAGCTCATTTACCTGATACAGAAAAGAAAAAATGACCCTTCCTTGAAGGCGTAAAAACTTTTAAGTGTACCTATCTGCATAAAATCTACTTAAAAATACCAGGAGATTTTACAAGAAAATTTTGAACTCTTGCACATAAGAGAATTTTTTTTTTTTTTACTGTGATTCTGTTATTCTGTCTCTTACTAAAACATGTGAGTGGCTTGTTTGGATATGTATCTGGATCCTTTCTTTGATAAACACTTTGAGGGACTCTTTTGAAATAGTTTTTTGGCCACTATATCAACTCTACAGAAATATGGTTTCATGATAAACTCAAGAAAAAGCACATTGGCAGCAGTCCAGAAGCTGACTCATCGAGGAGTAATGATAGACACTTTGAAGGGAATGGCCAATCCGAGGGTCCTATTTCAAAGCTTCATGCTATGATTACATCAATGATAGGCAGCCAAGAAATCAAGATGAGATCTTGCTTGTACCTCCTGGGAATAATGGTAGGAAAGACTGAAGTAGTAGGATGCAAGTAAGACTTTTCCTAACAATCTTGTAAAACTTGGGAATGGGAAACAAAGTGAAAATACAGAATTGTGGTGACCTTTGTAGGGCTGCAGTAGCATTTCCTTTTTGGTACTGGATGAAAATAGTCTTGTAGTGACTAAGGGTTAACTCAAGGAGCTCAGTGCCGTATCAGTTTTCTAGAGCTCAGGGAATATACTTAGCTCAGTAGTAAGCACAAGTATCATGTTCATGTCAGACACTGTAGCTACTGTTTCTTACTTGAACAGAGCAGAAGAAACCAAAGCAAGACCAGAATCAGTACAGTTTTGAGGAAGGGACCCTTTGCCTACTAGCACTGCACATTTTGGGTGTAAAGATAGTATGTCGATAGACTTGCTTCTGAACTGTGAAATAAATACTAATTCTGATTGTTTTTGCAGATTAGAATAATTGCAGCTGTTTCTAAATCCAATTTCATAGTCTTAAGGTTTTCTAGGTGGCAAATTAATTTTCCATAGTCACTAATAAAGATGACGTAGTTGTTGACTGTGGAAATAGCAGTATGTCCTTTTTGTGTTCTTGAAGGTTGTCTCTCAGATGGGAAAACCCCTTAATAATCTGAAAATATTTTTCAGAGATAAAGCCAAGTGAAAATGCCATGGTGATCAACCCATTTTTGATTGTGGTACTTTCTATTTCTCAATAAAGATGTTCACATGGTACTTTACAGAATATTATGAAGATAGCTTTAAGGAATTTACTGCATTCTTTCAAGCATAATATTTAGAAATGGAAGTTAGTATTCAGAGTACTGTCATTTCATATAATTTTTCTCCAGAATGTGCCTTTCAAAAGGTAAAAGTGCTCTTCCTTCCTTCCTTAATTTTTAGTAATCTCTATACCCAAGTGCCGCTGGAAGTCATGACCCCAAGATCAAGAGTCACATGCTTTTCCAACTGAGCCAGCCTGGTGCCCTTGAAAGTGCTTTTCTTTCAGAAATAGGTTACTTTGTGATATTTTTGTAGAATTTGCGAATATAGATATTTTACCCCCTAGTGATCTGGGCCTGGTTTCATTGCACTGAGAAAAAAAAAAACCTTAGTTTTGCTTACTTTGTGCTTCTTTTCTGCCTTTTTGGAATTGGATACTTTGACATTGGCCATTTTAGTTTTGAACTGGCCTTTTATGTACTAGTCCTGCTTAATTTCTTACATAGTTTAATCTTGCATATGTAAATTATTTATTAGGTAGCTTTATGACTTGGAGAAGTTACCTTATCTCTTTGCGCCTTAGTTTCCTCCTTTGTAAAATGGGATAATACCTTGTAGGGTTGTTTTAAATGCCCTGTATGTGTTGGCTGTTTCAATTATTATAAATAGGAATCTTAACTTCTCCCCTACACTATTTGCCCCTCCCCTTTTTTTGTGATTTGTTTATAGGCATTATGATTTAATCCAGTAGAATTTTGTTTTAAGGTATAATAAACATCACCTTGTACTTAATTCTTTATCATAAATAACTATACATTTGCTACTTGTTGAAGAATTGTGTTATTTTATTCCCTCAGGTTGAGATTTGAAAGATAAGAAATGAGTAGAAAGTGAGCCCTTTTCTATGTGCTTATAGGTACCCAGATACTACTAAATGTAGGTCATTGTTTGAATTTAATTCTGAATATTACATGCAGACCAAAAACCGCTTGTATGAGACTGGAAGTACTGGGAAGATAAAACATAGTTGGTAGCAAACTGTGTCAGTTAAACTGAATGATGGATTGACAAAGAATTTGAGGCTGCTGGGTTTTATTTATAACACCCAGTTTTGAAATGATTAGTCTTGAAACAAAGTAATTTAAAATTTAGGTATGCCAGGAAATATGAGATTTCTTTCCACTTAAAAAATGTCTTAAAGAAGTGTTTCTATACAGAGATTTAGCTCCCTGAGTGCTGTATGAATCTTAGCTATTGCTGTGGTAATTACCATTGCCAACAGTACGGGTCTTGTGTTATCCTTTAGTTTCAAGTTTGTGCCATCACTGAGTGAATTTTTAAAATGAGATTACTCTGTTTCTTGATAAACTATCATATGTAAGTCCATCAAATTGAACTTTTTTTTCCCCATAGGAAAAGTCCCCATAGGACTTTGTAATTTTAGGTCAGTGGTTTTAGGTCAGTTCCAGGGGTTAGATTTCCTTATTTTTTACGTTTTGCATTATATTTGGAGGGTTATTACTAATTCTTAGATTGTGTCCTTAAATTAGATTTTTTGAGCGTTAGGGACTCGCCCAAGGCTTTATTACGTATACTAGCAAAAGGAAATCTTGCATTTAATTCAAGTCAGAATAATTTACAGATAGTAGCAGGTCCTTGCTTTTAATTTATTCAGGATATCTTATTCCTCATTTTCTGATGTCTTAAGGGTTGAACATGTATAGCAGGCTTGGCCAGTTTTTTTGAGTACTGATTGGCATTTGACTAAAAGGGCCAGTAGGCGTACTTGACTGATATTGATAAACAGATGACAGGAGCAAGCTGTCAGTTTTCTTCCAGGCTGGTGTAACTAGGGCGCTAGCAGGAGGCAGGAGGTCTGTCTACAGTGGGAGAGAATGAGGGCAAATGAGTTAAAGGAGCATGAGATAAAGAGATGGATCTGTTCAGTCTGAGCCTTTTAAGCATCCTACTACCTGAAGTTCATTCTTGACTTGTTTCAGTATCCTGTGAGCCAGTCAGTTCTGATTTTAAGTTAACTTAAAATCAGTTAACTTGGGTTTCTTTCACTTATAATTGAGAGTTCTGACTAATATATCTAACATTAGTCTAAGACTGTTTCTGCAGGGGCTTTCTAAGAATTTGAAGGTATTTTGGACTTTAATCTCACAGTAAACCTTTAATATGCTTAGGTAAACTCAGCCTATAATGAAGTGAAAATAAGCCTCTTGCCATTTTTAGTGATATCTTTGCTTAGAGGGCAACATGTTTATGATGGGTATAGAATGGATCGGTATTCTTTTCCAACCAGTTATACCTATAGTGGTATATAACAGTGTAGAAGTTTCTTTTAAAGAAATTATTACCATAATAAGTAGAGGAACAAAGATAACTCAGATTGTAATCCTTTCACTAATTAGGCCTAAATAGTCTCTTTATTGTTTTCTCACAAAGCAGCTATGAGTAAGGTTGATGTGATTAATGAGGTATCGAGGAGCTTTCTTGTTTTGCTTTTCAATAAACTGTTGGCATTATGCTGTCTTCTAAAATTTGATTCCTTTATTTTGTGACTCTGTTACTTGTGTTTAACATGTTAGGTGAGAATGAAAGGTGAGTACTCAAAACTGTCTTTCAAAATTGTTGTTTTGGAAGCTTTTGATTAATAGAATTAATGTGTAGGAGCTGCAGCGAACATGAAGCCCTTTAAAATATTCCCGTCCCAAAATAAACTTGACCATTGGCAAGAGTGTGGTAAGCCAAGTATTTGAGATGTCTGTGCTTGCACTGTCCAACTGCTAGTTTAATCTGTTTTATCTGGCTTGCCCTATGTAACTTGAAACTTCCTTTAAGGCTTCTCTGTGGGTAAATGCAGTTCATGGAGTGCCCTCAGAAGGGACTTAGTTATACAGATCTCTTTGTCATCCCTAAAGCATACATTCTGAGTTTAGATTCTACATTGTAATGGTCTATATTCCAAAACATGGTTCCACTAGTTACTGATGGTACCTACTCCAAGAGTTAGGAAATACACATGTATATACTTCTGACTTTTTTGTTGCCAGATGGGGAAAAAATTAGCTTTATTGAAGCATAATTTGCACAAAATTCATCCATTTTTATTTAATTTGGTTTTTGGTAAATGTAAGAAGTCATATAACCACCTCCGTTTCTTTCTTTCTTTCTTTCTTTTTTTACAAATAGTTTATTGTCAAATTAGTTTCCACATAACACTCAGTGCTCATCTCCATAAGTGTCCTCCTCTATGCCCATCCCCCCCTCCCCCCCACATCCATCAGTCCTCAGTTTTTGTCAGCATTCAAGAGTCTCTCATGGTTTGCCTCTCTCCCTTTCCCCCACCATTTCCGCCCTTCTTCTCCCCCTTGTTCCTCCGTCAAGTTGCTCCTAATCCTCCTATACGTGCAAACATATGATATTTGTCCTTCTCTGCCTGACTTATTTCGCTCAGCATAACACCCTCAAGATCCATCCATGTTGCTACACATGGCCAGATTTCATTGTTTCTCATTGCCATGTAGTATTCCATGGTATAGATAAACCACATCTTCTTGATCCGTTCATCTGTTGATGGACACTTAGGCTCTTTCCAGGTTTTAGCTATTGTGGAGAGTGCTGCTATGAACATTGGGGTGCATGTGCTCCTATGCCTCAGCATTTCTGTATCCCTTGGGTAAATTCCTGGCAGTGCTATTGCTGGGTCATAGGGGAGTTCTACTGTTAGTTTCCTGAGGAACCTCCACACTGTTTTCCAGAGGGCTGTACCAGTTTACATTCCCACCAACAGTGTAGGAGGGTGCCCGTTTCTCCACATCCTGGCCAGCATCTAGAGTTCTCTGATTTGCTCATTTTAGCCACTCTGACTGGCGTGAGGTGGTATCTCAGTGTGGTTTTGATTTGTATTTCCCTGATGAGGAGGGATGCTGAGCATCGTTTCATGTGTCTGTTGACCATCTGGATGTCCTCTTTGGAGAAGTGTCTGTTCATATCTTCTGCCCATTTCTTCACTGGGTTGTTTATTTTTCGGGCGTGTAGTTTGGTGAGTTCCTTGTAGATTCTGGATATCAACCCTTTATCTGATATGTCATTTGCAACTATCTTTTCCCATTCCGTTGGTTGCCTATTAATTTTCTGGGTTGTTTCCTTTGCTGTGCAGAAACTTTTAATATTGATGAGGTCCCAACAGTTTATTTTTGCTCTTGATTCCCTTGCTTTTGGGGATGTGTCAAGAAGTTGCTGCGGTGGAGGTCAAGGAGGTTGTTTCCTGCTTTCTCCTCTAGGGTGTTGATAGTTTCCTGTCTCAGTTCAGGTCCTTTATCCATTTTGAGTTTATTTTTGTGCATGGTGTGAGAAAATGATCTAGTTTCATTCTTCTGCATGCTGCTGTCCAGTTCTCCCAACACCATCTGTTAAAAAGGCTGTCTTTTTTCCATTGGATATTCTTTCCTGCTTTGTCAAAGATCAGTTGGCTGTATACTTTTGGGTCCACTTCTGAGTTCTCAATTCTGTTCCATTGGTCTATGTCTGTTTTTGTGCCAATACCATACTGTCTTGATGATGACAGCTTTGTAGTAGAGGCTAAAGTCTGCCACCCCTGTTTCTATCACCTCAAAAAGAACTCTTGTACCCTAATGGCCACTCCCCTTTCCTGTCTCTGGCAGTTACTGATCACTTTCTCTATCTGTAATTTTGGCTAGAATGTCATAGAAATAGAATCCTATTCTGTGCACTATTTTGTGTCTGCCGTCTTTAACTTAGCATAATGCTTTGAGATTCATCCGTGTTATTAAAAGTAGTAGGTTGTATTTAGTTACTAAATACTTCACAGTTTATTTCCTAGTTGATGGGATATTTGGGTTTCTAGTTTTTGGCTGTTATGAATAAAATTAACTGTGGGGATGAAGGTATGGGCATGTGTTTTCATTTCTTTAGGTGAAATACCTAGGAGTGGAGGGGCACCTGGGTGGCTCAGTCGATCAAGCATCTTAAGCATCTGACTTCGGCTCAGGTCATGATCTTAAAGTTCGTAGGTTCGATCCCCGCATCGGGCTCTGTGCTGACAGTTTACTCAGAGCCTGGAGTCTGTCTTTGGATTCTGTGTCTTCTCGTGACCCTCTCTCTGTTCTCTCTCAAACAAACAAACAAACAAAAGAAGCACAAAAGGCAACCCGAAGAAAAACCTAGGAGTGGAAATTGTAGGATTGTATAGTAAATGTATGCTTATAACTTTATAAGAAAACTGCCAAACTGGGGTGCCTGGGTAGCTTAGTCGGTTAAGCATGCAACTCTTGATTTCAGCTCAGGTCTTCAGATTGAGCTGCATTGGGTTCCATGCTCGCTGTGGAACCTACTTAAGATTCTCTCTCTCCGTCTACCTCAGCTCCTCCCCTGCTCATGCTTGCTCTCAAAAAAAAAAAACAAAAACAAAAAACAACTCTGCCAAACTATTTTCCGAAGTTGCTATTTTGCTTTGCATTCCCACCAGTAGTATATGAGAATTCCAGGAGATCAGCGTCGTTAACACTTGGTATTGTCAGTCTTTATTAATTTTAACCATTCTGTGGGTCTCTGGTGATATATTATTGTGGTATTATTTTGTAATTTCCATATGATCATCTTTTTTATGTGCTTATTTGCCATTTACTTATTTTCTTCATTGTAGTGTCTTTTCAAATCTTTTGCCCATTAAAAAAAATAAAGTGTTTTTTTTTGTTTACTGTTAAGTTGCAAGAGTTCTTTATATATTCTGGATATGAGTCCTTGTTCACAGGTTTTACAAATCACATGCTTTGTAAATATATTCTCACAGTTCGTGGTTTGCCTTTTCATTTTCTTAATATCTTTCAAAGATTGAGGAACTTTTATGAAGTCTAAGTTACTGGTTTACTTTTTCCTTTATAGTTAACAGCATTTATATCTACCTAAGGAAACTTCTCTAAACCTAAGGTCACTAATATTTACTTAACTTTTCTTTAGGAGTTTTTACGATTTTATTTTCTACATTTAGGTCTGTGAAACACTTCAAGGTAAAGTCTATTTAATGAATGATGTCAGGCTTGAAGTGGTTCTTTTTGTATATGGGTATCTAAATTTTCTCTAAGTAATTCTTTAGCTGTATCCCACAAATTGACATATTATGTACTTCCATTTAGTTTGAAATATTTTCCAATTTCACTTTGGCTATGGATCATTAAAATTTTTTTAATGTTTATTTCTGAGAGACAGAGACAATGCGAGCGGGGAAGAGACAAAGAGAGAGGAAGACACAGAATCCAAAGCAGGCTCTGGGCTCTCAGCACTGAACACAAACTCACTCACTCATGCATGTGCGCTTGCACACACACTCACACTGACGGAGAGATCATGACCTGAGCTGATGTTGGACGCTTAACCAGCTTAGCCACCCACGTGCACCTGGCTATGGATCATTTAGAAATGTATTTGTGGCTTTACATATTGTTACTGATGACTAATTTAATACCATTTGTGATCAGAGAACAGATAACAAGATTTCAATCTTTTGAATTTGAGATTTGTTTTGTGGTGAGGCATATCATGGTGAATATTCTTTGTGTCCTGGAAGAGAAAGTATATCCTGCAGTAGATATCAGTTATTGGTTGGTAGTATCATTAGAGTCTTTTGTATATTTACATATTTTTTGTCCACTTGTTCTATTATTGAAAGAGGAGTGCTGAAATCTTAAACTACATTTGGGGATTCAGTTCTCTGTATTTACCTCCTGTATTTTGAAGGTGTGTTTTTAGGTGCACACATATTTTGGTCTTCTCAGTAAATTTACCCTTTTATCATAAATGACTTGTTCTCCTTTATCTTGGTAATACTTGCTACCTCTAAGATGACTTTGTCTGACATAAATATAGCTCTTCTAGCTTTTTTATCACTAGTATTTTCATGATGTATCTTTTTCCATCCTTTTACTTTCAGTCTGTGTCTTTATATTTATAGCATGTTTCTTACAGTTAACATATAATTAGGTCTTGATTTTTAAATTTAGTTTGACTAGCTCTGCCTTTTATTTTTTTATTTTTAAAAAATTATGCTCTTAAAATTTTTTTTTAATGCTTATTTTTGAGAGCACACGTGAGAGGTTGGGAAATCTGCTTGGGATTCTCTCTCAAGAGAGAGCAGGGGAGAGACAGAGAGAAGAGAGATCAGAAGCAGGTTCCAGGCTCTGAGCTGTCAGCAGAGAGGCTGATGCAGAGGGCTCAAACTCCCGAACCATGAGATCATGATCTGATTATTCTGCTTAATCATCTGAACCACCCAGGTACCCATTAGTGTTTATTCTTGAGAGAGAGAAAGAGAGAGAGAGTGAGGAAGCAGGGGGAGGGGCAGAGAGAGAGAGAGGGAGACACAGAATCTGAAGCAGGCTCTAGGCTCTGAGCTGTCAGCACAGAGAGCCTGATTTGGGGCTTGAACTCACAGACCATGAGATTATGACCTGAGCCAAAGCTGGATGCTTCACTGACTGAACCACCCAGGCACCTGACTATCTCTGCCTTTTTTTTTTTTTTAATGTGTTATTTATTTGTAGGAGAGAGAGAGAGAGACAGAGACAGCGTGAGCAGGGGAGGGTCAGAGAGAGAGGGAGTCACAGACTGAAACAGGCTCCAGGCTCTGAGCTGGCAGTCAGCACAGAGCCCGATGCGGGGCCCGAATCCACGAACCGCGAGATCATGACCCAAGTGAAAGTCAGACGCTTAACCGACTAAGCCACCCAGGCGCCCCATCTCTGCCTTTTAATTAATGTCTTTACAAAGATCTATTAACAGCTAATGTAAGTAGATATGATTAAGTTTGTATGCCATTTTACTGTTTGTTTTCTATTGTGGGGATCCACTTGGACCTTCAGAGTTGATATGATTATTAATTTATTAAAGTATAATTGGTAACAGTGTTACATTATTTTCCAGTGTAATCTGTGATTATTTTAATTTAATTTGTTTTATGTTTTAAAGTTTATTTGAGGGAATGTGTGTATGTGAGTGGGAGAGTTGCAGAGAGGTGGGGAGAGAGAATTCCAAGCAGGTTTCTCACTGTCAGAATAGAACCTGACACAGGGCTCAAACTCAGAAACCATGAGGTCATGCCTGCGCTGAAACCAAGAGTAAGACGTTTAACTGGCTGAACCATCCAGGTGCCCCAAAGATTATTTTAAACTGAAGGTATTTGATATTCAGCAGATAGAGAAAGAAACTCTTTTGGACCCTCTCTTAATCTCTCTAAAAACAAAATCTTTTGGGAATGAGGCTTCTATAAATCCCTTCCCAGGGAATTTTTATGGCTGTAAAGAAAAAAAATGGATTAAGACCTTTCATCCCTGCAAAAACAGACATTATCACAGACTTACTTATCTTCTGTTATTCCCTAGAAACCCATTTGTTCTCCCTATAGAGGTCTTTTCAACTCTTCCGTCTCCTAAGTATATAAAGCCCCTTCTTTAGCTGTTTAGAGAGTCACCATTTTTGTGTGTTCATATACATATGAATAAATTTTGTCTTCCTTGCCTCCATTTTCAGTTTAACTTGCAGGCCTGCAATATTGAACCAAGAGAGAGAGGAAAATTTTTTCTCCCTGACACTATTCTTCTCTTTTATTCTTTTTCTTTTTAAAGTTTATTTATTTTGAGAGGGAGGGAGAGAGGGAAGGAAAGGGAAAGAGAGAGAGTAAGAGAGAGGGAAAGGGAGAGAGATAGAATCCTAAGCAGGCTCCACACTGCCAGTGTAGAGCCTAATGTGGGACTCGAACTCATGAACCGTGAGATCATGCTCTGAATTGAAACAGTAGGATGCTTAATCGACTGAGCTATTCGTGTGCCCCACTTCTATTCTTTTCTTTAATTAAAGGCATTTTTAAAAAAGTAATTCCTACATCCAAAATAGGGCTTGAACTCATGACCTCAAGATTAGGAGTCACGTGCTCCACTGACTGAGCCAGCAGGGCACCCAGCCACTGTCTCATCTGTTGTTAACTTTTTCTTTTCCTGCCATTTTTTAGGTTAAGTATTTTGTGATAATTTACTTTATCTTTTACGTTAGCCTATTAGCTATACTTATTTATTCCCCTAGCTGCTGTAGGGTTTATAGTAAGCACTTATAACTTAGCAAATACCTTCAAATAGTGTTATACTATTTGATATGTAATATGAGTCTTATGGTAGTATATTTCCATTTTCCCCGCTCTTAGTATGTTATAAAATCCATAATTCATTGTTACATTTGCTTTAAAAAGTTATCTTTTATTTTTATTAAAATTTTTTGGGTTTATGGGGCGCCTGGGTGGCTTAGTCGGTTAAGCGTCCGACTTTCGCTTAGGTCATGATCTCGCGGTTCGTGGGTTCGAGCCCCGCGTCGGGCTCTGTGCTGACTGCCAGCTCAGAGCCTGGAGCCTGTTTCAGTCTGTGACTCCCTCTCTCTCTGACCCTCCCCTGCTCACGCTGTCTCTCTCCTAGAAATAAAAAATGAAATGAAATAAAATTTTTGGGGTTTATGTTATTTATTTTGAGAGATAAGGGAGGGGAAGAGAGAGAGAATCCCAAGCAGGCTCTGCAGTGCAGAGCCCCATTCAAGGCTTAAACTCAAGAAACTGAGATCATGACCGGAGCCGAAACTGAGAGTCACTTACTGAGCCACTCAGATGCTTACTGAGCCACTCAGACGCCCCTAAAAAATCATCTTTTAAAGAGGAAAGGATATTTAATCCTTGTTTTTATTTAAACCTTTGGTAGGGTAGGCTTATAGACTAAGGAGCCTTTGTCCTAGGGTGAGTTGAGCGCTGCTAATGTGTTTTCAACTGAATGCTCTTTAGTGTTCAGTAAGGTCTCTACTGCAGTTGGTCAGAACCAGAGGTCTGTAGACTCCAGTGGTAGTTATGTTGATAATGCCCAAGTAGTTGCTCATTACTTAATGGTTCTTCATTGCCCACTCTCATGTGCAGCTTAGTTTAAAGACACAAGAATCCCCAGAGGTTATAGCTGCCTTGGCCTCTGAAACTTGAGTTCCTCTTGAGTTTTTGCTTTGCTTGGATTCCCTCTTTTTGGCCAAGGTGTGAAAAGTGCTTTGGGGCAAAAAGTTTAGGTAGTCATGGTCTCAGGTAATTTGTCTCCCTTCTCTCAGGGGTCACAGTTCCTAACCAAGAACTGTTGTTTCATACATTATGTCCAGTTGGTTATGGTGGGAGGGCTAGTCCCAAACCAGTTACTCCATCGTGGCTAGACTGATCTTTTAGAAATGCAAGATTCTGAATGATAAAAGCTATTAGAAGGAGTGCCTGGCTGGGTCAGTCAGTAGAGCACGCAACTCTTGATCTTGGGGTTGTGAGTTTAAGCCCCACAATGGTGTAGAGATTACTTTAAAAAAAAAAAAAAAAGCTATTACAGCCTTTGACCAAATTTATATATTGCATTTTACAGGCAATCTTTGTAGCAGCTGTCCTGGCTTAGCCAGTATCCATATTCTAATTATTCATTACAGGATTTTATGTAAATTAAGAAATGTTTAGCCTTTATAATACGATTGTTAATAGTACTCTGATCTACTACTTTACGATTTGTTTCCTAATGCCTACAACTGATAGCTGGAACTGTCTTTACTGGCCGCTGTAACCACAGTAGTTCGAGCTTTAAGATACAATGTCACTAATTAATTATCGATTCTGTTCTTGTTCTATAATATCCTAACACTTTCGAAGGATTTTGTATTGGCTTCTGGGAGCTTGTGTTCATTAGAACATGGGAATAATTAAGAGGATTAGCCTCTTAAAAACCCACTTTAACATTAGAAAAGGAAAGGTGATTTTAAGTGACTTTTTTCGTATGAAGGAGGCTTTAAATTTTTATGGGTATTGCTTAAAGGAAAAATTTTGTGGTTAACGGTATCTCTTTATTGTTGGGTTATTGTTTAGGACTACAGACTTCAGTTTGTTTTCTTAGTAGTATTTTTTTCCCATTCCTCATCACTCAGGGAGAATGACCCTTTATAAGATTTAAAAATTTGTACTGTACTAGGATTTGTATTAAAAGTTGCAACACATACCTGATAGGCTTTGTAATCATAATGTGTAATTTCCATGTAACTTTCACTGAAATGAGGCGGCTGGATGCCTCAGTTGGAAGATCATGGAGTTCTTTCTTTCTTTTTTTTTTATTAAAAAGTTTTGTGGGTTTTTTTTTTTTTTTTAAATTTCAGAGAGTGTGAGCAGGAGGGAGAGGGGCAGAGAGAGAAAGAGAGAATCCTAAAGAGCCTCCATATGCTGATATGGGGGGGGGGCTCAATCCCATGACCATGGGATTACAACCTTAGCAGAAATTGAGTCAGATGCTCAACTGACTGAGCCACTCAGGTACCCAAGCATGCAACTCTTGATCTCAGGGTTGTGAGTTTGAGCTCCATGTTGGGTGTAGAGACTACTTAAAAAAACAGTTTGCACCAAAATTGGACTGTCTTTGTTAAGCAGAACCTTTATTTCACTGGAACAAGTCTTTGTGCTAAATTTGGCACCAGTTAAAGAATAGTGCTAGCATTTAATTTAAAAAACATTTTTTTTAATTTTATTTACTTTTGAAAGAGAGAGAGAAAACGAGCAAGGGAGGGGCAGAGAGAAGGAGACACAGAACCTAAAGCAGTTTCTAGGCTTTGAGCTATCAGCACAGAGCCTGATGGGGGCTCAAACTCACAAACCATGAGATTGTGGCCTGAGCCAAAGTCAGATGTTCAACTGACTGAGGCATCCAGGTGCCCCTAATTTTTTTAATGATTGTTTATTTTTGAGAGAGAGAGAGAGAGGCGCAGAATGTGAGTGGGGGAGGGGCAGAGAGCTAGGGAGACACAGAATAGAATCTCTGAAGCAGACTCCAGACTGAGCTGTCAGCACAGAGCCTAACCTGGGGCTCAGACTCCGAGACTGCAAGATCAAGACCTGTGCTGTACTCGGACGCTTAACCGACTGAGCCACCCAGGTGTCCCTCCCCTCATTTTATTTTCATCATTACTACTAGGTAACTTAGAAGGTTATAAAAATATTGTTATTTAGTACCTGTTGTTTGCTTTCCATTTATCTTTTTATTTTTTTTCCTTTTATAGCTTTTATGTCTTGACACAGCCATTTTATTGTGTCCATGATATAGAGATAAAATTTTAAAAGTTACTCTATTTTGTAATATATATATTTTAAATTCTGCTATCAGGAAGAGCATGAGTGTGAGAGTCAGGGAGAGGGGCAGAGGGAGAGAGAGAATCCGAAGCAGGCTCCATGCTCAGTGTAGAGCTCCATGTGAGGCTCAATCACACGACCCTGGGATCATGACTTGAGCGGAGATCAAGAGTCGGATGGTCAACCAACTGAGCTACCCAGGTGCCCCACCCGGGATATGTGTGGATATAAGTAAGATCTTTGAAGCTTGAAGATCTTATGAGTAAACAGTATTTGCTAATTGTTAAATGAGATTTGAATAGCTAGTAAGGGATCATTTTACATAAGGAAGTTGCTTATTTATCTTGAAATTGTAGAATACTTTTCTAAAATCTTCAAATATCTTATGTTGCTAATGCAGAGAGTTTAAGTATTTAATTTAGGAAAGATTAGTAATTGCTCGTGTTATCTGGTATGAGAAGAAACTGAAAGGGAAGTGTTGAGGATTATCTGTACTTGTGCTATTTACAACTTTGTTTAGAGATATGTATATAGTTCTTATGCTAGTCTACCAAGTGTCTGTCAGAATGAGGATTTACTTCGTACATGTATTGAAAAATAAGCCCATGTTAGTCAAGCATCTCTAAATTGGCTGTAAAGTAACTTCCATGCAGTCTAATTAATTTTGAACTTCAAAATTTTCATTTTGATAAGCAGGTAAGAGCTCTCTGAGACATTTTCTCTGCCTTGAAACCGTGTCCTCTTTTACAGTTTTACCTGCTTCCATTATAGGATTTGGCTTAGGTGTATTAATACAGTATTTATCAAGTGCCACCTATGTACTAGACACTTAACACCCTATGTATTGTGGCTGCAGTAGTGAGCAAGATTACGTGACTTTAGTACAGTTTATGGCCTATATAAGAGAAGGAATAGGCATAGGAACCTAGGGAATTACTCATGTACAAGTTGCTTTCTTGAATCAGGTGGATAAAATATGCTGAATAGTTATGATAGTCTTCTGCTTTTTTTTTTTTGGTTACAGTAGGGGTTTTTACCAGAATCTCTATGGAAATTATCAATTTGCTATTTAATCAATTAAATTAAAAAAAAATCAACTGTTAATTAAAAGGGAAAATACCCTGGAATTTGGGTGGCTCAGCCAGTTAAGCGTCAGACTCTTGATTTCAGCTCCCATCATGATTTCACAGTTCCTGAGATGGAACCCCCCATGTCAGGTGCTGTGCTGACCACACAGAACCTGCTTGGGATTCTTTTCCTCCCTCTCTCCCTGCGCCCTCTCAAAGTAAACATTTTTAAAAAATTTAAGGGAGCATATTGTCACATGTTAAGAGTACAGGGAATTTAAGAACAAAATGCTGCTGGTTGTGCATTCTATTTTTTAAATTTAAGTTTAATTTGAGAGAGGGAGTTAACAAGGGGAGAAGAGACTGAGAGAATCCCAAGCACGCTCTGCATTGTCAGCGCAGAGCCTGATGCTCGGCAGCTTGATCTCCCCATCAGTGAGCTGTTGAGACCTGAGCCTATGTCAGAGGCTTAACCAACTGAGCCATGCAGGCACCCCGTGGTTGTGGATACTAAAAGGTATAAGTACACAGTATTATTTGCCTTTAAGAATACAGAGAAAGTATTGTCTGTCTGTTCAGTTGAATTATTTCTTTCTTCCCCATAAGAGACCTTCTAGTATCAGGCTAAAATCTAAAATTATAGCTCTCAGTGTCACGTCATATGACTACATAGTTTTGCTAGTAGTCACTGGGTCATTAATTGTTTCCTCATTTTATACTTCCTGTTTTTTTTTTCCCTTTTTTTCTGGGGGAGGAAAAATGTTTTCTCTAGGCCTCACCTCTTCTTTTTTTTTTTTCTTTTTTAAAAGTAGGCTTTCACACCCAACGTGGGTCTCAAACTCAACAATCCCAACCAAGATTGAGAGTTGCATGTTCTATAGACTGAACCATCCAGGCTTCCCAGGCCCCACCTCTTCCTAGTTCGGTAGTAGGTTGCATTTTTATTCATTATACCAAAAGTGTACATACTTAAAAAGTAAATGGCATTCTGGAGCATCTGGCTGGCTCAGTTAAGAGCATGAGAGGCTAGATCTTCAGAGTCATGAGTTCCAGCTCCACATTGGGTGTGGTCTACTTAAAAAAATTTTAGTGTTTATTTTTGAGAGAGAGAGACAGTGTGAGCGGGGGAGGGGCAGAGAGAGAGATGGAGACACAGAATCACAAGCAGGCTCCCAACTCAGAGCTGTCAGCACACAGGAACTGTGAGATCATGACCTGAGCCAAAGTCAGATGCTTAATAGACTGAGTCACCCAGGCTCAGGCTTCCCCCCAGCCCCCATTAAATTGTTGTGCGTGTTGGTGTCTACTGGTGTTTAGAGTATTTGAATGTAATATTTATTTGGATATTTATATTTTGCATCTTATAACTAAAAAGAAATGGTTGATATTTTAACATTTTCAATGATAGGAAAAGAATCTTAGAGGTAGAGGAAATCATGTCAAGACCAGTCTTGGACACCTATTATGGATAAAGTGTCTTTTTTGTTTGTTTTACTTTTTTAAATGTTTGTTTATTTTTGAGAGAGCGACTGCGTGAGAGGCAGAGGGGCAGAGAGGGACAGAATCTGAAGCAAACTCCAAGCTCTCTCGTGTCCGTACAGAGCCTGAGGTGGGGCTTGAAATGTGAGATCATGACCTGAGCCAAAGTTGGATGCTTAAACAACTGAACCACCCTGGCGCCCCCCATTTTAACCATTTTTAAGGGTACAGTTTTGTGGCATGAAGTATACTGACATTCTTGTGCAACCATCCCCACCATCCATCTCTAGAACCTTTTCATCTTGCCTGAGACTATGTAGCCATTAAACATTAACTCTCCATTCATCCCTCTCCGAAGCCCCTAGCAACCACTACTCTTTCTCTGAATTTGCTACTCTAAGTACCTCATGTAAATAGAATCCTACAATATTTGTTCTTTCATGACTGGATTATTTCATTCAGCATAATGTTGATTCACCCCTGTTGTAGCCTTTGTGAAAATTTCCTTCCTTTTTAAGGCTGAATAATATGCCACTATAGGTGCATGTCATGTTCTGTTTGTACAAATGTCATTCATCCATTGATGGACACATGGGTTGCTTCCACCTTTTGGCTACTGTAAACTGTGGTGAACATGAACAAATACCTGTTCCTGTTCCTATTTTTTAGTTTTTTTGTTTGTTTGTTTTTGTTTTTGGGTATGTATTCAGAAGTGGAATTGCTGTATTATATTGTAATTTTATGTTTAATTTTTTGAGAAATTTCCATACTGTTCTTCCCAGTTGCTGTCCCATTTTACAGTCCCATCAGCAGTGCACAAGAATTCCAGTTTCTCCACACTGTAGCCAACACTCTTTTTTCTTTTAATTTTATTTTTAGTTTGGATATCAGAATCAGAATATTTTTTTTTAATTTTTTAATGTTTTATTTATTTCTAAGAGAGAGAGAGCAAAGAGGGAGAGAGAGAGAGCGAAGAGGGAGAGAGAGAGAGCGAGCAGGGGAGGGGCAGAGAGAGAGGGAGACACAGAATCTGAAGCAGGCTCCAGGCTCTGAGCTGTCAGCACAGAGCCTGACGCGGGGCTCAAATCCACGAACTGTGAGATCATGACCCGAGCCGAAGTCGGATGCTCAACCTGAACCACCCAGGCGCCCCAGAATCAGAATATTTTTTAAGTAGATTCCATACCCAGTGTTATTTAAAAAAAAATTTTTTTTTAAATGTTAGTTTATTTTGGGAGAGAGAGCATGTGAGCATGTATGAGTCAGGGAGGGGTGGAGAGAGAGTGGGAGAGAGAGAATCCAAAGCAGGCTTTGCATTGTCAGTGCCAAGCCTGATGTGGGTCTTGATCCCACAGACTGAAATTATGGACCTGAACTGAAATAAAGAGTTGGACACTCCACTGACTGAGCCACTCAGGCACCTCCATGCCCAGCGTTATTTTTAAGTAATCTCTGTATCTGGCATTGGGCTCAAAACCACAACCCCGCGATCGATTGGTACACTCTACTGACTGAGCCACCCAGGTACTCCTACACTTATTATTTTCTGTTTGTTTAAAACAGTAGCCATCCGGGACGCCTGGGTGGCTGAGTCAGTTAAGCAGCAGACTTTGGCTCAGGTCATAATCTCACGGTTCATGGGTTCAAGCCCCATGTCGGGCCCTGGGCTGACAGCTCAGAGCCTGGAGCCTGCTTCAGATTCTGTGTCTCCCTCTCTCTCTGACCCTCCCCTGCTCGCTCGCTCGCTTTCTCTCTCAGAAATAAAGAAAACATTAAAAAAAGTTAAAAAAAAAAAAAAAAGAAACCATCCTAATGAGTGTGAAGTAGTAAATCACAGTGAATTGGATTTGTATTTCCTTAATGATTATTGATGTTGGGCTCTTTTCATGTGCTTACTGGCTTTTTGTATGTTTTTGCAATGGTGTCTATGTCTGTATTAGCCTGTGCAGCCTGCCATAATAAAATACACAGGTTGGGTGGCTTAAACAACAGAGAAATTTATTACATTCTCACAGTTCTGGAGCCTGGAAAGTCCAAGATCAAGGTTTTAACGGGGTTCAGTTTTCAGTGAAGGCTCTCTTCTTTGCTTGTAGGAGACTACTTTGCCCTCATCTGGCCTTTCTTCTGAGCAGGGATGGAGAGTGCTTTCTGGTGTCTCTTCTTATAAAGATATTAATCTTAAGGATCAGAGTCCTACTCTTATGACCTCATGTAACATTAATTACTACTACTGTAAAGGCCCTTTCTCTAAATATGATTAACACTGCACATTAGGTTTCAGCATTTGAGTTTTGAGGGGATGCCAACGTTTAGTCCATATAGGAAGTCTTCCAGCCATTTTTGAATTTTTTTTTGTGGTCGAATTGTAGTTTTTTAAAACCATATATGAGGGGATTCTGGGTGGCTCAGTTGGTTATGCATCTGACTCTTGATCTCAGCTAAGGGCTTGATCTCAGGGTTGTGGGTTTAAGTGTGCATTGGGCTCTGAACTGGATGTGAAGCCTACTTAAAAACAATGACAACAGGAGTGCCTGAGTGGCTCAGGTAATTAAGAGTCCCGGTTGTGAAATTTGGCTCAGGTCATGGTTGTGAAATTGAGCTCCACATTGGGCTCTGCGTTGAGCATGGATCCTGTTCAAGATTCTCTCTCCCTCCCTCCCTCTGTTCCTTTCCCTACTCATGAGTATGTGCTCTTTCTCTAAAATTAAAAAAAAAATTTTTTTAAAGTAATCTCTCCATCCATTGTGGGGCTCAAACCCATAGCCCCGAGGTCAAGAGTTCCATGCTCCACTGACTTAACCAGTAAGGTGTCCCATTTGTTCATTTTTTCTTTGGTTGCCTGTACCTTTCATGTTATTTCTAAATTTTTTTTAAAAATTTACTTCTAGGAGAGAGAGAGACAGCGTGAGCAGGGGAGGGTCAGAGAGAGAGGGAGTCACAGACTTCGAAACAGGCTCCAGGCTCTGAGCTGGCAGTCAGCACAGAGCCCGATGTGGGGCTCGAACCCACGAACCGTGAGATCATGACCTAAGTGAAAGTCGGACGCTTAACCGACTAAGCATCCAAGCGCCTCCCTTTCATGTTATTTCTAAGAAATCATGGCAAAATATAGTGTTAGGAAGCTTTTCTTCATATACTTTCTCCCAAGAGTTTTATAGTTTTAGTTCTTTGATGTATTTTGATTTAAATCTTGTGTATGGTGTAAATAAAGGTCCAACTTCATTCTTTTGAATGTGGATATTCAGTTTTCCCAGGACTATTTGTTGAAAAGATGGTCTTTTTCCTATTGAGTAGGCTTGGTACCCTTGTAGAAAACCATTTATTTGCCCCTGTATGTGTGAAATTTTATTTATGAGCTTTCTGTTCTAGTCCATTGGTCTTTATATCAGTACCACACTGTTTTGATAACTATAGCTTTGCAGTAAATTTCAAAATCAGGAAATGTGACTTTTCCAATGTTCACCCTTTTCTAGATTGTTTTGGCGTGTTCAAAGTCCTTTGAAATTTCGTATGAATTTTAGGATGGATTTTTCTATTTCTGCAAAAAACATCAGTGAGGTTTTGATAGAGATTGATTTGAATCTGTGTCAATTAGGTAGTGACCTCTTCACAATATTAAGCATTTTAATCCATAAACATAATATTTCATTTATTTGTGTTGTCTTTAAAATTTTTTAAGCGGTTTTTATTGTTTTTAGCATGTGAGTCTTTGCTTCTTTGGTTAAGTTAATTCCTAAGTATTTTATTCTTAAATGCCATTGTAAATAGGAGTGTTTTATTAATTTTATTTGGGTTCATTGTTCGTGTATTTTATTTTCTATATTTTTTGTTTCTTGGACTAGGAATAATAAAATTGCTAGCTTTGCTAGTTTATAACCAACTTGATAATCTATACTGATGTTATAATTGATTTGGTAGTCTTAAGTAACAGTTTTTTAAAAATGTTTGCCATGAAATAATTTGGAAAGCAAAATTTCCCTTAATTTTTTTGCTGCCAGTAGTAATTTGTGTATACTGTGTTCTGTCTGGATATTGGGGTAGTAGCTTGGGAGTGGCTAAGCTTTGGTGATAAATGGACTAAAATTAACAATAATTGTAGTGAATAATTAGATACTACTTAAAGGGTTAAATGTTGGGGAGCCTGGGTGGCTCAGTCAGTTAAGGGTATAATTCTTGATTTCAGCTGACATCATGATCTCATGGTTCATGAGTTTGAATTCCACATTGGGCTCAGTGCTAATGACACAGAGCCTACTTGGGATATCTCTCTCTCTCTCTCTCTCTCTCTCTCTCTCCCTCCCTCTCCCTCTCCCTCTCCCTCTCCCTCTCCCCACTTCCCTTTGTTTGTGCTCTGTCTCTCTCAAAATATATAAATACACTTAAACGTATAAAGGGTTAAATCTTGTGATAGTTAAAATTTTTTTTTCAAGATTTTAGTTTTTTAAGTAATCTCTGCACCCACCATGGGGCTCAAACTCAACTCTGAGATTGAGTCACATGTTCTACTGACAGCCAACCATGCACCGCTGTGTTGGTTAATTTTCTATGTCCTCTTGATTGAGTCCAGAAGTGCCTAAGATTAGACATTTTTTTCTGGCTGTATCTGAAGGGGTTTCTTGGTGAGAGTAACATTTAAATAGGTGGACTCCGTAAAGTAGCTCGCCCTTTCCAATGTGAATGGGCATAGCATCACCCTATCCTTTGAAGGTCTGAATAGAACAAAAAGGCAGAAGAAGAAGGAAGTTGCCTCTTTTTGCCTGCCTGGTTGAAGTGGGACATTGTTCTTTCACCGCCCTTGAACTGGAACTTACGTATCACCTCCCTTGGTTCTCAGGCCTTTGGAGTTGGACTGGAATTATGCCATCGGCAGATGAGACTTTTCATCTTCAATTGTATGATCAAATTTCTCGTAATCTCTGTGTGTGTGTGTGTGTGTGTGTGTGTGTGTGTGTGTATGTGTACATTTATCTCCTATTGGTTTTGTTTCTCTGGAGAACTTTGATTAGTACAAATCTCATTAAAAAAAAAAACAAAAACAAAAAGGACCCAAGGAGTGAAAATGGAAGCATATTACTTTCCTTCTTGTTTTTCTAAAAAAAGAAAAAAAAAACCCAGCTTTGTTGAAATATCATTTACATACCAGAAAATTCACCCTTTGGACATATACAGTTCCATGGATTTTAGTATATTCATGGAGTTGTACAGTTATCACAACTAATTTCAGAACTTTTTAAATCTTTAAGAAATGTTTGTTGAGAGAGAGGGAGGGAGGGAGAGAGAGGAGAGGAGAGGAGAGATCATGAACAGGGGAGGGGCAGACAGGGACAGAGGATCGGAAGCAGGCTCTGCACTGACAACAGAGAGCCCAATGTGGGGCTCAAACTCACGAAGAACCCACTAACCGGGAGATTGTGACCTGAACTAAAGTTGGATGCCCAACTGACTGAGCCATCCAGGTGCCCCCAGAACATTTTCATCATCCCCAAATATACCTTATGTTGTACTCCCTTTTCCCAACTCACTTCAGTTTCTGGCAGCCAATAGTTCACTTTATTTTTTTGTGGATGTTCTTATTCTGGGTATTTTGTAGACTTTTGTGTCCAGTTTCACTTGGCATAATGTTTTCAAAGGTTCATCCATGTTGCAGCAGGGTCAATACTTAATCCCTTTTCATACTTGAATAATATACCATTGTACGTGATAATACCACATTTTTATCCATTCATCCATCAATGGACATTAGGTTGTTTGCATTCTTTCACTATGAATACTGCTATTACAAATGTTTATGTATAGGTTTTGGTGTGGACACATATTTTCAGTTCTTTAGGGTTTATACCTAGGAGGGAAATTGCTTGGTCATATATATGGTAACTATATGTTTAACTTTTTGAAGGACTGCCAGACTGTTTTCAGTAGTGACTGTACCATTTACATTCCCAATATGCTTATTAAGGTTTCAATTTTTCTACATCTTTAGTAACACTTGTTATTTACTTCTTTGATTTCTAGCCATCCTTAGTGGATTTGAAATGGCATATCATTGTGTTTTTGATTTACATTTCCCTAATTACTAATGATGTTGAGCATCTTTTTATGTATTCTTTGGCCATTTGTGTATCTTTGGAGAAATGTCTGTTCAGATCCTTTGCCCATTTTACAGTTTATTAAAAATTATTTTTGAGGTGTAGTGTTCTTTCTATGTTGTGGATACAGGTCCCCTATTAGATACATAATTTGCAAAAATTTCCTTCTTTTTCATAGATTGTCTTTTTCATTTCCTCTCTTACCTTTTATTTGCGTTTATCTTGTGCTGAGTTTACTCCTGGGGCATAAGTTTTTGTTTCTTCTGGGATATCTCTTTTAATTTAGGAACAGTTTGCTCTTTTTCAGTAAGATCATCTAAGTGTGGCAGGGAGAACTTTATATGGGTTAGTCTGAACATGAGCTCTAAGTTCTGTGCCATGACTTGGGGACTTTTATTTATTGAACTAGATAAGTTCAGTGAGCAGAGAATCTAAACTGTTTCAGCATTAACTGTCTGCAGTTTTAAGCATATGCAGTAAAAATTCACTCTTTTTGGGCCACCGACCCTGTGTCCAACCTTACTGTTTGGCTGAGGCACTTCTACCAACTCCACCATGACATCCTTCAGATATTTGGTGGCTTTTTGGATATGCATACCCTTGATGGCCTGGGTAGTTTCATGTTGTTCTTAAAGTGACCACAAAGATTTGAACCTCTTGATTTGTATGATTTTTGTGTTTTTTTTCCGGGTCAAGTGGATAGTGAGCCATTTGAGAGATCACCTCAGGCTGCTTATGAAAAAGTCGTCTTTTCCCTTTCTTGATGGTGACCTTTGAAGCACAAAAATGCTTAATTTTTATAAAATCCCATGTATCTATTTTTCCTTTGGTTACTTATGGTTTTTATTTTTTATCCAAGAAACTGCTACATAATCCAATGGCATGAAGGTTTACTCCGCTAACTTTTCTTATAAAAGTTTTTAATATTGGGGTTCCTGGGTGGCTCAGTCAGTTAAGCATCTATTGATTTCGGCTCAGGTCATGATCCCAGGATTGGTGGATGGAACCCTGTGTCAGGCTCTGCACTGGGCATAGAGCCTGCTTAAGTATCATCCTCCCCTTCTGCCCCTCTCCCTTGTGCATGCTCTCTCTCTCTCTCTCTAAAAAAAAAAAAAAAAAGTAATGCTATCTTAAATCTTTTGAGTTATGAATGTTGGATGTCTTTCCCTTTGGTTATTAGTATTATCATCATTATTTTTTAATGTATGTTTGCTTTGAGAGAGACAGACAGAATGTGAGCAGGGGAGGGGCAGAGAGACAGAGAGACACACACAGAATCCAAAGCAGGCTCCATGCTCCGAGCCATCAGGACAGAGTCCGACGCAGGGCTCAAACCCACGAGTGAGATCCTGACCTGAGCAGAAGTCAGATGCTCAACTGACTGAGCCACCTAGGTGCCCCATAGGTATTTATTGTTTAGATTTATTTACTTATTTTGAGAGAGTGAGAGGGAGAGAGGGGAAAGAGGGGAGAGAGGAAGAAAGCATTCATACATACAGGTGGGAAGGGGCAGAGAGAGAGAATCCCAAGCAGGCTTCATGCTGTCATCACAGAGCCCATCATGGGGTTCAATCTCACGAACTATGAGATCATGACCTTAGCCAAAGTCATGATACTTCATCAGCTGAACCAACCAGGAGACCATGTTTAGGTTGCTTTTAATTTTTCAACAATGCTTTGTAGTTTTGAAGGTTTTTTTTGTGTTAAATTGGGTTTTTCTGTCATTGTCTCTTACAGATTTTGAAGTGTCTCAGAGAGTAATGTTATTCTTCCTTAGTGATAGCAGTTTATGAGAAGAAGAAATTTGAGTGTTGATCGGCTTTCTAAAGCAGCAATATGGTACATGATGTAGGTACAGCAGCTTGTGTGAAATAATAGTAATATTTCTCAGGTTGAATTATTTGTGGAGAACTTAATAGTCTTTCTAGTTTGCATCAGTGCTTTCCAAAATAAAATTTCAATACATGAGTAGGTGAATATGTTCTCTTTGTAAGTATTAAAACATTAAAAATAAGGCTATAATTCCTTTAATGATTTTCAGTTCTGGTCTTTTGATTATTTTGATAATCACTATAATTCATTTAGCACCCTCCTCACCACTCGCCTCCCAGGCTTTTTCCTTTCATACCTTTGTGTGTTTATATACCCCTAAATAATGACATTTTTTCCTCTTTAAAACAATTTTTTTAATGTTTATTTTTGAGAGAGCAAGAGAGCATGTGTGCGGAGGGGAGGGGACAGAGAGAGAGGGAGATAGAACCTGAAGCAGGCTCCAAGCTCTGATCTGTCAGACAGAGCCCAAAGCGGGGCTTGAACTCCTGAACCATGAGATCATGACCTGAGCTGAAGTTGAATGCTTAACTGACTGAGTCACCCAGGTGCCCCTCTTTTTTCTTTTTTTGATATTCTGTACATATCTCTCTACATTTTATATGTTTTCTCAGTAATAGGTTGTAGAGACCTTTGCTTAAATATTATAGAACATTCTATGAGTAAATAGTATCTTAATTTTGGCCAGTCTTAATGGAAAATAGTTATTTTCATTGTTTTTATTTGTGTTTTTCTGATTATGAGGCTGAGTATATTTTCATATGATGAATATTAATATTTTTTTGATTTTCTATTATCTAATTTTTTTTAAGATTTTATTTTTAAGTAATCTCTACACCCATCATGGGGCACACACAACCGTGAGAGCAAGAGTTGCACGCTCTACCAGCTAAGCCAGCCAGGTTCCCCTCATTTGTGTAAATTTTTTTGATCTTCCCCTCCTGCCCTCATGGTTTGGAGGCTTTTAAAAGAATATGCTCAATTCCTTTTAGATTTTTGTAAGATAGCTTTGGAAAAGTGTGCTTTTACTATTGTCTGTTGTCCATTTACTCAGAGTTGTTCCCCCCGGCCCCCCACTTATTTTTAAAGATATCTCTAATGCTTGAAGGGTCTGTAGTTTGAAATGCTTATAGCACTGAGCAAGTAGTTGAGTAGTGGGAGTGGTATGTGGATAGTAGAGCTGGTAAGGGTCAAATCACCTTGAGAATCCCCTAGATTGGCTTCCATACAAATAGTCTTTTAATACCTTTCTTGCTAAAAAATCAGTTTCAGTGAGTTTTTTCCTTAGCATTTGATTTCCCAATAATTTTTCTTTTCTTTTTCCTCAGTCATTTTTCAAAGCCTAAATTGTGTGTATTTACTTTTCAAGTCTGCTTTATTAAGGTATAATTTATATGCAGTGTATTTTATGTATTCACTTAGTGTATTTTGACAATGTATGTGCTTATAAAAATCATCATCCCATTCTAGATAGAGAATATATTCATTGCTACAGAAAACGTTCCTAATGCTCTTTAGCAGTCAATTCTCCCATTAGCCCCAGTGAACCACTAATCTGATCTCTGACCTTATAGATTAGCTTTGTCTATTATAGAATTTGATATAAATGGTTAGTCCCAGACTTCTTATGTAGACTTCTGAGTTTAGGATTACATTTGTTTATTGAGAAAGTGAACTTAAAAATGATTAACTTCTAAATGTTGTTGGCTAAACTCTTGAATTTCTTTAGAGTGGAGAGTGGTTTCTGAATGGTGACTTGGCAACCTTACTTCACTATTGAATTAAAAAAAAAATTTGTTTCAATTCTGCTGTGGAAATACTGACATAGTAAGGGTAACACAGTCCAGAGTGCTTGAACCTCTGAAATGAGATATAGCCCAGTGGAAGGAAGATAGCAGTAGCTGATCTACCCCTATCAATTACCATACTTGCCTCTTAAATGTTAGTGTAATTGTACTGTTTACCATTATATACATCATTTTGGTTTATTTTTACATGCAGACATTGTTAAATAAAGGACAATATCCAAAGTGAGAGAATATTTAGTTTTTGCCAAAGCTATATATACATATGTATATGTGTATGTATATAGTGTGTGTGTGTGTATAAATGTTTTTATTTTTGAGAGAGCACAGACAGGGGAGTGGCGGGGGTGGGAGGGTGGCCAGGATCTGAAGCAGGCTCCACACTGCTAAAAGCAGTGAGTCTGATATGGGGCTTGAGCTCACAACCCTGGCTTAAGTCTGACGCTCAACCAACTGAGCAACCCACGCACCCCCAAAGTTATATTTAAAAAAAAAATAACTTTCTGTTCCCATAATATCCCCAAAGGGAGAAAAAAAACCACATTCCATGTTTTTATCTTTTCAAGCAGACTAAAACAGTAGAGGGGAGTGTATCTAACCTGATTTGTAGCCTTTTGTAAGATCATATTGTCAGATTTATCATGATTTTATGTGATTTGTGGAGAACTCCTGACAGCCAGCTCTTCTTTTTTCCTTACATTTTCCTTGATCTCTTTGCACTTGCGCACTTTCTTTGTACTTAAAGTTCTGCAATGGTAATCATCTTCTTCTTCTTCTTCTTCTTTTTTAAAATATTTATTTTGAGGGAGGGAGGGAGTGTTTGTGGGAGGGTTAGGGGGTCCAGAGAGAGAATCACGAGCAGGCTCCTTGCTGTCAGTGCAGAGCTCAACACAGGGCTTGATCTCATAAACCATGAGATCATGACCTGAAACTAGATCTCATGAGTTGGATAGTTACTGACTGAGCCACCTAGGTGTCCCTTCAATGGTTATTCTTTAAAAAACATAAAAACCCACCTCAGAGTATATATGTTAATCAAGATTACACATACTAGGTATAAATTTGAGTGCCAGTGTAATCTATGTCATTCTGTTACATTGTGGGTTTTGAATTTGAATCGAGAACTGTTTTCTGAAAACAGTACTTGTTTGTTTTAATTTATTATGAAATATGATTGTACATATAATAAAGCATATAATCTTAAATTGAAGCTTGATAATTTTAAAAATACGTATAGACCCATGTAACCACACCCAGATTAAGATACAACATTTACAGCTCTCCTCCACAAAGACTCTTACTCTTTCCCAGTCAGTACATACCCTAAAGAGATAATCACTATTTTGACTTCTATCACTATAGTGCCTTTGTTTTCATTTTTAATTTCATAGTAGTAGTTCTTTTTAAAATGTTACTTTTTGGTTGTAAATTTAATACAGCACCAGAGTAGCATATCTGATTTAGTAAAGTTAGAATCAGAGATTGCTTGGAAGGCATGGATGTGAGCAGTACTAATTGTATGATACAGAAGATTAACAACACCTTTTGAGTGTAGTCTTACATAGCCTTCCTCATGGCCAGAACATACTTTACCTGGGACTAGGGTACAACCTTCTTTTTTGTTTGGATTTTTTTAGTCCTAAAGATAATTTAGAATAATACAGTAATATAATAACTGTTCACGTACTTGTAAACTGATTTAATAATAATGTGTCATATTGTGTCAGATTTTAAAAATCAATTTTTTGCTTTGATATAATTTCTAAATTAGTAGACGTCATAGAAGTTCTGTGAGGAATTTACCAATGCCCTTCAGTTATTTACATTTTGTTTCATATGCTTTATCATTCTTTTTTTTTTTTAAATGTTTTATTTATTTCTAGGAGAGAGAGAGAGACAGCGTGAACAGGGGAGGGTCAGAGAGAGAGAGGGAGTCACAGACTGAAACAGGCTCCAGGCTCTGAGCTGGCAGTCAGCACAGAGCCCGACGCGGGGCTCGAACCCACGAACCGCGAGATCATGACCTAAGCGAAAGTCGGACGCTTAACCGACTAAGCCACCCAGGCGCCCCTGCTTTATCATTCTTAATCCATGTTTTTTTTCCCTGAACCCTTTGGGAGTAAGTTGGAAGCTCTGTGCCTTTTTTTCTTTTTTCTTTTTTTTTGTAATGTTTATTTTTGAGAGAGCGTGCAAGTGGAGAAGGGGCAGAGAGAAAGGGAGAAGGAGAATCCAAAGCAGGCTTCACACTGTCAGTGCAGAGCCTGATGTGGGGTTTTGAGTCATGAACCATGAGATCATCACCCAAACCGAAATCAAGAGTTGGGTGTTTAACCGACTGAGTCACCTAAGTGCCCTCAGAATTTCTTTAAATACTTTAGAGTTTATTTCCTAAGAATCAGTAAGGGTGTTCTGTTACATAACTGTGGAATAATGCTTTATGAAATTTTATAGTTTAGTTTTGAGGATAATCTTACATCTGAGTTCTTGGATATCTCTCACAGTTGGCAAACTATTTCACATATTACCTCAGGTTCCTTTCTCAACAGAAGTATTAGTACGTTTTTAAGCTTAACTAAACCCAACTGTAGCTTGTTTTACTATTGGTCAAGACATTTTGAAATTTGAAAATTAAAACGCATCTTGTTGACTTCCAGGCTTGTCACCAGATTTACTATATTACACATTTACCACAGTAGATATTTACTATATTCACATAATTTTTGAACTGAGAGGTACTAATCAGGCTTTAGTCTGTCCCTTTGCACATTAATACTGTGAAGTGTCAAGAAGATACATAAACTGAACAGAGTGGTTTTAGTTGTCCCTTATCACCACCTCCCACAGAGATGATGTACCTGTGCTTGTTCAAGTCACATTATTCCCCTACCTGTTTTCTCTATAATAGTACTTGTTTTTAGGGCGTTCTATTTATGGATAAAGGCATTTGTATTATGCTTACACTATGAAGTGAGTACATTTACTTGTGAAAATTAAACTCTGTACACTAAAGTTCTTAGCATATATCTCACCAAATGAGCAACTATCTATGTTGCAGTACTTAAAGAAGGTGGTGGTGTTCCTTATGCCCTGTTTTGATGTTCTGGAGCCCAGTTTTTCTCTTGTACATGTAACTTCAGAAATTTTCTTCTATTATATTTGCATTTTAATGTAAAATTTATAATGTAACCTTTTTCCTGTAGTGTTTAAGGTTTAGGACTTTATTTGTAGAATTTGAAAAGATCCTTTTAGGGGAAAACTGCATTCACGTGATCATTGTGACATCATGGTAGGGTGTCTGTTCTAGCCTGGTTATTTTATTTTAAAAATGTTACTTTTTTTTAAAAAATATTTTTATTTATTTCTAGGAGAGAGAGAGAGAGCATGAGCAGGGGAGGGTCAGAGAGGGAGATACAGACTCTGAAACAGGCTCCAGGCTCTGAGCTGGCAGTCAGCGCAGAGCCCGACGCGGGGCTCGAACCAGTGAACCGTGAGATCATGACCTAAGCAAAAGTCGGATGCTTAACCTACTAAGCCACCCAGGTGCCCCAAAAATATTACTTATTTTTGAGAGAGCGTGCAAGTGAGTGTTTGCATGGCCAGGGAGAGGCAAAGAAAGAGGGAGAGCATCCTAAGCAGGCCCCGTGCTGTCAGCACAGAACCCCATATGGCACTTGTTCTCATGAACATGAACGTTCTCATGAACGTGAGATCATGACCTGAGCTGAAATCAAGAGTGGGACGCTCAACTGACTGAGCCACCCAGGTGTTCTAGCATGGCATTTTAGAATATAGAAATATATTAGCTCTTTGAACGGGAAAATTACTAAATCCTTGGGATACTTGCAGTCTTCACTAAAGTGGGATAAGTAGTACCTACCTCAACAACCCTGTGAAGATTAAATGAGATAATGTACGAAAAGTACATAGCTCAGTGATAGGTCCATTGTTCAATAAATATTAGCTTTTAAATATGATATTGGTACTTATACAGACTTTGGTTTTGTTTAACAAAATAATATTTAAATATCCCTTTAGTTTTATTAGAAGCCTGAAACATTCTATTATAGTATTTAAACAGAACTTTGTATGCAGTGTTTAACTAGTTTTCTTCGGTGCCTGGGTGGCTCAGTCAGTTAAGGCATATGACTTAGGCCCAGGTCATGATCTCACACGCAGTTCATGGGTTCGAGCCCTGTGTCGGGCTCTGTGCTGACAGCTCAGAGCTTGGAGCCTGTGTCTCCTCTTTCTGCCCTGTCCCCGCACATGCTCTGTCTCTCAAGAATGAATAAACATTAAAACAATATTTAAAAAACTAACTATATTTGTGAACTGAGCAATGGATACTTCCATAATAAAGTTTTAAAAAAAATGTATATTGGTTTATTTTTCAGTGATACCATGAGATTGTTTTGGCAAGACAGATAATTATACTACTTTTGAGAGCTCAAACAGATACCTAGAGAGTGTGTGGTGTAACTAAGTTATTGATACATAATGGTATTAATGGGAATAGCGAACATGTATGTGATTACTAAGTGCTGGGTACACTACTAGTTAATTCTGTGTATTAGATAACTTGATCCTTAGAATAACACTGTGAGATATTTTTGCTGTCAGAAACATGTTAATAAAGAGACTTGTTTAAGATTATAGAACTAATAAATGTCTGAATTAGGTTTTGAGGCAGAATCCCCCTGCCTCTAAAGCTGTGTGAGAATGCCTAAAAGCTAACACTCCTTAGAATGCTAGTGTATGTTTTAATTCTTAAACACTGATATTCCCCTTGAAGCCTTTGTTTAAAACCACAGAAACTGAAGTGACTGTAGAGTAAAAGGGGAAATTATGTTGTTCCACTCTGCCACAAGCTGTGGAGAGTAGAATAAAAGAGGAAAGCAGGAAATCTAGTCTTAAATACTGTCTTTTGCAAAAGAATTTGCCTTTCTAATTAGGTTTACTGTCTGGTTGAATGAATGATCTTTTATCTTCCCAAACCCTTTTAGGGGGAGGGGGATAGTTTAGAGACTGGAGACAAAAGCATTTGTTTGTCCTGAAATCCCTTAGACAGGTTTGCATTATAACTGTTTTGTCGTTTATAATTGTAATTTGGACCAGTTTAGAAAGAAGAATGAGGGGCACCTGGGTGGCTCAGTCGGTTGAGTGTCCGACTTCAGCTCAGGTCATGATCTCACGGTTTGCGGGTTCGAGCCCCGCGTCGGGCTCTGTGCTGACAGCCAGCTCAGAGCCTGGAGCCTGTTTCAGATTTTGTGTCTCTTTCTCTGACCCTCCCCTGCTCACGCCTTCTCTCTCTCTCAGAAATAAATAAAATGTTATTAAAAAAAATAGAAGATTTCTTAACTTCTATACTATCATTTCAAATATATATATTGGTTTAGGGTCAGTACTGAAATGACATGTGTGTGTATATATATCATTAGGGTCAGTACTGTAATTATATACATAACCTATATACACATCAAATATATATATATTTTTTTGAAACTGTATTTGGTTATGCTTGGGAACTTTTAGGTAGTTATAGTCTCATTAATACACTGAACACATGGACCAATTGTCTTAACGGGTCAGCTTTTTGCTTCCTTGCCCTTATATTTGTTCTGTTGTGCTGGTGCCCATAACAACACAAACTTACAGCCCAATAATGCAGGGTAACTAGATTTCCTTCCTTTTCTGAAGCCTTTTCCTGTACTAGATGCCAGCTCTGAGGTTGGTAAGCCTGGGAGTTTAATGGAAAACCTGATTTCCCGACTTTCTCTCTATTAGATTAGATTGTCTCAGTGCCGAAATGAGCTTTAAGAAGTTGGTAAAAAGCAGTGCCTGGCTTGAGGCTATTTAAAAAATATTCACCTTTAGAGTAAACATTCTCAGAAAATGTTGGTGAGTTTAATGTTACTATTTAATATTAATCTGTAGTAAACATTACTGAATGACACCTAAGTTTTCCATTTAATAGCCATTTATTTGCCTTGGCAAAATCTCTGTATATTCCCACATTTCCCAAACTTGCTTTTCTTCACAGTTTTGTAACTGTGAAGAACTTAAAAAAGTTTTTTAAAAAAGATTTTACAATAATGTCTACATCCACCATGGGGCTCGAACTGACAACCCTGCAATGAAGACAACCCTGCGATCAAGAGTCACATGCTCTACCGACTGAGCCAGCCAGGCAACCCATCTTTTTTTTTTTTTTTAATTTTAAGATTAAAAAATTTTTAAGTTAACTCTACATCCAACATGGGGTTTGAATTAACAACCCCGAGGTCAAGAGTCACAAGCTCCAGCAACTGAGCCAGGTGTCCCCCAACTTAATTTCTTTGAATAGAATATTAAAAAAAAGTACTCCCTCACCCTTTCCATTTGAGTTTTAAGATGCTTATGTTGATATTACTGACCTTGGCTAGACTAACTAGACAATTTGATGTGAGTTTTGGATTTTTTAAGTTTATTTATTTTGAGAGCAAGTGAGAGCAGTACACATGCATATGTGAAGCACATAGAGGGGGAGAGAGAATCTCGAGTAGACTCTCTCCTGTCAGTTTGGAGTGGGATTGGGACTTGAACTCGTGAGCAAGAACTGTGAGACAAAGATCTGAGCTCAAACCAAGTGTTGGATGCTTAACCGCCTGAGCTACCCAGGCACCCCTGATTTTTGGATTTAAAGGCTTATATTTTACCCCCTTTCCAGAACCTTCTGTCAAGCACTTCTATAGCTGACAAGCCTAAGATACTTTTTGATAATGGATTAAGCTTCATTATTATATACTGTCTTATTTTCTATGTGTTTGTTTCTTGTCAGAACTTACAGATGTTTTAGCTTTACTGTATTTTGTCTTCATTTGTTAGGATATTAGCTTTAATATCCTTTGTTAGGATGTTAGTCTTAATATCCTTATCAAGCAAGTCTGAACCTTTTTTCTTAGGAGAATGCTGACATTTTAAATGGCTGTAGGGGCACCTGGGTGGCTCAGTCGGTTGAGCGTCCGTCTTCGACTCAGATCCGACTTCTCATGGTCTGTGGGTTCAAGCTCTGCGTTGGGCTCTGTGCTGACAGCTTGGAGCCTGGAGCCTGCTTAGGATTCTGTGTCTCCCTCTCTCTGACCCTCCCCCACTCGCTCTCTGTCTCTCTCAAAATAAAAAAAGACATAAATTTTTAAATGGCTATAAAAATTAGTTTGAGTGCCTACTGAGCATCAAGACATTCTTTGCTGGAAATTCTTTCTTTTACCACATACTGTTTACTTTTGATCACAGCAGTCTTGAGTCTTAGGAGCAACTTGCCAGTTTTCTGTGGGTGCTTGTTCACTTTTTTCTTTCATAAAACTTTAAAGATTTGTTATTATAAAATGCTGGTTTTTAGAATATAAAATTTGGTGAATTACATCTACTTTTTGGGTCTCAATGAAGTAAATCTCAAATTGCAATCATAAAGGATCTAAAAATCCGTGAATGAGGGAATAAACTTGCCAAAGCTTGTTATTTCAGTTGATGATGCTTTAGTAGGTGTATACCTCTCTGAAATTTGAGCCTGATTTGAAACCATATATACACTTCTGTCACTCTTAAGGGGGAAAATAACTTTGTTCTAACTATGGAGCCCAGAGTTAAATTTTTCTTTGTCATTAGTGTAATGGTGTAAAATTTTTTTCTTGTTTTTCCATAGATTCCTTGCTCAGAACCAGATATAATTTGCAGGGTTCCTTTTTCAAAAAAAATACTAAGAATTTCAAAACGGTTGTAGCTCAGCATGAAACCGAGCATGGAGTTGTGTGATTGCACAGGTTGTACACTCATGAAGCTGGATCTGTCCTGGTTAATGTGCTCAGTTCTTCAACAGATAATTTAGAAAAATTGTGTAGATTTTCTAATTTTGATGTATAAGTATATACTTTATTTTCATTTGAAGAAAACATGTTCTATACTAGAATTTAAAATGCTCAGCAGTAAAAAAGAATGAAATCTTGCCATTTGCAACTACATGGATGCAACTAGAGGGTATCATGCTAAACGAAGTTAGAGAAAGACAGGTATCATATGACTTCACTCATATGAGGAATTTAAGATACAAAACAGATGAACATAAGGGAAGGGAAGCAAAAATAATATGAAAACGGGACAAAACATAAAAAAGACAAATATAGAGAACAAACAGGGTTGCTGCAGGGGTTGTGAGAGTGGGGATGCGCTAAGTGGGTAAGGGGCATTAAGGAATCTATTCCTGAAATCATTGTTGCACTATATGCTAACTAACTTGTGAAAAAATAAATTAATGAGAAAATATTCTTAAACTGTGTTAGGCTAGTTTTATTTTCTAACTTAAGATATGGTTAAGGAGTGTCACAGTACAGATTCTTATCTAATAAGAATAAAATAAAAGACACAAAACACTATGGATCTGAAAGATGGGAACGGAATTGTATTGGAGGTGATTGTTTGAGATTGAGGTCTTGTAGAGATGAACTTTTGAAATTGATGGCCCTGAGTTGTGACTTTCAGTCATGTGCTTACCGCAGTCTTGAGATAACTTTTTAAACCATTTCAAGCATGCTAATTGAGGTTAGCTAAAACTACTTTTAACGAAAGCCCTGTGCTGGTTTTCCCAGTAATTTAAGTTGAGCATTAATTTCTGAACATAAAAATTTTTAATGAAACTTTAAAGTTTTCAAGGTAGAAGTTATTTTGGGATGACTTCATGTGTATGGAGGTATTATACAAAAGAATAACAATTGATGTAGTTTTTTGGATAGCAGTTGTAGCTTTTTTTTTTTGAGAGGGAGAGGGCACAAGTGAGTAAGGGGCAGAGGGAGAGAGAGGGAGAGAGAGAGAGAATCCTATGAGGGGCAGAGAGAGAGAGAGACACACACACACACACACACACACACACACATACACACAACGGGGCTTGAGTTTATGAATCATGAATTCATGACCCGAGAGAGAGAGAGAGAGACACACACACACACATACACACACACACACACACAATGGGGCTTGAGTTTATGAATCATGAATTCATGACCCGAGCTGAAGAGAGAGAAACACACACACACACACACAAAACGGGGCTTGAGTTTATGAATCATGAATTCATGACCCAAGCTGAAGTCAGATTCTTAACGGACTGAGCCACCCCAGTGCCTCATGCTGTTAACTATTAATAATATTACTATACTTTTAACAGGTGAGAGATGTGATGGGAACGGAAACTAGAATTCCTTCCTCCCCCCTTTTTTTCCCAGTAGGAAACTAAAACGTCATCAAAGATCCAACATTTTTTCTCTTTCTCCTCCTCACCAACAGATTAGCAAGTGGTTAAACAACCATTTCCTTGACAAAAAGTACATGGTGATTAATGAAAGCCATCATATAACACATTCTTTTGACCATGTCATGAACTTGATCTCCTTGGAGGCTAGTTAACTAATTTCATGGAAATTTCTGTACCTTAAAAGAAACTCTGACTTTACCTAGAACACTGATCACCTGTTAAATGCACGTTCTTGGGTTATAGGGAAGACCACAAGTTTATAAGCATTCCCTCAGAGATTAGAATGAGTGTCTGGTGAACTGGGGAGAGTGGTACACATGATCTGATTGTACAACTTTTTGTAAAGATACTATACTGTTACTTTTGGGTGAGGGCTAGAGTCTTTGCCTAAGTATTTTAGGATTAAAAAAATCAGAATTTTTACAGTGAAATGCACAGATGGAAGTGTGCAGTTTGACTTTCAGTAAATGTTTACATCTGTGTAGCCACTGCCTCAGTTCTGATATATATAACTTTACATTAGAAAGTTCTCTCATGGCCCCCTTCTCCCCCTTCACAAATTACAGTTCTTGTTTCTGTCACTATAGATTAGTTTTACCTGGTTTTTCATTTACATGGAATCGTGTAGTATTTACTCTTTTGAAGTTTCCTGCTTTAAGTCAGTGTGATGCTTTTGAGGTTCGTTCACATTGTTCATTTTTACTCTTGAGTAGTATTCCAATGAAGCAATATACCACTATTTTATCAGCTAATATTGGACATTTTGAGTTCTTTGCAGTTTTGGGCTATTATGAATAAAGCTGTGAACATTTCTGTCTAAGCCTTTTTGTAATTACGTGTTTTCACTTATCTTGGGTTAATACCAAGGAGTGGAATTGCTGGATCATAGAATAGATGGATGTTTAATTTTATAAGCAATTGCCAAAATGTCCTCCAGAAAGTGATAATGACAGATTTACACTTTCATGAGCCATGTATGAGTTTCAGTTATTTAACATCCTCACATTTGTTTTTAATTCTCTTTAATTTGGTTATCCCACTGGGTGTGAAAGGGTATCTCATTGTCGTGTTTTCACTTGCATTTCCTGGATTGATGATGATGCACATTTTTTAATGTGCTTTGGTAAGGTTTCTGTTAAAAATCTTTTGTCCATAAAAATTTTCCTCCTCTCCAGGGGCTCCTGAGTGGCTTAGTCGGTTAAGTGTCCGACTTTCGCTTAGGTCATGATCTCGCGGTTCGTGGGTTTGAGCCCGACGTTGGGCTCTGGGCTGACTGCCAGCTCGGAGCCTGGAGCCTATTTCAGAGTCTGTATCTCCCTCTCTCTCTGACCCTCCCCTGCTCATGCTGTCTCTCTCTCTCTCTCCCCTAGAAATAAACAAAAATGTTAAAAAAAATTTTTTCCTCCTCTTACTGATTTGTTTCCTCTTTATATACTTTCGACATGAATCCTTTACCAGATATATGTAGTTGCAAATGTTTTTCCCACTCTGATTTTCGTTTTCTTAATGATGTCTTAAAAAATTTTTTTTAAATTTATTTTAGAGAGAACAGAACGGGGCTGGGGGGGGGCAGAGAGAGAGTGCGAGCAAGCGAGAGCGTGTGAATCTGAAGCAGGCTCCAGGCTCTGTGCTGTCAGTGCAGAGCCTGATGATGGGGCTTGAACCCATGAACCGTGAGATCATGACCTGAGTTGAAGTTGGATGCTTAACCAACTGAGCCACCCAGATGCCCCTTAACGGTCTTTATTATCAGAGATTTTAACAATTTAAAAAAATTCTTTTTTATTGTGAGGAAAATATACATAACAAAATTTACCGTTTTAATAATTTTAAAGTGTACAACTTGTTTGCATTGAGTATATTCACAAAGTTCTGCAACCTTCAGTAACTACTATGGTATATTCACAATGTTGTGCAACTGTCACTGCTTGTTTCAAGAACTTTGTCATCTCAAGTGGAATATCTGTACCCATTAAATAATCAGATATATATTTTTTAATGTTTATATATTTATTTTCAGAAAGTGTGGGTGGGGGAGGTGCAGAGGGAAAGAGAAAATCCCATGCAGGCTCCTCAGTGTCCACACAGAGCCTGATGCCGGGCTTAATCCCACGACCCCAGGATCATGACCTGAGCTGAAATCAAGAGTCACATGCTCAACTGAGACATCCAGGTGCCCCTCAGAGGTGGTGGTGGTGGTTGTTTTAAAATAAATGTTTATTCATTTTTGAGAGAGTGTGGGAAGGGGAAGGGCAGAGAGAGAGGGGGACAGAGGATCTAAAGTGGGCTCTGTGTGAGAGCAGTGAGCCCAGTGCTGGGCTTCGACTCACACACTGTGAGATAATGACCTGAGCTGAGGTCAGATGCTTAACCGACTGAACCACCCAGGTACCTTCAAACACTGTTTTAAAGATTTATATTTTTACCTTTCACTGTTAGTAACCCACTTGATGTTGCTTATCATGTATGAAACACGGAGCAATTTCATTTTCTTCCCATGTGGTTATCAGCTGATCCAAACACTTTATTGAAAGACCAGTCCTTTCCCTACTGTTCTTTGTTAAGGTTGTTTTTTGTTTTTTAGGTTTTTTTTTTTCATAAATCAGATATTTATGTGTGCAGATGTTTCTTGGCTCCCTATTCTGTTACATTGGTCTTTTCTTGGGCCAGTATCACACTATCTTTAGCTGATATGGTTTAATCTTGATACCTGTTATCCTAAATCTTTCTACTTTGGTTCTTCCCCTTTTTTTCAAGAGCATTTTGGGTATTCCTAGATCTTTTATGTTTTTAGCATCCTTCCATCATCTCCTCTAAAACAAAACATGCCCTGCTGATACTGGGATTGTATTGCTTTTTACTCTTTTTAAAAAATGTTTTTTAGAGCGAGAGCGAGATGCAAGCGGGGGAGGAGTAGAGAGAAAGGGAGACACAGAATCCTTCGCAGATTCTAGGCTCAAGCTGTCAGCACAGAGCCTGACGTGGGGCTCAAACTCACAAACGTGGAGATCATGACTGAGCGACCCAGGTGACCCTCACTTTTCTTTTTTTAAGTAATCTCTATGCCCAACATGGAGCTCAAACTTAAAACCTGGAGATCAAGAGTCAGCATACTCTACTGACTGAGCCAGCCAGGCACACTCCTCCTCTTTATTTCTAATAATGCCTTAAAGTCTATTTTTCCTTGTATTATTATACCCAAACCAGTTTTTTCTTCGTTAATATTTGCATGATATTTCTTCATTATGTGTTTTTCAAATTTTCTGTTTCCTTAAATTTTCAGTTTAAAAATTCAGAGGGTGATGGGATGTACAGCTCAGTCTCTCTTCAGTTTTAGCAAATAACCCATAACCCAAGGGCAGGAGCTGACCCAAGTATTGTACTCAACTCTCCAAACTTCAGTCTTTCATATCTCAGTGAATTTGATTTTGATAATAGTTCACTGTATTTTTATGTCTTTGCTTTTAAGAGACTTTTATTTTACTTATTTTTTAAGTTTTGGTGCCCAAACCCGGGAACGAACCACTTATAAAATAATTTTAAATATTTCATCTAGCTTTTATGTTTATTTTTGAGAGAGATAGAGAGAGAGAGAGAAAGAGCAAGCAAGCATAAGCGGGAGAGGGGCAGAGAGAGAGAAGGAGACACAGAACCAGTCTCTAGGCTCTGAGCTGTCAGTACAGAGCCTGATGTGGGGCTTGAGCCCACTAACTGCGGGATCATGACCTGACCTGAAGTTGGATGCCCAACTGACTGAGCCACCCAGGCACCCCTCATCCAGCTTTTTGAGTTGTCTTTAGCAGGTTGGCAATTTGAATTCCTTGGTGGTGCTGGAAGTGTTTTAACCTTTATTTGAGTTTTTTGCTTAGGATTTTGTGATAAGGTTTTGATGTTTGGATTCTGTCCAGCTTAAAAATTGGACTTTGATTATGTAAGTAGAGTTAGAGGGAGTTTCCTTGGGTCATAGAATAGACTGGAGTCAGGGTCTCAATGTGAATTGATATATTAGAAGCTAAGATACAACTTTGAGATATACTGTGAAATTTGTTAGTTACGTGCATTTTTATGACAGCTTCATCCTGGATGAAAGCTGCTTGAACTTCTTTAATATAACCCCCATTAATTTTGTGGTGAACTGGAGGAAGGCTTGTTAGGCTCTGTGCTGGGCTTGGAGAAAGATTAAAACCAGAGAATAAACTAGGAGCTAACACTTTACATTGGGAGGGAGATATGATTAACCTAAATTTGTGCGTGTGCACCATGATATAAATAAAGATCACTTGATTCTTCTTTTAATACACATTATCCCTGGAAGTGTTGTTTTCTTCTGTCTCCTGCTTTCATGCCTCTATATCAGATGCCGGTGAACTGTTGCAAACCTCAATTGCTTTACATTTACATTTATCCAGGTTATTGAATTCTATCTCTACCTTTCTGTTTTTTTCTGACATTTAATCTGTTTATTTCTTTTCATCTTTATATAATTAATATATATGTAAATTTATATATAACTTATATAATTGTAAATAGTTTTATTTATAATTTATAAATACTGAATTTATATAATTCAGTAGACTGCTTAGTATATATTCTTGGGGGTGTTTAATTGAGTTGCAGGCTAATGACAATTTTCACAGATTTATATTTAAGCTTTTAAAACTTAAGACTCTCTTTACCCTAGAAATTTTAGGCATTCTTATCAGATCAGAGTTGCACTGGGGTTAGAGGCACTTTAAATATTAAAGATATTTAAATAATACTAAATAGATAATTAACAGTGCTACAAGAAAATAGACATTTGTCTAGGGAAAATAGAGTAAAAAAAGAAGTAATCTGGAAAAAATTTGCATTTTATTTTACAGATAAGGACTAACTGCATATGTATGTTCATACATATATATTAGATAAGATTAAAACAAATCCAAGGGTGCCTCACAGGCTCAGTCTGTGGAGAGTACAACTCTTGATCTTGGAGTTCTGAGAGTCCCGTGTTGGGTATGGAGGTTGCTTAAATATTTAAAAAAAAAACCCACAAATCCAACTTTTTTTTTAAAGTTTAATTCTTTATTTTGAGAGAGGGAGAGTGTACACGAGAAGGGAGGGGCACAGAGAGGTTAGAGAATCCTAAGACTTCTTGGTGTCAGTACAAACCCACAAACCATGAGATCATGACCTGAGCTGAAACCAAGAGTTGGAGTTAACTGATGAGACACCCAGGTGCCCCAACTTTTTTTTTAAAGTAATCTCCATATTCCACGTGGGACTCAAACTCACAGCCCTGAGAACAAGAGTTGCATGCTCCACTGACTGATCCACCAAGCATCCTCAAATCCAACTTTTTATGTAGATACAGTACATGAACAGGACAGGATGAATATGGATACTCTTGGGGAAGCAAGATGGTTGATTATTTTTCTTTAGATGATAGTAAAGTGACATTCATTGAGGAGCAAGTTCATTAAGATTTTTAGATGATGTGACCAAGATCGAATATTCAATTAGCAATAAAACTGTTGAATGCTAGCCAGCTGATTACTTTTCTTGCTGATAAAACTTTATTCACAGTAGTTCTATATAAATGTTTTATTATAGACCATAAAAATTAGCTGTAGTTGCCATTTTTGGTTGGTATATTTCTTTTGTGTACCAAATTCAGTTGGTATATATATTTTGTAAATGTTTTCTTTTTATCTCTGACTGAAATAAACATTTTTTTTTTAAAATGTTTTATTTATTTCTAGGAGAGAGAGAGACAGCGCGAGCAGGGGAGGGTCAGAGAGAGAGGGAGTCATAGACTGAAACAGGCTCCAGGCTCTGAGCTGGCAGTCAGCACAGAGCCCGACGCGGGGCTTGAACCCATGAACCGCGAGATCATGACACAAGCGAAAGTCGGACGCTTAACCGACTAAGCCACCCAGGTGCCCCTGAAATAAACATTTTTTTAACAGTTACAATGAATGAACTATTAATTGTGCCCATTGCTGAAATCATCACTCTTTGATTTCTTTTTTTTTTTTTTTAATTTTTTTAATGTTTTTTATTTATTTCTAGGAGAGAGATAGAGACAGCGTGAGCAGGGGAGGGTCAGAGAGAGAGGGAGTCACAGACTGAAACAGGCTCCAGGCTCTGAGCTGGCAGTCAGCACAGAGCCCGACACGGGGCTCGAACCCACGAACCGCGAGATCATGACCCAAGCGAAAGTCGGACGCTTAACCTACTAAGCCACCCAGGCGCCCCCATCACTGTCTTTGATTTCTAATAAAAGCAGATTTCTCCAGAAATCAAAGTTAATGTGAGATCTATGTTAGTTTCTTTCTGGAAATAAATGAAATATTTTTAAGAAAGTATTTGATGCCTTGTTGTGATATTTAGAATATCTAGATATTTAGAACAATAGAATATTTTACTTCTCAGGGTGCTGGGTGGCTCAGTTGAGTGACTGACAACTTGATTTTGTCGCAGGTCATGATCCCTCAGGGGTTGCAGGATTGAGCCCTGCAGCCAGCTCTGCACTGAGCATGGAGCCTGCTTAAGATTCTCTCACTCCCTCTGCCCCTCTTGCCTGTTTGTGCTTTCTTGTTCTGTAATACTAGAAAAAAAAAAAAGGGATATATATATACATATATATAAATATCGTATTTTTCTTTGAAAAAAAAAATTTTTTTTAATGTTTATTTTTGAGACAGAGACAGAGTGCAAGCAAGGGAGGGACAGAGAGAGAGGGAGACACAGAATCTGAAACAGGCTCCAGGCTCTGAGCTGTCAGCACAGAACCTGATGTGGGGCTCGAACCCATGAACCGTGAGATCATGACCTGAGCCGAAGTCGGACACTTAACCGACTGAGCCACCCAGGTGCCCCAAAGCTGTAAGTTTTGAGTATACAATAATTTTTAGATTATTTAGAAATTGTCTAATTTGTAATGTTAATGTAAAAGAAACAATACGGTATAGTTTGTATTACTCTGCTGTGAAAGTTTATTTTAAAGTTTATTTATTTTTGAGAGAGTGAGAGAGTGCATGTGTTGGCTTGTGTGAGTGAGGAGGGCTGGAGAGAGGGAGATAGAAAGAATCCAAAGCACACTCCATGCTGTCAGCAGGGTGGGGGCGGGGGCGGGCAGTGCAGGGAGCCCATCGCTGGGCTCAGGCTCGCAAACCCTGAGATCATGACCTGCACTGAAATCAAGATGCTTAACTGACTGAGCCACCTAGGTGTCCCACCATGCTGTGAAAGCTAAATTTAAATGAGTGCTTTTGTCAAGAAGAAATCTGTAAAACTTTAAAAACTAAGGTTTATCTAAGCATGCTGTGTCTAATAGTATCTTGTGTTCAACTAATATAGAAAATAGTGGGATGATTTGTATTTGAGTTACAGTCATGCCCAATATCTGCCTCTTTGGTTGTTTAAAAAAACCTGGTGTGCATTATTTAATTATGATTTTATTAAGGAAATCAGGCTGAATGTGTGAATCATGTGATTTTTGTTATTCAGGACTCTTAGTTGTTAGTGACAAACTGAGTTAGATCTTAAATAAATAAGAGAAGATGTGGCTTTAATTGAACTGTAGCAACCAGATTGGGGACTTGTAATTGAGGGTACAGTGTCTCAGTTATTCTAGCTTTGCATCTCTCAGGTCATTGGTCATTGGTGATTCTCAGGCTCATGGCTCTACAGTCCAAAGTCTCTCCGTCTTCTTAGTATCTGAATAATTATACACTGTGCCCCTCCACCAAAAGAAATAATAATAAGTGGTTATTAAGCATCTATTAAGTAGTTAGAGCCAAACAACTGAAGTGTTTATTTCCTAACAATTTAGCTACTTAAAAATTTGTAAGTATAATTTGAAAGAAAACATTTTAATATGTATGCCTGTCGGGTACCAAACAAATTCTCAAACCTTGGAATCAGATTAGATATTCCACCTCTCTTTCCTGTTGGTCATTGGTTTTTACAGGATACTTTTTGTCATAGCAACTTGCTAAAATCCCTGTCTTTTTTTTTTTTTTTAAATGTTTTTTTTTTATTTATTTCTAGGAGAGAGAGAGAGAGACAGCGTGAGCAGGGGAGGGTCAGAGAGAGAGGGAGTCACAGACTGAAACAGGCTCCAGGCTCTGAGCTGGCAGTCAGCACAGAGCCCGACGCGGGGCTCGAACCCACGAACCGCGAGATCATGACCTAAGCGAAAGTCGGACGCTTAACCGACTAAGCCACCCAGGTGCCCCTAAAATCCCTGTCTTAAATATCATTGAAAGGAATGTTTTTTAAGCTAATGTTGAAATTTTGAATGACCTCATATAGTTTGTGTGGTTGACAATATGTCAGTTATTGCTGTTTCCCTCAAAAACTTAAACAGTCCCTGTAGTGCCCCTGTGAATTTACTGTGGTACTCCCAAGGTACCTCAGTACCCAGATTGGGAACCATGATTTTAGAAGAAGAGTAGGATTTTTTATTTATCATTAATTTTCTAAATGTTTTTTAATGTTTATTTATTTCTGAGAGAGACAGCATGAGCAGGTGAGGGTCAGAGAGAGAGGGAGATACAGATTCTGAAACAGGCTCCAGGCTCCAAGCTGGCAGTCAGCACAGAGCCTGACGTGGGGCTTGAACCTATGAAGCGTCAGATCATGACCTGAGCCGAAGTCATACGCTTAACCGACTGACCGACCGAGCCACCCAGGCACCCCAGGATTTAGTTTTTAAATATTTGAGAGAGAGAGAGGGAGAGAGAGCACGCGAGAGCACGCATGCGTGCAAGAAAGTGTGAGCTCATGTGCCTGAATGGGGCGGGGGGGGGTGTTAGCAGAGAGGGAGACACAGAATCCAAAGCAGGCCCTAGGGGTCTTACCTGTTAGCACAGAGCCTGATGCTAGACTCAAAACTCACAAACCACAAGTTCGTGATCTGAGCTGAAGTCGGAAGTTTAAAAAAGTTTACTTATGGATTTGAAGGCATGATCTTTGTGCTTTCATAACTATCTGGGTAATCAAGGATCAAAGATATAAACTTTAGTGCTAAAATTATAAAACTGGAAGAAAACATAGGGGAAACTTTTCATGACATTGCATTTGGCAATGATTTCTTGGATATAACATCAAAAGCACAGGCAGCAAAAGAACAAATAGATATGTTGAACTGTATTAAAAACTTAACATGTATTAGTGTATACTATCAAGAGTGAAAAGGCACTCAGATTGGGAGAAAATATTTGTAAATCATTTATCTGATAAAGGATTACTATCCAGAATATATAAACACAACTCAACACCAAAAAACCCAACTTTTTAAAAACTGGTCAGAAATTTGAATAAACACTGCTTCACAAAGAAGTTATATAAATAGCTAGTAAATACATGAAAAGATGCTCAACATCACTAGTCATTAGGGAAATACAAATCAAAACCGTAAGATGCTACTTCACACCAATTAGGATGACTTTTATCAAAAAAGTGGAAAAGGGTTCTCTAGGATATGGAGAAATTAGAACCCTGGTGCATTGCTGGTGGGAATGTAAAATGGTGCAGCTGCTGAGGGGAAAGCTGTGGTGGCTTCTCAGAAAATTAACCATAGAATTACCATATGATCTAGCAAGTACACTCCTATGTATGTGAATTTCCTAGAGGTGAATTCACCGACTAATGTATTTGTATACCAGTGTTCATAGCAGCACTAGTCACAGTAACCAAAAGGTAGAAACAATCTAAATGTCTATCAGTGGATGTATAAACAAAATGTGTGGTGTATGTATATGTAACGGAGTATTATTCAGCCTTAAAAAGGAAGTTAGGGATGATAAAAAGTTAAAGAAATGGATGGTGATGGTAATTGGACCATAGTGTGAATGTACCTGTTATTCAGTTGTACACTTAAAATAGCTAACATTGTAAATATGTTTATTTTACCACAGTAAAAACAAAACCTGAAAAAACGCTTTAAACATGTTCAATTTGTTTTACTTCAATTATACCTTAATTAAGTTATAAAGAATTTTGAGGTATTTAACTCAAAAAATCCGTGATGATTTTATTTAAGGATGATGAAATAACAAACTGGATAGTTTTGAAAGTCAATTTGTCCTACAAAGTTATATCTTCTTATGGGACTAGGTCTGTGGAACAGACACAGCAGTGGATGTATTTTAACTTTGGATGTATTTTAACTTTATAAAGCCTTCTGATTATCTTTGGTGGCATCTTCATCCATAAAAGATGAAAATCTGTCTTGTCGCTAAATGTTGCAAAGCAGATTAGAGGTTCATATTCATTGTTTCTGGTAGGTTGCTGTCAGATGAGAGAGAGAACAAATGGTTTTATAAAGAGGTTAGGATTGTGCTCTCAACTATATAATGTTCTTAAGAGTGATATAGTTGAGGGGCGCATGAGTGGCTCAGTCGATTAAGCGTTGGACTTTGGCTCACATCCTGATCTCGCATTTCATGGGTTTGACCCTGCGTCAGGCTTGGCACAGATAGTTCAGAGCCTGGAGCCTGCTCGTGCTCTTTCTCTCTCTCTCTCAAAAATAAATAAACATTAAAAAAGAAAAGTAAATACAGATGATGAAATGGGGAGGTATGCTCATTAACTTCACAGATGACTCATCAGCCCCTTTCAGGATAGAATTCCAGTTCGGGACTGTCTTGACAAGTGAGAAGAGGTTGTAAAGAATAAAGATACTAAGGAATAAGTGTCAAGTAGCATACTTAAAGTGGATAATAAAACACTGATGAAAATCTTTAGTTTTGTGGGAGAATGAAACTTAATAAAGCCTATACTGCTCTATAAAAAATAAAGTAGCCTCTTTAGTATATAAGAGATTTCTCATTATATAAGAGCTCTTTACTTGGAATCACTTATGGGAAGTATAGTTAGCATCAGATTTTATTATATTAGCAGACTTATTTTATTGAATGGAGAAGGTAGTATGGCATAGATGTTTATAATGTGAACTGTGGAGCTAGAATGTGTGGGTTTGAATTTTGGCTTCTCAACTGGTATAATCTTGGGAAAATTACTTCTCTATATCTGTTTTTTCAACTATAATGGTCACTATAGAATTATTATGGGGTTAATTGAGATAATACATATAATACTTTCTTTTTTAAAAAGCATGCAAGAGAGAGTGCAAGCAGGGGAGAGGAAGAGAGAATCTCAAGCAGGCTCCATGTCCAGCACAGATTCCCCTACTTAGGGCTCTATCTCATGATAGTGAGATCATGACTTGAGCCGAAATCAAGAGTCAGATGTTTAACCGACTGAACTATCCAGGTCCCCCAACACATATAATACTTTTAAAACAGTGCCTGGAATATAGAGAAGTGCTCAATAAAATTGGCTTATTAAAACATCCTTAACAACTGGTCACACTTGGCCTATTAATATGAGGTTCTATTGATAGTGTTTTCTCTCCCTGTTCTTGCTGTTACTGTTAAAAACAAAAAAAAAAAAGTTCTTAAAAAAATGGCCTTGTTTTTTCTAAGTAGCATGCCAAATAATGCCATTGCTTTTTGGTGCTGTAGAGTTAGCTATTCATGTGGATGCAGTACCATTCAGGTTCTTTGCCAGTTATCAGAAAGTGTTAAGTATATACAACTGAAAAATCATGTTGACTTCACATTGGAAGAAACTACTTTTTAGTCTCACTAATTTGTGAACCTGTTTGCTCTTCCTTTGTCAATTCAGGAGAAGTTGAGGAAAGGACAGAGAAGGAATCCAGTTTTCGGGTAGAAGCAAACTTACACAAAGAATGGAATGTAAAAAGGAATTTTTAGGAATGACTTGATCACAAGAGTGGCTTTTTTTTTTTTTTAAATTTTTATTTTTATTTTATTTTATTTCTAGAGAGAGAGAGAGACAGCGTGAGCAGGGGAGGGTCAGAGAGAGAGGGAGTCACAGACTGAAACAGGCTCCAGGCTCTGAGCTGGCAGTCAGCACAGAGCCCGACGCGGGGCTCGAACCCACGAACCGTGAGATCATGACCTAAGCAAAAGTCGGACGCTTAACCGACTAAGCCACCCAGGCGCCCCAAGAGTGGCTTTTATATGATGGTCTCAAAGAGGTCAAAGAAGATTAAAACTACTTCCCTTTTGATGTCACTTTTTTATTATGTATCCTTGTTTTATTTATTATTTTAAAAAAATTTTTTTATAGTTTATTTTTGAGACCGAGAGAGACCAAACATGAGTGGGAGAGGATCAGAGAAAGAGGGAGACACAGAATCTGAAACAGGCTCCAGGCTCTGAGCCAGCTGTCAGCACAGAGCCTGACGCAGGGCTTGAACCCACGAACTGTGAGACTGTGACCTGAGCCAGTCAGACGCCTAACCGACTGAGCCACCCAGGCGCCCCTGTGTATCCTTGTTTTAAAGCAGTGGTTTTAAATCTTTATAAAACCACCCTCATTTTATTTATTTTTAATGTTTGTTTATTTTTGAGAGACAGAGAGAAAGAGAGAGAGAGAGACAGCACGAGCAGGGGAGGAGTAGAGAGAGAGGGATACCAGAATCCAAAGAAGGCTCCAGGCTCTGAGCTATCAGCACAGAGCCCAGTGCGGAGCTCAAACCCACAAATTGTGAGATCATGACCTGAGCTGAAGTCGTGCCCTGAACCGACTGAACCACCAGGCGCCCCTTATTTATTTTTACAGTAAATATGCTGTCAGTGCAGAGCCCAATGCTGGACTCAGTCTCACAAACCAGGAGATTGTAAGCTGAGCTGAAATCAAGAGCTGGATGCTTACCCCACTAAGCCATCCAGGCCCTCCAAACCACCCTCGCTTTATATAAAAACAGCATTTCTTTTTCACAAGTGACATTTTTATTAATACCAGTTCAGGACTGATATTACAGTGGTTACCAAGTTCCTATTCACTTCAAGAAGTTTTTATGTGTTAGTCAAATGACAGTGTACTGTGAATTATCAGGTATTACCTATTTTTAGGTTAATGCTGGAATCTGAAAGTAGAAACCACTTTAGTTTCTCCATGATTGTAATGAGAATTATCACCTGTAGTTACTTTTAATTGCATATGCAAAAATTTTTTAACGATTGATCCAAAAACCGTTAAGGAGAGATAAATTTTATTTCATTGACTAATCAGAACATTTTGAGTAGCTCTTGAGGGAACTTGCAGACTATGTATGTTTTGAGAGTATGAGAAAGATAGAGAAGGGAGAAGGGTTTGGAGGAGGGAGAGAGGTAGAATTTGTTAAAAGAGAATTAAGTCATGTGTACCTGCAAAGATGCAGTAAAAATTTTACTGGTCTAAAATACTAGAAGAGCTCTGATGATTTGGTTGGTAGAGAAAAAGCCAGTCTGGTATAGGAACCAACATAAACAATGGCAAGGAATTTGGAATGAACATAGAATGTCCTAGAGGGGAAGAGTAAGATCCTCATTTGGGGGAGACTTGGTTGTTTGAGAGGGAACGGCCTCATTTGGGGGGAGACCTTGTTCTTGACAGATGTACTAGATTTGGACAGATCTAATGATGGTACCTTTAGAGTTCATTGATAATTGTGTAGAGAATAGTGGTTAATGTTGTTTTGCTCACTCGGTTAAGCAATTTCTTCTTAAGTCTCACATGCCTATAACTAAACTTTTTGCTTTGGCAAAATCGCATAGTACTTTTTTATTTTGACTTTGAAAGTTTATAATGCATATTGGAAAATTATAAACCTTTCAATTGTAAGGGTTTATTCTACATGAAGACAGGCAGGTAGAACTGTTACATTCATGGTAAGAACTAGAATATAGAGATTTTAAATGGTCAAGAGTGTGCTGGAAACATTTAATGGGTAGGTAAATAGAAGACCATGGTTAATTTTTATATTTATCTAAATTGTGTATTTTTTCTTTTAATTAAAAATTAGTTACTGAGCATGTTTTTCCTCCCTGTTAGAATTAGTATTCACTTGTTTGAAGATACTAGCTCAACTCTCTTTTCTAATGTTATCTCCATTTTACAGATGAGGAAACTTCATGAACTTCTAAATTGACACAAGTAAGTTTGGAATCAAAATTAACATCCCAAACAGTCTGATCCCAGAACCTACGATCATACCTAATCAGCTATATTATAGTGTCTCTCACTAAAACATAGTGTAAGGCCCTTGGGTTCCAATGTGGAGTAGGAAAATGATCTTACATAGGAAATCATAATCTGTATAGAACACATAGAAATGTAAATAATTAGGGGAGCCTGGGTGGCTCAGTTGGTTGAGCGCTGACTTTGGCTCAGGTCATGATCTCACAGTTTGTGGGTTCAAATCCCGTGTCTGTGCTGACACCTCAGAGCCTGGAGCCTGCTTCAGATTCTGTGTCTCCCTCCCTCTCCGCCCCTCCCCTGCTTGTGCTCACGCTCTCACTCTCCCTCAAATAAAATAGAAAACATTAAGAAAAACTAAAAAAAAAAAAAAAAAAAAAAAAAGTAAATAATTATAATGACATGTAATATAAAATAGAACTATGTTGAAAGTACACATGAACTCTGCTGGGAAGCTTTCAGTGAAAGCTTTGTTTTCAAGCAAAGAATCGAAGGGTACATAGTATTTATTCAAATACTTAAAGCTGTATAAGTAAATCTTAGGCAAAGGTAATAGCAGTGACGAAAGCTCATGTGTGAAAAATTTAAAAGCAGCTTTAAGTTGTTCATTTTGGATATAAGTGTTACAAGGCTTTTTTGATTTGTTTTTGTTTTGAGCAGGGATGTTTTAGTGAAATTTCTTTTGATGGGATTGGATATGCCAGGTGTTAGAAGAGGAACTGACCAGGGACAACTGGGTGGCTCGGTCATTTAAGTGTCTAACTTTGTTCAGGTCATGATCTCACGGTTCATGAGTTCTGGCCCTGTGTTGGCCTCTGCTTGCTTATAGCTCAGAGCCTGGAGCCTGCTTGGGGTTGTCTCTTTATGTCTCTGCCCCTCCCCCACTCACACTCTTCCTGTCTCTCTCAAAAATAAACAAACATTAAGAAAAAAAAAGGGGGGGAAGAAGAGGAACTGACCAGAATCAGTTCTGGTGTAAGTTGAGTCGTAACTGGTTATTTTTTTTCTTTGGTAATTAAGGTCTAAATTTTAATTGAACAAATGCTTGAGAATCAGTTAGCTAAACCAAATGGTGGTGATACTGGTGGCATGGAATGGAAAGATGGAAATTGAGCGTTTCAGGGAAAGCAGTGGGAATTGGTGTTAGGTTTTGTTTGTTATTGGAAATAGAGTCAAGTGTTTTGTTATTGGAAATAGAGTCAAGTGTTTTCTAGCCTTGAAAACCTAGGCCTGAGATCTCCAGTGGAGTATTAAGAAAGAAGTAGTATTAAGAGGGGGAGGGGAAGGAGGCCAATGATGAATTTTGTTTAGGATATGTAGACTTGGAAGTTTTACAGTGATAGTCCAGAGGAGACCCTGTATTTTGTGGAACTGTGCTAGTAAAAGCAATCAAGTTTGGTGAAGATGCAGAAACCTTAAAGAGAGGCTTATCATTTGTGTGCGGGAAGGACCAGATCCTGTTGAATGTGGCCCTGGTCCATCTGGTTTTGAATGGTTTCAGATTTTTAATGGATTGAAAAGATAGGTTCAGAATATTTTTTTTAGTGTTCATTAGCATAAATACAGTTTTTATTTTTTAAAGGTATTTGTGTTCCATTTAAGTCCTCTCAAATATTGCTAGTGGTCTGTATACCACACCATGGAAATACTGCTAATTGAAAATGTAACTGTATGCTGTAGGATGTGGGATTTAGGTTAAGTACTGTAAGTGTCCTGACTGAAAACAGTAGTACACAATGTGTTGTTAAGTCGTAGGCCTGCTGTTTACCAGAGAGCTGGACAAATGCATTATTCTTCTGCCCCTTACAGACATTAGTTCCTCTGACAAATTGTTTTCAGGTTGAAAAATACAAGAAACTTATGAGTGGTGCTGATTGACCTTAGATATGTTTACATGCTTATTGGAAACTTGAGAATTTGAATTGCGTGGATTGTTACTTTCGTGTTGAGTTGAATAGTACTTAAATTTGTGATGTATAAACAGTAAACTTGGAATATTCCATAATTTGTGCAGAACAGGTTAATTTTTATTTGTTGAGAGAGAGAGGGCATAAGAGACTGAAGGACAGAGAGAGAGAGAGAGAGGGAGGGAGGGAATATTGAGGCTCACCTGAAGTGGGACTAGTACTCAGACTGGAAGATCATGACCTGAGTGAGCTGAAGTCCGATGCTTAACCAACTGAGCCACCCAGGAGCCCCAGAATTGGTTTCAATTAGACTGAGAAGTTTTTCATCTTGTTTTAAAGAATATTTTACCATTATTTTAATATGTTAGGTATGAACAAAAATAATTTAAGCCAATATGGTTTTTTTTTTTTTTTTTAATTTCCCACCCCCCCTTCCTCTTAAGGGGTTAAGCAAAATGATAGTTTAAGAATTAAAAAAAAATTTTTTTTTAGAATTTATTATTTTTGAGAGACATAGAGACAGAGCATGAGTGGGGGAGGGAGATGGAGAGGGAGAAGGAGGGAGGGAGGGAGGGAGATGCAGAATCAGAAGCAGGCTCCAGGCTCTGAGCTGTCAGCACAAAGCCCGACACAGGGCTTGGGGCTCGAACTCACAAACTGAGATCCTGACCTGAGCTGAAGTCGGATGTTTAACTGACAGAGCCACCCAGGCGCCCCAGCTTAAGAATTTTTTTTAAATTCAGAGTTTGGTTTTATCTTCAGTATGAACCTATGACTTGAGTTTTAGGAGTTTTAAGTGTAGTTATTTCAAAACAACAAAGGAGAAATCTCTTTTGCTTAATAGCTTATTTCATATTAGCCCTGATTTAACAGAGTATTTTTGCCCTCCTTTTCTGTAAAGCATGTTGATGAATTCTGCATTCTGACTTCAGCTGAAAAAGTTTTTTTCCTCCCCTCCCCGTATCTATTTGGATGACAGTCAAGTGTTTCTCTCTGTTTACATAAGATAAATGTTACTAGTTTAAAAGGGTGGGTCTTTTTCTGGGGTTCCGTTAAATTGTATGGTTTTAAAAGGATGGTCTTAAGAAGATTGTGTTCTGGTCAAGACAATTTCTGGTCTTTTGGCTATTTAATAATTGAGAACTGCTTCGAAAGAGTAGGTATTTGAACTTGCTGTTTTAAACAGAGCCTATGTCGTAGTGTGTGATTATTGGAAATTATTTGGGTTTTTATTGGCTTGCTTTCAAAAATAGGAGTAGCTCCCTATCTGATTGCCAGAATATACATTTTAAGTAGGCCAGTAGAAGAGTGGATTCTTTTTATTGCACTTAGCCTATATTACTTGAATTTTGTCTCTCTTCTCTTGACTGTACCTATTGGTTAGTTGGAGTTGCAGTTTTTAATTGTGAATACAGTACCTAAAAATTCAAATCTGTTTCTTCTTTATTAAGTTGTATGCTTAAAAGATGGATGTGCATTTTCATTCACCTTTCTGGTACTTGTCCGTTTTGATGCCCGTTACACTGTATTAAAACTGAGTGGGACAAAACCAGAACTTAGGACAGTCTGTTACAGATTAGGAGAGGAATATTAACATTCCTAAGTGTAATATTAATAAACAATATGCAGATTGAGATACTGATACCTATTTTTTTTAAAGAGTTTAGTTTATTTACGTTTTTCCTAGAATTGATGTTAAATATCTCAAGTACCTAGGCAAAACAGGAAAATCATGCTCGTTTATACATGGGCACGCTGTTGAGTTCCCATGATAAACTGACCTTCATATTAAATTGTTTGTCTTTCAAGAAAAGAAACCTCTTATGCAGCTGTGAGGGGAGAGTGTTGGTATGTTGAGGGAAGGGTCCAGAGCAAAAAAGCCTGTTAGGCATTGTAAATCTGCAGATTTCAAAATGACAGGGTGTGTTGAATTTTGCTTAGTTTTTTTTAGTTGCCTGTTTCTTTAATTGTATTTTTGGTTTTTGCTATCTCATTTGATTAGTTTTCTTTTTCTATTGAGTACGTAAGAAATAGCTCATAATTTAAATGTGTGAAAACTTTTTGAGACCTTACTATAAAACTGCTTACCTTCATAGGGATTGGTAAGTTAGGTGTTTTGTTCTTAAAAATGTAGTTAAAATTTTATTCTTTGAACAGTAGGAAGCAGGGACAGAGTCTGCAATCGTATGTTAAGAGATAATCATATAATATATTAAGGGGGGAATTATAATTAGGAAAATTTAAATTTCCATGAGGAGCTATGAATTTCTGGAGTAGAAACGTTTTTCTTTCCTTTTTAATTAAAAAAAATTGTTTTTAAACACAGGGCTCCATCCCATGACTCTGGGATTATGACCTGAGCCAAAATCAAGAGTCAGACACTCTTCTTTTTTAAGAATAGAATATTTGACTTATGCATTGCCAGTGAGAGCTTTGATTTAGGGCAAGGTAGGGGAGTAGGAGAGGTGCAGGGAGAAACAAAGTTAACTTCCTTCCTCTTTACCAGAGGTTAACTGGGAGCAAGTAGCAGGACATTCATGAGTGTGCAGCAATTTGCTTTATGTTAAATTCCCTCAGGTAGACCTCAGAACTAGTCAAAGAAACAAAAGTCCGGAAACCTTTTCCTGACACTGCAGCTGGTCTTTCTGATCTTTCCGTAGTGATTATTAATTGAACTACCTCTGGTACTTATATAAATGATATGCTTGGCTTTAAAAATAGTTAATTTCTGGTGATTTGAATACCTAGATTTTCTATCATCTTTTCTTAACATTCAAGACTTAAGTATTTCTAATGTTTTCTGTTAAATTATAAGGCTTTTTCTTTCTTAGGAGATAGGGAATGTTTCATTTAAGATGCTGAGTTTAAATGCTGCCTTATAAAATTGGATTTTAAATTCTTAATTTTAGTAATAAAGTGATGCCTACCTTGTGATTTCTCATGGAGACCCTGGAGCCAGAAAATGACATTACAAATTACACATAGAAATTCCTTACAATCCTATTAATAATTTAATTATCTGAATAGTATGAAAATGTGTTCTGTTATAAAGTGATTAGAAAGAGAAAGCCAGAACATTAAAAAAATCATTACATTCTTAAAATTATTTAATTTTTACCCTTTTTAGAAGATTGTACGTAATCTTTGGTTTTAGAGTTCTTTTTTTAAGTTTAATATTTGTGAGAGAGAAAACACCCGAGCGGGGGAGGGGCAGAGAAGAGGACAGAGGATCTGAAGTGGGCTCTGTGCCAACAGCAGAGAGCCTGATGAAGGGCTCAAACTCACGAACTGTGAGATCATGACCTGAGGTGAAGTCAGATGCTTAACCAACTGAGCCACCCAGGTGCCCTGTGATCTTTGGTTTTTTATCTTTTCTCGTCAATATCTTCACTGAGACGACATGTACTATTTATGTGACCTTCCTCCTTTCCTACCCTCTTGTATAAGAATTAAGTTCAAAAGGAAAATGCTTGTAAAATAAGGCACAAATTAAATTAGATAAAAATTTGTTTGATCACAGTTAATCTTTTCTGAGATCATGGTTGGGGCTTCCTTTTGCTTACTTGAGATGGGAAAAAAAATAACATCAGAAGTACAACTAAATTTTGATGTACAAAAATTCTGGGACACAATTACTTTGTTTTTGATTTTTCACATCTTGGGGTCCACTTTTGGAAAAGCATCTGTCATTTAAATGACAACAAATGATCTTAAGTATTTTTTTAGTCTATTTATTTGAATTTTATTTTACATTAATTTATTTTTGAGAGACAGAGCATGAGTGGAGGAAGGGCAGAGAGAGAAAGAGGCACAGAATCTGAAGCAGGCTCCGTGCTCTGAGCAAATGTTCAGCACAGAGCCTGATGTGGGGTTCGAACCCACTAACCGTGAGATCATGACCTGAGCCGAAGTCAGATGCTTAACCAGCTAAGCCACCCAGGTGCCCCTAGTTTTATTTATTTTGAGAGAAAGAGTATACTCAAGGGGGGTGGGGGTCAGAGAGAGAGAGGAATCTCAAGCTATTAGAACAGAGCCCAACTTGGGGCTTGAACCCATGAACTGTGAGATTATGACCTGAGCCAGAATCAAGAGTTGGACACTTAACTGACTGAGCCACCTGGGTACCACATCAAGTGAACTTAAATAATGATCACTAACCCAACTGTTTGAAATTCTGTGTTTTGCAGAGCCTTCTTTGAGGAATGTATTCAGAGCTTATGCCACCTTTAACACCCCCATATACATACATACATATATATATATATACATACATATATATGTATGTATGTATGTATAGAGAGAGGGAGAGAGAATATATATATACACTATATGTATATATAGACTATATATATATATATAGAAGAATGAACCACATTCTGTACCCCTAATGTGGTCACAGATTATACAAGATTGATTATTTCTTGAAAACAGAGCTTTTTTTGGTTAATATGAACATTATCTTACATGTTGTTGGTTCAAGAGACTTATTACCAGTGAAAGACTCTGGTATAGAAATGTGATTATAATATGAAGTTTAAGTTACAGTGTATGGCAAACTACTGGGTTTTGGTTTTTCAAGAAGATAGTTTTTTGTTTTTTTTTGGTTAGGAAATGATAATATTTTAGCTGCTTATCTGTGCTGTACAGCTCGCAGAGGAATGCACACTGATCATGAATTTGCATCTGGATCCCTGAAAACGCACAGACATTGCTTAGTGTTTCCAAAAGAGGTAGGAAAGATACATAGTCTGTCTCTTTCTCCTCATTGTGTTTAGAGAGATCACTGAACAAGGTCGGCGACTCAATTTTATATTTACTGTTTCTTTTTATCTTATTCAAAGCATGGATCTAATTAATAAGTAGGGGAGAAAAGTCACACCGAGGACATTCAGCCATGTGAGAATATTATAGCTAACACTAGAATTGCAGCACTTTAAGGGTAGGAACTTTGATTTGTTCATTGCTGCATCTCCAGTGCCTAGAATAGTGCCTACAGGCGCCACATATTTGTCAAATAAATGAACCTCTGTGACCGTGAACTTGTCATGATCGGTGAATGTTGCCATGCTTTTTGAACTGTTTCTATTTTTATTTATAATTGACTTAAGTAGCAAAGGTTTAAAAATTTTTTTAATGTTTTTTATTTCTGAGAGAGAGAGAGAGAGATCGTGATAGCGTGAGCAGGGGAGGGTCAGAGAAAGGGAGACACAGAATCTGAAGCAGGTTCCAGACTCTGAGCTGGCTGTCAGCACAGAGCCTGATGCAGGGTTCAAACCCACGAACCGTGAGATCATGACCTGAGCCGAAGTCGTATGCTTAACCGACTGAGCCACCCAGGTGCCCCGCAAAGGTTTTAGAAAACCTGAGGTTTGGGCTTTTATTCAGAATAAGACCAAGCCAGTAGTTCTACTCAGCTGAAAAATGCTTGTGTTTTGGTTAATGTTGGTGATTAAATCATTTCCCCACAATGGAGTAATTCCACCTACCATGCCACAGAATCCTAGTTTGGGAAGATCATATCATCCATCAGATACCTGAAAAGTTGTTAGGCTAAAATAAGGAAACATGAACTGAAAAATTTGTCTAAAATAGTGGCAGTTGGAAAGCCACTTAAAATTTTCCATCTGAATTATTTTGTATTGTCTCCGCACTCAAATTTTGTTGTGAATCTCTTTCTTAAAATGCCGTGCATTTTCTTTTATATACAGTGAAAATGAAAGATTCCTTTGGGGTGCCTGTGTGGCTCCGTCGTTTGATTGTCTGACTTCAGCTCAAGTCATGATCTTATGGTTTGTGGGTTTGAGCCCTGCATTGAGCTCTGCACTGATAGCTCAGAGCTTGGAGCTGACTTCAGGTTCTGTGTCTCCCCCTCTCTCTGCCCTCCTCTGCTTATGTGTAAGTGCACAAGCGCGTGCCCTCTTTTTCTCAAATAAATATCTAAAAAAAAAAAAAAGAGTGCTTTAAAATTATTCAGTGTTGCCTTCTTAGAGTTTTGAACTCTTCTGGTGTATGGATGGCTCAGTCGGTTAAGTGTTGGACTCCTGATTTCAGCTCAAGTCATGATCTCATGGTTAGTGGGTTCAAGTTGCGCATTGGGCTCTGCAGTGACAGGAGCCTGCTTGGGATTCTCTTCTCTCTCTATGCTTACACACTCACTTTCTTAAAATAAATAAATAAACTTAAAAAAAGTTTTGAACTCTTAATTATTCTGTATTTGAAAGTGAGACAGGACTATGTAACAAGAAAAAAATGGATTGTTGTTTTACAGTTAAAATATACACTAGCCAAAAAAAGTACTGCTTTAACCACTTGTGCCACACCCCCAACATTTTAAGAGGCCTGGCCTTGAGTCTTTGTTTTTCCTCATGAATTTGGTTTAATCTGATTAGTTTTTGTAGTTTGAATTCTCCTATTATGTATATGGTCCGAATTGGTGTGTCTCTTTGCCCTGTTGAAGCCTGTGTGGTACTTCTTCAAATATATTCAGTATATATTCAGGGTCATCCAAACCTTACTGCTCTTACTCTGTGATGTATACATGACTGTATCAGGGGATACCTGCTGCAATCATTGAAAGGTAGCTTATGGCACCAGAGAGCTTCTTTCAGACTCACCTCTGTGTGGCCTTTATCTGGCAAATAGTCCTGAGAAGCAGGGGAAGGTTTTTTTTGTTTGTTTTGTTGGCAGTGTTTCACAATGACATACTTGTTTCCAACCAGGTAGTTGTTTGATTGTGGTTATTAGAAAGGAGAATCATTGCCAGCATTAAAGCAGACTGGTCTGAACCTTTTGTTGAAACTGCCTGTTGTTTGGTACATCTCTTGAAACTTTACACCTGTGGAAACTTTACACAAACAGTCTGTATTGATGGACGTCGCCTATGTTTGACCGAATAAATTATCAAGTAATTTAAAACATGTCAAATGATTTTTATGGTAGATACAGTGATTTCTTGGAATTAAATTTAGCACTTCGAATCAATTCATTATTACCCTTAGACTTGACCTAACTCTTAAATTTAATCCCTCCTGCCCCTCTACCTACTGAACGTATTTGGGAGTATCCCATCTACTTGGGAAGCCACCTTTCTTTTATTTTTTATTTTTTTAAAGATTTTCTATTTTTAAGTAATCTCTTATTTTTAATGTTTATTTTTGAGAGAGAGAGAGAGAGAGAGAGAGGGGGCACAAGTAGGGAAGGGGCAGAGAGAGAGGGAGACAAAGAATTGGAAGCAGGCTCTGGGCTCTTAGCTGTCAGCACAGAGCCCAACACAGGACTCCAACCCACAAGCTGGGAGATCATGACCTGGGCCGAAGTTGGATGCTTAAGCGACTGAGCCACCCAGATGGCCCAGTAATCTCTACACACATTGTGGGCTGGAACTCATGATTTTGAGATCAAAAGTTGCATGCTCTTCTGGCTGAGCCAGTTGGGCATCCCACCTTTCATTTCTTAATGATATTGTCCTTTTTCCACCCACCACATGCCTTAACATTTCATTTTACAGTTACTGTTGACAACTTGCTCTGCCTCTTTTCTGCCCCCCATTTCTAATCAATTACTGAGCTCAGGCAATTAATGCTTTTATATACTTTGATGTCTTCCTCTGCATTTTTGCTACAGTTGAGATATTTGACTGTTAGCAGTTCATATCTGAACTACTAGTCCGGGAATATCCTAAGTCACTTTTCCCCTCCAGACCATTCTAGATACTGGTTGCTACTGTAAACACCACCACTTTTGTGTTATTATTTTCCTGCTGATAAAGCTTTTGGTTTCACACCATTGAATTAAATCTGACTCCTTAGCCTGGTATTGAAGCGAGGGCCACAGTTGTGTCCTGCCCTTCTAATCTTTTTTACCTGAATACTTTGTTGATGTTCTCACTTGTTCTCTGTTTCTCAAAAATGTCCTGATTACTTCCTACTGTGGTATTAATAGCCATCCTCTCTTGAATTGTCCTTGTCCCTTCTTTCTCTTTAATTAAATGTCATCCAGTCTATAAAACCCAGTTGAAATTCTTCATTAGCTGTGAAGCCTCCTTGCACTGTCTGTAGTCTAAACTCTGAGCACTTGCATGTCATTGGACATTTAGCCTCTGATACTTCCTGAGTTACAATGAGCTGTGTCTCATTTTTTGTTTGTAATACTTTTTTGTGTGTGTTTATTTAGTTTGAAAGAGTGAGTGAGCATGAGCAGGGGAGGGGCAAAGAGAGAAGGAGAAAGGGAATTCCAAGCTGGCTCTACGCTGTTAGTGCAGGAGCCAGATGTGGGGCTAAAACTCAAACTCCCAGATCATGACCTGAGCCGAAATCCATAGTTGGACACTTAACCAATTTAACCACCCAGGTGTCCCTGTTTCTATTAGTTTTAAAGTGGAATAATAATGTCTCTTCACATTATTTCATCTGTGGGTTTTTTTTTTTTTATGTTTAGTTTTGAGAGGGAGAGAAAGAGTGTGTGTGTGCAAGCAGGGAAGGGGTGGAGAGAAAGAGAGAGACAGACAGACAGACACACACACACACAATGCACCTGCGAGCAGGAAGGGACAGAGAGGGAAAGAATCCCAAGCAGTCTCTGTGCTCAGCATGGAGCACAATGTGCGGGTTGATCCCATGATCTGAGCCGATATCAAGATTTGGCTGCTTAACTGACTGAGTGACCTAAGCGCCCCAGTTATCTCTTCTTTTTAACAAATGATTATTTTTTATCCTAAAGTAAAAATCATAGATTATATAATGTACCTACTGATGTAAATTGAAAGGAAAATATTTGTAACCTGTATTTCAGTATTTAGGTGCTCAGCAAAAATTACTCTAGCAAGAAAAGGTCCTGCAGATTTATAGACACCCAACTTTTCTTCTGTCTTGTACCTTTTTAAATAAGACCAAACTTGATACTTAATATGGTTTGTGTCTCAAGTTGCAAATTATGAATAGCTTTATTTCCATATAGTATGTGGTTAGTATGGCCTCTAAGTTACAAAATTGATAAATTATTTAAAATTTTTTCTTAATGTTTATTTTTCAGAGAGAGAAATAGAGGGAGACAGGGAGAGGGAGAGAGAGGGAGAGACCCAGCAAGAAGAAACGGGGGAAGGGCAGAGAGAGGGGAGACATAATCTGAAGCAGGCTCCAGTTTGTCAGCACAGAGCCCCACGCAGGACTCAAATCCATGGACCGTGAGATCATGACCTGAGCCGAAGATGGATGCTTAACCAACTAAGCTACCTTGGCACCCCTAAGTTACAAAATTTAAATTAAAAGTTGCTGGGAGATAAAAATTATACTTGTAAAATGGTTAAAACATGGTGTTATTGCATATTTAGCTTCCCTTTTATGGTTCTTTTTTTAATGTTTTTTGTTTATTTTTGAGAGAGACAGTGTGAGCAGGGGAGGGTCAGAGAGAGAGGGAGTCACAGAATCCAAAGACAGGCTCTAGGCTCTGAGCTAGCTGTCAGCACAGAGCCTGCCATGGGGCTCGAACCCACAAACCGCGAGATCATTAACCAAGCCAAAGTTGGACGCTTAAGCAACTAAGCCACCCAGGTGGCCCCCCTTTTATGGTTCTTAATCAATTAAAGTTTTCTGAAGGTTAGGGATGTAATGTGCTATGTTGACTGACTCCTCAGTTTTAGGATTTTAATATTTTATACAATTAACCACCTAAAAGGTTGAGTTGTCTGCAAACACTGAGAAATCATTACAAAGGAAATAGGTCGATTAGGTCTTCTATCTCTGTAAAGGTCAGATTGTTGCCTAGGTCTGATAAAAAATTCTTTGTGCCTGGTAATACCCTTGCTCTCCGCTTCTGTCCTGATTTTTTCATACACATAAAAGATCCTTTGGTAGAAGCCAGTTGTCTTACAAAACACCTTAAATTACCAAATCCAAGCCTAGATCTCCTGTGATCTTATTTTTTAAAAGTCCTGGTTCATGGGGGCACCTGAGTGGCTCAATTCGTTCTTGAGTTTGAGCCCCGCATCAGGCTCAGGGCTGACAGCTCAGAGCCTGGAGTCTGCTTCGCATTCTGTTTCGCTCGCTCTCTGCACCTCCACTGCTCATGCTCTCTTTCTCTCAAAAATAAATATTAAAAAAAAAATAAAGTTCATGTACTGGGGAAAGTTTAGCCGAAAAGCCATCAGAAATGATAATTGATTAAGGAGAAACTCTTAACTAAGAGTATCTGTAGGTTCCTAGAAAGTTCTATCTGTATGGTTCTGTAGTTTCTAAAGGCATGATGAGGCCTGACTGGGTTTATTTTGGGCAATTAAACATTCTAAAATCTATTGTTGATTAAATAGTCAACATTATAACAATTAAAAAAATAACGTCATGGCATTCTGACTTGTAGAGAAAAGTCTTATGGGTAGATCTAAGTGGCTTCACTTGATTGTAAGGATATTTGTAAAATTATTGGTTTTTCTTTTGCAGATTGTCTTGTGAAACCTTCTAATAGAGAAAGTTCTTGGGACAAACTTCACTTGGTAAGTTTGTTGTGTTGACCCCCTGACCCCCACACATTGTGCTGTTTTGAAGCAGCAGAGACTAATTTAAAGGTTAATTTGTGGTGGTGGGGGGGGGTCCTGCCTGCCCATTTACGTAATTTTTTAGATGAGCTCTTATATGTTCATTTTAATGTTAAATCTCTAAATGTGATTTTTTTCACTACAGCTCAAGGCAGATTATTTTTTCCATATATACTGTACTTGGAACCATGTATTAAATTGAGATTAAATGAGTTGTAGCCCTAATATGTTGTTTAGAATAGACAGTTCTTTAACAAGATGGAATTCTTTTAAATCTAAACTTGATTCTTGTTTTGAGTTCTCTTAAATTGTTATATATCTATATAAAAATCAAGGTCTTATTGCTAGACTTAGTAGTACTGTCCCCATCATGGTTATTAATACCTGACCTGTTCTTTTCATAGATTTGTATGTATTTATGACTACTTCAGTTTTTATTACTGCCTTTTGTTTCTGCCATCTGTTTAATATAGGAAATTATAATCTAATTTTATTATTTTTAAAAAATATTCTTATTTATTTTTGAGAGAGAGGGAAACAGAGACAGAGCGTGAGTGGGGAGGGGAGTTGGGGGCAGACAGAGGGAAACACAGAATCCGAAGCAGGCTCCAGGCTCTGAGCTATCAGCACAGAGCCTGATAGAGGGCTTGAACTCACAAACAGTGAAATCATGACCTCAGCTAAAGTCAGATGCCACCCAGGCGCCCCACGAAATTAAAGTCTAATTTTATTGACAAGAGAAGTTGTCGCTTCTGGATCCACATCAATACCTTTTTCGGCCACCTTCAGCTTGACATTGCCTCTGGCATGGCATTTTAGGCTCTTGACAAGTGGCCTTTAAACACATCTCCTGCAGGAGTGCCTGAGTGGTGCAATCTGTTGAGTCTCTGACTCTTGGTTTTGGCTCAGGTCATTATCTTGCAATTTGTGAGTTCAAGCCCCACATCAGGCTCTGGGCTGATGGCACGGAGCCTGCTTGGGATTCTGTCTCTCCTTCTGGCTCTCCCCAACTTCTGCATGCTCTCTCTCTCTCTCTTTCTCAAAAATAAACAAACTTTAAAAAAGATTTAAACACATCTCTGGCCAATAGTCACCCATTTCCCCTATACAACTAGGGTACTTTTTGCTGTAGCCACATTGACCTTCTTTCCCTGGAGTACTCTCCAGTATGCTTTTTTTTTTTTTTCTTCTTGTCTTGTGTTTGTCTTCGTCTTCATCTCAGCCTTCCTCAGTCTCAGCCTTAGTCTTTGCTTGTGCCATTTCTATTCTCTTCAGTAGCTCAGAATCTGACCAGTTCAACTATTAAAAGCTCAATTATAAAATGCCTTCCTGAGTACTCAGACCAGAACCCATATCTCTGCCTTTTGTATCCTCATGGAATTCTATATTTCTGCACCTCTTTTCACGCTTTGCTGTGTTATCTGTTTGTTGCCCCTGTAAGATTGTGAACACCTCAGGCAAGAACTATGTTCATAAAATAATTTTCAATTCACACAAACATTTCCAGAGTCCTGGGATATAAGACTTAATATAATTTGATTTTAAGTAGGATTTTTTTTGTTGTTGTTCATGTGTGTGTGTGTGTGTGTTTGGTAAGAATAAGGGAGAAGAGTAGATTTTGTGCCATCTATTTAATTTAGGAAATTATCCTCTAATTTTAAATCTAATTTAGTAAGGATTAGTTATAATCTTGTTGATTCAGGATATTTTTTTTCCTTCTTTTTGGATTTATATGATACATATAATCTGTGACCTTATAGTCTGAGTTGTTCAGTATCTTACTTGGTTGAATTATTGTTTGCATGTGTACGTTTTAGTTATTGAGAAAGAAATTGGGTAATTCCTCCTTTGCATGTGCCTGAAAGATGAGATACCATGTTCAGTAGGGAGATTAAATATATTACTTTTGTAAAGATTTCTCAGAAGTCATATCTGTGGGGTGGTATTGATGATGGAGCCCAGAGAAGCCTGCAGGTTCAAGCTGTCAAATTCTCGTGCATATATTAAGAAAAGAGAGATCATTTGACTCTGATGCTAAGAATAAGAATCTTCTCTTTCATTTAGTGCAATGGGGGTCCATATTATACCTTATTAGACTTTTAAAGTATTTCTGATGTATTACTTGGCTCTGCAGTGTTTAATTTTTACATTATCATAATGTAAATATTTATTGATTTTAAATTTGAGAATCATTATTAACTTGAGATAAGTCACATAAGACTTATATTGCAAAAATAATAGAAGTGTTACCATCTTTTTAAAAAAGTGTTACATTCTTTTTCAAAAAAAAAAAAAAAGGTTTATTGTGAGGGGGAGAATGGGGCACACAAAAGGGGCAGAGACAGAAGAGAGAGAGAGAGAGAGAGAGAGAGACTATCCCAAGCACGCTCCATGCTATCAGCACAGAGCCTGAGCCTGACGTGGGACTCAGTCTCATGGGCAGTGAGATCATGAGCTGAGCCAAAATCAGTAGTTGAACACTTAACTGACTTAGCTACCCAGGTGCCCCTAAGTGTTACATTCTTTTTATTTATTTATTTTTTTAGGGGGAAAGGATATTATTTTTATTTATTTATTTTTTAATTTAATTTTTAAATTTACATCCAAGTTAGTTAGTGTGTAGTGCAACAGTGCTTTCAGGGGTAGATTCCTTAATGCCCCTTAACTCATTTAGCCCATTCCCCTTCCCACAACCCTTCTAGCAACCCTCTTTGCTCTCCATATTTAAGAGTCTCTTATGTTTTTTTTTTTATTTTTTTTTAAGGTTTTATTTATTTCTAAGAGAGAGAGACAGCATGAGCAGAGGAGGATCAGACACAGAATCTGAAACAGGCTCCAGGCTCTAAGCTAGCTGTCAGCCCAGAGCCTGACACGGGGCTCGAACCCATGAACCATGAGATCATGACCTGAGCCAGAGTCAGACGCTTAACCGACTGAGCCACCCAGGTGCCCCAAGAGTCTCTTATGTTTTGTCCCCCTCCCTGTTTTTATATTATTTTTGTTTCTCTTCCTTTATATTCATCTGTTTTGTATCTTAAAGCCCTCATGTGAGTGAAGTCATATGAATTTTGTCTTTATCTGACTGACTAATTTTACTTAGCATAATACCCTATAATTCCATCCAGGTAGTTGCAGATGGCAAGATTTCATTTTTTTTGATTGCCAAGTAATACACTCATTGTATATATATACCACATCTTCTTTATCCATTCATCCATTGATGGACATTTGGGCTCTTTCCATATGTTGGCTATTGTTGATAGTGCTGCTATGAACATTGGGGTGCATGAGCCCCTTTGAAATAGCATACCTGTATCCCTTGGACAAATACCTAGTAGTACAATTGCTGGATTGTAGGGTAGTTATATTCTTAATTTTTTGAGCAACCTCCATACTGTTTTCCAGAGTGGCTGCACCAATTTGCAGTCCCACCAGCAGTGCAAAAGAGATCCTTTCTCTCCGCATTCTTGCCAACATCTGTTGTTGCCTGAGTTGTTAATGTTAGCCACTCTGACAGGTGTGAGGTGGTATCTCATTGTGGTTTTGATTTGTATTTCCCTGATGATAAGTAATGTTGAGCATTTTTCATGTGTTGGTTGGTCCTCTGTATGTCTTCTTTGGGGAAATGTCTATTCATGTCTTTTGCCGATTTCTTCACTGGATTATTTGTTTTTTGGGTGTTTGAGTTTGATAAGGTCTTTATAGATTTTGGATACTAACCCTTTATCTGATATGTTTGCAAATACCTTCTTCTATTCCATCAGTTGCCCTTTAGTTTTCCTGATGGTTTCCTTCGCTCTGCAGAAGCTTTTTATTTTGATGAGGTTGTAATAGTTCATTTTTGCTTTTGTTTCCCTTGCCTCCAGAGATGTGTTGAGTAAGAAGTTGCTGCGGCCAAGGTCAGAGAGGTTTTTGCCTGTTTTCTCTACAAGGATTTTAATGGCTTCCAGTCTTACATTTAGGTCTTTCATCCATTTTGAGTTTATCTTTATGTAGGGTTGTGAGGAAGTGGTCCAGGTTCATTTTTCTGCATGTCGCTGTCCAGTTTTCCCAGCACCATTTGCTGAAGAGACGGTCTTCATTTCATTGGATAGTCTTTCCTGCTTTGTCAAAGATTAGTTGCCATACGTTTGTGGGTCCAGTTCTGGGTTCTCTTTTCTGTTCAGTTAGTCTGAGTGTCTGTTTTTGTGTCACTAAATATTACATTCTTAAGAAACATGGTCTGGGTGTGAGGGAAAGATGTGAGATTATTAACTTAATTTTGATGTTAGGAAACATATAATTAGTATAGGGGCACCTGGGTGGCTCAGTTGGTTAAGCATCTGATTTTGTCCCAGGTTATGGTCTCATGGTTCATGAGTTTCAGCCCTGCATCAGGCTTTCTGTTGTCAGAGCAGAGCCCACATCACATCTTCTATCCACCTCTCTCTCTCTCTTTCTCTCTCTCTTTCTCTCTCTCACACACAAAAAGAAATAAACATTTGAATTTGTATAATATGGGTCCCAGATTATAGGAAACTCAAGAGATATGACAAGATTCAATATGTGATCCTACACTGGATTCTCTATTAAGGGAAAAAATTAATGTGAAGGATAAAATTGGTTAAGTTGACCAAATTGGATATAGATTAAAATGCTGAATCAATATTAAACTTTGTAAATTATAAAACTAGCATTGTGATTATATAAGATTATTTTTGTTCTTAGAAAGTTATGCTGAAGTAGTAAGGAGTAAAGAGGCATGGTGTATGCAACTCTCTTTTAAATGGTTCAGAAATAATAAGTAACTGTATGTATGCACTCATATTTTGCTTACTAAGCCAGTTTGGTTCCCATAGTTAGGGAGATCCATTTTGGATTTATAGATCACCACAAAAACATCCTATAATATTCCAAGAATATTAATTTTGCATTTGCAGGTTAGTTTTAATCTTTATTATTTCATCCAATTTTCTATATTACTATCAACCTTAGAACACGGCCAGCCTTTGCTACTCTTTTGCTCAAATAGGTTAGGACGATGAGGATTTCACAAAGGCATTATGGAGTTTGGATTTGACTAGTGGGAACTGGCTGGATGATCATTAAACATGTTTCTGGGCTGACTCTGTCAGGTCTGTAGTAGTAGTATGGAGTTCCTTTAATTAAGATATGGCCAAATGGGGAAATTTGCCAATTTTGTCCTGTCTTTTTCCTTTTCTTTTTAAAGATCCAGGCATAAAAGAAAGAAAAGCCTTGCCAGACACTGAAGAAGGGACGAGGATTTCTCCTCCTAATCTGGGCCTCCTGTCATGGTAAGTAAAAGGGAAGTAACAAGAAAATTGGAATTGAACTCTATCCTGAAATTAAGTGAACACTAATAGGTCCATACTTTTTTGTTACTCAATATCATTTCACTTCTCCATTCCTGAACTCTCTTCTTGTTACCTTTCTTTTATTGCTTACTTAGTAATAAATGGAGTATCTTAATGTACTAGAACCATTTATTTCTGTTTAATCCTGTGAATTAGATATTAGCTCTTTTCAGGCAGGTAATACATGGAGTCAAGACTAAAATTCATGGTTCTTGGATTCCATGTTTCTTAATCCTTCTACAAGGAAGTAAGATGTAGTGAAAACCATGTGTGTGCGTGCGTGTTAGTTTGCTGTGCGTAGGAGAATTATGGTATGGTCATACACATATTCTTTATGAATTCACCTTTCTGGAGAGAAGTAAATCCCTACCTTCTCCCTTCTGTCTCTTTAAGACAGTATTTTTATCCCAAAGAAGGTAAAGCAGCTTTGTACCCCCCATGCGTGTAACAGACATTTCAGTGACTTGTGAGCCATTTAGGGGTCAGTCCAGGGGGAGAAGATGGAGCAATGAGCCAGCCAGTTTCTGTCAATCCTGAGAATATGTAAACAGTGCTTCAAGGCTTAAAAAAAAGAAATGGTGCTCTGTAATATTGTCCTGCTTATACCTTATGTTTCCTAGATCCAAACTCTGTTTCATGCTGGTGCACAAAGAAGGAATTGAAAAGGACATGTTAATTTCAAGCTTCATTAGGAACCTGGGTGGAAAATGCTTTTTTAAAATTAAAAACAAACTAAAACACAACAGAAAAACTAGTTGTGCAGAAATGTCATACTAAAAGGAGAAAGGTAACTGCTTTCATCTTGAAGCTGAGCCAATTTTTTCTTAGTTTGTGGGTATAACAACTTTTTGATATATCCTACATCCAAACACAGATGAACTTTTAAAATTGTTTCTCTAGAGTACATTTTATTTTATTGGTTTTCCCACAGAGTTTTTAATGAATTGAAAATGTGTTTGCATATTTATATGGTATGTATGCCAATGCTAATGAATAGCAAATGACAGTCTTATAAAAGCAGCTGTATTCTCTACTGAGGGATTGTCCTTTATTGTATACCACTGCATAGCTAGCAACAATGTGGTCCTCGTCCTGATGCTGTAGGGTCTCTGTTGGTGCCCTGCAGATAGTCTTCTGGTGTACTCTGAGGAAGCTTTTGTGTGCTTCTGTAGTTGGGGAGCAGCATGGCTGTGTATCTTTTTTCTTTTTTAAAATTTTTCGTGAAGTAACATTATAACAAGTTTTTACAAATAGTTATAATTCTGCCACCAGTACCAGTGGTTGTATTCCTTTCTGACTAGTTCATGTCCACATGTATATTTTATGTAGTTAGAGTTAAAGCATAATTAAATTTCTGTTCTGCTTATTTCACTAAAGGAATTAAACATTTTCCCATGTTAATTCGTTGGATTCCTGATGTTCATTACTAGCTGTATAACATTTTGCAACTTGCTGACCCATTGATTTAATTAATAATTGATATGTTCTGTTGTTTTAGCATTTAGGTTGTTATGTGCTTAATCCTTATATATTTTTAAAATTTAAAATATGTTTTTAAAATTTTAGAAAATAATGAACAAGGAAGAAGGAGAGCGAGAATCCCAAACAGGCTCTGCATTGCCAGGGCAGAGCTCAGTGTGGAGCTCAATCTCATTAACAGTGAGATCCTGACTTGAGCTGAAATCAAGAATCAGATGCTTAACCAATTAAACCAACCAGGCATTCCTTCCCTTTTTTTAATGTATACCTCTGTGCTGATTTGAGTTAGGTTGTAAAGATTCTTAAAGGAGATTGAGGTCTTTCTCAGGAAGTTAAGCATTAGGAAAAATGTTTTCATGTTTTATTATAGAAAATCTCAAGCTTGTACAAAGAGGATAGTACAGGGAACCCTCTTATATGCATCAGTCCGCTGTAGTAATCATTAATTAGTGGCCATACTTGTTTCTTCTGATTCCCTCACTGTCAACTCTTTGGATTATTTTGAAACAAATCCCAAACTTTGTATCAAGAGAAACTATTTTTTTAATGCTTATTATTATTTTTTTTATTTTTGAGAGAAAGAGAGCATGAGCATGTGAGAGGCAGAGAGAGAGGGAAACACAATATCTGAAGCAGGCTCCAGGCTCTGAGCTGTCAGCACAGAGCCTTATGTGGGGCTTCAACTCACAAACCACGAGGTCATTTCCTGAGCCGAAGTTGGTTGTTTAAACGACTGATCCACCCTGACACCTCAAGAGAAATTGTATTTTTGATGACCTTCAATACCAGTCTTTTTTTTTCTTTTTTTTTTTTAATGTCTGTTTATTTTTTCGAGAGAGGGAGAGAGAGAAAGAGAGGGAGCGAGCTAGCATGAGTGGGGTAGAGGCCGGGGGGAGGGGGCTGCGGGGAGGGACAGAGGATCTGAAGCAGGGTCTGAGCTGACAGCTGCCGGCCCACTGGAGGGCTTGAGCCTATGAACTACAGGATCATGACCTGAGCCAAAATCAAGAGTCAGACACTTAACTGACTGAGCCACCTAGGCTCTCCTCTAAGAGTGGATTTACTACTCTTACCTGTGTAAGCCCATAGCAAAAAATAGCCTGAAATTGTGGTGATTAATCCCTTTTCAAGATTTTGTATGTTGTCCCACTGACCTTTTAGAACTGGTAGAGACTAAGAAGTGCCAGATTCCACAATTTCTGGTGTTCCTCAGTAATACCAGGAAATCGACCATGTGGAAATACATTCCTCCTAATAGTAAGAAATTACTACTTACAACCTAGGAGAAATTTGTTTGCAAGCCTCTTATGAGGTCAAGACTTGCCAGTTTGTTTCTTTCTTCTTGCCTTTTGTCTCCTTACTCTATCAACCATCTTGTTTGACTTTTTTGCTTTTAAAACTTAAAAACTATAATAAATTAGGCAGTTATTTCATCTTATGATTAGCCAGTAATTTTATTGTAATACCATTCTTCTAGAAGAATGTCAGTGAATAGTTTTTCCTAATGTTAATTAATCCCTTGGTGATTAAGTATGTATTTATGTGCAGGGGGGATAATTGACTCTAAAGCCTTACAGGTAATGTAAATTGAAACAGTCTTTTAAAAAGAGCAATTATTTTATTTGACTATGAAAAATTCTTACTTCATACTCTTATCTTGCTGACTTAATTCTCTGTCCTCTTAGGTTTAAAATCATTTCATTTTCAGTTTTCAGTAGCTACTTTGGTTATATACAAGTGAATATGCCAGCAAGAATGGATTTGTAATGGCTTCTTAGTTTGGTTTTGTTTTTAGCTTGGTATTTTAATTTTGTGCTATTTAAAGGTCAGTAAAAAACAAGATCTGGTAATCACTGGAAAGAATAAGTATCTCTGTAAATGATCTTGAGGAGAATAAAAATTTAGACCTATATATTTGTGTGAATTAAAAAGTTAATGTGATACTAAAGAGGCATGTTTAAAGTGTACTTATATGTAATAAGTTTTAAAAGCATTCCTTCCTCTAGCATTTCCTACCTGTCCCCTATTGGTTTATGAGAGAAATCTTCCTAAATTCAGGATTCCTCATAACTTTTCTCTTAATTCTAAGTGTGAATACTCACTGTTCTTTTAGTCAAGAGCTACCTTTTAAGAACGGAACTAGAATTGGTTCAAAGAAAAAAAAAAAGGTAAGAGTTACGGAAAAATGAATTCCTTTCAAATATGACATATTTATTCCTTCACCCAGTTATTGACCTCAGAGGAAATGACTGAAGAGGAATAAAATGGAACAGATTGACACAGAATTCTTCATCTAACAAGTTATTTTGATATTTATAGACGTTGAGCCATTTTACAAACCTTTGTATACCCTAAATAATTGTTTTTAGAGATTCTAAGGCACATGATATAAACTTACTAAAATATACCCCCTTCATTAAGCTTTTTTTTTTTTTTTTTTCTTGCTGTAAGAAACTGAATAGAGGGGTGCCTAGGAGGCTCCGTCAGTTAAGCATCTGACTTGAGCTCAGGTCATGATCTCACAAGCCCCACATCGGCTCTTTATTGTCAGCGCAGAACCCACTTCTCCCTCTCCCCTTGCCCCTCGGCTGCCTCACATACTATCACTGTCTTTCAAAAATAAACATTAAAAACAAAATTATATATAAAAAAGAAACTGAATTGATTTTTTTATACTTTTGCGTTTATACATTTTTATCAGCTATAACTTCTTAATTCTTCTTAATTCGTTGTGGTGAATACCTCACAGTCCTAGGGAAGTGACTGTATTAATACACAGTTTGTTTTCAAATATAACAAGATTTTGTTTAATGGTGACTGAAGTTGTATAAATTTTTTTGGATTTCATGAACTATTTATAAAGTGGTTAAAGTTTCATTTTTAGAACTTGAAGTCACTAATTTCTTTCTACATTTTAAATATCAAACCTTAAGATTCTTGTGCTTTAAAATAAAATGGCATGGAGCCTGGAGCCTGCTTCGGATTCTGTGTGTCCCTCTCTTTCTCTGCCACTCCCCCACTCATATTCTGTGTGTGTGTCTCTTTCTCAAAAATAAATATTAAAACAAATTTTTTTTGATCTTAAAAAATAACAGGGGTGCCTAGGTGGCTCAGTTGGTTAAGGATGTGACTTTTGATTTCAGCTCAAGTCATGATCTCACAGTTCGTGAGATCAAGCCCCATGTGGGGCTCTGTGCTGAGAGGTCAGAGCCTGCTTTGGAGTCTCTCCCCCTATAAATAGATAGATAGATAGATAGATAGATAGATAGAACCCAGCTAAAGGTTAATATAAACATTTTTGATGAAAAATAACTTTTTTTGTCCTCCAGAAATAGTGTAAAGAGTGGCATTATTTACAGATCTCTTTAATGTTTGCTACATCTTCCTCTACTTCTGCATTTAATTTGTTAAAATATGTTTGGAAAAGTGTTGAAATATATGAAGTAGCTACATATACAAGTATGTAATTAGAAGCATATTTTAATCGTTTTTCTGTCTGGAAAATATTATGTGTATTCTTTTGTTATATTTTACCAAAACTTGACATATAATACTCCTTTAAAGATAAGGGGAGCCTAAGTGGCCCTGTTGGTTAAACGACTGGACTCTTGATTTCGGTTCAGGTAATGATCTCATGGTTTGTGAGATTGAGCCCCATGTCAGCTCTGTGCTGATAGCATGGAGCCTGCTTGGGATTCTCTCTCTACCTTTCTCTCTGCTCTTCCTTATTCTCTCTCTTTCAAAAATGAATAAATAAACCTTAAAAAATGGCTTAAAGTTAGTTGCTATATGGAATCTGAAACCATATTAGTGAACTTTTTGTATTATATTACACTTTAAACTATTGGTGTGTGGCACCTGGGTAGCTCAGTAGATTGAACATCTGACTTTGGCTCAGGTCATGATCTCTTGGTTCATGAGTTCTTGCTCCACATTAGGCTCTCTGCTGTCAGTAAGGAGCCTGCTTTGTATCCTCTGTCTTCCTCTCTTTCTGAACCTCCCCCATTCGTTCTCTCTCTCTCTCTCTCTCTCTCTCTCAAAAATAAACATTAAAAACAACAACAACAGAAACCCGTTGATCTGCCTTGCACTTTATTTTTTAATGTTTTATTTATTTATAAAATGGTATTTAATGAATAAACTGGTTAGTAAGTTTGTAACTAAAACAGTTGCACAGATGCTTTACCGCAAGACAACCATAATATGTCATTAGGTGGCAGAAGTATTTGATGTTATTTCCTGTATGAAAAAGACTTACTTGAAGGGTCAAGATTTAATAAAATGTTACCATTACCCACCCCCTCCAAACTTTATCAAGGACATTCTAAGTGAAATTGGTGTCACTGCTTTGATTATACTAAGGTGCCATTAGTTTTATCTACTAAATTCTTTTTGTATTGTTAGTACAGATGTCAATACAATGGATAAAGGCAGGTAATGTCTTAATATTATTGTGAAGGTAGTTTTGATCTCATAGAGTCCCTGATAGGATCTCAGAGTCTACGGACCTAACTTGGAGCCTCACTAGTAGTGTTATTGTTTTATGATTAAGAATGCTAATTAGGTAAAACCTTCAGTGTTATTTATAGGTAGGATTTTTTTTTCTCTTTGAGGAGATTTAAAGAATTGTTGGAATTAGGTTAAACAGCACATGCAGAACTGTCTCCTAACTAGTGGTTATAATTCTAGTGCTGTTAGAGGAACATGATACATCTTTTGCTCTTGTAAAATGTGCTGTATATATAGATTCTATAATAATTTGTAGTTCTCTTTTCCTAAACCATAAAAATTCACAATATAAAAGACTTTTTTAATACAAACCATGATTAGTTCAAGTGTCACTGAGATTAGAAATTATTGCTTTCTTTTTGAAATTGTTTTAATAGAAATCTTTTTTCTAATATAAGGGAGATTAAGCTAGGGATAATGGTTCTCACATGGTTTCAGTTTGAGGAATTCAGTTCCTAAACTTAAATTTTTAAAGAAACATTTCCATTATAGAGACTTCACATCTAACCAAAGTAGACACATTGATTTAGTGTGAACCCCTGCTTTACCCAGCTTTCATCAGTTATCCCTCATGGACAGTCCTCTTTGAATAAATTACTGCTCACTTCCTTCCTACCTTTCCCTCTCCCAATTATTTTGAAGCAAATTCTAGACATTACATTATTTCATTCTTAATTCAGGATGTAGCTTTCAAAAATAAGAATTTAAGGTTATAACCTAAAGAGAAAAAACTATCTTGGTTTCTCTTACACGTAATGTACTAACAACTTAATAGTGTTTAGTAAAAATGTTCTTAACCTCTTAGACCTTTTTTTTTTTTTTCACCGATAGTACATTTGACTAGAGATGCCTAATATTTTGGATGGAACACTGAGGATGAATGCTTTTTCTTTGAGCTTTCTTCCTGTTCACCTTGGTCACTGGACTTTTATTGTGATTATGCTACTAGACACGGCAGAAAAATCAAATATGGATGACTGGGAGCTCTGAAATTATTAAATGGTTTTGGGTTTTTCCAGGATGAAGAGACTCGGCACAGCCTTGAGTGCATCCAGGCCAATCAGATCTTTCCCAGGAAGCAGCTGATCCGGGAGGATGAGAATCTTCAGGTAATTATAGGCCACTTTTATTATAAAACAAATGACTATTTAGCATCATAGTAACAATGTAGCAGAACTAATGAATTGAAGTAACACACTATATAATCTTATTTTTCCTTAAACCATACACAAGTAGAAATGCAAGCTGGAAAACATCTTTCCTTTTAGAAAGACATTATTTCCTAAGAATGCATTGTTTGAGATGATCATCTCAGGCATTCCTTCAGTAATGTTGAATTTGAGTAACCAAGTATATTTGAATTATGTGGACATAACTCATTCTCTTTAGGTCCTTTATTTACTTATTATTCTAAGTTTGAGTGACGGGTTTTATCATTCATTCATTCAACCTGTGCTTGAAGACTTTGCTTTACTGTTTTAGAACTCTGAAAGGTTTATTCTTCCATTTTGAAGGTTCCTTTTCTTGAACTTCATGGAGAAAGTACAGAGTATGTGGGCCGTGCTGAGGATGCCATCATTGCCCTTTCTAATTATAGACTTCACATCAAATTCAAGGAGTCTCTTGTTAATGTAAGTGATTACCAACTGTTTTCCTGCTAAAGTAGTTGGAGAAAGAAAGAATAAAAGCTTGTTAATGTGCTCAAAGAGAGGAATGTTACACACAGGGTTGGGTATGAAAACATTGTGTGCTCTGCTTTTCTGTCACTGAATTTAGCACTTAGGGACACTAGGTTAACAAGCAACTCTTATACTTGATTTAAAACGTTACATGTAGTTGTCAGCTGAATTGTCCATTGTTTAGTAACACCGAACAATTTGTACTAGGTAATGGTGTATCATTAAGCTTCATAAGGGTACAAAGGCTGAATAGGTTTTTATTCTTCAATCTTTAGTAGCTACCAGTTGCCTGAGTTGAGATAATTTCCAGGACCTTAACATCAAATGATGAGATGTACTTTGAGCTCAATGCAGACTCTCATTATAGGATGAAGTTAACTCTAATGGCTTCTTGGTGGAATAGCATAGATGTTAAATACAATGTTTATTTGCATAATGGACTATATTACTGAAGAAAATGCAGGCTCTCAGATCTCAAGAGTACATTTACCCTTTTCAGTTATGAGGGTAGTCTCTGAACTGCTTCTTCAATGCACTGTCATCATTAATAGTTTTCAGTGAATGTGCCTTTCACCACAAAGATACGAAAGTTCATGTACTTCCGTCAAATGAATGCCTTCTTCCGTTTTCATTTGCTAGTATTGTGGCTTTCTTTGTGCACTTTGGTTCTAGCACAGAGAAATGTATTATGACATTTTATAAAAGCTCAGGGCTTTATTTTCATTCTGATTGTGTGTTTTTGGTATTCATTTTGGGATTCTTTGAAATCTGTCACTTAATTTACTCAGTCATCCAAAAGTTCCCCATCTTCTTTGTCATACTCTTTCCTTTGTCAGAATGGCTGCCATTTTGTTTGAAATTGGCTTTTATTATTTATGTAGTATTTATTATTATTAATAGTTAAGCATTTATATCCAGAAGACATTATGGCTTGAATTCTTCTTGGCATCTAGATTTGAACTACAATCATAGCTATTAATGTTAGTTTTCTGTCCCATCAACTCAAAATACACACTGGATTCATCAAGGAGAGAGGCATGCTGTGCATTCATACCCTATAGCAGTGTATTCAGAAGCATCTGTTTGATACTGGGTGGCCATGATAGGGGGGGAAATGGATGGAAACTCCTATAAAATCCCAACAACCAGAAGTTGCCCACTGTCTACTGTGGAAGTAAGGACAGTAATAATTAATAGAATTTCCAAGTTTAATTTTGTGTTTAAATTCTGTTTATATGGTTGGAATTCATGAAATTGTAATTGCATGTGGGGATGATAAGGTTTTGTATTGTATTTTTCCGTATAGTCCTGTCCTCAATTTGGTTTGTGGCCAAATATTTCAGAGGCTACTTTTAGATCTATTTGAAGTAGGGTTGTTAGATAGAAGGTATGGATTTGATCATGTCATTTACCAGCTGAAAGCCCTTCAGTGATTCTTTACTGTTTCTAAGATGAAATTACTTAGCATGGTATTAGGCTAAGTGGTGTGATCCTTGGTGCCTAACTTCATTTTCTCTCTTTTCCCCCTTCTCTCCTTTGCATTGTTAGTAAAACCACCTTCCTTGAAGTATTCAACCATACTTCACACCTCTGAATTCTCTCTCTTCTCTCTTGGTTGGGGAGTTTCTCTTCATCTGTCAAAACTTAGTTTAGGTGGTAACTTTTGTGAAGGTTTATTACCTTCACCTCTGGCTTCTTTGATATCTTGAAGACAGCTTTACAACATTTATGAAATGTGTTGTGATTTTTTTTGGTTATTCATCTTTGTATCTTAAGAATCTAGCATGTTTTCTGGTGCCATGGTATTCAGTAAATATTAAGTGATTTGGAGTTAATGTGGGTTTGAAATGCATATTAGACCATTTTTAAAACCCTTTTGGGTTTAAAGCTCATTTAAAAACAAATTTCTGTGTGAACAGAACTGTGTTGTCATAATCTCTAACAGTGGCTGTATGAGTAGGCTCTTTACTGGAGTGTTGGTCCCCCATTGTGAGTGAGATACAGTGCTTAAGAAAACTTACTCCTGTTCTTACTTTTGACCCATTTCGTCATCTAAAAGTGTTTCCTCAGTGTAATAATCTTCTAAGGCTTAGAGCCTGCATGTCACTTAAAAGTCCCGACAATGGCTTTGCACAGAGAAATAATAGTGCAAAAGTATTTTGGCATTGCAGTGACTTTACACATTCAAATTGAGAGAGATCAGTATTTCTCCATACAGATAAATTAATCACAGTAGTAAGGTTCCTAAAACCTCTGGTTACTCCAGAATACAGTGGCTCTTCCTGCACTAGGTCTCGGGTGGAGTCCAGAGAGTGAGTGAGTTGGTGGTATTGTCCCTCCTCCTTTCCCTTCCTCTTTCCCTCTCTCAGCAGATAAGTATTTCCATAAAATAACATGAGATCAAGAGACCCCTCCCCTTTTTAAAGGCTATTATATCTAAATCAAACACCTTTCAACCATCAGAGCCTAAATATGCCAGTATATATCGTGGCATGCCCTGGTTTGCATCATTTTGTATGCTTTTAAGTCAGCACATTTAGCACATCTGAAAGGGGCTTACCATCAAGTTTTAAATAGCTGCCTGATATCATATATTCTCTTTTAATTTCATAGCACATTGAATAAAACCTGTTTGTAGGTTTGGGTGCCATAACATCATTACTTTAAACACATTCACTGGGTATCAGGTTTCCAAGTCCTAGGGTATGCAGTCTCTGTAGTAGAGTTCATTTGTAGTATTAAAAGTATAAATTACGCCTATGCTGTTTTTTTCAAACTGTATTTCTACATATGTATAGGTATATTTCTTTGCTTTGCTAATTTATAAACACGTAAATGTTGAAGTGGAATTCATGAAAGTTTAAAACAGTTTTTGTTGTATAATTCAATAGACTGCCTCTCAATCTGCTGCTTCTGAAATCCCAGTAAGTAGCATGGAAATCCTAGGTGGTTTTTGCACCTGTGCTTTGGAACAATTTGATTTTGACTGTCAGATGCTCACCTTGCAAAGCAGCAAAATTTGTCCTCTCTGCATGAGTCCCTTCCCTACTCTTACTAGACAAAGTTCTAGCGGTACACTGTGATGAGAACAATTTGTGGAGTGAGGATAAAGCCCCACAGTTTATATATAAACAGATGGGATTGTGACCTTCAAAAAATGTAAAGTGAATTTCAACTAGGAATAATTTGTAAAATCAAAAAGGACATTAAAAATTTCTGTTTCCAGGCTGGTCTGTTAATGCTTCTTAGGAAAAAAGTGGAATTGTAGCAGCTTCAAATGCTTTTCCTTAGTGTTTTTTCACATTTTTTCACAGCAAAAATCTTTATTCCCCAAGCATCAAAGGGAAGTTATTCTTAACAGTTAATGCACCTTGGCTGCACCATTCATGTGCCAGCAGAGGTCTCTGAATCATTACTGAAGGTAGCTTGTAAATGTAAAAGGTGAGCAGTAAAGAGTTTGGGTCTTTAACTTGTGAGTCTTCTTCTGACTGGTTTTTATAGAAGATTTAAGGCTCAGATAGTCCACAGTTTATTACAGATTTTAGGTATAGACTCATTATTTTCACTGTTATTGGCCTTTAAAAAAAAATGTTATTTGTATTGAGAGAAAGACTGAGAATATGAGCAAGGGTGGGGCAGAAAGACTTCCAAACAGGCTCTGCACTGCCAATGCAGAGCTGGATGTAGGGCTTGAACCCACAAACCTGGAGATCATGAAATCAAGAGTTAACCAACTGAGCCACCCAGGTGTCCCTGTTCCTGCCAGTTTTACTTCAAATGTATGTATAGGATTAGTACTTAACCATTCATGCTATAAAAAGAGCATGTTTTTATTATATTTAAAAAATGTTTAGTTTGAGAGAGAGAGAGAAAGCGAGCGCGAGCGAGCAAGCTTGAGCTGGAGAGGGGCAGAGAGAGAGGGAAACACAGAATCCAAAGCAGATTCCATGTTGTCAGTGCAAAGTGCTTTGTGGGACTCAAATTCACGAACTGTGAGATCATGACCTGTGCTGAAGTAGGACTCTAAACCTGTCGAGCCATCCAGGTGCCCCAGTATGTTGTTTTTAAAAGGTAGAAATTATTCCACTTTTAAATTCTGGTGCTTAAAAATAATGCACATGTGCATGCATTCACATGCACTTGCGCGCGCGCACACATACCCAAGATGAATTAAAGTAAACATGTTAGGGTATGAGGACATAAAATTCCCTCTGGAATGAGAAAGTACTGTGGGTCTTTAATACTGTGCATGTTTATTAAATTTTTAACTGCTGCTTTCCTGCTCTTTTGGATTGATGCTCTTATGACTTTTGGTGTCTATGATGTAACTCTTGGCCTTTTGAGGAATTAACAGCACTGAGTGTGTTTGTTTGATGTCTTGTTTTAAGCATGAGTTTGGTGGAGTTTATAAGAGGAAAAGCACTGTTAAGGAAGATAGAATTACCTGTCAGGTAGAAGGTAGAGGAGAAAGGAGCAAAAAGAAAATGATCTGCTACAAAACACTGAATTAGTAGGTTAGGGAGGATTTGAATGTGACTTAGTTTTCTTCCTACTCTTCCATGGATATAACTGTCCACAAGTCATCTTGGTTTAAATTCTGTTTTCCTCTTAAAGGTCCCCAGTGGATAGACCACTTAATTCTGAAAGAAAGAGTAAAGTAGAACTCCTACAAAAAGAAGGCGTAATCTTAGCAGAAGAAAGGAATGTGCACCATTGTAATAGAAGGAGCCTGGGCTAGAGGACAGACATGGTTTCTGATCCTGACTCTGCCGCTAGCTTCTAGTGTAAAGGCTTAATCTCCCTTTTCGATAAAACAGCCTTGAATTGAATGGTACAGATTCGGTGACATAAAATTCAGTGGCATTGATGAGAATCTGTAATTGTTTGCTGATGGGGTTGAATGTTGGGTGTGTCTGGTTACAGAAATGGTAAGAGATCCTTTTGATGTATGAGGAGAATTGAGAAACCTAAAGCAATGGAGTAGGCCTTAAAAAAATTAGAGAAACTTACTGTGTTATGAAGAGGATAAGGTATGCTTTGCCTTTTTGGAAGAGGAGGCAGTCTGGATGGGGATTGGGGTAGAAAGGAGAAGAAAAAAGGGAGATGTTCATCTGATATAAAATCAGGTATTTCTCTTTTATATGTCTCTCTTCTTATTGCTGCATATTGAAGTTTCCTGCATGTGACAGTCTGCATGAGCATTAAAATCTGCTGTTTTCCATATCTATGACTGGAGTACACATGATGGTTTCTGTTGACTTGCCAGTAGATCTGCTTACTAGCATCTGATATTTTTATCTTTCTTCCTTAAATTTGTGATGTTAAAAATGCATGAAAATTCGCATATCGAATGCATTTTAGGTAGTGAATATTTCACATGTTCTGAGGTATTTAATTCTGGAAGTCTGGACACAGGCCCTTGGGGTCTCAGACAATAGTAGGAGATGTCAGGCTTATCTCCTTTGTAGCACAGAAGCTTTGGCTGGTCCATTCCCTCTACCAACTGCTAATAACATTGTTTTTCAGATTTTATGGTTTCCAGGAGAGATAGATGTTTGAGGGGGACTTGAGATTGAGGTGACTGCTCCGAGAGCAGCCTCTCTTTGTAGATTTGTAAAACTCACTTTTACTTCACTCTAGGCTCTTTGTATTCCCTCTGCCTGGGACTTTCTAAGTTGTGACCATCTGATGTTCAGAAAACATATAGGAAGTTTGGAAAGCAAGCAAAATTTTAGTAAAAATTTTAGAAAATTGAAATTAGAATTCTTAATTGCCATTCTGGCAGCCACTTTTGGGAAGGGAGGGGAAAGGGAATGAGGGTACATTTAAGAAAAAACAAAACAATATGAGAGTTTGTTACAGGCCAAAGGATTGGCCTACAAACAAATCAGCGATCTCTTCCATTCTCTTTTTTTTTCATAATTTGTTTATTTTGGAGACAGAGACAGAACACGAGTGGGGGAGGGGCAGAGAGAAAGGGAGACACAGAATCCAAAATAGGCTCCATGCTCTGAGCTATCAGCACAGAACCTGATGCGGGGCTTGAGCCGAAGTTGGATGCTCAGCTGACTGAGCCACCCAGGCGCCCCTCTATCTTTTTAATCTACTATTCTTTAGAATTCTTGATAGGTTATCCCTACTGATTGGTTATATATTGTTGTTTTTTCCTTCTGAGGTGTACAGGTCTTGAAAGAATTTTTAGCCACATCAGCTGCTGTTTCTCTAGAACCTTGTGGTTAAGGGCTTGAAAACAGAGGGCCAAAGCTCTTTTTTTTTTTTTTTTTTTTTTTAATCAGAATGTAGTCAAGATTTTTTTTCTTACCCTCAGTCCTATCACATGGATAAGGACATTTTGTAGATTATAGACTTATAATCTTGCTTAGAACTAAGCAAGAAGGCTCTGGTTCTGAAGTTGAAATTCCCATTCATTATCTGTATAATACTATTTTGCTTTCTTCTCTTTTTTAATCCCTGTCCCAGTTTCTGTTTCTTGTCCCAGACATCCAGCACTGGGCTTCTTTTTGATCCTCACATCATCATTCTGAGATGTCTCTGCTGATGCTGGCAACTGCATGGAGGGGCAGAGTTTGCAGGAAGTCTGTTTCTGAAACTGGCTCAGCTAATATGAGGGCTGTCCTGTGCAGGCAGCACTCTCTTGTTTCTGTGTTGGAGGAGACCACCCTCCTCTTCTCATGCTAAACATGAATTGTTGGAATGATACTTGCAATTCCCAGAGCTACGTTTTGGCTGGGCATGATACAGTGTAAGAGACAGTAGTCTACCCCTTCTTCAAGGAGTGAGTATATCCAAAATTATTTTACCAGCCTCTCTTTAAAAGATTTGGAGGGGTGCCTGGGTGGTTCAGTTGATTAAGTATCCAACTCTCTTTTCAAAATTTTTTTTAAATGTTTATTTTTAAGAGTGAGAAGGAGTGTATATGAGCAAGCGAGGGAAGGAGGGAAAGAGAGGGAGATCAAGGATCCAAAGTGGACTCCACACTGACAGGAGAGCCCAGTGTGGGGCTCGAACTCATGAACTATGAGATCATGACCTGAGCTGAAGTCCGACTGAGCCACCCAGGCTCCCCAGGCGTCCGAGTCTTGATTTAGGCTTGGGTCATGATCTTCTGGTTCATGTGATAGAGCCTGCTTGAGATTCTGCCCCTCCCCCATTTGACTGACTTTCTCTGTCTCTCTCAAAATAAATGGATAAACATTAAAAAAAAAAAAAAACCCACAGCATTCATATATAGTAGTTTTGGAAATTGCTTTTTGAAACCAGGGGTGAGTCAAGGTGAATTGAGCAATAGGGAGGAATCTTAACATCAACTTGAGGATTTGTCACCTTGTTCAAATGCTTTCCTTATCTGCCTCTCTTCTTACATCCCTCTTCACTATTATACTTCGATGTTCAGTAGAGTCTGCTCACTGTACTCTCAAGGAGAGAACCATTCCATCTTGTTCATACCTCAAGTCCCACTCAGCTTCTCTGGTCTCTTGAAGCAAATTACACTTGGCTAGTTTCAGGACCTTTGACCACTGTGTGACCTGCTCCTGCGTTTGGATACTTGTGAGTCTCTTCTGCTTATCAGAGAGCCTGACAAGCAGCCACATCTTTTCTATGCAGCTTGCAGGCAGGTGAGATCTCCGGTCTTCTAGGATGCTCCTTTGCTGATACAAAGCCACAAGCCTACTTTGTCATTTTTGGGCAAATAATTATAGTCCCACTATCACCTTGATCTGCACTTCTCTTCTGTAAATAAGACATGATTTCCATTCTGGTCCCTGTCAGCTTCTTTGTCATTGCAAATCACCGTTAGTTATAGTGTGTAAAGTAGTACTTGGAGAGATTGTGTGTTTGATGCTTGAGAGATGACATATTTCCCTGTTTTTCTAGAGATGGTGCCTTCTCCTCATTCATTGTCTTCATGCTCAGACATGACTTGAGGCTGTTAATTTAGAGGAAAAGAAAGGGAAACCCTAATTCACTCCATAGTAAATCACTTGAATACTAATGATACAGATACATTTGCAGTTCTACTTGCTGCTTTTCCCCTGTAGAGCTTTTGAATCTTTCTTGTTTGACCTACTGAGGGAACTGCAGGGTCAATGCTTTCTTGACTAAGGGGACTTCATCTTTTTAAATTGCAGGTTCCATTACAGCTTATAGAAAGTGTTGAATGCCGAGATATATTTCAGCTTCATTTGACTTGCAAAGACTGCAAAGTTATCAGGTATGTGATATGTTTATACTGCTGTTTAAAAGAATAGATCCATGGTTTGGTAACAGAAAAATAGCTTTTGAGAGTCAGCCTTGTTAGGAGTATTTTCTTAGTTATTAGTGCCTGAAATATTTATCTTTAGGCTACTTTGCTATTTGAAGTGTTTTTAAAAAAAATTTTATTTGGAAATTATTTCAAATTTACAAAAAAACGTGCAACAATAAAATATTACAAAGAACACTAATATTAACATTTTACTCTGCTTTATTGTTTGGAGGGGCTGTGTGTGTGTGTGTGTGTGTGTGTGTGTGTTCTTTTTCTGGATGATTTGAAAGTAAGTTACATAATCCTGGCTTTTCTTCCTGAAATACTTTGTCCTAAGAATAGGGATATTTTCTTACATAACCATGTTGTCATTATCAACTTCACAACTTTACACTCATAATACTTTTATCTGGTCTGCTATCAATGTTCCAGTTTTGTCACCTGGCCTAATAATGCCCTTTCTAGCATTCCTCATTCAGAACAGGGTCCATACAAGGTTAGGTATTATATTTAGTTGCTATGATTTTGTAGCCTTATTTAATCTGAAGCGTTTTTCACCATCTTTCTTTGTCTTTTATGACATTCACATTTTGAAGAATATAATGTTTTAATAGAATCTTTCTCATTTTGTGTCTGTCCAATGTTTCCTCATGATTAAATTGAGGTTGTGTATTTTCAGCTGCAATGCTGTATGTGTGAGGTTGTTTCCTTTTCTGGGTACTGTATTGCATCTGGAGGCAAACAGTGTCCATTTGTCTCTATTGCTGATGTCAGTTTTGATCATTCTTGTCAAGGTGTCACCTGTTTTCTGTATAATTTCTACATTTTCTCCCTTGGAATTGAAAAAAACAGTCTGTGGGAGGAACTTTAAAACAATGAAAATATACTGCTTCTCATCAATTTTCTCCATAGATTTAGCATCCATTATGGTTTTTATCTGATGTAATCTTTACTGTAATGGTTGCAAAATGATGCCTGAAATGTGTTTTTAAATTTAGTAGCTCTAGAAGTTCTAAATTCCTCCAGTTTTTAGTTTATTTCTTTGATTAACTTTGGAGTGCCAGTAAATATTGTGTGTTGACGTATTGATGAGCCACATTGATTGGTATGAGGGAGGTTTAGGTAGCCTCCTTGGTTTTAAGGTAAATAAGTGCTTTTGTGATTTGGCTGGTTTTTGATAGGCACTAACTGCAACTTTATTAATTACTCAGTTTTAAACACTGTTGGCATTTGAAAAGGTGAAGTATCTTTTACCCTTATTATTTTAACCTAGCTATATGTACTGAAAATTGCAATTGATAATAGAATTGTTTGGTTCTCTATGTGGTCACAGCTGAAAATTTCAATGTAATATGTTTTATTTTGGATGTACACTTGCTGATTTATTCTAATGGCTGAGTGGACAGATTTTGAAATCTATCTAACTGGCCAAAAGTTGCACTGTGATTTACTTTAGAGCTTGACCTAATAGATTATAACAACAAAATTAACATTCTCTAAAACTTATTTCTTGATAACCATAAAGCTTTGGTAGAAGATATAGAAGGAAACCTTACTCATGGAAGAGAAAACTGCCATTTTACTTTAATAATTACCATTAATCAATCTTAAGCGATTTCATTAGTCTAAAAAATTAGTTTTCCACATGTCCATTTATTTTTCTTTTTGTCATTTTGCATCATTGGCTAAAATTTTTTGGACCTGTAATTATTACAAATGATAAACATGCAAATGATGACCTCTGATGCTTTTCTTTACTGTAGTTGTTGCTGCACTGGGAGTTAGGTACTCTTGAAATGGTGGCTTCCCACCATTTCAGCTGTCTTCTAATTACATTGTCAGCTGTCTTCTAATTACATCCATATTTGTTTGGCTTTACAAAGGTGTCAGTTCTCAACCTTTGAGCAGTGTCAAGAGTGGCTCAAGAGACTGAACAATGCAATCCGACCACCTGCTAAAATAGAAGATCTCTTTTCATTTGCGTACCACGCTTGGTGCATGGAGGTCTACGCCAGTGAAAAAGAACAACATGGAGACCTGTGCAGGCCAGGTAGACCTTTCTAAAATGTGCAAATGGTAGCTTTATTGAACTTCTATTTGAAGTATCCTTAACATGAAATGGGACTCCTAAGCATTCATGTATTCAGTCAGTGTATATTTTATGTAGCACCTAAGCATGTGCCTGTCATTCTCTTAAGATAAATAGAACATGTGTCCTGCCTTTTAGGAGAAAGGAAGAACACTAAATTTGGCATCACAATCTACTGTGCCTAAAAAAAAAAAATCAAAAAAACACTACAATAAGGTTTCACAAGTTTTGTAAAAAGCCTAATGGATGGGAATCATGAGTCATGTGCATATTTGGGAAGACTTCACGTTCATGGTGGCTTTTGAGGTAGAATAAGGGTTCATTGAAGGTAGAGGGTTCATTGAAACAAGTAGCATGAACAAAGGTTCAGAAGTGTGTGACATTAGGGCACAGAATAATGGCATACAAAATGCCTTGCACTATCTTCTTCTTTTCTTTTTTTTTAAAAGGTTTGTTTATTTTGAGGTGGGGGCAGAAAGAGAGAGGGACAGAGAATCCCAACCAGGCTCTGTGCTGTCACACAGAGTCCAACACAGGGCTCAGTTTCACAAAGTGTGAGATCATGACCTGAATCAAAATAGAGTTGGATGCTTACCCGATTCGTCCCTATCTTCTTATTTTCAAGTCATATATGTCCTATTGTTACTCCTTTCATCTAATAGATGAAACCAAGGTCCAGAGAGGCCAGGTGACTTCCCTAAGGACAAATAGAGAAGCTGAGCCTGTGCTGGAGCCTAGGCCTCCTGATTTCTCAGAAGATCTTCGTCCTACTCTTTCTCCCTCAGAAATGGCTTGGATCAAGTTCATGTTATTTCTCTGCATGTAATTGTCTGTAAACTTCATGCTGCCACAAATAGAACTTTGCTGGTCCAAGACTCAATCTTTAGTGTGTCAAGCCTGGAAGCAAAGTCTTAAATTTCTTTTTTTTTTTTTTTTAATATTTTATTTATTTCTGAGAGAGAGACAGCATGAGCAGGGGAGGGTCAGAGAGAGGGAGACACAGAATCCGAAACAGGCTCCAGGCTCTGAGCTAGCTGTCAGCACAGCGCCCAATGTGGGGCTCGAACCCACAAACTGTGAGATCGTGACCTGGGCTGAAGTTGGACGCTGAACCACCCAGGCGCCCCATCAAAGTCTTAAATTTCTAAGCAGTGAAAATTTGTTAGCCTCCTTCTAAAAATGTTTCCTCTTGGGACATTTTTCTTTAAACTTCAGTTTTTAATCCTGAATTTTTGATCTTAACAGTTTTGCCCTGGGTCATTTTAAACATTTGAGGCTAATGTAGCTTTGCTTGCATCACTTTGTTTCCTGGTTCATTCTCTGGCTGAAATTTTTGATTCATAATTAAAATACAGCATAAACATCATCTTATTTTTAAAGGTGCTTTGATGTATACTTTTGTTTGACCCTCCTGACCTTGTCAAGCAGACAGGATAGCCTGGTGTTTCTGTTTTGGGAGACAAAGAAATGAGACTCAGAGGTAAAACCTGTTGCTAAGTCCCACTGTCAGTCATTGACAGAGCTAGGACCTAAATCCTGTTCTCAGGTATTGAGAGTTGACGGTGAGGGCATTCTGTGGATGTGGAGATGCAAAATGGTACCTGCTCTCATGGAGCCTGAAGGAAATCCTCAGGAATCCAAGCTGCACATGAGCCGTGTCAGGCCAGTGGAAAACTCAGAGTCATCTCTTAAGGTTCATCTCTAAGATGTTCTATGTCAGAATTTCACTCTTTTTAAAAATATTTATTTATTTATTTTGAGAGAGAGTGCAAGTAGCGAGGAGGGGCAGAGAGAGAGAGAGGGAGAAAAGAGAATCTCAAGCAGCGCCTGCACTGTTAGCACAGGAATGGATACAAGGCTCAGTCTCATGAACCATAAGATCATGACCTGAGCTGACATCAAGAGTTGGATGCTTAACTTGACTGAGCCATTTAGGCACCCTAGAACTTCATTTTTAATTATGAATTACTTTATCTTAAACTGGGATGACTTGGGTCCCCATACCCTTCCCTTTCTGATCTGGTATTTTTAGGCCACCAGAACATAAAGATGTCTATAGTGTCCTCTGTCTTTTGATGAGTTTGTGATGGATGGAGGTATTTGGGGGATAAAGTACTGATTTAAGAACTAGGAAACCTGAATTCAGACCCATATTTTAGCATTTAACTAAAAAAATATTGGGGAATCCATTTATCTTTTCTGTACTTTAATTTCCTTTGTTTTTCAAACCGATCCATTCCTGTTCTTCCTGTCCAAGCCGATCAGGGTATCCTGAAGATCAAATCTGTTATTGCTGGAGAGTTCAATTCAGTAAATATTTGAGTGCTTCCTATGTGCCATACTGGTCAAAACATTTTTGGAAACTAATAATCTACAAGGTGATGCCATTGTAACTGATTGGTTGGAACTTACTCTGTGAGTAAAGGCTGTATTTTGTTTCTTCCTGGTATATACAAATCCACACTAAGTTAACCTGCTGTCACTTACAAGAAATCTTACTGCACTTCAGTTACTTGGCTTCAGTGTGTGTTTATGTATGGCTTTTTCCTTTTAATATATTTTCACTATGGAGTACAGAGGAAGACTTGCTCTTAATAAAAAATACTGTAGTGGCATTTTTAAAGCCAGTCAACCTGGTTCTTCTGTCTCCACCCAGTATTGTTGAGTGGTGGTGATGGTGGCTATAACATTACTCACCAAATATGAGCATACCAGACAACCACATTCTTATAAGTCATCTTTAGGATGAGACAGCACTTGAGATATTTCAAAGTGATGCCTTTGTATAATCTGTTCCAACAAATGAGATCATAAGCATAGATTCTGAAGAGTTGAAATTATTAGTTTATTTAGTCTTTCAGTAGTTAATAAGGCCTTTTATGGATTCTTCTCTGCCTAGCCTGTTAAGAGTAGAATGTGTCAGAGAGGAAGGAAATGGGAAAATGCATCATTACCTTGTATTCATATAAATCTTAGTTTCTGACTGTTGAAGCTGTCATAATTAAGCAAGTCACATTGTGGCCAAAGCTCTGAGTCTTAATCAGATTTGGAAGAAGTCTCCACATTGTTATTGGAAGTTTACTGGTGAAACTTGCAAAAGCCTTTGCAAAACTCTCGACTTCGCTCTTAGACCCATTTCAGACTCTAAAAAAGGGAATGGATCAAAGGCTTAAATCTTCTCTCTCACATGCTCAGTTTTCTTCATTGGAGCTGCCTTCTTGGTGATCGTTCTGTACTTGAGCATTAGGCAGGAGTCCTGACGGGCCAGATGACTGGGCCATTTATTTGTTAGTTTAGTAGCATCAGGCCCACCTTTCTAACCTCTCTTTTGTTGAAATACCCATTAAGCACATCTTGTTTAGCCATGAACAGCATAGGACTCTGAGTCTTACACTGTGCAGCTGCCTGTTTTGTATAAAGCAAAAGCCCTTGCCAGCAGAGTCTGTCTTATGAGTTTGAATGCAGTCCAGTGAGCATACATTTAGATGACTGTACTGGAACCTTTGTTCATGGAAAAGAATGATTCCTCCTATATTTGAAAATCTGGAAGGGTTGGTTCTTACCTTCCCTGACTTTGGTGCTGTTCTTTTCCCTTACATCCTGGGTAGAGGACTGGCTTTTCTGTCACAGGCCTTTAAGTTGTGTACAATTGTGGGCTCAAATGCTCAGAATCACTTAGGGAGCTAGATTTTGGAGGGGGGCAGATTTTTTAGACTGCCTCTTGACACTGGTTATGATAGAGACGTTCATTACTTTAAAAAGGTTTTCATTCCCACTTAAATAAGAATTGCTGGACTGTTTGCATTCGTTGTACAAGAAATACTAAACATTAAAAAAGGACACATCCTTATTTGGGATTGGGGGAGGGCAGGCAGAATGGTTGTAATGGAAACATAAAGCAAAACAAAAAACTTATTACTAGGGGCAATTGGATGGTTTGGTCAGTTAAGCATTGGACTCTCGGTTTCAGCTCAGATCATGATCTCATGGGTCGTGGGATCCAGCCTCACACTGAGCTCTGCATGGACAGTGTGGAACCTGCTTGGGATTCTCTCTCTCCCTATCTCTTTGCCCTTTCCCCTACTTGCATGCACTCACTCTCTCAAAATAAACAAATATTTTTAAAAAATTCTCTTTATCCCTCTGCCCCTCTCCCCCATGTGTACCCTCTTTCCTCAAAAAACAACAAAAAACTTACAACCATAATATTTAAAATGAGATATTACAGTATGTCTAGGTATTGAATCACCAGAAACAATTCCTAGAGAGAAATTCTTAAGGGAAATCAGCAAGGAGATGTGCTTGGCATTCACTTTTCTGGATGAATAAATGTAAGGGAACTTCTAACACAATTAGGCAAAAGCCAATTAAATTACTCATATATTTAAGGTCTGCTAGATTTTTTTTAAAGCATTACTTTTCAGAGTGTTAGTTGTGATCCACTTGTCGGTCATGAAATCAAAATTTTAAGAAAGGAAATACAAAATGAAACACTTAGGATAGAAAATTGCAAAATGCGTCACACATAGTAATGGTAGGTACAGTTTTGTAAAACTCTTAAAAATAAACATGTTTTATTGGATTATGATATAAAACATAATTTGATTGTAATGGTCATTTTCAAAGTTAGAAAGTTACTGCTTTAGAGAAGACAAAGGTAATTAAAAGTCTTTTTTTCTCAAGGAACTTGAATAACAAAGCTTTATGCTTGGTAGGCACTATGTATTTCTTTGTGTGTAGCTCAGAACTCATGCTCCTGATGGTGGTTCTAAGCTTTTCTTTGGGCAACAGTTCTATGTGGTAAATTGCCAGTGGTGGTGGTGCTGGTGGTGATTTTACCAGTGATTATTTTAAAGTATCTATGTGTTTACGCTAAGATGGAGGTACTAATGTTAAAGAGTCATTAATTAAAGTACTTTACCTTTTGCAAAGACTTGGAGCTCTATGTAGGTGGGGAAAATCTCATTAATGAATGAACTTGGAAATGGTCATAGTTTTACAGTTTTTAGATTGGGATTATAGGTGAAAGACTGTCTAATATTCTTTTTTTAAATTTTTTTAATGTTTCTATTTATTTCTGAAAGAGAGACAGAGACAGAGACAGAGACACACAACATGAGTAGGGGAGGGTCAAAGAGAGAGGGAGATACAGAATTTGAAGCAGTCTCCAGGCTCTGAGCTAGCTGTCAGCACAGAGCCCGACGCGGGGGGTCAAACCCACAAACCATGAGGTCATGACCTGAGCTGAAGTTGGCCGCCTAACCGACTAAGCCACCCAGGTGCCCCAGACTGTCTAATATTCTTTTTTTTTTTTTTTTTTAAATGTTTTATTTATTTCTAGGAGAGAGAGAGAGACAGCATGAGCAGGGGAGGGTCAGAGAGAGAGGGAGTCACAGACTGAAACAGGCTCCAGGCTCTGAGCTGGCAGTCAGCACAGAGCCCGACGCGGGGCTCGAACCCACGAACCGCGAGATCATGGCCTAAGCGAAAGTCGGACGCTTAACCGACTAAGCCACCCAGGCGCCCCAGACTGTCTAATATTCTTGATAGTCAGTATTCCTTGCAATTTGTAGACAGATGGCACCTCAATTCAGATAGCTTTTTTTCCTATTTCAAAACCCACATCACTCCTAAAACTTTTCCAGAATGGGATGCATTCAGCTGATTATTTCTTCCTGCATCTTTGCACCTCATCTTTTTATAGCTCTCCTTTAGGAAACCTATAATACCTAGTTTAAACTCAAGAAAAGCAGTTTAAGTAGGAAGTAGTTTTATAGAATTGTCCTTCATTCAAGTAATTGCTGTTTGCTATTCTGAAGTTCCACTCACAGGGAGAGCAAAGCTTTATACTTTGATCACCAAAGCAGTCTGTTTTGTGTTTTTATTTGTTATTGTAATTTTTCCCAGCCCCCACCGACATTTACTACCTACAACACTATGTATTAGAGATACTACTTAATGGTTTTTTGTTTGTTTTACTGCCCTAGGACTCTGTGTGTTTTCAAGGAAGAAGGTTATTTCAGATTTAATGACTTTGATGTTAAGTTCGTTTTGGCTTTTGTAGCTTACTGTCTTTAGGAAGAGAAAGCCAGTTAGTTTCATTAGGGCAAAATGTAGTCAGGGTATATAAGTTTGAGTGGATGTTCTTACAGATGCTCAGTACTTTACTTAGTATGGTGTTTCCTGAGATTTTACATACTTGGAGATATAGTTTTGTGATCTCTTCTCTAAAATTCTGTAATCTATAAGGCTCTGAAAATCAAAAGATTTATTTCTTATCTTATTTGGTGGCTTGACCTGGTCTGAGCTGACATGAAGCTATTTGTTGCTTTACTTAACCCCATTTAGCATGATTTATCCATGCATTTCAATGTAGAAATATTAATGTTTGATTAGTACACCCTGTTGAGAGAGTGTTAACTTAATATATTATGTCTACCATCTTAAACTCCAGAAAACTCAGGTTTTGATATCTGGCCCATAGTGTTTCTGATGAGGAGTTGTAGATCTATATTACTACTCTTCATGAACTTGGTATTATTTTTTTATATATACTGTGAATGTGGAACTAGGAGAGTAGCCAATATAGTGACAAGGACTGGGTTTTGAGACCAAACAGACTAACCATAATAACCTCTCTCAGTCTCAGTTTTATCCTGTGTAAAATGAGCTCAGTGAACCACTCAGAGTTGGTAGTAGTGATTAAATGAGATAACCTAATTCTTTAAAAAAAATTTTTTTTAATGTTTGTTTATTCTTGAGAGAGACAGAGACAGAGCACGAGCAGGGGAGGGGCAGAGAGAGACACAGAATCCAAAGCAGGCTCCAGCCTCTGAGCTGTCAGTACAGAGCCTGATGCGGGGCTCAAACCCATGGGACCTGCAAGATCATGACCTAAGCCAAAGTCGGCCACTTAACCCACTGAGCCACCCAGGTGCCCTGAGATAACTTGATTCTTTTTTTTTTTTTCATGTCTTTATTTTATTTTGAGAGATAGAGACAGAGCAAGCGGAGGAAGGGCAGAGAGAGAGGGAGACATAGAATCTGAAGCAGGCCCCAGGCTCTGAGCTGTCAGCACTGAGCCTGACGTGCGGCTTGAACATATGGACTGTGAGATCATGACCTGAACTAAAGTTGGACGCTTAACCTGCTGAGCTACCCAGGTGCCTCTCAGATAACCTGATTCTCGATCAAAATTCCAAGATGTGGAAACAGCCCAGGTGTTTGTCAGTAGATGAATGGATAAAGAAGATGTGGTATATGTGTGTAATATCCCACACACAGGGATAATGGGCCATTAAAAAAGGAAAGAAATTTTGGCATTTGTGTTATCATGGAGGGACCTACAAGTTATTACGCTAAGTGAAATAAGACAGAGGAAGACAAATACATGTGATTTCACTTATGTGTGGGATCTAAATAACAGATACAGACTTCTAAGTACTGAGAACACACTGGTGGTTGCCAGAGAGGCATGTAGGGGATGAGCAAAATAGATGAAGGGGATTAAGAGGTATAAACTTCGACTAGCAGCATAGGGTACAGTCACTAATACTGTAATAACTTTGTATGGTGACAGATGGTACTTGCACTTATGGTGAGCTTTTCATGATGTACGTAATTGTTGAATCATTACGTGGTACACCTAAAACTAATGTAAATTGTATGTTAGCTATACTTCAATTAAAAAATTTTAATTTCCTCATTCTTTTGTATATAGTCTTATCCTGGCAGGGAATTTTTACACTAAAATATAGTTTTAAAACTAAAACTAGTTTTAAACTAAAACTAATACATATTTTATTTATGTAATAACTGAGCAGGGTAGCTACACTTTTATTCTCTTTTGCAAAATGATATTCATTTCTTTCTTCTGTCCTTGGTCCCTAGGGGAACATGTAACGTCAAGGTTTAAAAACGAAGTGGAGCGGATGGGTTTTGATATGAACAACGCCTGGAGGATTTCCAACATCAATGAGAAGTATAAGTGAGTTGTAGGGGACCCTGTGGACTATTTTATAGCCAGTGCCTTTGCAGAAACCCCAATTCTCATGTGGCAGAACATTTGAACTTAGACATTTTCTTTCAATAGAGATTTATTACATCTAACTGCAGGGTCTTCAGAGTACTTCTCAAGCCTTCTGTTCCCATTGCTATCACTGGAGTGGAAAAATGATCCTCAATAGAATTCTGGAACCTTCCTATCCATTCCCTCCAGGCCTGTGTTCTTCTTGGCATGTGCATTTCCTGGGTAGTATTGTGTTCATATGTAGGCAGGCAGTTTAGATTGGTCTCATCACCACTTAACCTCACTTTGGAGATAGAATCAATGATCTCACAAGCAGTGAGTTTTTATGTGATCCCTCAACAGGGAGTTTTTATGACAAATTTTACTCCAGATTCTGTGAAATAGACATTAAGTACTATTCTTTCTAACTTCATAGCTTTGATCATTTGATCATTAAATATTAATATAATCATTATTAAATATTTCCCATTACCTGTTTCCTTAAAAGGTGTATATACTTTGGTGTGGGGGAGGGCAGTTAACTACTATGATTTTGGTGATCCAGACTTCTATAAAACCAAATTGTTCAAGAGATTTAAATTAATATTCTTCTTTTAAGATTCCCTCTAGCAATTGGAGGTGTTAATCATTCCAGTTTTTGAGCTGCCTCAAACCATGATGGCTATTTTCCTGGTCTATTTGTGGGTAGCCACTAAAGCATTTCGTTTTTAATTGGAAAAACTGTAGCTAATTACTGTATGTAGCTCTTAAAATGGACCTTGGCCAAGGAATTAGGAACTTTGGGGTGTTATGAAAAAATGAGAGCTTTAGACCTGTCCTACCTTTGCCTGTTCTCCGTCACAAGACAAAGCCAAGAATGGAGGTGGAGACTAGAGAAGAGGCCTCAGAGAGCCTGAGACTACAAAGCCTACACAGGCTTTGCTCATGTGTAACCTACCTTTTCTATGCTGGAAACTGCTTATCTACATGTGAACAGCTAGTGTTTACTAAAGAGGTGACTAGGTAGTGTAATACTTATAGGACAAGAAATGAAATTATCAGAATATTGGATGAAGTCAGAAAACTGAATTAAGCTAAGCTTGGTGGGAAAAGAAAATGTTTGAGTTCCAAAGCCAGTTGGTTTCCAAAATCCCCATTCAGTGTTGGTTTTAGAAATTAACTTTTGTCTTTGAGTCCACCATTTCTACCTCAGAAGCAATCTTCCGGACATTGAAAAGTTCTTCCTACTACAAAGAAGGAGAGCTAAATTTACTCTTAAATTTTAAACAAGATAAAAGAAAAATAAAAAAGAACAAGACTCATGGTTAGTATATTAACTATGGTCATAGCGACCTGGGTTATTTTTAGGAGTTTGTGGATAAGTGTTAAAGATTGTAGAGCTACTCTTGGTCATAGATATTCTCTTGGTGTAGTGGCTTTTAAATTCATGATATTTAATCTTCTGGAAATTGAGAACAAGATGGAGATAACTTAGTGCAGAATGACCAAAACCCCCAATTCCTAAGCTACTTTGTGTTCTCTGCCTTTTCCCCCATGCATAAGGCTAGGGCCAGGGAGTGGTGGTACAGGAGGAGGAGGAACTTGTGTATTTTAGGATTTGGATTAAATGTCTTCTTACCTTTACTATTGAAAAGGAATATTGGAATATCCATAGAGAAACATTGTCTTGTAAGTGAAACACCTATCAGGGAATAACTGCTTTTTAGGGCACCAGCTTGACTAGCATGCAGCTACTGGGTTCTTCTCTAATGAAAACAGAGCTTTTTCCCCCCTAATTATAATTCTGAAGTATATTTTATAGAAATTATGATGAATAATAGCTCATTCACATTACTAACTTGGATCAGTGGGGCTGTGATTATGTATGCGAATAGCCTGTCCTGTGGTACTGTTTCTGCATACCCGTGTCTGCCCCTGTTACCTATAATTAAGACACATCAAAGAATACATTAGTAATCCTATAAGGTCTCTGGAAACTTGAAGTTGTGGGCTCTTGTTCTTCTTCACATGTTTCTCTTTGATAGAAGCCTGAAAGAGTGAGGGTCTGGTAGAGGTGACAGACTTTCACTTCTGTAGTTGGATTGGGCACACACTTTGTGTAGTTAGAAATTACTTGTGTGGGTGTTTTGTTTTGTTTTTTTGTTTTTTTTTACAACAGAAAGTTACAGTGGAGTAACGGTCAACTCACCTTATGTTACTGATAAGATCACCAGATCCTCAAAGGCAGCAGGAGGTGGAACAGGCCATGATAGTGTCATGTGATATATACATAAGTAAACACTCAAAAGGCACTGGTTCTGCTTAGTAGGCCAAGACTCAAGTAAAGCTCCTTATTGCTTTCCAGCTGGCTCTGGGTTAGGTTAATCACCATCGTTAACGCTGGCTCACCTGATGTCTCTCCGCCTTCTCCCTCCCCATCTACTGCCCCCACTCCCTCTTTCTCACCTTTCCCATTAGGCTATGTGGTAGCTATCCACAGGAGCTCATAGTGCCTGCATGGATCACTGACAAAGAACTGGAGAGTGTAGCAAGCTTCAGGTCCTGGAAGCGCATCCCTGCTGTCGTCTACAGGTAAGTAATCCTAGCCAGGCCAATTTGGGTGTGGTGTTACTGGCCACTGCATGAGATGTGCTTGCTCTGCTTTTGCTAACCTGGGAAGGGAGGGAAGGGTGCACAGAACTTCCCAGGCAATTCTGTGCTACCTTATTGTAAAAGCCACTTTTCCAGTGACACAACAGTATTTACTACACCTAGAACACTTGATGCTTTATTTGATAAGAAAATTTTAGTAGAAAAGTGGCTTGTCTTGCAATTTAATATACTTCTGACATTCTTTGGAAGATAAAGTCCTTATTATTCTGCATTTAACTTCAGATGTTGGCCTTTGGATTAAGAGAGATGAATTCCAGAAAATAAGAATTGGGAGTATAGAGTTGAGCCATTCGTGATGGTCTTTGTGGTTGAAACTTCAACACATGAAAGAGCTCTGCTTTCAGAAGGAGCATTTACAGAAGGTGGCTAGGGCTTACCCAGATAGAAGATCTCAGAGATAAAGTGCTTGAGAGCCAAGAGAGCAAGTTCTAGAAGGGGGATGATAGTGTGGTGAACAAGCACACGTTTTGGAATTCATGTCTTTTCACTAATACTCCTTGCTAAGGCACCTAAATTCCCTAACTGGCCTCAGCCTGTACCTAATTAGTCAAGTGGGAGTGATGTTCTTACTGCAGGTATGCTGTGCCTCCTAAATGAATCTGTAAATACTGGGCTTCTCTAAGAGTAGGTTGTATTACTAGGGGCTGCTTTTATAATTCATTGAGGAGCTCAGTTCTCAAGGGCTTATCTTAAGATTTTAAGAAATCATTCCCTCTTATTTTGAAACTGTTTCAGATGTCATCTCTTTGTAATATTTACATTCTACATTTCATTTTCCCGGTTTGCAGACTTTTTGGGCTTTTCTTGAATTTGGGCCAAACCAGTGGGCTTAGTTAGAGACTCTTTCATGCCAGAAGGCATTCCATTGAAATTTTGAGGTTATAGGAAGGGATTTATCTCCTTGTGGAATTTCCATTGAGGTAACCAGCTTGTTCATGTAGTCCACTGACAGCAAATTCTGATGGCCATCCTGAATAGAGATGAAAAAGTATTTGTTTCTGGCCCAGTGGAATCCATTAAATTTTCAATCTCAATTTTTCATCACTGTTGTTTTCAGACACCCCTAGAAAAGTAGGTCACCAAATTTACCTATCACTCAAGTGGCAGGGATGACACAAGAATTACAGAGCAGGGAGAGCTGAAAGGATTTGCGTCTTATCAGTGACGGGCCCAGCTCAAATAGGAAAAGCAGCCAGCTGCTGCTCTGGCCAACAGCTGTATTAGATCAGCAGCCCTGGCATTTGTAGGGTTTGCTGACTTTGAGCATAAGGGCAAAGGACTGTCATGGGGCTTTAGGTGAATTATTGGTAGAGAAGCCTGTATGTGCAAGTTAAAGCAAAACTTCATAGAATAACATGGGAAACCTTTCTTCCCTTCTAAAATTTATTCTAGAGGGCACAAATCATAGGGTCTCCCCCCAACCCTTTCTGGAGATCATAAAGTATATATAAATGAAGTTTTTATTTCCAATTTCTATGAGAATATCTGTTCTCAAAGGATTACAAATGAAAGTTTTTAGTATGGTTAAATAAAATTAGATAGGCTTCTAGGAACTAGCATCTGTTTTGGAACCTGTGTCTTGTATCTTTATTTGATAAGAAAATCAACTGACTCGGTTGTTAATCTTATTGGGGAGCTTTGTCAGGGGTATGTTGAAGAATGTTTTGGACATAATCTGGCACTCTCTGCTTTGCCAGCCGAGGTGGCAAGATGCTTCTGAATCCAGCGCACATGTATTGAATTTAGTTGTCTGTAGACTGCAGTAATGATTCCTGAGGTCACTAGCAGCAGTTACTTGACAGCACCACGCTGAACCAGTGCCTGATTAGTGTTTTTTCCCCCACTGTGATGAGTGTTTAATTGGATTTATCACTGAAGACAGACTGCTAACACAGCAAGATGGTGCAAAGGGCATCCATCTGTAGTGCAAGTTACAGTTCCCCTCTTTGTGCATTGAGTGGTTATTAGAAATTTCTAGTCATTTAGAGAACTACCCCAACCCTAACTTAGGAATAGTTTAAATATATACATTTCTATATAAAATTGAAGCCTTCTGTGTTCAGTTAGGGGACTCATCCATTGGATATCTTAATTTTTATATACTTTTTCCTGATTTCTTTTTGTTAAAATGGTAGAAATGCTCTTTGGTGACTTTTAGCTGTATTTCTTTGGTTCTTGATCATGTGGTCTAAAGCATTTTAGAAGACTGCAGAAAACTGCTTATTGCAGTAGCTCAGTTGCAATCTAAACTGCCATGACCCTTAAAACCCAAGATCTAAGCTGAAGAGTGCCATCTTGTGTCCCTCTTGGGCACTGCTGGGAAGTATTGCAGAGAAAGAAGATGCTCAGGAAAGGCCCTGCCAGCCTCTTTTGTGAAGGTTTGGCATCAGTCATCTCAGTTGTTATCAGTGCCTATTGTATATGCCAGTAGGTATTTTAGGGATTAGTGAGGTTTTATTTCCAAGTGGGCTCCATTCAGCAGGAGCCAGTTGAACATATTGGCAGTATACAAGTTCTTTCCTTTACTTGTCTGTCTCTGTGAGGGAGGATTTAAAACTACAAGTAGACTGATAGTTCCAATGGATTGGTTGCTTGTGAGCTTTAGGATTAAAAACAAAAATCTTTCTTACATTGTTCCTTGAAGATGACAAAGAGATTCAATAGTATGTTTTATTTAAATCTGTCTCCTACAAATGTGTTATGTGTATGTGTTTAGATTTTAATGGGAGGCAAGACATTGATTCCCCCTGGGATATAGGATTGGGGGGCATTTAATTTTTTTGCTTACTAACTTCTTATTCTGCTAACTTAGTCTTGTAATCAATGGCTTTTATAACTTTTTAAAAACCACTAAGATTGTCACATACAGTTTACCCTTTTAATGTGTTTGATTTTTTTTTTAAACCTATTTACAGAGTTGTGCAACCATCACTACAGTCAATTTTAGAACATTTTTACCAACTCAAAAAGAAACCCTAGATCCATTAGTAGTTACTCTTTATTCCCTCCTCAACTCCCCTAGCCCCAGGTTACTAGTAATCTAGTTTGCCCCTACAGATTTGCCTATTCTGGACACTTTTAATAAATGGAATCATACCATATGTGACATTTTGTGACTAATTTCTTTCACTTAGCATAACATTCTCCAGGTTCATCCATGGTGTAGCATTTATTGGAACTCTGTACCTTTTAATTGCCAAATATTACTTTTATAACTTATCAATTGCTAAAATCACCTAAATTCCTAACTGGAAAAGACTGGGTTTTAATAGTATCTTGAAGTAGACTTTAGAGTAAGATTTCTGGTGTTATTTCTTAAGAAAGGATCTGTTGGAGTATAGCTTATTGAGGTTTTTGCTGTTCCTTCTAAGAGCTTAAGGAGAGGTAGCTGGCTCATTGAGCTATCTGCCTATAATAAAAGCAGTTTGTGAGTCATGAAATCTCAGGGGATTTTGTAGAGTAGTCCACTGTGGGTCAGGTAAGTGTTTGAGTCCCAAAGGTGGGATCTTGTTTTGAAAAGAATCCCCAAAGTCAGCCATAGTGCATCGTTGCTGCAGTAGGCCCTCAGAAGTTGGTGTGAAAACAAATTTTTCTGTTTCAGCGTCTGTTATGCCAGGGTTTTCAGGGGCAGTATTCTTATTATTTTTTTAACGTTTTACTTATTTCTGAGAGAGAGACAGACAGACAGACACACACACAAACACACACACAATCTGAAACAGGCTCTAGGCTCTGAGCTAGGTGTCAGCACAGAGCCCGATGCAGGGCTCAAACCCATGAACCATGAGGTCATGACTTGAGCCGAAGGTGCCCCTCAGGGACAGTATTAAAAAGGAGAGATTAGGATTTCATTATTGAGTAGCCGAATTAGTGTAGTATTTGCAGATTATTCCTTACCTGATTTTACAAAAATAAATTTGAAGACTCAAACATTTACTTTATGAATATTTGTTTTTTCTAAGAGTACACATTTATTATTTTGTTAGTAACTCTACAAAAGTCTTTAAATGGTATAATATTGGAGAAAGAGCCAGATAGGTTTTGTTATTTGTTCCTGTTGCTGTAGAAGATTTCTGCCCTTAGATGACTTAAAGCTCAACTTTACATCACTTACCTATATTCAAGCTTTTCATTAATGCATTTAAAATCTACTACCTTACTTTTCGTGTGAGCACAGAGCATCTGAATGGGGCCACTGAGATGGGTATAGTTGTTGTTTCTTGTTTCTTGCGCAGGCACCAGAGCAATGGGGCTGTCATTGCCCGCTGTGGACAGCCGGAGGTCAGCTGGTGGGGCTGGCGAAATGCCGATGATGAGCATCTGGTACAGTCAGTAGCCAAAGCTTGTGCCTCTGATTCCCGATCAAGTGGCAGCAAGCTGGCAACTAGGAACAGTTCTCGAGACTTTCCAAATGCAGGAGACCTTTCCGATGTGGAGTTTGGTAAGTTGTTCCCTGGACCAATGGCAGCAATTTTTATAGTATCTGTGAGAACTTTTTCTTGAAATGGCCTTTTACTTGTAAGACCTAGAATTTGTTTCATAGGAGAGAGCAGGTGTATTTATTGAGGAGTATTAATTGATGGAACTATTTCAGGAGTCACACATCTTGACAGAGAACCAGAGGATTCTTTAAGACTTGGCTTAAGAGGACTAGAGTGTTCTCACCACTGTTGTTTAACATAGTGCTGGAAGTCCTAGCATCAGCCATCAGACACCAAAAGGAAATCAAAGGCATCAGAATTGGCAAAGAGGAAGTCAGACTTTCACTCTTCGCAGATGACATGATACTCTACATAGAAAACCCAACAGACTCCACCAGAAGCCTACTAGAACTGATCCAAGAATTCAGCCAAGTTGCAGGGTACAAAATCAACGTACAGAAATCGGTTGCATTTTTATACACCAACGATGAAGCAACAGAAAGAGAAATCAAGAAACTGATCCCATTCACAATTGCACAAAAAACCATAAAATACCTCGGAATAAACCTAACCAAGGATACAAGAGATCTGTATGATGAAAACTATAGAAAACTTATGAAGGAAATTGAAGAAGACACAAAGAAATGGAAAAACATCCCATGCTCATGGATAGGAAGAATAAATATAGTTAAGATGTCATTACTACCTAAGGCACTCTACACATTCAATGCAATTCCAATCAAAATTGCTCCAGCATACTTCTCAAAACCAGAACAAACTATCCAAAAATTTGTATGGAAGCACAAAAGACCCCGAATAGCCAAAGTAATCCTGAAAAATAAAACCAAAACGGGAGGGATCACCATCCCAGACTTTAGCCTCTACTACAAAGCTGTCATCATCAAGACAGTATGGTATTGGCACAAAAACAGACACATAGACCAATGGAACAGAATTGAGAACTCAGAAGTGGACCCAAAAGTATACAGCCAACTGATCTTTGACAAAGCAGGAAAGAATATCCAATGGAAAAAGACAGCCTTTTTAACAGATGGTGTTGGGAGAACTGGACAGCAACATGCAGAAGAATGAAACTAGATCATTTTCTCACACCATGCACAAAAATAAACTCAAAATGGATAAAGGACCTGAACGTGAGACAGGAAACTATCAACACCCTAGAGGAGAAAGCAGGAAACAACCTCCTTGACCTCCACCACAGCAACTTCTTACTTGACACATCCCCAAAAGCAAGGAAATCAAGAGCAAAAATAAATGATTGGGAACTCACCAACATTAAAAGCTTCTGCACAGCCAAGGAAACAGTCCAGAAAATTAATAGGCAACCAACGGAATGGGAAAAGATAGTTGCAAATGACATATCAGATAAAGGGTTAATATCCAGAATCTATAAGGAACTCACCAAACTACACGCCCGAGAAACAAACAACCCAGTGAAGAAATGGGCAAAAGATATGAACAGACACTTCTCCAAAGAGGACATCCAGATGGCCAACAGACACATAAAAGGATGCTCAGCATCGCTCCTCATCAGGGAAATACAAATCAAAACCACACTGAGATACCACATCACGCCAGTCAGAGTGGCTAAAACTAGCAAATCAGAGAACTCTAGATGCTGGCGAGGATGTGGAGAAACAGGCACCCTCCTACACTGTTGGTGGGAATGTAAACTGGTACAGCCCCTCTGGAAAACAGTGTGGAGGTTCCTCAGGAAACTAACAGTAGAACTCCCTTATGACCCAGCAATAGCACTGCTAGGAATTTACCCAAGGGATACAGGAGTGCTGATGTATAGGGGCACATGTACCCCAATGTTCATAGCAGCACTCTCCACAATAGCTAAAACATGGAAAGAGCCAGATGTGGTTTATCTATACCATGGAATACTACATGGCAATGAGAAAGAATGAAATCTGGCCATGTGTAGCAACATGGATGGACCTTGACGGTGTTATGCTGAGCGAAATAAGTCAGGAGAGAAGGACAAATACCATATGTTTGCACGTATAGGAGGATTAGGAGGAACTTGACGGAGGACCAAGGGGGAGAAGAAGGGGGAAATGGTGGGGGAAAGGGAGAGAGGCAAACCATGAGAGACTCTTGAATGCTGACAAAAACTGAGGACTGATGGATGTGGGGGGGGGGATGGGCATGGAGGAGGACACTTGTGGGGATGAGCACTGGGTGTTATGTGGAAACTAATTTGACAATAAACTATTTGTAAAAAAAAAAAAAAAAGAGGACTAGAGTGTTGGTTGTCTTTCTTGTCACTGTGACAAGAACAGAGTATATATGTGATAAGGGACCTGGAGTGTCTTCAGACCATGGCAGGAGACACTAGCCTTCGTTACAGGAATACACATGTAGAAATGAAAGAAAGGAGGTTATAGGGAGAAGTCCTGTGTATTAAGGGTTCTTGTTAGGTGGGTTTCACTTAATTGAGGTTTTGTTTGTTCTATTATTATAATTCAATTCTGGAAGATGGGTTCATTCAGTTTTTCATCCCTGCTCCTAATGTTCCTAGATTCTTCTCTGTCAAATGCTTCAGGAGCAGAAAGTTTAGCCATCCAACCGCAGAAGCTGTTGATCTTGGATGCACGCTCCTATGCAGCAGCTGTGGCAAACCGAGCCAAAGGAGGAGGTTGTGAATGCCCAGGTGAGGTGTACAGTGCTCTGTCCCATAACACTCTGTTCTTGTGAGTTCAGCCAATGCCCAATTGGGTCTTAGTTCTCACTTTGAAATGAATGGCAAACCAACTTCCTCAGCCTGTCTTGAGAGAGCAAGAGCTGTTTGGATTCTTAACACTGTAGTTTCTTTTCAGGGAAGAAATGGAGGATGAGGTGCATTGAAACCAATTAATCAGTTATTTTTCCAACCTTTAAGTGGTATTTAAAAAAAAAAAATAAGTAAATCCTCCCCTGTAATAAGGCCTGTTCATGTTTGCAAGTTGCTCAATTTCTCAGCCTTCTAAAAGCTTTTTGTTGGCTTTGACAGTAAGTTTCCTCATCACTGACATCACAGGAAACTCTCACATGGCTTGTACTTAGAAAACCTGAGGTGGGAATAGAAGCAGTAAATACTGAATGCTAACAAAGCACCTCTGTCCTGACCTATAGCATCCCTACTGTTTGAATGCTGGCTTTCTCCAAGAAGGGATCCCTTCAGTGCTAGATGTGTGCTGAGGGAACAAGTAGTAGCACCAAGCTCCTTATTCACATGTGGTCTAAACTGGAAATTAAAAGCAGTTGTACCAAGGTGAAATTTGAATGCATAAAACACATTGTTCTGCCAGGTTCTTTTCAAAGAAGTTCCAGAGCAACAAGTTAGAAATTGCCCCAGAAGTAAACCTGAGGTCAGATGGAAGGATGTAGATCTTTCTTTAAAAAAAATAAGAGCTTGTTTTATGTCTATATCTTCACAAATCTAATCTTTCTTTCTGTGAAAACAGCTAAAATTCAAGCACCGTTTTCTCTCATAAAGGACTGGACTAATAGGCATCAAAACATTGCAGTTTCATTAGTCAGCAGCTCTAGTGGGTTTGTTTTATAGCCAGTTTGCTGCTTTTAAATTTGGCCATGTGGGCTTTAAATTCAACATATTTTTCTTCTCTTTATTGTTGTTCTCTGCAGAGTATTACCCGAACTGTGAAGTAGTGTTTATGGGGATGGCAAATATTCATTCAATTCGGAGGAGTTTTCAGTCTCTGCGGTTGTTGTGCACACAGATGCCTGATCCGGGAAAGTAAGACCTTGGCCTTAGCTTTAATTTTGCATTGCTTTTTTTAAAATGAGTTTGGAGGTGTCTTTTCTTCTGTTTCTTAATACAGTTCAGTTTGACTTTCAGTCTCTGTGGGCATTCTCCTTTCTGTATTAGGAGCACAACCACACAAAGGAGATGCTGGAGAAAAATCTAGCCCTTCAAAAGGTGTAAAGATGTGGAGCACAGAACAGATCTCAGTCCTCAGAAAAGCACTGCCTTCTTGTTTTTCTTGAGACCTCTTCCTTCTCTTCTACATTGTTTTTCGCTTATTTTTAATTCTTTAGTTTTTGACATCTTGGAGTGACACTAACCTGCCTTAAGCTGGGTGGGATGCTTTACTTTGAAGAGTCAAAGTTTATTCATCATGTTCTAAAAAGTGTTAAGCTGTCTTTAAACTTGATGTTAGGTGAGTTCCTTTTACATTTGTTTCTGATTCCTAAACTACCTCTTATTTACTAAGAGTATTACCAGATTTTTATTGCTTATTAAAAATGAATGGCTGGGGGCTCCTGGGTGGCTTAGTCGGTTAAGCGTCCGACTTTCGCTTAGGTCATGATCTTGCGGTTCATGGGTTTGAGCCCCGTGTCGGGCTCTGTGCTGACTGCCAGCTCAGAGCCTGGAGCCTGTTTCAGAGTCTGTGACTCTCTCTCTGACCCTCCCCTGCTCACGCTGTCTCTCTCTCTCTCTCTCTCCTAGAAATAAATAAAAAAAAAAAACATTAAAAAAAAAATAAAAAAAAAACAAAAAAACGAATGGCTGGCCTTTGCAGTGAGACAGATGAATTAACATCCCCATGCCTTCTAAGGGAACTGATTATTGAATGAATATGAGATAAATTAGCAGGAATGCTCTGTAAAACAAATGTGGACAATTAAATATTTAAAAGCCTCTGTTTTACTATTTCAGGAAGCCAGAAATGGTGCTAGAGAAAACAGAATTTTCTCTTTTCTTTGTGTTGGAGCCCGTAGCTATTTCCCTGGGTTGTATCCAGCAGATCTCCTGATCACATCAAGTTTTACAGAAGTCTTTGATTTATTCACCCAAATGGCTGCCCGAACCACTTGTACTAACTCCTGGTAGCAAATGATTAAATTTATCACAGTTGGAAAAAACCCAGAGGGTGAAGCAGTTGTCCTTGGGGAAAAGCCTGAGCAAAGAAATGAGTATGCTGCTCTGCTTTGGGGATTAGCAGCTTATATCTGCTATACATTTACAGAACCTGCCCAGCCCAAAGGTGGGGCACTGAAAGAGTATGGTTGAGGACTCACAAGATCTGCCACTAATTGACTCTGTGACTTTGACCAAGTGGCTTAATTACTGTGGGTATCAGTTTTCCTATTTATAAAATGAGAGGGATAGAGTCAACACTACCTCATCTCAAATATCTGCATTTTAAAATTCTTTCTTTAAAAGCTGTTTTTTAAACTCAGAGTCAAAAAGATGTAATTGGCCTATACCTGGTCCAAAGGAATGTCTGGGAATTTTATTAAGGAAGAGGTAATGCTTTGCCTGTTTTTTTGGCAGCAAGTCATAAGGCAGTACTGAAGCCTCCCTTGTGGGTAAGAAGAAGCCCTAGCATTGGTGAGATCAGCTATAAGCAAGCCTCTTCACACTTGTTGGAGGCTGTGGAGGGCTAGCTAGAGCATTGTGTTTCTGCTCCAGTTTAGGAATCAGGCAAGGAGTGTGGAGTCTCTCAGAGCTTCCTTGGTTGGCTGATAGTGGAGTATAGGCATGTTCTTGCCTAGTGTTGGCAGAAAGCTTCTCGGAGTCTCCTGACAGAAGTATTTATTCTCTTCTTTGAGTTAGTGTTGGAAGGGCTAGACTGCCATCTATCCAAAATGTGATCGCATTTTGGAGAAATCAGAGCTTTTGGGGGGTGGGGATGTGAGGAGTGGAATTCATGACAGGGCATAAGAAACAAAATGTCAGAAACATTTAAAAAACAAGTTAAAAAACAAGTGTAATCAGCTTGTGATTACTCCCAAGCAGTAACTCTTGGGATCAGGTATCTCCTGAAGGTCTTTTCAAAAGAAGGTTCTTCTGGATCCGTGCTGAATGAAGTCTGTATAAAATTAAGTCCAGTAATACCATGTACCAAATACATTAGTGTAGTAATATATGCTGTATTTATATATATACACATATATACTTTATTACACACACACACACACACACACACACGTTTTTTGAGAGCTTGTTGGGTATAGTTACTGATCATTAAATGTAAGTACTTTTTGTTTTACAATGTCTGAAGTAGCTACATTTCCTTCAGAAGAAAACTCCAGAAAGAACTACTCTTCTTATACTGGATATATAACTACTATGGACTGAGAAATATTAAATGTTAATTGTAAAAATTAGACATAAGTTTTCTGGAACAAAATTCCTGTTATTGTCCTGTTTCTGAAGCTGTCCTCTATTGCATGGTAGGGCTTAAGCCTCATCTTTGTACATGCTTTGTAAAAGACAGAGATTGTTTTATTTTGGCAGTGTTTTATTTGGAGGGAAAAATCTTTGGAAATTGCTTCTTAATTTCACGGCTATTTGGTATGATGCAGTAAATCAGGATTTCCTCATCCCACCCACTTTTTTTTTTTGAGAAAGAGAATGAGCACGCATGAGGGGTGGGAGCAGAGGGAGAGCTAGAATCTTAAGCAAACTCTACATTCAGTGTGGAGCCTGATGTGGGGCTTGATTCCATGACTCTGGGATCATGACCTGAGCTGAAATCAGGAGTCAGATGCTCAACTGACTGAGCCACCCAGGTGCCCTTCCTTATCCCCTTCTGTTTTTATTTTTATAGTTGGCTCTCAGCTCTTGAAAGCACAAAATGGCTCCATCACTTGTCTGTGCTTCTGAAGTCAGCACTTCTGGTAGTGCACGCCGTGGATCGTGATCAGCGGCCGGTACTAGCACATTGCTCAGATGGCTGGGACCGCACTCCCCAAATTGTGGCATTGGCTAAGCTCTTGCTGGATCCTTATTATCGAACCATAGAGGTGGGTGCATCCAAAGAGTAGGATTTGGTACTTCACTAAAGTGGGGGAAACCTCAGAGGGTTTTAAAACCAGTTTTGGTCTTGGTAGTTAAGTCTAAAGAAAGTGAAATTTGTTTTTAAATCTTTGCTCCTTTACCTTGAGCTCACTTGTAGTGGTGCCTGCCACAGTTCTTGTGCCTTATAAAATGGAGCAGATTATGGATAACAAAGTATTAAGAATACAGATACGTTTTCCTTTGCAGTCTATCTCCTTGGAAAAGTTTTAGCGACTCCAGGAAAATGGGGCTTCTGTAAAAGGATCTTGACATGCTTATTATGGTAATAATGGGTCCAGATATCACTACAGTGTTCTGTGAAGAAAGAGCCCTACTCTGAAAGAACCACATGTTGGGTTAGAGATGTAAGGAAAACCATAAAGGTACCTTAAAGTAGATGTAAATCTGGAGTGGGGAAAGATTTTAGAAACAATACTTTGTAAGTTTAGCACAAAATACAGAACTTAAAAAAAATTAGAAAAAAATGTGGCTTTTGTATAATAAATGAAAGATGCTAAAAAGTGTAGACTCAAGAAAGGCTTAGATAAATGCTTAATACCCTTTTGATGATTATGGACTAGAGTTGAGGGGAGTGAACCTTGTGTGTCATGGGACTGGGTCAGGGGCTTCTATTGGCCCTACTGGGAGCTTGTTAAAAGGGATTACTGCTTTTAGTCCTGACAGGCTCAAGACTATCATAAGCTCGACAGACAACCACAAATGGTCTCTCCTTGCAGGGTTTCCAGGTCCTCGTGGAGATGGAGTGGCTGGATTTTGGACATAAGTTTGCTGACCGGTGTGGTCATGGGGAGAACTCAGATGATCTGAACGAACGCTGCCCAGTGTTTCTGCAGTGGCTTGACTGCGTTCATCAGCTTCAGAGGCAATTTCCTTGCTCTTTTGAGTTCAATGAAGCATTCCTTGTGAGTTTGGGCTTGTGATTCTTCATTTTGGGGACTTTCTAAAATGGGGGTGTCAATGCAGATATTAGTGAACTAGTTTTTACATGAAACGGTGCATCCTTTTTAGAATTTAATAAGGAGCTATTCTTTCTCTCATTTTTTTTTTTAAAATTTTTTTAATGTTTTATTTATTTCTAGGAGAGAGAGAGAGAGACAGAGAGAGACAGCATGAGCAGGGGAGGGTCAGAGAAAGTGGGAGTCACAGACTGAAACAGGCTCCAGGCTCTGAGCTGGCAGTCAGCACAGAGCCCGATGCGGGGCTTGAACCCACGAACCGCGAGATCATGACCCAAGCGAAAGTCGGACGCTTAACCGACTAAGCCACCCAGGCGCCCCTCTTTCTCTCATTTTTAATTAAAAACAGCAAAAATGTGTGTTTATTCAGTGAATCCAGGTGTGTTAGGTTTGCATAAAGTCTTTGTGTGTTTTTTTTTTTTAATTTTAAAAAAATGTTTATTCATTTTTGAGAGAGACAGAGAACACCAGTGGGGGTTGGGGGGGGTGCGGTGGGCAGAGAAAGAGGGAGACAGAATCCAAAGCAGGCTCCAGACTCTGAGCGCTCAGCCCAGAACCTGACACGGGGCTTGAACTTACAAACCTTAGATCATGACCTGAGCCAAAGCCAGATACATAACTGACTGAGCCATCCAGGTGCCCCAAGTCTCTGTGTTGTTTTAAACTTAGCTTTTATTTTTTAAAGTTTATTATTTATTTTGAGAGAAAGAGTGTAAGTGGGGGAGGGAAGAGAGTGAGGCGGGGGGAGAGAGAAAAATCCCAAACAGCCTCCATACCGTCAGCATACAGCCCTATGCAAGGCTCCAACCCACGAACTGTAAGACCATGCATGACCTGAGCCGAAGTCAGATGCTCAGCCAACTGAGCCAGTTAGGCATCCCTAAACTTAGCTTTAGAAGTCGATAATGGGGCAGAGGGAGGGAAAAAAATAGATGATAGAAGTCCTGAGTAGTTAGAAATAATAGAGGTGCTAGGCTGGCTCAGTCGGTGGAGCATGACTGATCTTGGGGTTGTAAGTTCAAGTCCCACCTTGAATCTAGAGATTACTTAAAGATAAAATCTTTAAAAGAAAAAAAAAAAGAATGGCATATCTTCTCCCTCTGGTCCATCTGCCAACCTCCCTGTGTGTGTCCCATACTTGCTGCCCACTCTTTTTTGACAGAGAGCTCCCTGTCCTTGCCCTGTTCCAGCACCTCCCTCCCCTGCTGCACCAGCTCCCATTGCCTGTGCTTGGCTGCATGGCACCACCCTTGCCGTCTCTACAACTGCATTGTTGCCATTAATACATAAACATAGCCTAGTGCCTCCCATCTCCTCAAAACCCTTTCTCAGCCTTGCATCTCTTGCCAGCTGTTCATCTCATTTCATTTCTTCATGACAGAGCTCCTCAAGTCTTCTGCATTTACTGTCTCAAATTCCTTTTTTCTTATTTTCTCTTAAACTTGCTATAGTCAGATATTCACCCCACCAGTTTACCAGAACTGTGACCTTCATGTTGCTAATCCATTACTCAGCTCTCAGTTTCATCTTGTGAAGAATATTTTTTTATTGTGGTATAGTTGACAATATAATATAATATTAATTTCAGGTATACGATATAATAATTCAGTATTTATATATTACAAAATGATCACAATAAGTTGTTAACATCAGTCACCACACACATTTTTTTCTTAATGATGAGAACTTTCAAGACCTCTAATCCCTTAGTAACTTTCAAATATGCAATAGAGTATTATTAGTTATGGTCACCATGCTGTGCATTACATCTCAGTGACTTATTTTATAATTGGAAGTTTATATCTTAGACTGTCTTCATTTTACTGTTTGGCACTGTGTAATCACACCGGTCTTAAAACCCTTTAAGTTGATTCCCAGCACAAACTCTCCCTCATTTCTTCTCTGCCTCACCAGCTGTTCTGTCTCCTGTGCTATGCTGGTTCTTCCCACTGCTGAATGTTGGAATGCTTCAGGGCTCAGCCTCCAAAGTGCTTCTGTATCTTACTGCCTCTTGGGGGATTTCATCCATTCTGCCAGGTCTGATTGCTCTCTATAATTCCCACATTTATAATAATGTTTTCAGCTCAGATCTCTCCACTAACTCCAGACTTAAATATTTAACTGTGACTGCTCAGTACCTCCACATGGATGTCCTAATTATATTTCAGACTTTACCTGTTCAAAACTTGATTCTTGATTTCCATATCTCCCTACCCCCAAATCTGATCTTCCAAGAGATCTTCCGCCTTACCAAGTGGCAACTCAATCCTTCTGTTTATTTAGGGCAGAAACTTGTAAGGCAAGTTTCTCCTCTCTTTCATACTCCATGTTCAGTCTGTCAGCAGATTCTGCAGCTTTGCTTCCAAAATCTGTCTAAAACCTGATTACTTCTTGCCGTCTTCACTGTTCCCACACTGGTCCAAGTTACCACTGTCTCCCCCAATTCAAGAGAGTCAACCCAGCAGCCAGAGGGATCCTTCTAAAACATAATTCAGACCACATCATTCGCCTACTCAGAAACCTCCAAAGACTTCCCATTTCACACATAGTAAAAGTCCCAGTTCTCTTTTTTTAAAATTTTTTAATGTTTATTTACCTTTTATAAAAACATTTTTTTAAATGTTTTATTTATTTCTGAGAGAGAGAGAGAGAGAGAGAGAGAGACACACAGCATAAGCAGGGGAAGGTTAGAGAGAGAGGGAGACACAGAATCTGAAACCGTCTCCAGACTCTGAGCTGGCTGTCAGCACAGAGCCTGATGTGGGGCTTGAACCCACGAACCGTGAGATCATGACCTGAGCCCAGTCAGATGCTTAACCGACTGAGCCACCCAGTCGCCCCAAAGTCACAGTTCTTAAAGTGGCCTGCAGAGCTGTCCTAGAAGTTACTCATCTGCATTCATTTCCTACCATTCCCTTCCTTGTGCAGTATCCTTCAGCCACACTGGCCTCCTTCTGTTCCTTGGAAATTGCAAGCACACTCTCCCCTCAAGACCATTGTGCCTGGCTGTTGCCTCTGCCTGGAGCATTATCTCCTCAGATATCCACTTGCTCTCATTTCCTTCCCCTGCTGCCCTGCATGTGTCCTGTTCTGCTCACCCTTCCTTATTGTGGTCCACAGCATTGATCACCCCTTCCCCACAGCTAGAACCAGCTCCATCAGTGCAGGATAGTTGCCTGTCCAGGATTCATAGAAACGTCATGAATGACCCGTTGAGTGAAAAGTAGTTGTGTGTTCTCAGTTCAGCCTTGGATTGCACACTGACCTGCTCCTGTACCCAGTTTATATGTTCTGTCGCTTCTGAGTGTGGGTGTTAACTTAGGACTTCCAGACTGGTTGCGAGGAAATCTAAGAGGAACGGGTGTGCCGACGATCTTTGTTTCTTTTGACTCAGGAATGGTAGTGGTTGGGGTTGGTGCTCTGGGATTGGTGTTGTGAGAAGGCAGCTCTTGAGTGGCTTATGTGGTTCCCCTACCCTTAACGAGTGTGAGTTCTGAACAGCTCTCAGGGATGTTGGGGAAAGGTGGCTCAGCAGGGCTAAACTTCCCCCAAAGATTGCTTGATTTTGGACTCCCACAGGTGAAACTGGTACAACATACCTATTCCTGCCTATTTGGAACATTCCTGTGCAACAATGCCAAGGAGAGAGGGGAAAAGCATACTCAGGAGCGGACGTGTTCTGTGTGGTCGCTGCTTCGGGCAGGCAACAAGGCTTTCAAAAACCTACTGTATTCCTCTCAGTCAGAAGCTGTATGTATCCTTCAGCCCTTCCTCTCTGATCAGAAGGGATTTGGGGATGGTGGCATGTGGGAGTCTTTTTCAGTAGTGACTATTTCCTCAAAGGCATCACTGTTGTCTATGGGTGGGTTGGTTCCACTTTTTTCCCCTCTGTCTCTGGAGAGGCTTGTTTCCTGGTGCAGTTCTGACTGCTGCTGGTTTGATTTAATACACATCTCTGCTTTGCCACTCCAGACACGAATCTTTACTGGCACCTCTGTCAGAGCTTACCTTTCTCCTAGCATGTTCTAATAAGTGGAAGAGACACTTAAGTTGTTCCCTGGATACCCCTCATAGCTCAGAAGGAGCTGCCAAGAGGCCCCCAGCGTCCTTCCAATGTCATCAGGTGATGATATCCACTGCAGCTCCTGTCTCAGCAGAAAAATGTGTATGACATTAGCATGTGTGTCTGTGTGATTTTCTGCTCACATGGAGAACTGGCAGGCCCTTTAAGATTTTGTTCCTTAAAGGAACACCTTCTGTTAAGCAGAGGAAAGGAGGCACGCACATCTGTGTTGATAAATGGCAATGTTCCTTTTGTCAGAATGCATCTTAAATTCTAAAGAAGTCAAAAGGAGGCTAACCAGAAGTGATATTGCTTTGCTGGACTGTTAATATACTTCTCACTACATTTAAATAGTCAAAGAAAAGATTTAAGCTAACTGCTTCTCTCTTTCCTTCACTGTGCCTACTGGGGAAGTAACAATACAGAAAGAAAATTCCCTTCTTTTCACATGATTAATTTAAATGATCCTATAAAACAGGTTTGACCGTGTCTTCTGAAGCTTCGTTTTTGTACCAGGAAATAGTCATCATCCAGTGGAATGACTCACTGGATGAGGGTACAAATTGAGCTGATAGAAGAGTCAGTCATTCAGTAAAGGGAATCCTAAGAAACAATTAATGAGAAATAGATACTAAAAAATCCTTTTTTATTTTCATGCCCACAAGAGGCTCTCAGATGAGAAATGCAGATGGTGCAAGCAGGAACAGCTTGGTGATTGTTTTTGACCTTCCTTCATTTCTCAAGACTTGTTAGAAGTTGTTAAAGCCTATATCCCCACTGCTCTCTTCTCAGGTGCTGTACCCTGTATGTCACGTGCGTAACCTGATGCTCTGGAGTGCAGTGTACCTGCCTTGCCCATCCCCGTCTACCCCTGTGGATGACAGCTGTGCACCATATCCAGCCCCTGGCACCAGCCCTGATGATCCGCCTCTGAGCCGGTGAGTCCATGGTTGATGCCAAGGCCTCAAGCCCTGCATCAGTGTTATTTCTGTGTTGAGATATGTCCAAGGCATGGTCAGAGATCATGAGCTTGTCTGACTCCACACATCTCTCTTAGGTCTCTGAGGGTTTCTCAGGCAAGGTATAGGGTTTCAGGTTACAAGGCTGTAAGAGCCTCATTTCCTTAAAGGGTATTGGGCCCTGTCACTACATTGTACTGGACACGCACCAAGCAGTTTCTCAGTGATGGAGCAGATCCTTTGGGTTCCTTGTGACCTTCTGGCTTAGGTTTCAGCCACTGCTCTATGCTCCTGCCTTTCTGTCATGATTTATTCTCTTGGGCTTGAAAGGAGATAGCAAGTTTGGCTTTGCTAAATGAGAATTAATTTTATTGAATGCAGACTGCCAAGTAATAATTTAGAATATTGTAATAGAAAATCAGCAATGCTACTTTCCTTTGCTCATTTTGTTGAGAAACAGAGCAGTATCATGAACTTTTTATTAAAAAATTTTTTTATTTTTATTTTTTAATGTTTACTTATTTTTGAGAGAGACAGAGTGTGAGTGAAGGAGGGGCATAGAGGGAGGGAGACACAGAATCTGAAGCAGGCTCCAGGCTCAAGCTGTCACCACAGAGCCTGATGCGGAGCTTGAACCCACAGACTGCGAGATCATGACCTGAGCTGAAGTCAGACGCTTAACCGACTGAGCCACCCAGGCATCCCTAAAATTTTTTTTAAGTGTTTATTTTAATTTTGAGAGAGACAGAGCGTGAATGGGGGAGGGGCAGAGAGAGAAGGAGACCCAGAATCTGAAGCAGGCTCCAGGCTCTGAGCTGTCAGCACAGAGCCCAACACGGGGCTCGACCCCATGAACCATGAGGTTACCACCCAAGCTGAAGTTAGATGCCCAACTGACTGAGCCCCCCAGGCACCCCCTACTTTTTTTTTTTAAATTGTATTTGCTGTTAGTCTGTATGTAGGAGTGTGAGGTTGGAGGTTGAGAGGAAATTTGCCAACTAGAAGAAGAGCCCATCCAAGGAACTTTGCTTTTCTAGTGGTCTGAGCCTCACTTTAGAGATGTCATAGCTACAGTGAATCCAGTTATGAAACAACTGCCTGTTAAAACCAGTTGTCTCCTACCTCCTCTGAATAGCCTCAGATTCTCATTATCCTCAAACTCCTTTGGTTTAGGCTACCAAAGACTAGATCATTTGACAATCTGACCACAGCCTGCGACAACACAGTGCCTCTAGCCAGCCGGCGCAGCAGTGACCCGAGCCTGAATGAGAAGTGGCAGGAGCACCGGCGGTCACTGGAATTGAGCAGCCTCGCCGGTCCTGGGGAGGAGCCTCTCGATCCTGACAGCCTGGGGAAGCCAACCAAAGTGCTGGGTGGTGCTGAGCTATCTGTTGCAGCTGGAGTGGCTGAGGGGCAGATGGAGAACATTTTGCAGGAGGCCACCAAAGAGGAGAGCGGGATGGAGGATCCTGCCCATAGAGGGAGCATTGAGAGGCAGGAGATCAAAGAGGAGACTCTCTTAGAAAAGGAAATCAGGGGGAAGACCACAGAGGGCTTAGCCATTATCCTTCCTCAAGAACCAGAACTGGGTGATGCTGCCCTGACAAACCATCCAGGCAGTAGCCTTTCTCTGTTCTCACAGGGTATTCCTGAGGAGCAGGGTGGGCTCAGTATTCTCCCTAGTTCTCTCCAGGAGTCTCCCAGGGGAGAAGGTACCCAGGAGGTCCCTGTGGAACAGCTTCGAATAGGAGCTATCACAGAAGATACAGAGGAAGCATTTCTTCCAGTCCCAGTAGATCTAAAAGTTGAGTATGGTACCTCACAGTCAAGTTCTCTGCTGCCTTCTCAAGTCCCATTTGAGGCCAGAGGACCAAACATGGACAGTTCAATGGACATGTTAATGGAAGGTCAAGTCAAGTCAGAAAGTGGGCCTGAAGGCCATCATAGACCTTGCCTGGTAAACAGTGGCTGGTTCAGTGGCAAGGACATACTTCCTCAAGCCACGGAGCCCCGGCCTTCAGAGAGGAGCCTAGCTGAGAGGCCCCAAGTGGGACCTGTGGTACATAGGACTTCCCCTGGCAGCACCCACAGCCCCATGCGTTCTCCTTGTGCCTTGCCTTTAGCCGAATGTAAAGAGGGGCTTGTGTGCAACGGTGCCCTGGAGACCGAAAATAAGGCTTTAGAGCAGCCCCCTGGGCTTAGCATTCTGCAGAAGCACCCCACCCCCAACGGGCACTGCACCAATGGGGAGACTGGTAGGAGCAAGGACTCACTGAGCCGCCAGCTGTCTGCCACAAGCTGCAGCTCTGCCCACTTACACTCCAGGAACTTGCACCACAAGTGGCTGCACAGCCACCCGGGGAGGCCATCTACAACGGGCAGCCCTGACCAGCCTTCCCGCAGCCACCTGGACGACGATGGCATGCCTGTATACACGGACACTATCCAACAGCGCCTGCGTCAGATTGAGTCAGGCCACCAGCAGGAAGTGGAGACCTTGAAGAAACAGGTGCAGGAGCTGAGGAGTCGCCTAGAGAGCCAGTACCTGACCAGCTCCCTACGCTTCAATGGGGACTTTGGGGATGAAGTGGTGAGTAGACTGTGGTGCCTCCATAGCTGCCCAAGGAGAGGACACACAGAGGCTGGGCACTCTTTGTGCCTTGTGCCTAGTGATTGGTAGAGATTACTAAAAGAATTGGAAAGGTGCAGAGTAGTCCTGTTGAGAGGCTGGAGATCATCCTCAGCCATGTGAATGGCAGTCTGCCTGTTGTTCTTTCCTGCCTTTCTTAACTTTCCATGAGTGTCCTGTTTAGGCGATTAGAATAAGGAAGAGAATTCGCACTATGTGGTCAGATCTCTTTGGAAAGAGGATCATGTAAGAAAGGACATGAACTCCTGGGTAGAATGACATTAGTATGGCAATGGCAAATAATTCCTGTCAGATTGTAGTGTCTCTCCTACCCCAGTAGCTTGTAAACTGTGAGCCTTCCTGTCCCCCCCCGCCCGCCTACCCGCCACTAAAACATGGGCTGTATCTGTGACGGTTTATTTTAACAAATATTTCTATCTGCCTTCTGGCAGGTGATGGCAAGTAGAAATGGGGAGAAGGTATTGGTGTAGGCACTGTCAAGGAGTTAGCACTGATGGGACCTGGTGACTGGAAGTGGGGCTCCGTGAGGGGAGGTTCTCAGGGAGGTGCTCTCCTCACTTTCTGGGTCTGACTTGTGTTCAAGTACAAGCATGAGCCTGGCTCTGAAGCAGTCAGCGTACATTAAAGGCGGGCTCATCCAATGACTTTCAATTTCTACAGACTTTTTGGTTTTTCCTTCACTAATGATGGTTTCTCATTTTCCCAAAGAGTCCTTCAGAGAAAGGAGGACATGCCCAAAGCACTCAGTTTCATCACACAGATGTAAGTGGCAGGGTTGAATTAACAGACTCACTGGAGCAGCTCACACTCAGAGTTCACACTCCATCCTGGTCACTTCTGCCCCACTCACTTCCTGGAACCCAGGGCCCATCTTTGCATTGCAGAGTCACTGCACACAGCCTTAGACATGTGTATCTCTTTTCCACCTGAGTTCAGGCCTGTCTCTGCACCTGCTCAATCCATTTCTTGGTAGCTGATGCAACCACAGATCTGGCAGCCCTGACACTCAGGCCCACCCAAAGTCTCCAGTACTCCCTTCTTTTCCAAACCCTTTCTTCTTCTGGGAGGAGCCAGGTTCATTCTGTTCAGCTGTGTTTGTTTGCCAACAGACTTCAATCCCCGACTCGGAAAGCAATCTGGATCAGAACTGTTTGTCTCGCTGCAGCACAGAGATTTTCTCTGAAGCCAGCTGGGAGCAGGTGGATAAACAGGACACGGAGGTACAGGCTCAGCCCCTGTTCTGAGTGCCGTCCATGCAACTGTCTTAAGGTTCTTCTCTACCCCCATCCCTGTCCCATGCCCCTGGCCAAGGAACGTCCTCATAGCACACTTAGCTTTGAGCCTCTGTGAATCCCTGTCAAGCCTAGAATTTCTGAGCCAGGGAAACTCAGCAAGACTCTCTCATTGCCTCTCTGGATTGGAGCCTTGCCAGCTCTCATAGTGACCCAGGGTGCTGCTGCCTGATACTTTATCTCAGGGGAGTTTGGAGTCCTCTCTAGGGAAACGATTTGGACGCCTTTCTTGTACTGCTGACATCAGACCTGCTGGGCTGGCGCCGCCAGAGCCAGTATGGTTCTTGTGACTCTTGCTGCCCCCAGCATGGCTCTTGCCGGCTCCAGCTGGATGGCCCATTTCTTGTCACTAACCTGGCCCCATCTGTTTTACAGATGACCCGTTGGCTTCCTGACCACCTGGCCGCCCACTGCTATGCGTGCGACAGCGCCTTCTGGCTCGCCAGCAGGAAGCACCACTGCAGGTGCCGTTGGGGGGTGTGGTGGGGTGTGCCAGGGTGTGAAGGCTGAGATTTGGTCCTCAGTGCCTGCAGCTTGGAGAGGTGCAGGGATCTGGCTGGCAATGTTCCATCTGAGGCAGACCCTGGGGTTTACAGGACACCAGCTCATCTTTTGTGCGTCTGAAATTGGTGTTTGCATTTGGTGTCTTATTTCCATTTCAGAGAGTGCTCGCTTTGGCAGCACATATATTATTTCCAATTCAGAGTGATCATGATAAAATTTTGAAATGTTCAAATGATGTCCCCTTTTGTTTTGCTTCCTGAATTAGCAGAACAACAGCCACCACCCAAACTACCATTTCTTATTCCTAGAGTACAGTTTCTTCCTATTCAACATGCTACTATTGGCAAAAACAGTTTTCCTGCTGTGGGCAGGGAACTTCCTTTTCCTGCTCCTTACCCTGCTCCCTGAGCCCAGACTTGTTTTCCTTGTGCCAGGCTCCTGACTTCTTTCTCTCTTCTTGGTTGGAGTAGGTAGTTGCCAGGGATGCTTTGCTGCAGCTGGGGTGGTAGCTGACTGGAGGATGTTCAGTGCTCTTGGGGATAGGATGTTTATCTGAATCCTGACATAGCTCACCTACATGAGTGAACCCAGGTAGAAAACAGAACCACTTCTTAGTCTAGAAATGATGCTTCTAGGACTGTACATCTCCCCACCCTGCACCCCAAGCCCAAATGACTTTGGTTGGCTTCTCCTCTGAGCTCTTTCTCCCCTCCTTGCAGGGACACTGACCGTGTTGATCAAACGTGGTGAGCATTTGCAACAACCTGTCTGTGATGTCTATACATCTACAATAACTTCTCCACACTAACACTGCCATTTCCCCCTCTCTGCACTCACTGGGATGAAGCCTGGGGCTGGGAGTGGAGGCAGACAGGTGGGCTTGGGGGGAAACCAAAGCAGCTGATTAGGGAGACTGTGAGGGCCAAGTCAGGCTGTAATCATGCCCTCTGTTCTTACCCACATAGGTCAACCAGGCCACCTTGCTTGTGACTGAGAAACAGTGCCTCAGCAGGGGCTGGTCTTATGGAGTAGCCAGTTGGGCTCTCAGAGCTATTTCCCTTGGGTTAGTCATTCAGTGGAATGCTAGAATGATGCTTCATGACCTCGAAGTCAGCATTGCTGCTCCTGTTTTTTTTAAAAAAAGACTGGGACTGAGCAGAAGTGGTCTTTCCAGAGAACTGTTTTAGCATGGAAGACTTTAGTGGAAGGTTCCACTTAGGGTCTATCAGGATCCCCTGAAAGAAATCAGATAGGAAAGCTTAACTGATGAAATTCATGTCATCAGGATGAACTCTCAACATGTATGTTAAATAAATGCAGACGTTTGGAAATAGATTGAGGTAGTTTTTCTGTGTAACTATAGGTTCTTGCTGACTCATGTTTTTCAGAAATGTGAGTGCTTACTGCATTCTAGAAGATGAAATTGTATGTGTTTGTTTTGGTTCTCTGTCCTTACATTGCCCCATGTCTAGCCTTTTCCTTTTGTGGGTTTTTTTTTTCGGTCCCCAAAGGGTATTTAGTGTTTTCTTCTCTGTGCCCAGATGGTCCTTAATCCAGCAGTGGGTGTGCATTCTGAGGAGCATAAAGAAAAGGTAGTGAGTGATGCTGGCTGAGGAGGAGAATTTCCTTCAGCTGCTTTCCCCCAAGTCTTTGGTGGGCTACCTCAGGCTCCTTGAAGTCTCCCGTTCTTGGGTTTATTGAGATTGATTTGTACTTAAGGGCCTAGCAAAGTGGGGTTGTAAGGTGGGCAGAAAATCATCCTCTGCCAGTCCCTTTCCTCTTAGCCATGAAGGATAGCTGTTTGGATGTGCACCTGTGCTGCACGGACACATCAGAGCTGGGCTTTCAAGTGGAGGAAGAGAGGGGAGCCTGGGTACAGTCAGGCCTTTGGGTGGAGCTCTGATATTGCCTGGAGATGCACGGAGGCAGGGGAGTGAGCCATAATTGACTGACACCTATCTAATAAGGGGGGGTGTTTGTGCACGTGTGTTCATCTGTGCTCTTGTCCTTTCACCCTGAGCATGCGTCACTGGTTGCTTGTCTTCTGGCTTTGCATGCTGGCAGCAGGGCAGTCCTTGGTGACGATAGTCTATTCTCCACATCGCTGCCTCCAAACCTCTGGAGAAGTATGTTGGGCCAGGCTCCTCGCTCCCCAGCTGGGCTTGGTAGTTTGTCTCATCTGAGGGGCTCAGAGGTAGTTCCATCGGTCTGTGGCCTCTCTGTGACCACAAGTTACACAGAGGCCATTGCCCAGGTGGGTATGGCCAACTAGATTTTCCTGGGCCAGGACTTACCCAGTGAGCTAGCAGCTGCTTCTGCCCTCGCCCCTTTTGTTCTCATGGATCTCTTCTGAACAACATCTTCCTGTGCACCTGGTAATCTTGAGCCATAATGGTGAGGCAGCCAACTGTCCTTGGCCCTAAAGTCACAGTGGTGTGCAACTATGCTAGGTAGGGATTCCCCCCTCTCTGCTTGGCTCATTCCTGGGTTAGACAAATAACAGTTCAGTCTTGGTGGAATCTCTAGCACATCCAAATGACGTACAAAAAAGTTCTGTCTTCTGAAGTTGGTTTCCCCATACTATACCTGCTACTGAAACTAACATTGTTTTGTTTCTTCTTCTCATCTCAAGGAATTGTGGGAATGTGTTCTGCTCCAGTTGTTGTAATCAGAAGGTTCCAGTTCCCAGCCAGCAGCTCTTTGAACCCAGTCGAGTGTGCAAGTCTTGCTATAGCAGCCTACATCCCATCCCAAGCTCCAGCATTGACCTTGAACTGGATAAGCCCATTGCTGCCACTTCAAACTGAAGCTCAGTGCCCTGGGGCAGGCAGAGGCCAAGCTGCTGTTCCTCTGACACAGCCTGGGCAGACCGAGAGGCCTGTGCACTTCGGAATGGGGGCATGGAACCACCTGTGCAGAGTGACAGAAATTTGGGATGTACCACTGGATTGTAGATTGATTTTTCTTTCCTGTTTTTTTTTCCCCTCTCCCTTTTCCATCTTCCATTTGCTTCCCAAAAAGAAAGTCCCCTGGTTGTCTTAAAACACACACAAAAAATTTTTAATGGAAGACCAGAGGTTGCCAGGCCCCCTGTGACTGTTGAACCACCTGTTGTCCCGTGATGCTCAGGGTTGGCTTGGTTTCTCAGGACGGAGAGAGGCTGGTCAGAGTCAGGAGTGGAGGCCTGAGATAGTGGGGAAGAAAGCTGGGGCTGATGTTTGTGACCATTCCTCGTGCCATTGCCACATCAGAGCTGATTGGAAAAACTTGTGCTGCTGAGGAAGCTGAAGCATCTTCCCTAAGAGCACTATCCCAGGTGCCCTCTGCCTCCTCAGAGTCGTCAGGCCAGTCCCACCTCAAAGATAAATGGGATTGGCATTTGGAGGGAGGGGTATCTAATAAATGGAACCCTTCTGAGCCTCCCTTTGGGGAAGGAAGGTGTTTGTTCCTCTGAGGTGAGTGAGCGGGCCTGGGAATGGGGGTGGCTGACTAGCATTGTTCTTTCTTGCATGGGGTTCTGTTTTTAACTTGACCCAGATAGTTTAGGGTTCCCTTCACTGTCATGAGTATGTCTCCCTCAGCCAGCCAGGCTTTGTAGCACTTCCCACCCTCAGGCATAAGAGTACAGACTGACCAGAGTGCAGCGTCCTGCTGCCATGGCCAAGGCCAAAGCCTTCCCTGAGCCCGGGTGCACCTAGAAGCCCCTTTGAGGGCCTGGTTCCCCAAACAATCTCTCTTCCTTAACCAGCACAGGGAAATCCAGACTCAGGGTTCCAAAAATTCCCCATTCCCAAACCAAACCAATCATGGATCTCCCCATTAAGGGGTCGAATCAGCTTTTCAGAGTGGAAACCTCTGGAAAAGGGAGTATGTCCCATACAATCAGCCTTCCTCCTCCTTCCTTTCCGGGGGCAGTGGGAAGGGCCCAGCAGTCCCCCTGCCCTGCTCCTGTGCTACTGGCCAGTAGTGAGGGGTCACTTGGTGGCTCTGCAGGTTCTTTAGAGAAGTGACACAGCTTGTAGGAGATTTGGGGCACCTTTCCTCAGTAAGCTTTGATGTGGTCCAAAAAGAGCCTTAAGTCAAGAATATTTGTGGTAGAGGTGAGTGTGGAGAAGGGTGGAGAAGAGTTACAGGTTTGTGCTTTGTAATCTTGGCATCCATGTTTTGTGCCTGCCCTCCCTCTCTGGGGAGGGGCCATGCTTGGCTCTGCTAAAAGCTGCTAACTGGTAATGGTGGATTATGGTGAGTGGGTGGGGATGAGGCCAGGGAACTCTCTTACCCTTTGGAAGCAATTCCCTGGCCAAGGGAAGTTGTCTCAGGAAGGTGGCTCCTATGTGTGCCTCGGTGTGGTTAAGACGTGGCCCAGAGCCTTCCCTGGAGCTGTCAGTCCAGGCAAAGCCAAGAGCATCTGAGCATGTCCCTGACTTCCCAGTCGCATCAGGTTGCTTGGAGTTTGAATTCCGTGAAACAGGGTGTAAGTTCTTCTCCGCACTCTGTGTGGTCTGGCCTTGCAGGTAGGGAGAAGTCAGTCTAATCGAAGATTGTGCAGTTCCTAGTGACAGGTGCCAAGAGGTTATGATACGGGTTTCTTGGGTCTGATGTACAGTGTGAATAAATGCTTGCAGCTCTTAGCCCTTTTCGATCAATGAAGCACTTTTTTATTAATATTTTTCTTTGTATGTAAAGGAGGAACCGTAACTCTCCGTAGCTGTACATATAACCCTTTTCTCCTAAAGAGGAGTCCGACAGTGCTCCTATATTTTTCATTTTTTGTCAAAGCAAGAAGTAAATACTTTAGAACTGTTAAATATATAAATAAAGTGAATAAAGTTTAGTGTTCCGCATGGTAGCATTTGCTAACACGTTCTAATTCTTTTCCCTGTGATTTATCCCCTCTACATCCCTTTTCCTTCTTAAGCAGCAGCAATTTGAGGTGCTGCCGGGAAACTGAACTTTGGTGAAGGAAAACTACAGGTTTCTGGTCTACTCTGGACCTTGGCAAGGAGCCGCACCACAATGCCCAAGCACTGAAATGCATTTCCTTGATGGTTTTGTCCCTAACATCTCCAAAGCTAAGAAGGCAAAGCAGTCAGGCATCTTACCAATCAGAGGTTCTTCCTCATCTAAAGAACTGAGCATCAGTAGTGAATAAAACCACCTCTGACCTCAAGGTTTCTTCCCCCGTCTCCTCTACCTGCTGCTGCTGATCACAGGGCAGCCGGTGCTCTGTCCCCTTAACCCCACCACACCTGGGGAGCGTCAGCTGCACTTGCAACAGTGGTTAAGCACAGAGCCCTGCATGCAGTGGAGCATGGAAGACTTGGGGCAGGGGGAGGTGGCTGGAAATGCTTCTGCCTATTGTTGGATGAGAGTTTATGGGAGGGCAGAGAGCCCTTGGGGGCAGAAGCTGCAATGGGTGTGATTGGATTATGTGCCTTTTGGTCTCTTGCCCTCCACGGAGAGGGCCAAACCTCTGCTCTTTAGATCTGCAACCAGCGGAGCAAGACGATAGCATCTAGTTCTTGTTCTTCACAGAGGTGGATGTTCTTTCCCCTGCTTCACCACTGGGCATCCTCCCCATCCCACAGGTCTGTGGGAGAGCTACAGTACACAGTTCCTCCCTAAGGAAAGTTGGTATGAGTAGTGCCCAGCTCTGGGGTCTCCAGTCCAGCATCTCTGCTGAATTAGCTGGGCTCTGAAGAGTGACCTGCCCAGAGCCTCCCTGAGGGGGTCCTCAATTCTGGGGCAGGCTTTCCAGGGTCACTTTCTGGATGTATTCTCTGCCTAAGGTACATAAACACAAAAGTATATAAACAGCTCCGCTGATGCTAGTCTGAAGGCAGTGAGTACCATCCAGCAGGTGTTTGAAAATTAGCCTGTTCTCTGGGAGAAGATACCACTTCAGCTGCTATCAGGGAGGCCATATTCAGACCATAAAAATGTGTGTCCTAGCCAACGTGTGTCTGCACACAGCTCCGTACTGTTTCTGAGCTGTAATGGTTTAGCCTTCTGCCAGTTAAAACACTAGTAGAACCTAATAAGGCTACCAGGGGCCCACAGATGAGCTGCTGGGGGTGGGAAGATGAAGAGTCAGCATGCTGGTAAGATGACCTGCACAGTGTGCATCTCCGACAAGGAAGTGTGGGAAATGGCTGGGTGCAGACAAAAGTGGTTTTCCAAGGGCAAGGCTGGCTTTCTGCAGGCCCCCCACATGCAGGAATTCTGGTGTGAAGTAATGGGGAGCTGCCAGGATGTCCTCCTCCCTGAAATTCCTTATCCTGGCATTTTCTCGGTAGTCCCCTTCTTTCTAGACTCTGACTTTAATCCCAGTCTAAAAGATGATAGGGTTGCCTCAGTCCATTGGGATTTCCTATTGAGGATGTACAGAAAATTTTTTTACTTTGCTAATATGTTCACTGTTCATTTCTATGTTAGCAAAGTATATTCTAAGACTTAAAAAAAGGTACTGTCAAAAATTTGAAGGAGAATGAACAAAATGGTGCCAGAAGATCTGTTAGACAATATCCAGCTATTAAAACATATCAAAATAGGAATCAAGGGTACACCCTAGAATAAGACTATAGGCTATTGAGATGGGTGATAGACTTTAGCTGCTGTGCATGAGGCTGGGAGATTCCATGTTTGCTGAAGTTGTTAACTCTAGCCCTGACCTCTACTGATCTTTTAAGGATGAGGATGGATTTGAAGGTGCTGTTGCAGGAATTCATTTAGCTAGCGCCCGTTTAAGTGACCTGACCTCCGGGCTGCAGCTACACCTGTACCCAACTGAGTTAGATGAGGATAGGCTAATAGCTTTTAGAAGTGAGCCCTAGATCGTGGAGCAGTGACTGACTCTTCATTTGCAGTTTTGAGTGACATGGTAGGAGTCCTAGTTATTTAATTTCTAGTCACATTTTCTAAGAACATTTGTTCTAAGTTGAGGTTACTGACAAGATAATCTTGAGAGCCCGCCTAGAATGTGTGAGAGGCTTCTAGCTGTAAGAAGTGACCTTCTTAAAACGCAAGGTCCACTGTCCCCAGCACATAACCACACTGACACTTTGTTCCTTTTCTCTGTATGCAGTTCACCATCTGCACATTTTGCACGGGTACCAGCTGCCTATCCTGTGGAACAGCCCCCTTCTAAGCTAGGCTCCTGTTCAGAGGCAGGAGGGGAAGGAGCCCCTACCCTACAATGGGAATCACAAGGGTTTTGCTATTGTATTTTATTTACCACCTCTGGTCTTTTCTGTCATAGCCAGGTTGGGTCACCTTTTCTTACAGTGCTCCTAGCAGCTGCATTTCAATTGTATTTTCAGTGAAATTCATTTTGTGTTGGCATTTAAAATTGGCCTTCAACTGCATCCTTGGTTGGTTTATATATACTTTTTAATGCAAACATAACCTATGAGGCTCAGATGCTGTTTAAGAAATGTGCCGTGTGTTGCTGCAGACAGTAGTGCTTGCCTATTGTAACAGCGTTGATTCTGCTGTAGCCTCAGTGACCATGTACACAAAATAAATTTGTCATTTTCACCCACAAACAGTTGTTCAGCCCCTGGATTCTCAGTGACCATGTACACAAAACAAATTTGTCATTTTCACCCACAAACAGTTGTTCAGCCCTTGGATTCTGGTTGCCACTGTGGTTCTCTAGTCAGTGCTGTGACCAGCATATTAGGTGCTGGGGATGAGTCAGTCAGCTTAGCCCCTTGGTCCAGGAGAGGGAAGGGCCTGGCCAGGAAGGGACAACAGGGGACTGGAAATCCTGACCGGTTGAAGCGCCTTATATCATGTAGTTTGTGGTTTTCATGCTGTTTTGTGGGGAGGGAGCCCCCAGGCCCATTCAAGTATTAGACTTCCAAGATATGATTTGAAGAAGGTTTTGGTGCTTAAAATAAAAGTCTGAAGTCTTGTTTTTTTCATTGAGGGAAACTGACCCTCAGGAACAGCAAAGTTGTCAATGAATTAACAGCAAAATCTGAATAGGAAACCTCACCTGACTCCACCTCCACCACCTCCCACTGCTCTTGGGCTTCCAGAAGACAGCCTTGGATAGCTATTTTAACCTGGTTAACTTTGAATTAGTCAAGCCAGAAATCTTAGAGGTTATAGTAGTTGATACCAAAAGGCTCTTAAACTGTGACCCTTCCACTCCCTCCTAACCAAAATTAAAAGGTTTTTGTAATCATTGTTTTTGTTTTTAGCCTTCCAAATATATAACTATTAGTAGCCTGAACTAAGTTCAAGTAGTAACACTGTCTTAAATTAGAGGGATGGGGGTGGGGGGGTGGATTTTTACTACTGCAAATGGGTTAGTTGTGAACTGTCTCAGCCTCCAATTTATTTCTGAATTTGTAGGATACGGGGGGGGAAAAAAATCCTTTCTGTACATAGGTAAGTGGTTGCAAATGGTAATAGTCACAGCTTGCCTGCAATCTCTGGTTATTGACAAAAGTGAAATAGATGCTTGAAAAAAAAAAGGTTAATAGAATATTCAATACCTGCTTTCAATCTTTATCCTCCATAGATTAGTAAGAAACACCCAAAGGTTATAAATAAGCACTCAAGTTATTCTACAGTGAGCCACTAGCATTGAGTTGCCGCTGGGCATGGTGATGCAGAACCAGCACGCTCTCCATCGGTGACCCCTGCGAAGCCTACAGAGAGGCAGCTATAGACAACTTACTGTGAGGTCTCAGGCAGTCTAAGCTATTGTATGTTTTATGCTTGAGGGTATGCGTTAGAGATGATATTTAAGATGATCTTTGAAGTGTTTGCAGAGAACACCTGCCAGTTTCAAAACCACTAGTTTGGTGGAGAGAACCTGGGTTTGGAATCTCAGCCCTGCAGCACCAGCTGAGATGCCTGTGGGTGGGTGAGGAACTGTGCATTTCCTCATGTAGAGCAGAAGACTTGCAAGAGGAGGTTGAAGGTGGGTGTTGAGTAAATGTTCCCCTCCCCACTGTTCATAAGATGAGATGGCAGTTCTGTCTCTGGCTGCTGGCAGACATTCTATTTTACCATATATTAAAACTAGAAGATAGTAAGCCCCACCCCATGTTCTCCACTTTAAAGAGGTAAAATTTTGACCTTGAAGCATTCTGAGTTTTACAGTAAATTACAAATGTTATCACCACTCAAAGACTTTAAAGTTCACCTATGTACTTTATTAAAGGATTAAAATTTTTTAATGGAGGCAGGTCTGCAGGTGTATTGATGCTTTAAAATTAAATAGAAACAATGAAAGTGGGGGCCAGAAAGAAACTGGTTGTTGGGTTTGAGGAGGTGGCATCCACTTTGCTGAGGTGGCAGGTTACAGACTGAACTATACGATATAGGCCTGCTCTCCAAGCTGAGGAGGAGGGAGGCAGAGCCAGGTGGTCCTTACCTTTGCAGTGTAGACGTCTGAGGCAGAGGCCTGGGCCCAGGTTGTGTGCTCTTATCTAGCAAGATAGCCACCATGAGGATCCTAGAGCTCATGGTTGGAAAAGGATGCGAAGACCTTCCATTCATATGATCTTCCCTGCCATCTGCAGTGCTAGAGGAGCCCAAGGTAGCTAAATATATTTAAGGCTCTGCCACCAAGTTAAAACAGATGAGTGTTAGTTGTAAATGGTTCCCCTACTGTACTCTGTGGCCATTTGGAAGGTCAATCCCTAGACTGGAGGTTCTTTAAAGTCACCCAGAAGGTGCTGGTACCCACTGGCATCTAGTCTTTACTGGGGCAGCTCCCACTCTTGAGGTCCCTTCCTGTCAGCCCTTGGGACATGACCTCTGTCCTCTGGCACCTCAGGGGTTGATTCTTTCATCTGACTTGATCAACCAGCTGCTGCCTCAGAAGCTCCCATTGCCCCTCTGACACTGTTTGCAGATGTCCCCAAGTACTAGCCATACACCCCAGGCAGGCCCTGCCCCAAAGCATTCCTTCTCCAAGCACTTCACAACAGGGCAATGTTAATAAACCTGCTGATTTCTCACACCTCTGCAATTGGCCTTCCAGGGCTTTGCCTGACTGTCCTCTCCCTGCTTCCTAAGTATTGGTATTCCTGAGGTTCAGTTCTCTGACCACCTTTCATGCATGCTTCCTTGGAGACGTCTAAATCAAGGTATTTAAAATGGAGACATTTTAGAAGGGCAGAAATGGTGGGGGAAAGGGGGAGAGGCAAACCATGAGAGACTCTTGAATGCTGACAAAAACTGAGGACTAGTGGATGTGGGGGGGAGGAGGGGTGGGCATGGAGGAGGGCACTTGTGGGGATGAGCACTGGGTGTTATGTGGAAACTAATTTGACAATAAACTATTTGCAAAAAAAAAAAAAAAATGGAGACATTTTATTAACCAGTTTCCTAGGAGTCTGCCAGGGATGCAGCAAAGCCATCTTCCCCAGGAGCTTGAGGAAACTGCTAGCACATCAGGTGTTCCCACCAGAGACCGTATTTAAGGCCATGCCTCATGTGTACACTGCCTCCACACACCCCCATGCAGTTCTGAGGCATTAACTTAGGAACTGCCTCAGGCCTGAGGGCTCTGCTAACCCAATCTGGTCAGTAAAAAGAGGGCTGAATGGAAAGGCCTTGCAATACCTGACCTTGCTCTTTTCCACTGCTAGATTTGGTGGCTCCTTATGAAGCAGTCAGTGCCTGGAGCTGGGGTAAACATTGGTGCCAATTTGCCCTTCCTTCGCTCCCAAGTAGGACATTTACCTCCTCTTTCCGGACACCTTCCTTTGGACTGGGCAAAGCTCCATTGTTCAGTCCGGTTATGAAGCTCAGTCTTAAAAAATTTTGACCCATACCAGGCAGGAATGAACCAAAGCACCTAAAGCTGCCTTACAGAGCTCGAGGGGAGGCCAGAGGAATGGCAGCTGGGGCCTCTGCCTCTCCTTACCTGGGCATACCTCATCATCCTTGTCACTCTTATGTCTTCCACCCAGTCATGCCCTGCAAAGCACTCCAGATTTTTGGAGATCACTACCAATGCCTGAAAAAGCCAGATGGAGCTGAGGGCAACAGCCTGGGTATCTGAGATCATCCAGTCACCCCTCATTGCTGGGGACCCTCACAGAGGGTCTTTGTTTCCAACAGCTCTGGATACACCAGGACTCCATCATTTAACAAATAATTAAGGGTTATGGGTCTGTACAGGCTTCACTGATGACTCACATATCCACCCCCACCATCCCAGAAGATGACGACATGGCATTTCTGTTGGTCTCAGCACTGTTTGCCCTTAGGAGTGTGCCGTCTATTAGGGAAGATGAGGCAGATAAAAATAAAAGGCGCTTATTATCCCAAAAGAACGGAGACCTGAAAAAGCCCCTTTGAGTCAATCAACTTAAAGTGGAGACCAGAGTTGCATATATAAATAGTGAAAAAGGTTTGATTGGAACTTCTTGGAAAATGAAGCTACAACTAAAACTAGTATCTCTTAACAAAATGCAGTTGCCATTATGGGCTAATTCTTAGAACAAAATCATTTTATGTATATTTTCCTCCTAAACTTTATATGCACCATTCCCATAGGGCAATCAGTCATGTATGCAAAAGTTAGTCAAGGGCTTCCTCAGTTTTCCTTAAGGCCTCTCTTAATCTGTTAGCTCTCTGATCCTCAGATCACCCCCCATGAAGCCTCTAATTGGCTCCATGAAGCTCTTCATGTGTTAATGGGCCACTCAGATCCTCATTTGCAGTCATTTGCCAATGACTGCAAGTTGTAGGGGCGCCTGGGTGGCTTAGTCAGTTAAGCATCAGACTTTCGCTTAGGTCATGATCTCGCGGTTCGTGGGTTCGAGCCCCGCGTCGGGCTCTGTGCTGACTGCCAGCTCAGAGCCTGGAGCCTGTTTCAGTCTGTGACTCCCTCTCTCTCTGACCCTCCCCTGCTCACGCTCTCTCTCTCTCTCTCTCTCTCCTAGAAATAATAAAAAAAAAACCTTAAGTTGTACTTCAGCACCATTTTGTATTGTCAGTGTTGGAAGTTTCTGACCTCTCACAATTGTGAATACAAAATGGAAGAGAGTGGAGGGTGTTAAGCAGGAAGATGTTTAAAAAGAGACAAGACAACAGGGCCCAAATGGAGTCACTTGTGCTAAGCCCCATGTTAGCAAATCACAGCTTAATAACTAACCCAACTGCACCTTTGGCTCCTCGGGTATAACCTTTAACCAGTCATCATGGAATTCCCTAGTCAGCACTAGTGAGATAAACCACTTGATAGACCCCTCCCATTCCTGTTAGATAGGCTACCTTCCTGGAACAATGCATTCTTTACTAATAATTCCCCTCTTCCCACCCAATTTCTGCCTTTTAAAAACCTTACATTTTGTACAGCCCTTCAGAGTTCCTTTCTATTGCTGGATGGGATGCTGCCCAACTCATGAGTCATTGAATCATGCCAATTTAATCTTTAAAGTTACTCAGTTGAATTTTTGTGGTTTAGCAATGTCTAAGTGGAAAGTAATGGCCAGTTGTTTGAAGAATACTTTTCATGTCTGAGGACATTAGCTTTCCTCTACAACTTGAAGGAAGCTGAATACTGACTACTTAGATATGGCTCAAAGGAGGAAGAAAGCCCATCAACACATCTTACCAGAGAGTCTCTCCTTAAGGGGCAGTAGTGATTTCAACTGATGGCAGTACTGGGTCAGCAGGAGCCAAGACAGAAGGGCAGTTTGGGGAACTGAGTGAGCTGGAGTGTATGGGTTAGTAAATGAGGAAATACCATTTAAAGAGGCCAAGAAAGTCTATTTCAGATTAAACACTGGTCTCCATTCTATAACTATTTGGGGTTTCTGAATGAAGAATTGAACAAGATGATAATAGTTAAGATTTATTATGGGGCAGGCACTGTTTAAGTAACTGAATTAATACATTTAATTCTATCAACCTGGTGAGGCCAGTACTATTATATCCTTATTTGAAAGTAAGGCAACTGAGCCAGCATTGCTGTTAAGGCTCTGGCCCAAAGTCACATAACAAATAAGTAGCAGAACTATGGTTTGAGTCTGGGCCCTCTGTCTCCAGAGGCCACACTCCCAACCACTGCCCTACCCAGTCTCTCCTTAGGGCCAGCTAGGAGTGGGTGCTAGGAGGATGAAGTGGGAAGAATGGTTAAGAGGCCATGTGCAGGATAAAAGGCCTAAATCAGAGTAGAGAAGGCTCAGGAGCAATTCCAAAGGGACCCTTAAAGTACTAGTACTATTACACTGGATTTACATAGGACTATGTATTTCCAAAACCCAGAACTATTACAGTATGCACAAAGGAGTCCATGTTGCAAGAAGGAATTATCTACTCACTAAAATTCACTAAATTTCTTAGGAGGGGCTCCCTCACTCAACTCTAAGATTTCTGCCTCTGGCACAAAGACAAATCTGCATTTAAGATCACTGGCAGCAGACACGGACAACTCAGCCTGAAGAAGCTAGAGCTGGTGTCTGTGTATGTGCAGCTCTGGGCTGCCCTGACCCAGGGATTGTAGGACCTGTATCCTAGCCCCCTTAATTGCTTATTTAGAGGGTGGCCTTGACCACTCTAATTTCTCATCTGTGGGATGTTTGTTCAACCCAGAAGGCTGTTGTTCTGTCAGGAAACAGATCATGTTTTACAAAGTCTAGCTGCCCTGCAACTTGCACTGAATGTCTACTCTGACTGACTCCACACCTTACCAGCTTTCCAGGGTAGTCCAAAGTTGGAGTCAGGATTCCTCTGTTTGTTTTCCATGCAGACTGCCCTGCTCCTAGGCAATGGCATGTCTCCTCTGCCAAACCAGAGAGGAGAAAAATATGTCAGGTGTTTCCAGGGGTGGTAGAGACTCCTGGCCATCTCCAGCCAGGAGGTCCTCAACATGAAACACTTCATATTCAGCCACTAGAGTTTGGAGTGTTGCCAGGGACAGGTTTTCTGGCTGGGGGGAGCTCTTCCCCGGGCTTCTGGAGTCTCTAAGAGATGGGCAACCTCACTCCCATGACAGGTGGGGGCTGAGTGAGCAGTCAAGTAGTGCTGGCTGGCCCCTTTCCTTAAGGGCTCTGGCCACCTCCCCTCTATTCAGGTTGGTGTCTGGATGTGCAGTGGGTGATGCCTGAACTTCACAAACACAAACCTCCAAATGTATGCCTATCCTGGAAAAGAAGAGGCAGCAGAGGTGACTGCCTGGCCAGTTTGTGGTGTTTCTTCTGCCCTTAAGGTAGTATTTTGCCATAGGCTGCCTTGCCTGGCCATCTCTCTATGCATGCAGAGCTGGTCCTGCACCCCATGGAGAGCAGAGAAATGGGGTGAGGCAGCAGGTCCGAAGGTGGAGCGGAGCCCATACCCATAAAATTCCTGACCATGGCCTTGGGCAGGCAGAACGCTTGCCCTCTGGGGGGAAGCATACTCCTCTGAGTAGGAACAACCTTCAAAGGAGTCTTCTGGCACCCTTTCCTTCATGGTACCCTTAGCCTTGTTCTGCACTTCTGTAGCTCTGCATATCCTGAGAGTCCCTCCTACTTATTCCATTCCTTTCTGGGCCTTATTGATTGTATCTGGGTTATCCATTGAGGTAAATGGGGTGTTACTGTATTACCATCAATTTCTCCCTTTATGTCTTAATATTTGCTTTAAATATTTAGGGGCTACTATGTTGGGTGCATAGATATTTACAGCTGTTATATCCTCTTGCTGGATTGATCTTTATCATTATGTAAAGCCCTTCTTCATCTTTTCTTAGCCTTTGATTTAAAGCCTATTTTGTCTAAGTATTGCTGCCCGAGCTTTCTTTGTTTACATTTGCATGGAATGTATTTTTCCATCCCTTAATTTTCAGTTTGTGTTTTGTGTCTTCAAGTCTGAAGTGACTCTCAGGTAGGCAGCATACAGATGGGCTTCAGATTTTTTTTAAGTTTTAAAAAAATGTTTATTTTTTGAGAGCGAACGAGCGAGAGCATGAGCATGATTGGGGGAGGGGCAGAAAGAGAGGGAGACACAGAGTCTCAGGCTCCAGACTCTGGAGCCTGATGCAGGGCTTGAACTCAAGAACTGCAAGATCATGACCTGAGCCAAAGTTGGATTCTTAACCGACTGAGCTACCCAGGCGATCTACCCCTTTCCCCCAAATATTTTTAATGTTTGTTTTTTAGAGAGAGAGAGAGAACAAGCAGGGGGGCAGGTAGAGAGAGGCGGACAGAAGATCTGTGGGCTCTGTGCTGACAGCAGAGAGCTTAATGCAGGGCTCGAATCATGAACCACGAGATCATGACCTAAGCCAAAGTCAGAGGCTTAACCAACTGAGCCATTCAGGTGCCCCCATTTAGCACTTTGAATATATCTTGTCACTCCCTTCTAAATAATTTGTGTTGAAAAATCAGCTGATAGTCTTGGGTATTCCTTTGTAACTAGTTGCTCTTTTCTTGCTGCTGTTAGTATTCTTTCTGTATCTTAAGTTTTTGACATTTTAATCATTACTTGTCTTGTTGTAAACCTCTGTGGGTTCATCTTGGGTTTCACAGCTCTGTGCTTCTTGGACCTGGATGTCTGTTTCCTTCCTCAGGTTAGGGAAGTTGTAAACTATTATTTCTTCAAGGTTAGGGAAGTTTTTAGCTATTATTTCTTCAAATAAGTTTTCTGCCCCTTCTCTCTCTTCTGGGACCCCTATAATGTGAATGTTATTATGCTTGATGTTGTCTCTGTGGTCCTTTAAATTAGCCTCATTTTTTAAAAAAATTTTCTTTTGGCTGCTGAACTTGTTCTGATATCTAGTATCCTATCTTCCAAATTGCCAATCCATTCTGCATTATCTAATCTGCTGTTGATTCCCTCTAGTGTATTTTTCACTTCTGTTCCCATATTTAAAAAAAATTATTTTTATGTGTTTATTTTTGAGACAGAAAGAGTGCAAGAAGGGAAGGGGCAAAGAGTGAGGGGAACAGAGGATCCAAACAAAGCAGGGCTTGAAATCACAAACCATGAGATCATGACCTGAGCTGACACTAGATGCTCAACCAACTGAGCTACCCAGGCACCCCTGTTATCATATTCTTCAGCTCTTTTTAAAAATATTTTCTCTTTGTTGAAGTTCTCACTGTGTTCATCCATTCTTCTCCCAAGTTCAATGAGCATCTTTATGACCGCTGCTTTGAACTCCATCAGGTAGACTGCTTATCTCTATTTCATTTAGTTCTTTTTCTTTTTTTTTTTTTCATTTTTTTCTTTTTTTTTTTTAATGTTTTTTATTTATTTCTAGGAGAGAGAAAGAGAGACAGCGTGAGCAGGGGTCAGAGAGAGAGGGAGACACAGACTGAAACAGGCTCTAGGCTCTGAGCTGGCAGTCAGCACACAGCCTGACGTGGGGCTCGAACCCATGAACCACAAGATCATGACCTAAGCGAAAGTCGGATGCTTAACCGACTAAGCCACCCAGGTGCCCCCATTTAGTTCTTTTTCTGATGTTTTGTTTTGTTCTTTCATTTGGAACATCTCCCTATATTTAGTTTGACTCTCTGTGTTTGTTTCTATGTATTAGGTAAATAAACTACATCTCTTGGTCTTAAAGCAGTGGCCCTATGTAGGAGTCATCTGTGGGGCCCAGAAGTACAACCCCCCGGTTACTAAAACCAGGCATTCCAGAGTTGTGTCGCGTCGACTGCATGTGCCCTTCTGTAGTGGCTGGGCTGAAATTATTGCAAGTGTGCTAGTGGGCAGGGCTGGCCCAGGCTGTGATGCCCAGCTGTGACTACAGCAGGTATGCTGGTGTGCGGGGCTAGCCCCCAGCGTGGCTGGCGGCAAGGCCCAGCTGCAATTGTTGTGAGTGTACTGGTGAGTAATGCTGCCCATCCACCCTCAGCAGGAACTGCTTTGGAGAGGTGCTAGTCTGGCTGAGGCTACCCACTGAGAGGGGTAGGGCTGTTGCCACTATGTGGGGGTGGGGCACCAGTCCTGGTCAAGACTGCCTATCAGGTGCGGCAGGGCAGGAGCCACTGAGGCAGGTGGGCACTGATCCTGACTGAGGCTGCCCACTGGATATGGCAGGGCAGGTCTGCATGGGAATGCCAGGGCAAGATGAGCAGTGCTAGCAAGTAGACGGAGCATGTCATATGGCAGAAAAAACCAGGATCCTTGTCCTGATGGAAAGGACTGTTGAAAGAAGACAGAGAAGTGTGCTGACTGTTGCAGAGCAGTCTGCACTGCTGGGAACCTACACTGAGTCTGTGGCTTGTCAGGAGAGAGGGCCCTAAGGAAGTAATGTTTAAACTAAGGCCTGAAGAATGAGGAGGGAGAAAGAGGGAAGATGCTGATTCACTGAGTACATACTGTGTGCTAAGCCACTTGCATCATTTCACCTAGTCTTGACAAACAACCCTTTAAAACAGGTATCATTATCCCCATTTTTCAGATGAGGAAACAGGCTCAGAAAGCCGAAGAGCCCTATCCAAGGTCACCTAGTTAACATGTGACAGAATGAGGACTTAAGCTCTAGTCAGCATGATTCAAAAGCCAATCTAGTTAAAAGGCTGTTGTCATAGTCATGGCCAGAAAAGATGATGGCGTCAGTGGATATGGAGAAAAGTAGATGTGTAGGCTAAAGAGGGACAATGCAAGTAGAATTGATGGGACTCAGTGAGTGGTGTTGAGATAAAGGAGGAATCAAAGACAACTCCTGGTTTCTGCCTTGATTGGGCAACCAGTGATCTACCCAGTCAGATCATTTACCAAGAGGAGCAAAGGGAGAAGCAAGTTTAGAAGGAAGGAATCATTCATGTAAATTTGATACATTCTATTTCAGTTAAAAAAATTGATTGATTAAATGACAGTAGGGAGAATTCCATGCCTAGAAACTCACCCTCTTCATGCCTTCTCAATCCCAGTGTTGTCTATCAATATCTTCTGATGTTCTAAGGCACCCTGATTCTTTTCTGGTCCTTGGTTCCCTCTGATATCCAAACCCCAAGAGGATCATGACTGAGGACAACCAAGAGAATGCTGTCCTTGGCCACACCACTAACTCTCACAGAAGTAGCTCTCTGACTGCTGTGTGTTTTTGCCTGCTCCTTCCTGACACTTCTCTAATAAGACTGTTGGGAAGGAGTTGCTTCTGTGGCTGAGCTTCTTCAGGTAGAGCCCTCCCCACACCCAGCACTCAAACCACTCTGTGTGAGCGGCCTCTGCCTCCCCATCCTCAGAAGGGCCCTGCCCCTGCTTTAATGGTCTTCTGTTGAAGTCTTGAAATTCCTACTGAATTTAATGAGGGGCCCACAGATCATGTAGCTGGTCCTGTCTATACGTCTGCATCATAATGATGGGAGACAGGGAGTGGCATCCTTTCCTATATGTGGGATGAACCTCATTTCCAACTAGGAAGACCCACTGCTTTAAATCATAGGAAGATAAAACAAAAAAGAGCTAACTTCCTTGTTTCTATGAAATATGCACTTTCATGTGCATTTTTATGTTTCTTTCTGGGTAATAATTTAGGAGGGAACCTTGGGAACAGAATACAGAAATAACAAATTATGGGCTATTAAGTGTGGTTAATTAGTTTTTTTTTTTTAATTTTTTATTTATTTCTAGGAGAGAGAGAGAGAGAGAGACAGCGTGAGCAGGGGAGGGTCAGAGAGAGAGGGAGTCACAGACTGAAACAGGCTCCAGGCTCCGAGCTGGCCGTCAGCACAGAGCCCGACGCGGGGCTCGAACCCACGAACCGTGAGATCATGACCTAAGCGAAAGTCGGACGCTTAACCGACTAAGCCACCCAGGCGCCCCGGTTAATTAGTTTTTTATAGCTTAGGTAGAGGCATGGCTGAGTTGCTCTGGCACACACAGTTACAGGTAAGAATGTGGGACTCCTTAAATATAACTCAGGGTCCTTCAGGAGGTAAAGGGAAGAGCAACTGAGTAATCCCAGCTTAGCTTTCAAAGCTGAAACCTCCACCAAGGCCGTACGTACCGCTGGTCAGAGTATGTTCTCTCACCAGCCTAATCACTCAGTGAAGAGGGACCTCTTACCTGCCATCTCCTCAGCTCTTTAAGTGTCGAGGTGGTCTGTGTGCAGTCTGGGCACACTACATCAGCCTCTGAGGTGGAACTCATACTTGTGCTCCAAGAAGTCTCCAAGTTGATTTTATCTGGCACTCAGGCTCCAAACAGCTACAAGTCCTTGCTCACTTCAGTAAATACCCATTTGAAAAAAGAAATCGAACAAAAAAATGTTGCTTGGATTCTTTGCTAAAAAAGCATGCAGAAATGCTCTGCTGCCTATTATCACATCCCTTTTCATCCTGAAGAGCTAATGTATAAAGCACTATGACCACTGAGTGGAAAGTCTTCCAAGTGTTATTTACAGTGGTAATATTTAAGACTCAATGGACACAGCACACAGAAAATATAATCTACCCCCAAATTTCTTGTTCCATAGTCAATATCAATTCAAATTTCTTGTCAGAGGTTTTTAGAATGTACTAGGTCATCCCATTTATTCTCCACTGAACTGATCATATAACTGTGGTCCTGCTCAGGAAGCTCAGCTGACATCCCTGGATTCACAAAAAAACTTGAATTCCTTAGTCTGGTATCTGCATGCTTCCCATTCTGACATTAACTGGGCTTTCCATTTCTATCTTGCCAAAGCCTGCATCCCAGCCACACCTAATTAGTCTTTACCCCATGTACTTTATTCTTCTTGTCTATCTCCTCTCTCTCAACTTTTATATTTGTATGATTGAGTGCCTGTCCTTGCTAGATCCGGTGGATACAAAAGGAGGAAAGACAGTAGGCTCAGTCCCTAGCCTTGGGGTCTTACAGTCTAGTGAATCCACGCATTATTCAAACCTTCACGGTAAACTGTGAGAAGAGTGATGAAGGAAAGAAAAGGAGGCTCCCAGCATCCACATCTGGGGTTTGTGCAGTCTGGGCATCAGGAAATCTTCCTTGAGAAGTATGAGTTCTGTGAAGAGAAACAGGGGTGGTAACTAGGCACCAACTAATGGGCAGGGAAAGCTGTGAGGAGGGCAGGCTCCAGGCCAGGTTAGCAAGAGCAAGGGCCCCTGAATGCAAGGCCATTTGAAGGGAGGCACCAAAAGGTCAGGGAGGCTAGAGTACAAAGGGCAAGGGAAGATGCAGATAAACTGAGTCTGAACTTAAAGAATGTGGTCTTCATCCCTAGAGCCATGGGAGGCCTTTGAAGGACTGTCAGTAGTAACATCAGAGAGTCTTTTATTATTATTTTTAAGTTTTATTTATTTTGAGAGAGAATCCCAAGCAGGCTCCTCACTGTCAGCGCAAAGCCTGAGGCAGGGCTCAAACTCAGGAACTGTGAGATCATGACTTGAGCCAAAGTCAGATGCTTGGCTGACTGAGCCACCCAGGTGCCCACCCCCCCCCCCAATTTTTAAAAGTAGACTCTGCACCCAATGTGGGGCCTGAGCTCTTGACCCCAAAATCAAGAGTCACATGTTCTACCAACTGGGCCAGTGAGATGCCCCATCAGATTTGTGGATTTTTAAAAATGTTTATTTTAGAGAGCAGGGATGGGAGGGAAGGGCAGTCTAAAGCAGGCTCCAGGACCTGAGCTGTTAGCACAGAGCTTGACGCAGGGCTCGAACTCATGAACTGTGAGATCATTACCTAAACCAAGATCAAGAGTTGGATGCTTAACTAACTGAACCACCCAGGTACCCCCATCAGAGCTGTGTTTTTAAAGGGTTTCTGGAAGAGGTTAAGGGCACTTGCAGGGGGATCAGGTGAAAAGGGAGAAGCAGTGTTCTGCTTTAGTGCTGAACACTAAAGAAAGTGTTCAGGATGCAGAGAGGGGAGAAGACAGATCTTTGTTCTGCACAGTGGGGAGGACAGTGGTGTTATCTAGTGAGGGTCTGTGAGCCCTGAGGAAGTTTGGGGGTCATTCTGAAGAAGGCTTTCCAAATGTAGTGCTCAAAGGGATGTCTGGGCTGCAGGTGGATGTGTGACTGAGAAAGAGTGATGGAACTGAAGCAGTGGATGGAAAGGAGCTTGCCCAGCCAGAAGAAATAGGAGGCAAAGACTAACCTACAGATCAAGAAGAGAGGCGCCTAAGTTGAGCTTCCAGCTCTTGGTTTCAGCTCAGGTCATGATCTCCTGGCTTGTGGAATCAAGCCTCATGTTGGGCTCCTTGCTGACAGTGCAGAGCCTGCTAGGAATTCTCTTTCCTTTTCCGCCTCTCTCTGCCCCTCCCCTGTGCACCTGCATGCTCTCTGCCTCTCTCAAAATAAACTTAAAAAAAAAAAAAAAAAAAAAGATCAGGAAGAAGAAATGGAACTGGCAAAGAGGGTCAAGAAGGAAAAGAATGAGGATATGGTGCTAAAAGAACAGGGAAGAAAGTATCTCAGAAAATACCAGACCTGAAAGGCAAGTGAGCCCCACAAATGGAAGGCGAAATGAGTGACAGAAAGGTTCGAAGTCTAGAAGGCAGAGCCCAGGGAGTCCCTGGAGCTGGAGCAAGTGAGACTGGAAGGTGGCTGGGGGTGAGGCGGCAGAGGAGGCCTGGAGGCTAGTGGAGCTGGATCAAGAAGGGCCTCAGTAGAGTTTGGATGTGATGCTGAGGCTCAGTAGAGGGTTGTTAAAGGTTTGAGCTGGTTTGTCTTTTAATTAGAAACAAAATGCATGCTCTTTCATAAATAAAATAAGAACCACCCTCCACCAAAACAAACTCTGTAGGCAGCATAGAAATGTAGGTATTAACAAGTGAAAGTTCTTCTGCTGAATCCAGTCCTCAGCTAGTACTTTGGTGTTATCATTCCGGACTTTCTGCCATTCATAAACATCTTCAGTTTTGTGAAAACAGGATCATGCTACATATAATTTTTGCAACTTCCCTTATTCAATCAGCAGTAATTTTTTCTTTTTTACAAATAGTTTATTGTCAAATTAGTTTCCACATAACACTCAGTGCTCATACCCATAAGTGTCCTCCTCTATGCCCATCCCCACCCCCCACATCCATCAGTCCTCAGTTTTTGTCAGCATTCAAGAGTCTCTCATGGTTTGCCTCTCTCCCTTTCCCCAACATTTTCCCCCTTCTTCTCCCCCTTGTTCCTCCGTCAAGTTCCTCCTAATCCTCCTATACGTGCAAACATATATTTGTCCTTCTCTGCCTGACTTATTTCGCTCAGCATAACACCCTCAAGGTCCATCCATGTTGCTACACATGGCCAGATTTCATTGTTTCTCATTGCCATGTAGTATTCCATGGTATAGATAAACCACATCTTCTTGATCCATTCATCTGTTGATGGACACTTAGGCTCTTTCCATGTTTCAATCAGCAGTAATCTTGAGTTTCCTTCCGGGTGGGTACATGCAGTTATGCACCACTGGCTAACCACAGCCTGGATACAACTGTGGTTACTGCTGCAGTGTAACAAAATGCCACCAAATTAGTAGCTTAAAATGATACAAATTTATTATCTCACAGTTTCCATGGGTCAGGAGGCTGGCACAGAGTGGCTGGTCCTCTGCTCAGGGTCTCCCTGGGGTTGCTCTCTCATCTGAGACTTAGGGTTCTCTTCCAACTTTCACATTATTGGCAGAATTCACCTCCTTACAGTTTTAGGACTGGGGTTCATTTCCTTGCTGGCTTCAGTCAGGGCCACCCTCAGCTCCTAGAGGTTTCTTTCATCTTCAGAGGCAATAATACCTCAAGCTTCCTACTTCTTTTCTGAAGAACGGAGTTCTTTTGGAGGAGTCACGTGATTAGGTCAAGGCTACTCAGGACAGCCGCTCTTTCTTAAGGTTTGCTGTGCCATCTGACAAGCTACTCATGGGAATAGAATCCATGCCATCACAAGTTTCATCCACACTCAAGGTCACTGGGACTTCACCTTAGAATTTTGCTAACCACAATACCATTCAATTGCCTTCCAATACGTGTTCCATATTTTGCTTTCCGTAAACAGCTCTGATTAGTTTTTGCATATATTTCGTATGCTTTGTAAACATTTTTGTCGGGTTTTAAAAAGTGATATTTCTGGGTTGAACAATAATCACACTATAGTTTATTTTTTTTAATTTATGTTATTTTTGAGAGAGAAAGAGAGAGCTTATGCGCACAAGTGAGGAAGAGGCAGAGAGAGAGGGAGACAAAATTAAAAAAAAAATCTTTTTAACGTTTATTTTTGAGATATGGAGAGAGTCAGAGTATGAGTAGGGGAGGGGCAGAGAGAGAGGGAGACACAGAATCCCAAACAGGCTCCACGCTCTGAACTGTCAGCACAGAGCCTGATGCAAGGCTCAAACCCACAAACTGAGATAATGACTTGAGCTGAATTCAGATGCTTAACTGACTGAGCCACCCAGGTGCCCCTAGATTTACAGAAAAATTGAGCAGATAGTACAGAGCTCTCATGTATCCTGCACCTAGTTTCCCCTGTTGTTAACATTTTCTATTAACATGGTGACACACTTTAACTACAGTCCAAAGTTTATTCGGATGTCCTTAGTTTTCACCTAATGTTCTTTTTCTGTCCCAGGATCCCATGGAGGATATCACCTTATGTTCAGTCATCACATCTCTTTAAGCTCTTCTTGGCTTTTCATGTTTCTTAGACTTTCCTTGTTTTTGATGACTTTGACATGTTTGAGGTACTGGTCAGTATTTTTTTTTTTAATATTTTTATTTATTTCTAGGAGAGAGAAAGAGAGACAGCGTGAGCAGGGGAGGGTCAGAGAGAGAGGGAGTCTCACAGACTCTGAAACAGGCTCCAGGCTCTGAGCTGGCAGTCAGCACAGAGCCTGACGTGGGGCTCGAACCCACAAACCATGAGATCACAACCTAAGCGAAAGTTGGACGCTTAACCGACTAAGCCACCCAGGCGCCCCGGTACTGGTCAGTATTTTGTAGAATGTCCCTCAGTTAGGATTTGTCTGATGTTTTTCTCATGCTTAGACTAGGGTTTTTAGGAGAAAGAACACAGAAATAAAGTGCCATTCTCATGACAGCTACTCAAGGGTACATGCTGTAACATGTCACTATTGATGTTGAGCTTGGACACCTGGCTGAGGCAACGTTTGTCAAGTTTCTCCACTGCAAAGTGTCTCTTTTTCTCCCTTTCCATACTTCCAGTGTTGGAAGGAAATCACTATGTGCAGGAAGTTATGGTCTGCCTCACTGAGAGTGAAGCATCTACACAGAGTTCTGCATAGGGGATTTGTCTAGTCTTCTCTATTTGTTTATACAGTCATTGATTAATATCAGTATGGGCTCATGGATATTTACTTTATACTTCATACTCCTTTAGGGCTGACATAAAGTTTATTCACCTGCTTGGGTACTATTAGGCTTCTGCATTGATGGATTATAATATTTCTACATGTGACAATCTCTACAGTCTCTTTGACATTCTATGGTGTAGTAATAACCTTTCTAATCCTTATGGCACATTTAATTCCCTACTTTATTTTTGTTATTTCAATTGTTCCAGTTTTGGCCACTGGGAGCTTTTCCAGTTGGCTCCTGTGCCCTTTGGCATATGCCATCTTTGTTCGTTTTTTTTTTTGTTTGTTTTGTCTGATGAGTACTTCCTTACTTTCTGCCTTATAAAAGGCTCATCTTGGGGCGCCTGGGTGGCTTAGTCGGTTAAGCGTCCAACTTTCGCTTAGGTCATGATCTCGCGGTTCGTGGGTTCGAGCCCCGCGTCGGGCTCTGTGCTGACTGCTACCTCAGAGCCTGGAGCCTGTTTCAGTCTGTGAGACTCCCTCTCTCTCTGACCCTCCCCTGCTCACGCGCTCTCTCTCTCTCTCTCCTAGAAATAAATAAAACATTAAAAAATTTTTTTAAAAAGTTTAAAAAATTAAAAAAAAAAAAATAAAAGGCTCATCTTATATATTTCCTATCCCAGTCCTAGAATCAGCCATTTCTCCAAGATGCCCTGGTTCCTTTTATTAGAGAACAGAATTAAAACCAAACTCTAGGGGCTCTGGCTGGCTCAGTAAGGAGAGCATGCAACTCTTGATCTTGTGGTTGTGAGTTCAAGCCCGATGTTGGCCACAGAGCTTTAAAAAAGGAAAAAAGTTGGGGCACCAGGGTGGCCTAGTTAAGCATCAACTCTTGATTTTGGCTCAGGTCATGATCTCACCGGCTGGTGGGATGGAGCTGACAGCGGTGGAGCCTGCTTGAAATTCAATTCTCTCCCTTTCTCTCCCTCTGTCCCTCCTCTACTTACTCTTACTTGCTCTCAAAATAAATAAAACATTAAAAATAAAAGGAAACCAAGATCTGAGCATTAGATGTGCTCAATGCTACTGGAGTGTCATTGCTGTTTGGTCCTCTCAGCAGATCTAGGAAATACATATATGTATACTAGCCCATATATATATACATTTATTTACAAATATTTCTATATCCAACAATTTCTACTGTCTCTTAATATTCCTTTGGTGTAGTATGTCATAATTCTGTTAGAAAATTTAGTTCCCTAAGTGATCATAGTTTTTTCTGAGACAAAGTGTACATTATCATCCATCATTGTGAAAGCCTACCAGTATCCAAACATGCAATTACCTCTTATGTCAGCCCTAAAGGTATAGTATGTGGTTTGACTTTGTGGAAGTAAAGGCTTCCCTGTTTCCTAAGACCCCTGGATTTCTTCCCTTTTCTACCATGTAAGAGAGCCACTTAGCACAAGTCACAGAAGTATGTGCTGGGAGAAAAAAAGATAAGAGGGTGGATGTCTGGGTGGTTTAGTCGGTAAAGTGTCTGACTCCTGATCTCAGCTCAAGTCTTGATCTCTCATGGTCATGAGTTCAAGCCCCACTTAGGCTCCAAGCTGAGTGTGAAGACTACTCTAAAAAAAAAAAAGGGAAGAAACAGATGCTAGGAGCTATCAGAAACCTTAAGAGAAAGGTTTCTTGGTCTGGTACATGCTCCACTTTGAAGAACTGAGGGCTTGGGACTGTTTCTACAGTCCACAGTGGAACCAGAAACCCAGCCTGGGATGGGGTGGCAGTGGGGCAGAGTAGGCACACAAAGGGGAGGGAAACTTGGAAGAGAAAGGAGTATCTAGGAATCCTTTGAAGGTGACTCTAGGGAGAAACTAAAAATTAATCAAATGAGGAAGTGAAGAAACAGTTTTACCTCTAGCTGGGATCCATGAGTGCTAGAGATTGGCTGTAAGAAGGCTCTTTTCTTTCTGGCGATGAACAGTTTCTTCTAGATGTGACAGGGAAACATGTCAGGCTTACAATTCCATTCTGCAATGTCTTAGATAATGAACCTCTACCTGTGTCTGAAAGTAGAATTTTGACATAAAAAATTATTTCTTCAATTTTCAGAGTTTTATCTGGGTTTCTTTCTTTCTTTTAATGTTTTATTTATTTCTGAGAGAGAGAGAGACAGCGTGAGCAGGGGAGGATCAGAGAGAGAGAGGGAGATACAGAATCTGAAACAGGTTCTAGGCTCTGAGCTGGCAATCGGCACAGAGCCCGATGCAGATCCCACGAACCGTGAGATCATGACCTGAGCCGAAGTCAGACGCTTAACCAACTGAGCCATCCAGGTACCCCACTTAAATATTTTTAAGTGGTTTGTTTGGGGCACCTGACTGGCTCAGTTGATGGCGAATGTGACCTTGATGTTGTAAATTTGAGTGCCATGTTGTGAAGATTACATAAAAATAAAATCTTAACCAAAAAAATAGTTTTACTGTCCACGAATATATTTCAGTAAGCATTAAAAACCTGATTATTTTTTTATTTTAAAATGTGTTTCTTAGGTATTTTAGTTTTTAGTGATATTGTAAACGAGATTTTCTTCCTGTTATATCTGTAACTGGTTGTTGCTAATACATAGGAAAACTATATTTATCTTATTTCTAACTTCTTGTTAAATCTTACTAGTTTTTAAAATGTGTTTATTATTTGTTTTTGAGAGATAGAGACAGACAGACAGAGTGCAATTGGGGAAGGGGCAGAAAGAGGAGGAGACAGATTCTGAAGAAGGCTCCAGGCTCTTAGCTGTCAGCACAGAGTCCATCATGGGGCTTGAACTCACAAACTGTGAGATCATGATCTGAGCTGAAGTCAGACACTTAACTGACTGAGCCACCCAGGCACCCCTAAATCTTATTAGTTCTAAAGATTGTTTTTACTCAGTTTCCTTGGACTCCTATTTAGATAACTGTCACCTGCAAATATTACGGCTTTTCCTAATATTTAGACCTCATTTCTTTTTCTCATCCCTAGATCTTAGAATCTAAAACAATGTTAAAAGAACAGCAATAGCAAGCACCTTTATTTCATTATTCACTAACCTGATTAAAAGTCCCTCTATTGTTTTCTATAAGATTTGCTAATGATTCATGAAAAATATTTTTTTATCAACTCATTAAGTTTCTATTATTAGGATGCTGTATACATACATACTTACACATATACATACTTATATACATATATTTTTATTATTATTATTTTTTAACCAAGAATGGCAGCTGAGGTGCCTCAGGAGAGGAGTATTCTGTAGGGGCACTGAACTCTAGTATGGTTGTACCATTAATCACTGGCTTTGAGGATGACATGGCCTCTACTAGGCCTCAGTTTCCTCATCCACTGTGTGCCAGGCACCATTATCTCACAAAACAAAGTGAGTGTTGATATTTATCATCACTGAAGGGCTTCAGGCAAAGGAATTCAATGATCAGATTTGTGCTTCAGAAAAATCATTCAGACTACAGTATGAAAAATGGTTGGCTCTTTCTTCTCATCCATATTTGTCAAAAATCTTACTAATCTTTCAAGACTTGATCCAAATTTTCCTTCTTCCACGAGTCCCTTCTCCATCATTCCCAACCCTCTTAGTCAGAATTCTTCTCTGTTTCACCCTATAAAGCCCAAAACTACTTAGTGGAAGTGCCAAAGGGCAGGCCACCCAAAGAAGGGCCACTTTGGCATGAAGGTTACTTTGAGTTAAAAAGCAATCAAAACCTAGCAGATTCAGGAAAAACTCTTTACCTCCCCCCTCAACTGCCTAAAAAGAATTTAGATAGAGGACTTGCTCTGGGAAGAGAGTTATTACCATAGACAACTACATTATGATATGAACAAGGTATGGCAGACAGGGAGGAACGCAGCAAGGCCTATTTGATCAGTGTCCTTTGTGTCTTATTGTTTCCCAATGTTTCCCAGTGGCCCAGAAAACATTTGTTTATCAAACATTTACTCTTTTTCATCTTCCTGTGAATTACATTCCTTCCATGTGAAGTCCCAGGCCCCTGCCCTTTTATCCTTAGTTCAAAATGACATATATATCTGATTTTGCCTGATTGTCCCTGGAATTTTCCATCTGTGTGGATTCCCAGTACATGTGAAATTAAATTTTATTTTCTCTTGTTAATCTGTCTCATATCAATTTGATTTTTAGTCCAGCTAGAAGGACCTTGAAGGGCAGAGGAAATTCTGCCTCTCTGACAATTGCAAACCTCTTGAAACTGGGAATTTCATTTTCATCCTCACATGCTCCATATGGACACACTTATAGTTTTTAATAAATAAGTGTTCGCACAATTATCCATGCACTACAAAACCATTTTAGTGGGACAAAAGAAGAAAGAAGTGAGAGCCACTCAATACTTGTTTGGGATTCAAGCCTTCTTTTGATATGGAGTTTATCCTCAGTCCTCAAGATGTATATAATTGAGCACTGCAGGAAGTATTTTTCACTAGCTCTGAAAGGTTCCAAACTGCCTGGAGTGCTGATGTCCAGGACACAGGCCCTGAGGCCAGTCTGGTTTACTGTCACAAGGCTTTAACATTATCTTAATAGTATTTTAATAGTATCTTAAGCCTGGCAGCTTCCTTGTCACCATGCATAATACATTGAAAGGTTCACTTTCAATGGACTACTGATGTACCTGAATGAGTGACAGTGACTTGTTTTTTAATTTTCTTTTGAAAGTTTTACCCATTAATTTTTCCCAAGATCTATGCAATTAGTATTAAAATACTTGTACTGAATACCTTTTGCAGCTTGAAGATCAGTTCTCCTCCTTTTCATAATTTAAAATAACTTTTAGGAAAAAAGAGTCACATTTACAAAGTATCTATTATCATCTAAGTTAAGACTGGAAATTTTCTGTAACTTCTATAGAGCCTGTTACCAGTACAATGGGCCTAAATAATCCAGAGATTTCCCAAAAAAGAATTTCACTGGGTACTTTAAAAATTATTGATACTTACCTGTCAGGGGAGATACCATGATCAAGAAGGTGGTTTTCCCAGGGCGAGGGTTATCTATTGCACTCGGAATGTGCTGACCCCTGCACATTTCCCCAAATGTGGGAAATTCGATTGCATAATTTGTGGTGGTGGGGGACTGTGTTCGCATTTTCTCCTGAAAAAAAAAAATTCTGAAAACATGTACTGCCTCTAGGAGTGTGGTAGGGACAAGATTGACTGAGTAGGGCCATGAAATAACTCTCTGGGATGATAGGTATATTTTATGATTCATTATAGAATACCTATGTGAATATGATTCACAAAATGGGTGTCAAAATTCATCAAATGGTGCAATTATGATTTGTCCACCTCACTGGATGTGATTTTTTTTTTTTTTAATTAATGAACAGCAGTCCTTGTCTTCTACAGAGCTCATTCTCCTGACTTGACTAATTTTTTTAAAGACTTAATTTTGGGGGAGGGGGCAGTAATGTTAGGTTCACAGCAAAACTGAAAGGCAGATACAGAGATTTCCCATATATCCCTTGCCCCTACACATGTATAGCCTCCCCTATTATCAATATCAATCACCAGAATTATGCATTTGTTATAACTGATGAATCTACGTTGACACATCATAAATACCCGAAGTCTGTGGTTTACATTAGGGTTTACTATTGGTTTTTTATATTCTATGGGTTTGGATAAATGTGCAATGACATGTATTCACCATTATAGTATCATGCAGAATATTTTCACTGCTCTAAAAAAACCTCTGTGCTCCACCTATTCACCATCCTACTCCCACTCCCACCCCTCTGGCAAACTTTTTACTGTCTTCATAGTTTTGCCTTTTCCAGCAAGCCATATAGCTGAAATCATATAGTATGAAGTTTTTATGCATTTAAGTTTCCTCCATGTCTTTTCATGGCTTGATAACTCATTTCATTTTAGTGTTAAGAAATATTCCATTATCTGGATATACTGTAGTTCATTTATCCATTCACCTACTAAATGGCATCTTGGGTGCTTCCAAGTCTTGTCGATTATGAATAAAGCTGCTGTAAACATCTATGTGCAGGTTTTTGTGTGAACATAAGTTTTCAAGTCTTTGAGTAAACTGTATATGAATTTTACTTTCAAAAAAAACCCCTATAAGCAAATGTTAAGCTCTAGTTAAGTACACGCATGAATTGTTGAGGGGTGAAGTATATTTATGTCTGCAACTTACTTTGAAATATATAAAAAATAAGATGATTAATCGAATGGATAGAGGGATTGATAAGTAGATACATATATGTAATAAAGCAACAATAGTAAAATGTAGATCATAAAATCTAGATAGTGAGTACATGGGTATTTGGTATAAAATTTTTCAACTTTCCTGTATGTTTGAAATTTTTCATAATAAAATATTAGAAAAAATTATTCTTAAGTATATGTCCCACTCTCTCACATTAGATACATTTCAGAAAGTCAGTCAGTATCTTGCTAACAGTCATCTGGCTGTACGCAGCAGCTCTAAACTGTAACTAAAAACACACTAAGAAAGCAGGGGCATGCCAGTCAAGGACCTGACAGCAGCCCTGACACTGGAGAGGACAATAATGAGAACTGGTATGAGATAGCTGAGGTTATCCAGTCATTGCCTAAGGTGCTTGCCATTTGGTCCCAGGGGTGACTTTTTAGTTCAAAGATAAAACAAAGTCTTATTCTAGAAGCAAATTATGATAATTAACCTAAACGGTAGAGTGATCAAGGTTACCTTGAAATGGAGCTCAGCTCCTACCGTGCTCATGTGTCCTAGTGCTTTCATCCCTCTGCCTGCTGGAATATGGCCTCCACTAGAGAGGGGAAGGGTGAGAAAAAAAAAGTCTCCACAGCTACTGATCCTAGAAGATTTAAGGGAGGCAGGGAAGAGAACTGTGAAAAATGAGAACGATACTAACAAAGCTGTATAATAAACAGTAGCTAACGTGAAACCCATTCTAAACTTGGGCATTTCACTTGTCTTCTCACAGCACGCTAAAGAGGCAGCATAGGTGTGCAGGTCAGAGCAACAGTTCCCAATATGTAGTCATGGGGCACTCTAGGGGGCTCAGAGACTCTTTCAGAGGATCATGAGGTCAAAACTATTATCATAAGCTGTTATTTGTCTTTTTACTCATTTTCTCCAATATGTGTACAGAAGAGTTTCCAAAAGGCTGCATGACATGGTATTTTAACAAATTAGATGCAGAAGGAGGTTTGAGAATCAGCTCTTTTTTAAGCCAGACATTAAATAAATTTGCAAACATGTAAAATAATGCCACTTCTATAATTTTTTTGTTTTAGGAAATAGTCATTTCTTGTAATGATATTATTTAATATGTAATGACTTACTTAAAATGAGTTAGTAATACTTAAAATTTCTCCATTTCAATTTCAAATATGGTAAGATTTTATAGATATAACTCACATAAAGGCTCTCTGGGGGTCCTCAGTAATTTTTTTATTTAAAATTATTTTTTTACTAAGGCATAATATACATACAGAAAGCACACAAACTAAACATGCAGCTTAATTTTCATATACATATATAAAACCTCCATGTAGTTCAAGATATAAGCCATTTCCATCACCCTGGAAGGATTCATTGTGCCTCATTTAATCACTACCTAATCCACAGAGGTAACCATTATTCTATCATCATAGATTAGAGTTTTTTTATGTTTATTTTTTATTTTTAAGAGGGGGGAGGGGCAGAGACAGATGGGGACAAGATCTGAAGTGGGCTCTGTGCTGATATCAGAGAGCTCTATGTGGAATTAGAACCTACAAATTGTGAGATCATGACCTGGGCTGAAGTCAGATGCTTAACTGACTGAGCCACCCAGGGGCCCTAATCATCATAGATCAGTTTCACTTGTTCCTAAAATTTATATGAATGGAATCATATAGCATGTATTCTTTTGTGACCGGCTCTTTTCTCTCAGCACAGTTTTTGAGATTCATAATGTCATTCTGTATATTCACAGTCTTTTCATTTTTATTAATGCTGATAGTATTCCAGCAACATTCCAGCAGTATTCAGTGGATATACGAACTACTTTTTCTTGAGCATATGTCAGGATGTAGAATTGTTACGTCTTGAGCATATGTCTCGCAGCAGGTGTATGTTTGGATTTATTAGAAATTGCCAAATAATGTATGAGAGTTCCAGTTACTCCATATCCTCAGTGACATTTGGTAATTTCAGTTTAACATGTTTTTATCCATTCTGCTGACTGTGTTACTATGGTTTTAATTTGCATTTCTTTGATGTTATTCTGATTACCTTTAAATATGTTAATTGGCCACTGAATGGCCTCTTTCATGAAATGCTTGTTAAATCTTTTGCTCATTTTATTTAAAAAAGTTTTATGTTTTTTATTTATATTTTTTTGAGAGTGCGAGGATGGGAGAGACAGAATCTCAAGACAGGCTGAGCTAGCTGTCAGCACAGAGCCTGACACAGGGTTTGAACCCACGAACCGTGAGATCATGACCTGAGCAGAAGTGAGATCATGACCTGAGCCGAAGTTGAAGGGTTAACCGACTGAGCCACCCAGGTGCCCCTCTTTTGCTCATTTTAAAACTGAATGTCTTTTGCTTATTGTAGTTCTTCATATATTCTGTGTACGAGTTCTCCAGTCTACAACTTGCTTATTTACTTTCTTAATGTTTTTTATGATCAGATGTTCTTAATTTTAATTAAATCCAAAATGTATCAATTTCCCTTTTTTAGTTTAGTTCATTTTGTGACCAGATTAAGAAATCTTTACCTACCCTAATATTAAGAAAATATTCTCCTATGCTTTTATTTGGAAGTTGGATTGTTTTGGGGATGTGTGAGGTGCCTGGCTGGCTCAGTCAGTAGAGCATGTGACTATTGATCTCAGGGTCATGAGTCTAAGCCCCATATGGAGCCTACTTAAAAAATACAATAAAATTTGGAAGTTGAATTGTTTTAGCTTTTGAATTTAATCTATGATATGCTTATATAACAAATTTTGTGTATAGAGAGTCAGGTTTCATTTTTCCCCAAATATATCCAGTTGTTCAAACACCACTCCCCTATGTAATTACAGTGGCACTTCTGATGTAACTCAAGAAAGCATACATCTGTGAGTCTATTTATAGACTATTCTGTTCCAGTGGTGTATCTGACCCTCTCTCCTCCAAAAGTACTCTGTATTAACTACTGTAGTTTTATAGTAAATCATGAAATACACTGGTTAAGTCCTCCAACTTTGAAAATCAGTAATTTTTTAATTTAAGAATGTTTTTCTTGAACGTGAGACAGGAAACTATCAACACCCTAGAGGAGAAAGCAGGAAACAACCTCCTTGACCTCCACCGCAGCAACTTCTTACTTGACACATCCCCAAAAGCAAAGGAAACAAGAGCAAAAATAAATGATTGGGACCTCATCAAGATTAAAAGCTTCTGCACAGCAAAGGAAACAACCCACAAAACTAATAGGCAACCAACGGAATGGGAAAAGATAGTTGCAAATGACATATCAGATTAAGGGTTAATATCCAGAATCTGTAAGGAACTCACCAAACTCCACACCCGAAAAACAAACAACCCAGTGAAGAAATGGGCAGAAGATATGAACAGACACTTCTCCAAAGAGGACAGCCAGATGGCCAACAGACACATGAAACGATGCTCAGCCTCCCTCCTCATCAGGGAAATACAAATCAAAACCACACTGAGATACCACCTCATGCCAGTCAGAGTGGCTAAAACTAGCAAATCAGAGAACTCTAAATGCTGGCGAGGATGTGGAGAAATGGGCACCCTCCTACACTGTTGGTGGGAATGTAAACTGGTACAGCCCCTCTGGAAAACAGTGTGGAGGTTCCTCAGGAAACTAACAATAGAACTCCCCTATGACCCAGCAATAGCACTGCTAGGAATTTACCCAAGGGATACAGAAATGCTGATGCATAGGAGCACATGTACCCCAAGGTTCATAGCAGCAATCTCCACAATAGCTAAAACATGGAAAGAGCCTAAGTGTCCATCAACAGATGAATGGATCAAGAAGATGTGGTTTATCTATACCATGGAATATACATGGCAATGAGAAACAATGAAATCTGGCCATGTGTAGCAACATGGATGGACCTTGAGGGTGTTATGCTGAGCGAAATAAGTCAGGCAGAGAAGGACAAATATCATATGTGTGCACGTATAGGAGGATTAGGAGGAACTTAACGGAGGAACAAGGGGGAGAAGAAGGGCGGAAATGGTGGGGAAAGGGAGAGAGGCAAACCATGAGAGACTCTTGAATGCTGACAAAAACTGAGGACTGATGGATGTGGGGGAGGGGAGGGATGGGCATGGAGGAGGGCACTTGTGGGGATGAGCACTGGGTGTTATGTGGAAACTAATTTGACAATAAACTATTTGTAAAAATAAATAAATAAAAATAAAAATAAAAATGTTTTTCTTGGGGTACCTGGGTAGATCACTGGTTAAGTGTCTGATTCTTGATTTCAGCTCAGGTCATGATCTCACAGTTTATAAGTTCGAGCCCTGTGGTGAGCTCTGTGTCAACAATGTGGGGCCTGTTTGGGATTCTCTCTCTCTCCCCTTCTCTCTGTCCCTTCCCTGTGTGCACGCATGTGCTCTCTCTGTCTCAAATAAGAGAAACCTAAACATTATTTTTTCCTTATCAAGATTTCTTGGATATTCTAGGTCCTTTGTCTAGATACATTTTGGCTCAATCATTTTTCAGAACAAAGGGGTCCTGACACCAAAAAGTTTGAGAGCTATTAAAGTGTGGGCTAAAACTATAAAAATTTTAGAAGAAAACAAGAAAAAGATTTCTGATTCTGTGTTAGGCAAAGTCTTCTTAGGAGACAAAACCACAAACCATTAAAAAATTGATAAACTGTCTAAAAACTAGAGAGCATTTGTAAAAGATGAAGATATGTAGATATGAAAATGAAAAGACAAGATATAGACTGGGAAATAATAATCGCAAAGCATATTTAGGATAGAGGACATGTATCCAGAACATATGAGGAACTATTAAAATTCCATAAAAAGATGAACAGCCCAATTTAAAAATGGATGAAAGATGTGAACTACACCAAAGAAGATATTAAAATGGCAAATAAGCATAACATGCTCAGCATTATTAGTCATTAGGGAAATGTGAACTAAAAGCACAGAGTTACTACTACTCACCTAGTAAATGGCCTAAGTTTTAGAAGATTGACAATGCTAAGTGGTGGTGAGGATGAAAAACAACTGGAAATCTCACACTTTGGTAGAAATGCAAAAATGGCAAAACTGTTTGGAAAAACATTAGGGAATTTTCTATAAACATACTTACCATGTGACATAGCAATCCTGTTTTTAGGTATCTACTCAAAAGAAACAAAAACATATGTCCATACAAACACCTGAATGCAAATGTTCATAGCAGCTAAATTCACATAATAGCCCCAAACTGAAAACAATCCAAATGTTCAACAACTAGTGAATGGAAAAACAAACTGTAATGTCCCCATACAATGGAATATTACTAGCTAATAAAAAGGAACAAACTACTGGTACATGCAACAATATGGGATCATCACAAAAGCACTGTGATAGATTTAAAAAAAAAGCCTACACAAAAGAATACCATATAATTCCATTTACATGACATTTTGGAAAAGGCAAAATTATAGGAACAGAAAACAAATCAGTGGTTGCCAGGAACATGGGATGGAGAGAGTGAGGAGACTTCCCTGAAATGGAGCATGAGGAAACTTTTAGGGTAAAGGCAATGTTTTATATCTTGGTGTGATAAACATTTGTCAAAACTCACAGAACTGTATACTTACAGAGAGTGAATTTTGTTGTATATAAATTAAACGTCAACAAATCTTTTAAAAATAAATTAATTTCAAGAATTAAAATGAAACACACAATAAAGTATTCCCTATATGGGTGCTTGGCGGGTTCAGTCAGAGTAAGTGACTCTTGATCTTGGGGTCATGAGTTCAAGCCCCATGTTGGGTGTGGAGATTAAAAATAAAATCTTAAAAAATTATTTTAAGTATAGCCTGATATAGAATGCAAAGTATAAGATACAGAATATATATTGGGTGAAATAAATTGGAAGCAATAAGAAAGAAAATAATATCTTCTAGGTAAATGATTTTCTCTTTTTTTTGTTTGTTTATTTATTTTTTTAGAGAAAGAGAGACAGAGTATGAACAGGAGAGGGGCAGAAAAAGAGGGAGACACAGAATCCAAAGCAGGCTCCAGGTTCCACACTATCAGCACATAGCCCAATTCGGGACTCAAACTCACGAACGGTGAGATCATGACCTGAGCTGAAGTCGGACGTTTAACCGACTGAGCCACCCAGGTGCCCCTAGATAAATGATTTCTACCACTCAGATTTAGAAGGCTGGAGAGGGCCAAGGTTAAAGCCCAAGGCACAATCTTAATTATGTATGAGCTTTTGTACTTTCCTAGCACTTAGACATGTGGCCTTATTGCATCAGTGGGTATAACAGATTGTCTAGTTCAATATGAATTTCCCCAAGACCATTCCCAGTTTCAATAATGTATTGGGGGGTGCCTGGGTGGCTCAGTCAGTTAAGCATCCGACTTGGGCTCAGGTCATGATCTATCTCACAGTTGGTGGGTTCAAGCCCTGCATTGGGCTCTATGCTGATAGTTCAGAGCCTGGAGCCTGCTTCGGATTCTGTGTCTCCCTCTCTCTCTCTGCCCCTCCCCAGCTTGTGCTCTCTGTCTCTCAAAAGTAAATTAAAATGTTAAAAAAATTATTTAAAAAATAATGTACTGGAATGACATATTGAACTCAGAAAAACAGTGATACTCGTGGTTATGGTTTATTACAGTGAAAGGATAGAGATTATAATCAACAAAGAGAAAAGGCACATAGGGCCAAGTTCAGGAGAAACCAGGGCAGGCTTCCGGCTGTACTCTGCCAGTCTCACAGATAGCATTTAATTCTTCCAATTCTTCACATGCAAAGGGTTGCCAATCAGGGTGGCTCACCTAAGTCTTCGTGTCTAGAATTAAAAAAAATTTTTTTGTGTATCTAGAATTTTTATTAGGTAGTTACACAGGCATGCCTTACCTAACCTTACCTAACAGTCTCCAGCCCCACATAGGTCAAACTGTGTGTGTGGTCAAACATAATATGACCCAGGGTCTTAGGTGTACAGAAACAAGTGTTCACCATAAGTCACACTGTTAGCATGATCTATCTGGTGAAACAGACGCAATGTGGCTCAAGGCTTCAGGTGTACAAAAACACTCTCATCAGGCAAGACATTCCAAAAGCTGAGAGATGACATACCAGCAGCTGGTCAAGAGTCCATCCTTTCTTTGGAATGAGTAGGACTAGAGTAATGCATGCCTGCTGAGTTTACACTCAAGGAATGAACTATATCAAGATTTTTAAATCGGAGTCCATGGATAGGATTTATGAGTATACATAGAACTCTCCTAAAATTTGTATTTTGTATTTTATGTATGTATATATGTAAGTACGTATTTTTTCCTAGAAGGAAGTTTGTTTTTATCAAATTACCAGAGAACCCACAATTTAAAAAGTTTAAGAATCTGGAGTGATATCAGCAAGAAGGTGGAATAGGATGCCCCAGATCTTTTTCTCCAACAGAGATACTGATTTAAAAATAATCCATGGTCCAGAAAGCCTTTTTGAGAACTCCAGAAACTGGTTAAAAAGTCAGAGTACCCCAAGCAAGCACAAAGCCAAGCGCTGAACTGACATGGGTAAGAAAAACCCATTACATTTTACCAGTAATAGCCCTTACTCCAAGCCAACATAGCATGGTGTGATCAGGAGAAAATGCCCAACTTGCAGCTTTTTCTTTGGGAGGGAAAGGGATGAGTGGAACATATGTTCAACATTCTGGCTTTTGAGGGTTTGCCTGTGGGACAGGTTTCTGTCTTGCCAGACTTCGGATGCCTGGGGGCCACTGAGAACAAAGCAGAACTCAGTGGCTTGTTGCAGCACCGAGTATCTGCAGTACCACAGAGAGACACCAGAGAGAGCAAGGAATGATAAACTGCTGAAAAAGAAACCAGTAAATCTCTCTAATTGGGAAATTACATGCACAAGTTCAGAGAAGATGAATCCCCAGAAAAGGATTGTAACAAACCCCCTACAATCTCTACTTGAGCTGATTGGTAAAGGTCTTCCCCTATATCAAACCAGTCCATAAGACTGGAAGAGGTGGTTGTTTATTTCAAATACTCAAATCCTAGCAAAAAAATTTACAAGACATACAAAGAAACAGGGAAGTGTGGCCTAATCAGAGGAACAAAATAAGTCTCCAGAACCAACCCTAAATAAATAGAGATCCATTAATTACTTGATAAAGAATTCAAGAATCTTAAGGAGCTGAATGGATTACAAGAGAACACAGATAATGAAATAAAATCAGAAAAATGATGAACAAGATGAGAACGAAGAAATACAAATTATATAAAAAGAACCAAACAGAAATTCTGGAACAAAAGAATGAGTGAAATAAAAAGTTTGCTAGAGGAGTTCAACAGCAGACATGGTCAATAAGAAGAAAGAATCAGTGAATTTGAAATTATTGAGTCAGAGGAACAATTTTTTCTTTTCCTTTTTTAGTTAAAGAGGACAAGAAAGTAAAAAACGACCTAGGGGATTCACGGAACACCAACAAGCAGGGTAATGTATGCATTATGGGAAATCCCCAAAGAAGAGAGAAAAAGGGGCAGAGAGTTTATTTAAAGAAATAATGTCTGGAAACTTCCTGAATCTGAGAAAGGAAATATACACCCAAATTTATGAAGTTCAAAGGACTCCAACAAAGAACCCACAGAGGTCCACACAAAGAAACATGATAATGAAACAGTCCAAAGTCAAAGACAAGGAAAAAAATCTTGAATGCAGCAAGAGAAAATCACAAACAAGGATGCTCCCTTAGGAGTATCAGATTTCTCAGCAAAGACTTGCAGGCCAGAAGGGTGTGGAGAGATATACTCAAAGTATTGAAAGAAAGCAACTGCCAATTTAGAATACTATATCTGACAAAACTCTCAAAAGTTTAGTAGAAATAAGTATCTTTCCTGATAAATAAAAACTAAAGAAATTCATCACCACTAGATCTGCCTTAAAAGAAATACTAAAGGGAGTCCTTCAAGTTAAAAAAAAGGATGTGAGACAGCAAAATAAAAACATACAAAAATGTACAAAATGTAAAATGTAAAGCTCTCCAGTAGAGGTAAATAAATAGACAAATACAGATCCTGTAATACTGTAATGGTAGTATATAATTCACTTTTAATTCTGATACATAATTTAAAAGATGAATACATAAAATATAACTATAACTATAAAACTATGTTAATGGGCATAAAATAGAAAAATGTAATTGACAATATCAAAAACAAAAAATGGGGAGGGAGATGTAAAGGAATAGAACTTTGGTACATGACTGTAGTTAAGTTGTTATCAGTTTATATTTTTTTTATGTTTTTATTTTGAGAGAGAGACAGACAGAGCATGAGCGGGGGAGGGGCAGGGAGAGGGTGACACAGAATCTGAAGCAGGCTCCAGGCTCTGAGCTGTCAGCATAGAGCCTGATGTGGGACTTGAACTCATGAACCAGAAGATCATGACCTCACCTGAAGTCAGATGTTTAACAGATTGAGCCACCTAGGCACCCTGAGTTGTTATCAGTTTAAAATAGATTATTATAAGAAGATTTCTGTAATCCCCAGGGTCACCACAAAGAAAATACCTATAGAAAATACACAAAAAAATGATAAAGGAATCAAAGCATATCACTATAAAAAAAATTAGTGAAACACAATAGAAGGCAGCAAGAGAAGATGGGCATATAATCACAAGGCATATAGAAGACAATTAACCAAATGACAATAAGTCCTGCCCTATCAGTAATTACTTTAAATATAAACAGATCAAACTCCTCACTAAATTAATAAGACAAATTGAAGACAAAACAAAACAAAAATGAGATCCAACACAAGATTCACTTGAGATATAAGGACACACAGACTGAAAGTGAAAGGATGGAAAAATATATTTCATGGAAATGGTAACCAAGCGAGGAGTGGCTATGCTTACATCAGACAAAAGAGATTTTAAGTCAAAAACTCTTATGAGAGACAAAAAAGGACATTACGTATGATGAAGGAGCAATTCATCAGGAAAATATGACAATTATAAATATGTATGGACCTAACACCAAGTAACCACTGATAAAACTGATGGGAAAAATAGATAGTAACAGAATAGTAGTAGACTTCAACATCTCACTTTCAATACTGGATGTAATGACCAGATAGGCGATCAACAAAGAAACAGATGGACTTGAACACTACGGACTAACCCGACTTAAGAGACATAAAGAAATCTTCACCCAAAAACAGCAGCTACATCTTCTTTTCAAGGGCATATGGAACATATGCCAGGACAGATCACAAATCATGGCCACAAAATTAAGTATTAAGAAATTTAAGAAGGTTGAAATCAAACCAAGTATCATTTCTTTTTTTAATTTAAAGACCTTATTTTTAAGTAATCTCTATACCCAACATGGGGCTCAAACTCACAACTCCAAAATCAAGAGTCGAATGCTCTTTGGACTGAACCAGTCAGGCACCATACCAACTATTATTTCTGACCACAATGGAATAAAACTAAAAATCAACAGCAAAAGGAAAACTGGAAAATCCACAAATATGTGAAACTTAAACAATACATTTGAACAACAAATGGGTCAAAGAAAAATCACAAGGGAAATCAGAAAATATCTTGAGACAAATGAAAACAAAATGGTTAAGAATTTAGCAAATGAGGGGCACCTGGGTGGCTCAGTCAGTTAAGCATCCAACTTTGGTTCAGGTCATGATCTCGTGATTCGTCAGTTTGAGCCCTGTGTTGGGCTCTGTGCTGACAGCTCAGAGCCTGGAGCCTTCTTCAGATTCTGGGTCTCCCTCTCTCTCTGTCCCTCCCTTGCTCACACTCTCTCTCTCTCTCTCAAAAAATAAAGGTGGGACCCTATAAACTGGAAGGCAGAATATGTCACTATTCTTTGCCCTCGGTGCTGCTGCCTTCACTGGCACTCACTCTTACCCTACTTATTGCACTGTTCAGGTGCTCCATGTCATGCTTCAGCTTGAAAACAGCATTTCTGACCCACGTGGCCTGTTTTCATACAGTTGTTAATGTACACATTATATAAAGCAGAACTCAGAGCATTAAATCTAGATGATAAAATGTGATTAACTCCTGGTTTTACAATCACTATGTATGGAGTCTGGTCAGGTCCATGAACTTTTAGTTAAGTCTTTCCTAATTACTGAAATGGCAGAATCAATTAATGCCTTGCCTGTCTCTGTGGGTGGTTGTGCTGAGAACACATATGGGAAAGCATATTTAAAACATGATTATCATTACTATTAGCCCATCTGTCTGGCACGTGATAGAAAAGTTTGTAAAGAATATATAAGAAATACACTTAGTCCACAAGGATTCACCTTAAGTAGACATCTTCAAAGAGGATACAAGTTGGTTTCCTCAATAAAAACCAGTGTCACTAAGAACTCCAAGGACACAGTAACAGTATTACTCAGAATGTTTCATAAGACTAGGTTCTTAAAATGATTTTACATTTCTTAACTGAGAAATCTTAACATCTTACCCATTACTGTTCTAAAACTTTAGTTTTTCTCACATTCCTGGAACACACTTAACTCTCTCACTCTGAGCAAACAAACTCTAAAAAAAGGAAAGAAAATCTTCATGCTCTCTCTTACCTGCCTTCTATCATCTGCACTATAACTATACATCCCTAGCACCTTCAATCCTGTCTCTGAGGATGAAGTCCTGTTGCCATATCAGATATTCCTTTTTTTTTAGGACGGGGCAAGATGGCGGAGAAGTAAGGAGCTCTGTACTTGCACTCGCGCCCATACATCACACAGAAAAGATCTGAAGCCATTGGAAACCTTACAAAACCTGAGAGACTGGGAGAAAAAGGACGCAGAATCCACTGAGAAAGCCTTCTAACTGGGCTCGGGCTACGCGGACCCAGCAGGCAAGCCCCCGCGCAGGCAAGCCCCCGCGCATGCGTGCCAGCCTGACCCAGAGAAGGAAGCAGCGATTCTGACTCCGCCCCCAGAGCTCAGCAGGGAGCCTGGAATAGCCCGAGGGGGTTGCCTGGGAAGCTGTGTCTAAGGCAACTTCAGCGGGGCGCGCGGACTGGGATTTGGAGATTGGAACTGGCCTGGGTTGAAGAGTGCAACCAACTTCGGCTGCGTCCCCGGAACGGGGAGTTGACACGCCAAAAAAAAGCGAGCTGCAGCGCGGGGTTCAAGAAGGGACTGGAGCACCCTCACTCTCCTCCCCACAACCGCCAAGGCAGAACCCCCGCCTGAGGCATCGGATCACGCCACGCCCATCCCTGCCTGAGAGGTGCCCTCCTCCCTTTTTTTTTCTTTCTTTTTTCCTTTTTTTCCCTTTTTTTGTTTTTTTCCCTTTTTTCTTTTTTTTCCCCCTTTCTTTTCTCTTTCTTTTTTTCTTCTTCTTTCTCTTTTCTCGCTTTTTTCCCCAAAACACTGACCTGATTAACTCTGGTCGCCAGCTTGCTTAAACAATCACAACAAGTCCATTCTGTAAATGTAAATTCTACACCTACCGACCTTTTCAGCTATTTCTCTCAGGAGTAATTAGACTATATAGTTTCTCTGGATAATTCCAGCATCCTTCTCTCACCTATCCAACCATATTCTACCCTTTACCTCTTTGAAAAAAAGCTTCTTATCCCTTCTGCTGTTCATTCTATTTCCAAATCTGCCTCGTCTCGCCCTGCCTTCTCTCTTTTTCTCTATGCTCTTCAACCAGCACTGCATACACACGGCTATTTAACTGTAGCTGGGAAATCCAGGTATATGCTTTAAACCGTTCTTTGTCCATTGGTTTTCTTCTTTTTTCCCCTTTTTGACCCTTTTATGTATTTTATGCTCCCTATTATTCGCCCTCCCTCCTCCGTCTTTTCTCTTAACTGTTTCATTTTCCCTCTCGCTTTGCATGTTAGTTGAATTAGCCTGTGCGTTTGTGTACTCCTGCTCCCTGTGTGTTTGTCTGTCTGTTTTCTTTTCCAGGGCTACCTCAAGAAACAAGCTAGAGTACACAAGGTGAAGAGTCCCAAATATCACTACGAATAGGAAAATAAAATAACTAAGGTCCCAACAAGAGAGACAGAGGGATACCATTCAAAAAACAATCTCTGAAAGGATAGGCCCTGGAAAGTCAAAGAGTCTTCTTGGATATAGCAGCGCTCATAGAAACAGAGAGCATAACAGGTCTTTAAAACCAACAAGAGCTGGAAAGCTAACTAAAATGACGAAACGAAAGAGCTCTCCTCCAAAGAAACTCCAAGAAGAAATGACAGCTAATGAACTGCTCAAAACAGATATCAGCAGCATAAGTGAACAAGATTTTAGAATAATAATGGTAAAATTAATAGCAGGGCTTGAAAAAAACATAAGGGACATCAAAGAAACTATGGCTACAGACAGAATGGAAAATAAAAATAGGCATGAAGAATTAAAAAATGCGATAAATGAGATACATAATACATTAGAGGCCTCCAATGCACGGATTGAAGAGGCAGAAAGGAGAATAAGTGATTTAGAAGACACCATTATAGAAAAACAAGAAGCTGACAAAAAAAGAAACAAACTGATCCAGGAACAGGAAAGAAGAATTCAAGAGCTCAGCGATACAGTCAAACGCAACAATATCCGTATCATAGGAATCCCAGAAGAGGAAGAGAGAGGGAAAGGTGCTGAAGGAGTCCTGGAACAAATTACAGCAGAGAACTTCCCCGACCTGGAGAAGGAAGTAAATGTGGAAATACAAGGGGCTCAGAGGACTCCCCTCAGACATAACTTGAATCGATCTTCTGCACGACATATCATTGTAAAAATGGCAAAATACAAGGACAAAGAGAAAATTCTGAAAGCAGCTAGGGAGAAAAGGGCCCTCACATACAAAGGGAAACCCATCAGAGTGGTGACAGACCTATCTACTGAAACGTGGCAGGCCAGAAAGGAATGGCAGGAGATCTTCAATGTGATGAACAGTAAAAATATGCAGCCAAGAATACTCTATCCAGCAAGCCTGTCATTCAAAATAGAAGGAGAGATAAAAACCTTTCCAAATAAACAGAAATTGAAAGAATTTGTCACCACGAAGCTAGCCCTACAAGAAATCCTGAGGGGGATGCTCTGAAGGAAAGGTTGCAAGGAACAAAGATTCCAGAGACACCACCACAAACATGAACCCTACAAAAGATACAAAGACTCTAAACCCACATATTTCAATAATAACACTGAATGTAAATGGGCTGAATGCTCCAATCAAAAGACATAGGGTAGCAGAATGGATTAAAAAACAAAATCCATCTATATGCTGTCTACAAGAAACTCATTTTAGAGGGAAGATACCTTCAGATTAAAAGTAAGGGGATGGAGAAATATATATCATGCTACAGGAAATCAAAAGAAAGCCAGAGTAGCGATACTTATATCAGACAAACTGGATTTTAAATTAAAGACAATCACAAGAGATGAAGAAGGGCACTACATAATAATTACAGGGTCCATCCATCAGGAAGAACTAACAATCATAAATGTCTACGCACCGAATATGGAAGCACCTAAATATCTAAACCAATTAATCACAAACAGAAACAAGCTTATAGATAAGAATGTGCTAATAGCAGGGGACTTTAATACTCTGCTTACAGCAATGGATAGGTCAACCAGACAGAAAATCACTAAAGAAATAATGGACTTGAAAGACACATTGGACCAGATGGACCTGACGGATATATTTAGAACTTTACATCCTGAGGCCAGGGAATTTACTTTCTTCTCAAGTGCGCATGGCACATTCTCCAAGATAGATCACATACTGGGACATAAAGCAGCCCTCAATAAATATAAAGAATAGAGATCATACCATGCACACTGTCAGATCACAATGCTTTGAAACTTGAAATCAATTACAGGAAGAAGTCTGGAAAACTTCCAAAAACATGGAGGTTAAAGAACACCCTTCTAAAGAATGAATGGGCCAGTCAGGCAATTAGAGATGAAATTAAAAAATATTTGGAAACAAATGAAAATGAAAACACAACAATTCAAAATTTATGGGATGCGGCAAAGGCAGTCTAAGTACATTGCTCTCCAGGCCTATTTCAAGAGATTAGAAAAAGCGCAAGTCCAAAATCTAACAGCTCACCTAAAGGAACTAGAGGCAGAGCAACAAGAACGCCCTAAACCCAGTAGAAGAAGAGAAATAGTAAAAATTAGAGCAGAAATAAACAACATAGAGACCAAAGAAACAATTGAACAGATCCATGAAACCAAGAGTTGGTTTTTTGAAAAAGTAAACAAAATTGACAAACCTCTAGCCAGACTTATCCAAAAGAAAAGAGAGAGCACCCAAATAGACAAAATTATGAATGAAAATGGACTTATTACAACCAATCCCTCAGAAATACAAGCAATTATCAGGGAATACTATGAAAAATTATATGCCAACAAATTGGACAACTTGGAAGAAATGGATACATTCCTAAACACACACTCACTACCAAAATTCACACGGAAAGAAATAGAAAACCTGAACAGACCCAAAACGAGTGAAGAAATTGAATCAGTGATCAAAAATCTCCCAACAAATAAGAGCCCTGGACCTGATGGCTTCCCTGGGGAATTCTACCAGACATTTAAAACAGAATTAATCCCAATTCTTCTCAAGCTATTCCAAAAAATAGAAAGCGAAGGAAAACTCCCGGACTCATTTTATGAAGCCAGCATCACACTGATTCCCAAGCCAGACAGAGATCCAGCAAAAAAGAGAACTACAGGCCAATATCCTTGATGAATACGGATGCAAAAATTCTCAACAAGATCCTTGCAAATCGAATCCAGCAGCATATAAAAAGAATCATCCACCAAGATCAAGTGGGATTCATTCCTGGGTTACAGGGCTGGTTCAACATTCGCAAATCAATCAATGTGATACATTATATCAATAAAAGAAAAGATAAAAACCATATGATCCTGTCAATAGATGCAGAAAAAGCATTTGACAAAATACAGCATCGCTTCTTAATAAAGACTCTCGAGAAAGTTGGGATAGAAGGAACCTACTTAAACATCATCAAAGCCATCTATGAGAAGCCTTCAGCTAACATCACCCTCAACGGGGAAAAACTCAGAGCTTTCCCCCTGAGATCAGGAACACGACAGGGATGCCCACTCTCACCACTGCTGTTCAACATAGTGCTGGAAGTCCTAGCATCAGCCATCAGACACCAAAAGGAAATCAAAGGCATCAGAATTGGCAAAGAGGAAGTCAAACTTTCCCTCTTCGCAGATGACATGATACTCTACATCAAAAACCCGACAGACTCCACCAGAAGCCTACTAGAACTGATCCAAGAATTCAGCCAAGTTGCAGGGTACAAAATCAACGTACAGAAATCGGTTGTATTTTTATACACCAACAATGAAGCAACAGAAAGAGAAATCAAGAAACTGCTCCCATTCACAATTGCACAAAAAACCATAAAATACCTGGAATAAACCTAACCAAGGATACAAGAGATCTGTATGATGAAAACTATAGAAAACTTATGAAGGAAATTGAAGAAGACACAAAGAAATGGAAAAACATTCCATGCTCATGGATAGGAAGAATAAATATAGTTAAGATGTCATTACTACCTAGAGGCACTCTACACATTCAATGCAATTCCAATCAAAATTGCACCAGCATACTTCTCAAAACTAGAACAAACTATCCAAAAATTTGTATGGAACCACAAAAGACCCCGAATAGCCAAAGTAATCCTGAAAAATAAAACCAAAACGGGAGGGATCACCATCCCAGACTTTAGCCTCTACTACAAAGCTGTCATCATCAAGACAGTATGGTATTGGCACAAAAACAGACACATAGACCAATGGAACAGAATTGAGAACTCAGAAGTGGACCCAAAAGTATACAGCCAACTAATCTTTGACAAAGCAGGAAAGAATATCCAATGGAAAAAAGACAGCCTTTTTAACAGATGGTGTTGGGAGAACTGGACAGCAACATGCAGAAGAATGAAACTAGATCATTTTCTCACACCATGCACAAAAATAAACTCAAAATGGATAAAGGACCTGAACGTGAGACAGGAAACTATCAACACCCTAGAGGAGAAAGCAGGAAACAACCTCCTTGACCTCCACCGCAGCAACTTCTTACTTGACACATCCCCAAAAGCAAGGGAATCAAGAGCAAAAATAAACTGTTGGGACCTCCTCAAGATTAAAAGCTTCTGCACAGCCAAGGAAACAACCCAGAAAATTAATAGGCAACCAACGGAATGGGAAAAGATAGTTGCAAATGACATATCAGATAAAGGGTTGATATCCAGAATCTACAAGGAACTCACCAAACTACACGCCCGAGAAACAAACAACCCAGTGAAGAAATGGGTAGAAGACATGAACAGACACTTCTCCAAAGAGGACATCCAGATGGCCAACAGACACATGAAACGATGCTCAGCATCGCTCCTCATCAGGGAAATACAAATCAAAACCACACTGAGATACCACCTCACGCCAGTCAGAGTGGCTAAAATGAGCCAATCAGAGAACTCTAGATGCTGGCGAGGATGTGGAGAAACGGGCACCCTCCTACACTGTTGGTGGGAATGTAAACTGGTACAGCCCCTCTGGAAAACAGTGTGGAGGTTCCTCAGGAAACTAACAATAGAACTCCCCTATGACCCAGCAATAGCACTGCTAGGAATTTACCCAAGGGATACAGAAATGCTGATGCATAGGAGCACATGTACCCCAATGTTCATAGCAGCACTCTCCACAATAGCTAAAACATGGAAAAAGCCTAAGTGTCCATCAACAGATGAATGGATCAAGAAGATGTGGTTTATCTATACCATGGAATACTACATGGCAATGAGAAACAATGAAATCTGGCCATGTGTAGCAACATGGATGGACCTTGAGGGTGTTATGCTGAGCGAAATAAGTCAGGCAGAGGACAAATATCATATGTGTGCACGTATAGGAGGATTAGGAGGAACTTAACAGAGGACCAAGGGGAGAAGAAGGGCGGAAATGGTGGGGGAAAGGGAGAGAGGCAAACCATGAGAGACTCTTGAATGCTGACAAAAACTGAGGACTGATGGATGTGGGGGGGGAGGAGGGGATGGGCATGGAGGAGGACACTTGTGGGGATGAGCACTGGGTGTTATGTGGAAACTAATTTGACAATAAACTATTTAAGAAAAAAAGATATTCCTTTTTTTAATTAAAAAAAATTTTAAATTAATTTATTTATTTTAGAGAGAGAGGGAGAGAGCACGCAAGTGAGTGGGGGAGCGGGAGAGAGAGAATCCCAAATAAGCTCTGCACTGTCAGCACACGGCCTGATGCAGGGCTTGAACCCATGAACCATGAGATCATGACCTAAGCCAAAACCAAGAGTCAGATGCTTAACCAACTGAGCCACCCAGGTGTCCCAAGATATTTCTGGTATAATTCTCTCCCACTTCATCTAGGACTTTATGCTATAAGTCACCCCCTATATTATTTTATCTGTAGTCACTCTTTTGCCACAGACTCTTCCCCAATTTACAAACATACCTATGTCTTCTCATAATTATTCTCAAATTTTTTTGGAAAAATTTTACTTCGTTAGGTAAAAGACAATGATTAAACCATATTTAGAGGGACCCCTGGGTGGCTCAGTCAGTTAAGTGTCCAACTTTAGCTCATGATCTCATGGCTCATGAGTTTGAGCCCTGAATCAAGTTCCATGCTGACAGTGCAGAGTCTGCTTGGGATCCTCTCTCTCTCCCTCTCTGCCCTTTTCCTGCGTGTTGTGTTTTTCTTTCTCTCGAAATAAATAAACTTAAAAAGACACATTTAGAAAGAAAACTAGTAGTGAGGTAGTTTATATCAGAAAGAGGATAAGCTAGAAATGAATTGTTCAGGGGCATTTGGGCAGCTCAGTCAGTAGAGCATGCAACTCTTGATCTTAAGGTTGTGAGTTTAAGCCCCACTTTGGGTGTAGAGATTACTTAAAAAAATTAAAAAAAAGAAATGAGTTCAGTTTAGATGTTTCTATAGTAATCAAGATAAGAAGTAGCTGTGACCTAAGTATGAGTGGTGCCATGAAGATGAAAGGAGGGAATAATAAAAGAAAATTATGTAATTACGGGTGCCTGTGTGACTCAGTCAGTCAGGCATCTGACTTCAGCTCAGGTCATGATCTTGTGGTTCATGAGTTTGAGCCCATTTGGGCTCTGTGCTGACAGCTCTGAGCCTGGAGCCTGCTTCAGATTCTGTGTCTCCCTCTTCTCTCACTCATGCACTTTCTCTCTCAAAAATAAACATTAAAAAATTATGTAATTAAAACTGATCAAACTTGGCAACTTAATGAATGTGGAACAGAGGGACAGAACAATAGTTTTCCAGAAGAGAATTCTATAGCTATACATAACAAAGAATACAGACTTTATACAATTAGCTCAGGAAAGTCACTAAATAAACACATAGTAACAAGCTCTGGTGGGGAGAGCTAATTTTCAGAGTTGCCACATTAAATTGTCCGCTTTTCACCAAAAACATGCAAAGAATTATAACCTCCCCCCCCACTGACACACACACACACACACACACACACACACACACACACACACACAAAGCTGTCAAGAAAAACTTTACCTGAGGAAGCCCAGACATTGTACTAGAAAAAGACTTTAAATCAGCTCATAAAAATGTTCAGACAACTAAAGAAAACCATGAACTAAAGAACTAAAAGGAAGTATGAGAATGATGTCTTACCAAATGGAGAATGTTGATGAGGGGATAAAAATTTTATACATACATGCAATGTCTGTCTGTCTATCTGTCTCTCTCTCATACACGCGTACACACACACACACACACACACACACACACACACACACACACACTTAGAATTCTGGAATTAAAAAGCAAATAGCTGTAGGGTGCCTGGGTGCCTCAATCAGTTGAGTATCCAACTTCAGCTCAGGTCATGATCTCATGGTTAGTGAGTTCAAGCCCCACATTGGGCTCACTGCTGTCAGCAAAGAGCCTGTCTCAGATCCTCTGTCCCCCCCCCACCTCTCTCTGCCCTTCCCTGCTCACTCTCTATTTCTCAAAAAAAAAAAAAAAAAAAAAAATTTAAAAACATTTAAAAAAAAGTAAATTGCTGACATAAAAATATCACTAGAAGGCTCAATAGCAGACTTGAGCTGCAAGAAGAATCAGTGAACATAAAAACAGATCATTCAAGGTTATCTGGCCTGATCACCAAAAGAATAAATCAATAAAAGAACCTCAGAGGACTGTGGCACACTGTAAATGTACCAATACAGGCATATTGGGAGTCCCAGAAGGAGAAGAAAGAAAAGAAATATTCAAAGAAATAATGGCTGAAAACATCTCAAATTTAATGAAAAACATTAATCTACACATCTCAGAAGCTCAACAAACTCAAACTGGGTAATATGAAAGAGCTCTACACTTAGACACATCATAATCAAACTAGTCAAAGACAAAGAGAGAATGTTGAAAGCAACAAGAGAGAAACAAATCATCACATATAAGGTATCCTGGGTAAGGGAAATGAATGATTTTTCATGAGAAACCATATAAAAAAGAATTTTAAAAAAATCTGCTCTATAATAAAAGGAATCCTTCAGCCTGAAATGAGAGGACACCAGACAGTAACTTAAATTCATATGAAGAATCAAAAACACTTTGATAAAGGTAATACACAGACAATTAAAAAGAGAACATAAATGTATTTTCTTTTCATAAGTTGTTTCTCCTATCTGATTTAAAAGACAACTGCAGTAATTATAAAGCTGTGTTGCAGATTTACGTTTATGTATAATGTATATGTGTGATGATAATAGCATAAAGGGAGGGAGAGGAAAAGGAGCTACAAAGGAGCAAAGTTTTTATAAACTATTGAAATGAAGTCATAGTAATCTAAACTAGATTGCTATAAATTAAGATATCAACTGTAATCCCCAGGAAACCACTAAGAAAATAACCCAAAATATAGCCAAAGAAATGACAATAGCCAAAAAAAAATCTTGAAATTGGAAGACTCACAAAAAATAGTCAAAGAAATGACAATAGCCAAAAAAATCTTGAAATTGGAAGAACTCTCAAAAGTTACCACAATGTGGGGTGCCTGTGTGGCTCAGTCGGTTAAGCATTCAACTTCGGCTCAGGTCACGATCTTGCAGTTTGTGAGTTCGAGCCTCGTGTGCTCAGAGCCTGGAGCCTGCTTCAAATTCTGTATTTCCCTCTCTCTCTGCCCTCTTCTCCCTCCTCTAGTGTGCACTTGCTCTTGCTCTCTCTCTCTAAAACAAACATTAAAAAAATTTTTAGGGGTGCCTGGGTGGCTCAGCTGGTTAAGTGTCTAACTTCATTCAGCTCAGGTCATGATCTCACCGTTCATGAGTTCGAGCCCTGCATCAGGCTCTGAGCCTAGAGACTGCCTTGGATTCTGTGTCTCCCTCTCTCTCCTCCTCTCTCCTGCTCATGCTGTCTCTCTCAAAAATTAACATTAAAAAATTTAAAAAAATTTTTTTAAGTTACTACAATGCTATAGTAATTAGGACAGTATCGTAGTGGCATAAGAGCAGACATATGTATCAATGGAATAAAAGCTTAAGTACAGATATAAACCCTCACAGTTATGACCAATTTTTGAGAATTCAAGAGTGGAAATAATAGTCTTTTCAACAAATTATGCTTAGATAAGTGGATATTCACATTCCAAAAAAATGAAGTTGGGTCCCTACCTCACATTTTATATGAAAATTAACTCAAAATGGTCTGAAGATTTAAATGTAAGTATAAAATTCTTAGGAAAAAGCACTGGCATAAATGCTTGTAATCTTGGACTGGCAGTAGTTTCTTATATATGACACCAAAAGCACAAGGAACAAAAAAAAACAGAAAAATTAAAATCTTTTGTGTATAGAAGGACACCATCAAGAAACCGAAAACAATTCACAGAATAGAAGCAAATATTTCAAAATCATATATCTGAGGTAAGGCTTGTATCCAGAATATATAAAGAACATTTATAATTCTGCAATAAAAAGACAAATAGCCCAGTTTTAACATTGGCGTTGGATTAGAATAGACTTTTCTCCAGAGAAGAAATACAAATGGCCATAAAGCACATGAAAAGATGCTCACCACAATTAGTCATTAAGGAAATGCAAATCAAAACCATAATGACATATTATTTCATACCCACTAGGACAATTATTAAAAAATAAAGTGGGGGGGGGATGGAAATGACAAGGCAAGAATGTGAAGAAATCAGAACCCTCATACATTGTTGATAGGAATGTAAAATCATGCAGCTGCTTTGTTAACAGTTCGGTAGTTCCTCAAAAAGTTAAAAACAGAGTTACCATATGATCCAACAATTCCACCTCTACGTATACACCCAAGAGACCTGAAAACACATACCCAATCAAAAACTTATACGCTGGGGCACCTGGGTGGCTCAGTCAGTTAAGCATCCAACTCTTGATTTTGGCTTAGGTCATGATCTCATGGTTCTTGAGTTTGAGCCCCACATCAGGTTCTGTGCTGACCTGCTTGGGATTGCCTCTCTCTGCCCCTTCCCCATGCACACACACACACTCTCTCTCTAAATAAATAAATAAACTTAAAAAAGAAAAAACTTCTACACAAGTGTTCATAGCAGGATTATTCTTATTTACTTATTTCAAACTGAAGTATAGTTGACATATTATATTTAGTTTCAGGTATATAATATAGTAATTCAACATTTAGATACATTACAAAATGCTCGCTATGGTAAGTGTAATACCATTTGTCACCAGAGTTATATATAATATTATTGACTATACTCCCAATGCTGTACTTCACTTCCCTGGTTGGTACCTCTTAATCCCCTTTACTGATTTCACTTTGCCCATTCCCCAACCCCTCTCCACTCTGGCAACCACCAATTTGTTCTCTGTATTTATAAGTCTGCTTCTGTTTTTGCTTTAGTGGCTAATTTTTGTTTTTTAGATTCTACATATAAATGCAACCACACAATATTTGCCTTTCTCTGATTTATTTGACTTGGCATAATACCCTCTAGATCCATGCATGTTGAAAATGGCAAGATTTTCCTCTTCTGATAGATGAGAGGGGAAGATGGTGGGAGAGTAGGAGAATGCTAGGCTTACCTCATCCCCAAAATGCAATTAGATAACTATGAAATATCCAAAACACTAAAGAAATTTATCTGAAGACTGGCAGAACAAACTCCATAATTAAAGGTAGAGAAGAGGCCACATCAAAGAAAGTTAAGTGCAGGGATATGGCTGAAGAGAGAAATGGATTGTGGCCATTGCAGTGGATAGGGAGCCATGGTCAATGAGAGGGGTAAGAAACAGACTAGCACACAGGGAAGTGCACAGGGAAAACAAACCCATGTAGCAATTGGCTTAGAAAGCAAGAGGGCTCAAATTTCATGAGTTCTTGCAACTAGCAGGGCTTTTAAAGCTTGCATTTTTAAAAAATGTTTATTCATTTTTGAGCAGGGGAGGGACACAGAGAGAGGGAGACATAGATTCCAAAGCATGCTCCAGGCCCTGAGCTGTCAACACAGAACCCGATATGGGGCTTGAACTCATGAACTTCGAGATGATGACCTGAGCCGAAATTGTACACTCAACTGACTGAGCCACCCAGGTGCCTCCCCAAAGCCTGGAGTTTTAAAAGGTCAGTGTGCTTGACTCTGGGAGAGCTTAGAGGACACTGGGGCTGCTCTTGGAGAAAAGGCAGGGCAAACAGCAAACAGACATACAGCATGGAAACAGTGATCTGAAGAGCACCTAGGGCACAGAGTAGGAAGATTAGCTGCCCATCTCGGAGTGTGTCCCAAAGAGGCAGCATTCACAGAGAGACTCCTCCAGGAACAAAGGAGGTGGCTGCTGCCATTTCCCTTCCCCACCCCTCAGCATAAGCACAGGCCCGCTTGCAGGAACCAACACAGCATAGACACGCCCTGCCTAACTTGCTTACATAAAGCCTTGCATCACCCATGCTCCAGAACAACCATCATTCCCAGTCACACTTAACTCAGTCCCAGGGCAGCAGGTCCCTTGCCCAAGACCAACCCAAATCCCTACCATGAGTTTTGTGAGGCCTTGGTTCCAGTGGCAGCAGTGACAGGACTCATTTTATAAGCAGACCAGAGCACACTTAGTAAAAATGTACCACATTCAGGCCAGGGACCAAACACTTCCTAAAACAGGCAAAGAGATCCATCCTCTGCAGATGACTGGACTAAAGGATAGCAGACAGGATACAACAGCAGAGTGCATGCAGCACACATTGGAGACACTTCCAGAAATGCCAAGTGCTGGGGAAGTGGGGACATTACACTGCAGGACCTCTTCTTCATAAATCCATTACTCTCAAGAATAGGAAATGTAACTGACTTTCCTAACATACAGAAATAGGGCCAAAGACTTAGACAAAATGAGAAGACAGAAGAATTAGTCTCAAATGGAACAGGACAAGGCCATGACTGGGGATCTAAGTGAAAAAGACAGAAGTAATATGCTTGATGGAAAATTTAAAGCAATGATCATAAGGATACTCACTGGACTGGAGAAAAGAATGAAGGATTATCAGTGAGATTATTAACACAGAGATAAGGAATAACATAGCAGAGATAAAGGGCTCAATAAACAAAATGAGAAACATGCTTAATTGAATGAATAGCCAGCTGGAAGAAGCAGTGGAACAAATCAATGACCTAGAAGACACAGTAATGGAAAGTACGCAAGCTGAACAAAAGAGAGAAAAAAGAATAATTCAAAAATGAGAATAGACTTAGGGAACTCAGTGACTCCATCAAACATATTAATATTCAAATGACAGAGTCCCAGAAAAAGAGAGAGAAAAGGGGGTTTTCTAGAAAACTTATTTGAGGAAATAATAACTGAAATAACTTCCTCCCTAATCTGGGGAAGGAAACAGAGATCCAGATCCAGGAAGCACAGAGAACTACCAACAAAATCAACAAAGGCAGACCACACCAAGACACAATGTAATTAAAATGGCAAAAAATAGTGATAAAGCAAAAATGTTAAAAGCAGCAAGACCAAAGATGACAGTTACATACACAGGAAACCCCATAAAGCTATCAGCAGATTTTTCAGAGAAACTTTCCATGACAGAAAGGAGTGGCAAGATATAGTCAAAGTGCTGAATGGGAAACACCTGCAGCCAAGAATACTCTATCCAAAGAGGCTATCTTTTAGAATAGAGAGACAAGAGTTTCCCAAACAAAAACTAAAAGAGTTCATGACCATTAAACCAGCCCTGAAAGAAATACTAAAGGGGACCCTTCAAGTGGCACCTTGGTGGCTCAATTGGTTCAGAGTTCAACACCTGATTTTAGCTCGGGTCATGATTGCAGAGTCATGGAATTGAGCCCTGCATAGGGCTCCACACGAAGCATGAAGCCTGCTTAAGATTCTTTCTCTCTTCCTCTACCCCTCCTTCCCTCTCAAAAATTAAAATTTTTAAAAATTTTTAAAAAGGGAGACTATTTGAGCAGAAAGATCAAAATATAATAAGGTAGGAAACACAAAAGCAGTAAAAATAAATATTTCTGCAAAAAATATCACTCAAGGAACTCAAAATAAAAAGATGTAAGGGGTGCCTCGGTGGCTCAGTTGGTTAAACGTCCAACTCCGGCTCACGTCATAATCTCCTGGTTGGTGAGTTAGAGCCCCACACCAGGCTCTGTGCTGACAGCTCAAAACCTGGAGCCTGCTTCAGATTCTGTATCTCCATCTCTCTGTCCTTCCTCTGCTTGTGCTCTGTCTCTCTCTCAAAAATAAACATTAAGGAAATTGTTTTAACTTTAAAAAAAGATGTAAAAATATGACACAATATATCTGAAGTGTGAGGAAGACAGGAGTGAAGAACAGGTTCAAACTTAAAGGACCATTAACTTAATATAAATTGCCATATGCAGAAGACATTATATACAAACCTAAAGGTAACTGCAAATCAAAAACCACTAATAAATATGCAAAGGATGAAGAGAAAGAAATCCAAATATTTTACTAAAGAAAACCAGCAAACCATGAAAGAGAGAAAGACAAGGAAGGATTAGACAAAACCTTTATTTTTTATTTTTTTTAATGTTTTATTTATTTCTGAGAGAGGGAGAAAGACAGCATGAGCAGGGGAGGGTCAGAGAGAGAGGGAGATACAGAATTTGAAGCAGGCTCCACGCTCTGAGCTAGCTGTTAGTACTGAGCCTGATGCAGGACTCGAACCCACGAACCATAAGATCATGAGCTGAGCCGAAGTCGGACGCTCAACCGACTGGGCCACTCAGGCGCCCCAGAGAAAAACCCTTAGAAACGACCACAAAACATATAAAATGGTAATAAATACATATCTATCAATAATTACTCTGAATGTAAAAGGACCAAATGCTCCAATCAAAAGACACAGAGTGACAGAATGGATTAAAAAAGCAAGACCCATCTATATGCTACCTACAAGAGACTCATTGTAAAACTAAAGACACTTGCAGATTGAAAGTCAGGTGATTTATCATGCAAATGTATGTCAAAAGAAAGCCAGAGTAGCAATACTTATATTGGACAAAACAGACTTTAAAACAAAGACTGTAACAAGAGATGAAGAAATGCACTACATCATAATAAAAAGGACAATCCGACAAGAAGATATAACAATTTTATTTACACACCCAATATGGGAGTACTCAAATACTTAAAACGGTTAATAACAAACATAAAGAAACTAATTGATAAAAATACAATAATAGTAGGGGACTTTAACACCCCACTTACAGCAACAGACAGATTATGTAAACAGAAAATCAACACAGAAACAATGGCTTTCAATGACACACTGGACCAGACTGATTTAACAGCTATTCAGAACATTCCATCCTAAAACAGCAAAATACACATTCTTTTCAAGTGCATACAAAACATTCTCCAGAAGAGATAACAGATTAGGCCATAAAACAGGCCCCAACAAATTCAAAAAGACTGAAGTCATACCATTAATCTTTTCTGACCACAATACTATGAAAGTAGAAGTCAACCACAAGAAAAAAGTCTGTAAAGACCACAAATACATGAAGGTTAAATAATATGCTACTAGACAAAGAGAGTTACCCAGGAAATAAGAGTAAATATAAAATACATGTAAACAAATGAAAATGAAAACACAATGGTTCAAAATCTTTGTGACACAATAAAATTGGATCTAAGAGGCAAGTTTATATTGGATTCTTGAGGCTTAACTCAAGAAGCAAGAAAAATTCCAAATTACCTAACCTTACACCTAAAGGAGTTAAAAAAAAGAACTACAAACAAAACTTAAAACCAAAAGAAGGAAGGAAAAAAAAAAAAGATTAGAGCAGAAAGAAATGATATAGTAACTAAAATAAAGAAAATAAAATGAAAATAAAAGCCAATAGAACAGATCAAAGAAACCAGGGGCTGGCTCTCGGGGGCGGGGGGGGAGGATCAATAAAATTGATAAACCTCTAACCAGACTTATCAAGAAAAAAAGAGATAGGACCTAAATAAGTAAAATCACAAAATGAAAGAGAAGAAATATCAACACTACAGAAATTCAAACAAGTATAAAAGAATATTATTTTATTTTATTTTATTTTATTTTTTAATGTTTTATTTTTTATTTATTTATTTCTAGGAGAGAGAGAGAGAGAGACAGCGTGAACAGGGGAGGGTCAGAGAGAGAGTCACAGACTCTGAAACAGGCTCCAGGCTCTGAGCTGGCAGTCAGCACAGAGCCCGACGCGGGGCTCGAACCCACGAACCGTGAGATCATGACCTGAGCAAAAGTCGGACGCTTAACCAACTAAGCCACCCTGGCGCCCCAAAAGAATATTATTTTAAAAAGTATATGCCAACAAACTGGACAACCTAGAAGAAATAAATTGCTAGAAATCTATAGGCTACCAAAACTGAAACAAGAAGAAACAGAAAATTTGAACATACTGATTACCAGCAAAGAAATTGAATCAGTAATCAAAAAATCCCCAATAAACAAAAGCCCAGGACCAGACGGCTTCAAAGGTGAATTCTACCAAATATTAAGGAAGGGTTAATACCTATTCTTTCTAAATTATTCCAAAAAATAGAAAAGGAAGGGAAACTTCCAAATTCATTCTATGAGGCCAGCATTACCCTGATACCAAAACCAGATAAACACACCATAAAAACAGAGAACTATAGGCCACTATCTCTGATGAACATAGATGCAAAAATTGTCAACAAAATACTAGCAAACCAAACCCAGCAATACATTTAAAAAAATCATCACCACAATCAAGTGGGATTTATTCCTGGGTTTCAAGGCTGGTTCAAACTTTGCAAATCAATGTGATACATCACATCAAAAAGAGAAAGGATAAGAACCATAGAACTATTTCAATAGATGCAGAAAAAGCATTTAACAAAGTAAATGATCCATACATGATAAACACCTCCAACAAAGTAGATTAAGAGGGACTATACCTCAACATAATAAAGGCCATATATGAAAACCCCATAGCTAACATCATCTTCAATAGGAAAAAAAATGAGAACCTTTCCCCTAAGGTGAGGAACAAGGCAAGGATGTCTACTCTCACCACTTTCTTTTTTTTTTTTTTTTAATATTTTTATTTATTTCTAGGAGAGAGAGAGAGAGAGAGAGAGACAGCGTGAGCAGGGAGGGTCAGAGAGAGAGGGAGTCACAGACTCTGAAACAGGCTCCAGGCTCTGAGCTGGCAGTCAGCACAGAGCCCGACGTGGGGCTCGAACCCACGAACCTCGAGATCATGACCTAAGCGAAAGTCGGACGCTTAACCGACTAAGCCACCCAGGCGCCCCTACTCTCACCACTTTCATTCAACATAGGTACTATGCAATCAGACAACAAAAAGAAATAAAAGGCATCCAAATCAGTAAGAAAGAAATAAAACTGACTATTCGTAGATGACTTGATACTCTATATAGATAGAAAACCCTGGTGGCTCAGTTGGTTAAGTGTCCAACTCTTGATTTCAGCTCAGGTCATGATCTCACAATTTGTGAGATCAAGCCCCACATCAGACTCTGTGCTGACAGCATGGAGCCTGCTAGGGATTCTGTCTCTCCCTCTCTCTCTGCCCCTCACCCATGCATGCAACCTGCCCCCCAAAATAAATAGGTAAACATTAAAAAAAAAAAAGAAGAAAACCTTAAAGACTCCACCAAAAAACTATTAGAACTGACAGACCAATACAGTAAAACCACAGGATATAAAATCAACGTATAGAAATCTATTGTATTTCTATTCACCAATAACGAAGGGGCAGAAAGAGAATTTAAGGAATCAATCTCATTTACAACTGCACCAAAAATAATAAGATATATAGGAATAAACCTAACCAAAGTGGTGAAAGATCTGTACTCTGAAAACTATAAAACACTGATGAAAGAGATTGAAGACAACACAAAGCAATGGAAAGATATTCCATGCTCATGGATTAGAACAAATATTGTTAAAATGTACTACCTAAAGTAATCTACACATTTAATGCAATCTCTATCAAAATACCAACAGCATTTTTCACAGAACTAGAATAAACAATCCTCAAATTTTTATGGAACCACCAATAGCCAAAACAATCTTTAAAATGAAAAGTAAAGCTGGAGGCATAACAATTCTAGACTTCATGTTATATTACAAAGCTATATAGTTGAAACAGTAATGGTCCTGGCATAGAAACAGACAACATAGATCAATGGAACAGAATAGAAAATCCAGAAATAAACTCACAATTATATGGTCAATGAATCTTCAACAAAGCAGGAAAGAATATCCAATGGGAAAAAGACAGTCTCTTCAACAAATGGTGTTGGGAAAACTAGACAGCAACATGCCAAAGAATGAAACTGGACCACTTTCTTACACTATACACAAAAGTAAATTTAAAATGGATTAAAGACCTAAATGTGAGGCCTGAAATCATAAAAATCCTATAAACGGCACAGGCAATAATTTCTGTGACATCAACTGTAGCAACCTTTTCTTTTTCTAGACAGGTTCCCTGAAACAAAACAAAAGGGAAACAAAAGCAAAAAAGTATTGGAACTACATGAAAATAAGTTTCTTGCACAAGAAACAATAAACAAGACCAAAGACAACCTACCGTATAGAAGAATCTATTTGCAAATGACATATCTGGTAAAGGGCTAGAATCCAAAATATAGAAAGAACTTAATAAAACTCAACACCCCAAATCTAAATAATCCAATTAAAAATGGGCAGAAGACATGAACAAACATTTGGCCAAAGAAGACATTCAGATAGCCAATAGACACATGAAAAAATGTTCATCATCACTTACCATCAGGGAAATGCAAATCAAAACTACAATGACATATCACCTCTCGCCTGTCAGAATGGCTAAAAACAACAACACAAGTTGGCAAGGATGTGGAGAAAAAGGAACCCTTTTGCACTCTAGATGGGAATGCAAATTGGTGCAGCCACTGTGGAAAACAGTATGGAGGTTTCTCAAAAAGTTAAAAATAGGGGCACCTGGCTCGCTCCATGCATAGAGCATGCAAGTCTTGATCTCAGGGTTATAAGCTTCAAGCCCCATATTGGGTGTAGAGATTATTTAAAAATAAAATCTTAAAAAATAGTTAAAAATAGAACTACCCCATGATCCAGCAATCACACTACTGAGTATTTACCCAAAGAATACAAAAACACTAACTCAAAGGGATACATACATGCCTTCTATGTTTACTGCAGCATTATTTACAATAGCCAAACTATGGAAGCAGCCCATGTCCACTGATAGATGAACAGATAAAGATGTGGTGTATGTGTGTATACACACACAGGAATATTATTGTCATAAAAAAGAAAAAATCTTGCCATTTGCAAACAACATGGACAGGGCCAGAGAGTATAATGTTAAGTGAAATAAGTCAGAGAGATGAATACCATGATTTCACTCATATGTGGAATTTAAGAAACAAAACAAACGAACACAAGGGGGGAAAAGAGAGACAAGGCAAAAAACAGACTCTCAACTATAGAGAACAAACTGATAGTTACCAAAAGGAAGGTGGGGGAAGGTGTGAAACAGATAATGGGGATTAAGGAGTGCACTGTGTGAGGAGCACTGGGTGATTAAAATTAACACTTAAAAATTTTGAGGAGGGGCAGAACACAGGAAGGGAGAGGGAGAGAGGGGAACAGAGGCTCTCTCCTGACAGGATGACCAGCAGTGATCCTGATGTGGGGCTCAAACTCACCAACCACGAGATCATGATCTGAGTCCAAGTTGGACACTCAACTCACTGAGCCACCCAGGTGCCCCGATTAAAAACCTAAAAAAATTTTTTAAATTCTTTTCTCCACATCTTCACCAGCATTTGTTATTTGTCTTTTTGATACTAGCTATTCCAGCCCACGTGAGATGATAAATCTTATTGCGGTTTTGATTTGCATTTCCCTTATGATTAGAGATGTTGAGCATTTTTTCATGGGTCTCTTGGCCACCTGTATATTTTCTTTGGAAAATGTATATTCAGGAGGATTATTTTTTTTAATTTCTTTTTCATTTTAAGTAGGCTTCATGCCCAATGAGGCTCTAACTCATGACCCTGAGCTCAAGAATCACATGCTCTAGGGGTGCCTGGGTGGCTCAGTTGTCTAAGCATTCATCCAACTTACGCTCAGGTCATCATCTCATGGTTCGTGAACTTGAGCCCTGAGACAGGTTCTGTGCTGACAGCTCGGAGCCTGGAGCCTGCTTCAGATTCTGTGTGTGTGTGTGTGTGTGTGTGTCTCTCTCTCTCTCTGCCCCTCCCCAAACTACACTCTGTCTCTCTCAAAAATAAACAAACATTAAATAAAGCAAAACAGAGTCACATGCTCTACTGACTGAGACAGTCAGGTACCCCAGGAAGATTATTCTTAATAGGCAAAAAGTGAAAACAAGCCAATGTCCATCAACTGATGAATGGATAAACAAAATGTGGCATATCCATACAATGGAATATTGTTCAGCCATAAAAGGAAATGAAGTATTAATATGCTACATGCTATAACATGAATATCACACTTTAATTTTTATACTAGATGAAAGAAGCCAGATACAAAAAGCTATATATTATATGATTTCATTTATGTGAAATATCCAGAACAGTCAAATCCATAGAGGAAAAAAAGTAGATTAATGGTTGATAGGGGTTAGGGGAGAAAGAAATGATCACTGTTGAGCATGGGGTTTCTTTTTGGGCTGATAAAAATGTTCTGGAATTAGTGGTGATTATACCACTTTATATAAATATACTTAAAACCATTGATTTGTACACTTTAATGAATTTTATGTATATGTAAATAAAAGGTACATTTCATTTTTTTGTTTTGTTTTTAAATTTTTAACGTTTATTTTTGAGAGAGAGAGAGAGACAAAGTGTGGGCAGGGGAGAGGCAGAGAGAGAGAGAAACACAGAATCTGAAGCAGGCTTCAGGCTTTGAGCTGTCAGCACAGAGCTTGACATAGGGCTTGAACCCAAAACCATGAGATCATGACCTGAACCGAAGGTGGGTTGCTTAACCAACTAAGCCACCCAGGTGCCCCTCCTTTTTTAAATTCACTTTTTGAGAAAGATACAAAGAGGAAGGAGGGGAGAGGCAGAGAGAGAAGGAGACAGAATCCCAAGCAGGCTCCATGCTGTCACGGCAGAGCCTGATGCAGGGCTGGAATTCACGAACTGTATGATCATGACCTGAGCCGAAACCAAGAGTCAGAAGCTTAACTGACTGAGCCACCCAGGTGTCCCAATAAAAAGTACATTTTAAAGAAAGGATAGTTTTCTGTGTGTACACTATACTTGAAAAAAGGTAACAATAAAAGATAATGATTTCAAATTAGGATAAATGGAAAAATAATACTAACAACAAAAACAGGAAATTTGCAATGCACCTTTTCAAAGATCAACTCCATTAAGCATAATTTGAACACATCCAGTTCATCACTGGGATATTTGGAGTTCTTCCAATATCTATGCATTCATTCAATATGTACTGATTATGTCCTATGTCTAGACACTGTTCAACAAATAAAGGGGGAGAGATATCCACAGATGATTGATAAGGTCATATTTTGAATTCTCCCAGTGCCTCTTACTACAGTAAATCTTTCTGTGCTGTGAACTAATATGACCAAGATTAACGTAGCCCCTGGCATATTTGAAAATATGGCTTTCACAGGAATCTGGCTTTCTGGGAATTTTCTTAGGTGTAAGTCAAAGTAAATCTCCAAATGAGATCTTGAAATTCTTTCTCCCTTCCATTTTTAAAACCTATGTACATACGTAATTTTCCTGTTAATGTCTTACTCACTTTTCAGTTGTTAAATCTTTCTCTTTGCAGAAAGAAATTGCTTTTTGTTTGTTTGTTTAATGAGAAGAGATGTTAGAAAATCATGCATTGGGGGTACCTAGCTGGCTCAGTCAGTAGAGCATGTGACTCTTGATCTCTGGGTCATGAGTTTGAGCCCCATGCTGGGTGTAGAGGTTACTTTTTAAAAAAAGGGAAGGGGTGCCTGGGTGGCTCAGTCGGCTAAGCATCCGACTTCAGCTCAGGTCATGATCTCACGGTTCGTGGGTTCGAGCCCCGCATCGGGCTCTGTGCTGACAGCTAGCTCAGAGCCTGGAGCCTGTCTTCAGATTCTGTGTCTCCCTCTCTCTCTGACACTCCTCTGCTCACGCTGCCTCTATCTCTCTCTCAAAAATAAATAAAACATTTAAAAAATAAAAAAAATTTAAAAGGGTAAATAAAGGGGCAATAATTTAAAAGAAAGCAAGAAAGAAAATCCTGCCTCAAATGTCTTATATTTGCATTCAATTTGTGCTAAGATTAAGATCATAAGTATTCTGAATCTTAAATTAAGAACCTTCTTAACCAGAGGTCATTAATACACATTTATCATTGAGCTAGTATAAATTAAAGGAAGAAAAAAAGCCTCTCATAGGGTAGAGGCTGCACTATGGTCTCAGGGGTTCTAGACCATTTTTATGGTAACTGTCACATTCCAAGCATCAAAATGTGTAAGAAATGAAGGGCTTCAAATACAGGCTGTCAGTACTGTGGTAGATTTTGAACATCACCTCATTTCAGATCTCTAGGCAGAAGATCCAAGTAGCAGTAATGAAAAACCAGTTTAAAATCTATTTCAGTTGCAATCTTTCCTATTAAATGTAAACATTAGGAGGTGTAACATCATTTTACATGTCACCAAAACTTCATAGTCAGCAGAAAAGAGAATCAAGTAGCATTTTTATAATGTTTCAGAATGATTACCTTCCTTAACATCATTTCTTAGGGCACTCAAGCAGGCAGCAACTTGTCCCTTATAGCCTCTGTCATTTCCTGTTCCAATTCATTAAACACTAGGTTTTCCTCAGAAACATACAACCCACAAGGAGATTCTTCTGCCAGTTAGAAAAGATGAATTCAAAGGATGTAGAAATCAATATGCACCTCTGAATGGCCATGAAGGGCATGATAAATTGTCACCTACACATGGAATTATATTTTGTACATTGCCAGGGTACTGGCAGAAGCAGCAGAAGCTTATAAGACCTTACTTACAGTTGGACTTTTTTCATATTGATTATCTTCTCTTTGGCTGCCAAAGAATAGATCAAGTTCAAAAGCTAAAACAAGTTGGTAATTCTTTCTCTTTGCCTTTCTCTCTAAAAATTACTCTAAATAACTTAGGCAATGTAGCTAGTTTACATATAGAAGCCTGATTCAAAACTTTTAGTTCTCGGGTGTCTGGGTGGCTCCGTGGCTTAAGTGTCCAATTTTGGCTCAGGTCATGATCTTATGTTTCATGAGTTCGAGCTTCACATCAGGCTCTGTGCTGACAGATCAGAGCCTGGAGTCTACTTCAGATTCTGTGTTTCTCTCTCTCTCTGCCCTTCCCTGGTTCATGCTCTGTCTCTCTCTCAAAAATAAAATAAAAACATTAAAAAACTAAAAAAAGAAAACTTAAGTTCTCTAAATCATTTTGTCTCTTCTCAGTGATACTTAAAATTCTGGGACTCCAGAGTCACAGACATATTTATAAATACCACTGAAAATAAATAAATAAATATTTAAAAATCTCATGGCTACTATATGCCCCAATAGAGACCAGAATAAAATAACACCATAATGTAGAAAGAAGGGCTTGAAATAATGCAGCTGGCACTCTCCTCTTAACTATAAATGAGGCATTTACGATTGTTAAGGTAACATTTAGCTTTCAGAAGCATGCTGCTACCAGGAATGGGGGGAAAAAAAAGGATCTTACACCTCCTTTTCTTTCCTAGTTCTAAAGTGGTGGGCAAAATGTCTGCTTTTATTGGTTTGAAGTTGTCTATGTGCTCATTTCAGCAGCACATATAACTAAAATTGGAATGATACAGAGAAGATTAGCATGGCCCCTGCGCAAGGATGACACGCAAATGAAGTTGTCTAACCATTGCCAAAGAATGAGCAAAGGATATTATATACACGTGTTCTCCTCCTAAAATGCTACCTTCTTTGTGAAGCTCTCTTGATTCATTATTTAAAATGCATAGCTTCCTTCTCTCCATTCTATCTTATAATTTATACTTCCATTAATATTTGCATTAATATTTTCTTTTTTTTTTAATATTTTTTATTTATTTCTAGGAGAGAGAGACAGCATGAGCAGGGGAGGGTCAGAGAGAGAGGGAGTCACAGACTGAAACAGGCTCCAGGCTCTGAGCTGGCAGTCAGCACAGAGCCTGACACGGGGCCCGAACCCACGAACCGCAAGATCATGACCTAAGCGAAAGTCGGATGCTTTACCGACTAAGCCACCCAGGCGCCCCTGCATTAATATTTTCTATGTGAGTAATGTGTTTACATGCATTCTCTCTTACTAAACCGTGAACTTCCATAGCTCAGAGACCAAATTATTATCTCTCTGGTCCCCACAATGCCAAGCAGAGTGCTTTATAAAGGGCAGGTATAAAATAAATGCTTGATGAATAAATGCCTATGGTAGTGTTAGCTTTATAAAGACTGGAAGTTATGATTTTTTTAATCTATTTAAAAAAATTTTTTTAACATTTTATTTATTTCTGAGAGAGAGAGAGAGAACCAGAATCTGATACAGGCTCCAGGCTCTGAGCTAGCCGTCAGCACCAAGCCCGATGCAGCGCTCGAACCCACGAACCGTGTGATCATGACCTGAGCTGAAGTTGGCCACCCAACTGACTGAGCCACCCAGGCACCCCTAAAAATTTTTTAAATGTTTATTTATTTTTGAGAGAGAGACACACAGCACAAGACAGGGTGGGGCAGAGAGAGAAAGGGAGACACAGAACCCAAAACAGCTTCTGGGCTCTGAGCTGTCACTACAGAGCCCAAAGCGGGGCTCAGACTCACGAACCATGAGATCATGACCTGTGCCGAAGTCGGACACTTAACCATTCAGTGCCCCAGAAGTTATGATTTTAAGAGTTCTAATAAAAGGCAAAAGTAAAGAGGATAAAGAAACTACCCTTCACACTTAGTTTCTCCCTCCACCCCAATTTCTTTTCTCTGTATTTGTTATCATGGTTGTGTATACTGAAGAGGAAACTGCATCTAAAGATGTCCTCTTGAAAATATATTTTAGGGGCGCCTGGGTGGCTCAGTTGGTTAAGCAACCGACTTCGGCTCAGGTCATGATCTCACAGTTTGTGGGTTCGAGCCCCACGTCGGGCCCTATGCTTACAGCTTGGAGCCTGCTTCAGATTCTGTGTCTCCCTCTCTCTCTGCCCCTCTCCCACTCATGCTCTTGTTTCTCTCTGTCTCAATAATAAACATAAAAAATATATTTTATATTCAATACGTCTATTTTTGACAAACTTCATGTAAACCATCTTTTGGAGAAGACTTCCAAGCTTAAATTGAACTTTATGGGGAAAGTTCCAGTCAGACATTTAAATGGTATCTACTCCCTATGACTAAAAGTGCTATCAGATGGTTCAGAAAAAAACTCCAAAATCCTAACAGCTGAGAGGATGCTGCAAGACTCAACTAACCAGGTGCTGCCTATATAAAATAATCAAGAAGGGAAAAGAATTTAACTGAGAAGGAAAAAATGGTCTTTAGCTCTCAAAAAACAAGGGTCTAACCAAAGATTGATTATGAAGAGTGACAACTGTTTCAGGAACACAGCGTAAAAGGAAACATACATGTCTAAAGAGTGTTAGGCAATGAAAGTAATCTCAAAAGAGATTTCCCTTCTTCATCTTATTTTAATTTGTTTCATATGTTATTTTTCTACTGGATACAGGGTTTGGCCAAACTTTAACTGGTTATTTGGAAATTTGTACGCAATGATCAATTTCTCCCACAATGTACATTTTTCCTTCCAAAATAAACAAGGAACTTTGCTCTGATGGGGACAATTTCCAATCTCTAATCACTGAAAGGTACAAGAGAAGATGGGTAATTGTTTGAATATTAGGCCATTATCCCTGGGGTAGATTTAATCAAAAGATGAAGAGTACAAGCTCAAAGGCTTCTAGTTGATGAGAAGCAGGTCTTTGGCTTTTCATGTTTGAGCTCTAAATTATTTTCACAGAAAAGGAGTAAGAAACTAGACTGGCTGGAGATTAGAAAACAGACTTGAAAGAGAGGTGTGAGACTTGTGACTTGGTCTCTTAACAAGCTTGAGGACTTTGCACAAATTATTAACTCTCATCCATAAAATACCTTCCTTCCTTTCCTTTCTATTTCCTTCTCTCTCTCTCTTTCTTTTTTTAAGAGAAAGAGAGCACTCTGATGGGGGTGGGGGCGAGAGGGAGAAGCTGCACTGAGCATGGAGCCTGACATGGGGCTCGATCCCACGACCCTGAGATCATGACACAAGCTGAAATCAAAAAGTCAAGGCTCAACTAACTGAGCCAACCAGGTACCGCTAAACTGATAATCTCTAAAGCCCCCAGTGGTACTATCAAATTTTAATTGTCTAATATTGTTCCTTAAAGTCACAGATTGGTTCATTCAACTATATGAATACCTTCAATGTCCTTAATTGGACAGTTTCTGTGAGTGAATAAGTCAGTGGGAAAAGTGAAGACTTTACTCACAGCTTCTAGGTGCTCAGTCTTCCATTCAAGTTCTAAACAAAGGTCACAAGCCCAGCAGGGTGGAAAGGAGTAGGAGAAACTCCACAGAAGTACTTAGGAGGAAGAGAAGGTTGTTTATTGTTCCCATCCACCAATGTTTTCTGAGTGATCACTGTGTACCAGGCACGGGCTGGTTACTAGAGATCCAAGAGTGACCCAGATGGATGAGGCCTCTACTACAGCTTACTGTATTCTAGGTGGTGAAGAAAAACAGATTAGCAAATAAATGAAATCCATATTGTGATAGATTTGGGGAAGAAAACAGTAGTAATGAGAGATAGTAATTGTGTTTGTGTGCAGTATGGAGAGGGATAAACTTTCATTAGAACAGCGTAGAGGGCGAAGGCTCTTTGCAGATAGTTAGCAAAGCTGAGACTTGAGGGCAGATAATCCCCCCCAGAGGGAAGCTGGTAAATACTGACTGATGCCACCGAAAAGGACTGGAGGAGAGAGACCATCTGTCAGGCTGGAGCTTAAAGAGCAATTACTTCTGTAAAGTTTAGGATTAAATCAGTTGATCTCAACCAAGGGTGATTTTGTGCCTCAGGGAACATTTGACTACATCTGGAGAAATTTGGAGCTATCACATTTGGCAGGGAGAGGTTGAGAAAACCTACACCTCGGTGGCTCACTCAGTTTAACTGCAGACTCTTCAGTTCAGGTCAGGCTCCCTTGGTGATGAGGTCCAGCTCTGCCTTGAAGTGAGGCCTGCTTGGGATTCTCTCTCTCCCTCTACCCTTCCCCTCATCGCGCATGCACTTTCTCTCAAAATAAACATTTTTTAAAAACCTTCACCAAAGAACTATTTTAACCCAAATTATGGCTTAGTCACTATGTTATAAACTCATGTTTTTACTAGCTGGGATCTTTTTTCCTTCACTGCAGAAACAACGTAAAATCAGATTTCAAATGCCGCCATGCTTCTTTTATCCACCTTCTAATAAAGCCGCTTGCAGAGGTTCGAAGGACCTCACGAACTTAGAAAAGCTTCACAAGATACCGAATATGTCCCTGTAGGCGCGAGAGAGGATCTGAGGAGACCCACACCCGACTGCTTACAGGGATCACCTGGCTCAGGTTTCATTTGCGTAATTACAAGTCGAAGTTCAAAATAATACACAGTTGGGTCTATGTTAGGAAAGTCGTGAGATACCCTCAAGGATTAAAACGCCTGTCTCTAGACTTCTAGCTCCCGATTCCGCTTTCACACCCGTCCGCCAAGGCTCTAGATGCTTCTCCCTAACCCTGCTCTGCACTGGCCTCATGCCTCTCTGGCCGCCCCTTCCCCCGACTCCCATCCCTGCCAGTCCCGGTCCCAGGCCTGCAATAACCCTGCGGTCGTCCGGGCTTTTAACCCAGCACCGCCCGCGTCGACCTCCCCGCCGTCGCCTCACCTGCGCCGGCAGGCGTCTCCCCAGCAAGCCCAGAGACAGGCTGTCCTCGAAGTACTGGCTGCACAAGCTGAGTGGTCCTGAGAGGAAGGCCCCGTCGAGGTTCGCGGCGCCGCGAGCCAGGCACAGGTCCCTCAGGCCCGCGAGCGCGTGGCAAGCCCTAGGAAGGGCAAGAAGGCGGTGGGAGAAACGCGGCGCCGGCGACCGGAGGGCATGTGGCTGGGAGCCCAGAACGAAGGAGGCCAGGCGCGGACAACGCCGGCGCTGAGGGGGCAGCGACAGCCAGAAGGCGGTTAGCCGCCTCTGGCACCTTTTTGCATATTCATAAAGCCGAAGGAGGCGGGCCGCCCGTGCTAGCCGCCGAGAGGTAATGAATTATTCATGAGGAAGCGTCTTGCTCCGCCCAGAAAGGCCTCGTTGGTTATTCATGAGCCCGAGAGGGTTTGGGCTCGAAAAGGCCGTTGGGTATCCCGAGAGATCTGAGAGAGACCTACAGGAGCTGAGGCGAGGGCTGTGCAGACGCAAGGTCTCCAGAGAAAGCGGCCGCTTGAGCATTGTTACTTCCATGTTATTAGGTTAATTTTTTTGCTTTTCCTCTCCTTTTACTTGAAGCTTTAAGTTTCATTTTAAAGTATTTCGCTGAGGCGGGTAGGCAGGGGTCGAAGAAAAAAGACAAAGAAGCTTCTAGATAACACCTCCCCCACCCCGCCCTCACCGCTCGATTTCGAAAATTTTCACATATACCAGGAAAAAAAAAAAAGAGTGGCGATAATTGTACTGGGAACACCGGTATTCCCGCTATCAAAGTAGCTATTGAATTCAGATTTCGGTGGAAAAGGAGGAAGGAGTCTCGGTGAGGAAACAGCAAGGGTAATCAAGGGGCCAAGCTGTCGGGGGCGGGTGTGGAGGTTTGAGATGAATTTAGCTAGGTCGGGTTTTCTTCAGACATGGAGGTATTCTGCCAAAATCAATTCTTGGCACAGACCAGGAGATGACAGAGCTGGGGTGGGTCCCCACGGAACGACCTTGGCTTCTTTTCCACCTTATCCAGGACGTGCCATTTAATCTCCTTGGACTTTAGTTCCCCAAATAGCGCAGGAGAGAAAATGCCTTGAAACAAGATTGGCCAATCACTGACGTGTGTTCAGATGTGCGGAGCATGGGAGGGGGTGTGCAGTACATCATGTACTTGCTGGTGAAAATGAAGTGCTTGCACCAAAGGAATTTTTTTCCTTTTTCTTTTTTTAAAGAGAGAGAGACAGCGAGAATACCAAGCAGACTCCCCGAAATCCTTGCAAAGCCCAACGTGGGTCTCATGACCTGGGCAGAAATCAAGAGTCCCTGGCTAAACAGAGTGAGCCACCCAGGCGCCCACCCCTAAAGGATTTTTTTATTTAATTAGGCTGATAGTCTAATTTCTCCCCCATTAGATCATCAAGTTCTTGCTATGTGAACAGTATTATTTTATATCTCTGTAATCCTACATGATGCCTGGCACATTGTGGTCACCCAGTAAATGTTGAATGAATGAATAATTGAAATGGCCTGAAGAAGATATTAAAAAACCAAAAGAGCATGTACAAATATCCAGTTAATATAGTGGAAATCATTTACTCTGAGTGGGGAGAAGGGAAATTATCAGAGCCAAATGGGATTTGTTAAAATGGTGAATGATAATTTATGGAAGCAAACTGAAACCTGAGTAACTGGGCCACCTTTGACAAATCAAGTTCTCTAAAAAAAAAATTTTTTTTTTAATGTTTACTTATTTTTGAGAGAGGGAGAACATGAGTACATGAGCAAGGGAGGGGGAGAGAGAAAGAGAGACAGAATCCCAAGCAGGTTCTGCGCTGTTAGCGCAAAGCCCCAGGTGGGGCTTAAACTCACCAACCATGAATGAGATCATGACCTGAGCTGAAGTCGGACACTCAACCATTTGAGCCGCCCAGGTGCCTCAACAAACCAACTTCTTTTGTTGAACTTCACTTTCGTCTTCTCTGTAGTTTTATATTTTACATTTAAAGCCATGACCCATTTTGAATTAATATTTATACGGTGTGAAATTTAGGTTGATGGTTTTTTGTTGTTGTTGTTGTTGTTGGGTTTGTTTTTTTTTTTTTGCGAGGAGGGGGTGTGTTGGGGAAGTTTCAGCCTACGCATATCCTATTGTTTCCCTACTATTTTAACAGTATCCTATTGTTAAAAACACTATCCTTCCTCCACTAAAATGACTTTCCTTTTCTTTAAAATGAAGAGATTGGATTATCTGTAGAGGATGTCTCCTTTCCTTTCCAGTTCTATGTTGTTGAACCCATTTATGTCAAAATGTACTTCCTTTGAGTAAAGCCACCCTTCCTATCAGGCAAGAAAGGTCATCTAGTCGCGTTTATTAGAATCCAGCTATTAGGGGCGCCTGGGTGGCTTAGTCGGTTGAGTGTCCGACTTTCGCTTAGGTCATGATCTCGCGGTTTGTGGGTTCGAGCCCTGCGTCGGGCTCTGGGCTGACTGCCAGCTCAGAGCCTGGAGCCTGTTTCGGAGTCTGTGTCTCCCTCTCTCTCTGACCTTCCCCTTCTCACGCTGTCTCTCTCTCTCTCCTAGAAATAAATAAAAATATTAAAAAAAAAAAAAGAATCCAGCTATTAAATATTATTCATTTGAGAGAAAGGGTATTTGTTGGAAAAAAAATGGTTTTGGAAGATTGAGAAAGATGGGTGGGGAGTGTTAGGAAATCAACTATTATTGTCTTTGGGCAAACATAGTAAAACTGGTTTTTGCTTCACTCAGAATGGCCAAAGGGGAAAAAGTGGTTTAGGCTTTAATGTGCTGAACAATAGCTGGTTAATCTTTATCTGAATCTTGGATTCACACATAAAAGGGTAAAATAGTAAGCAATTGTGTCATTTTAAATAGGGTAGTTGAGATGTAGGTCAAGAGGTAAGCCTAGAATGAGTCTTTAGCTGAGAAAGCACAGAAATCTTTCCTTTTCCTCATGATCATAATTCTTGTCACAGAGTAGACATATCAAGCATAAAAATGAAAGATATTGATGCCCTGTGAAGTTTCAGATCTTTGTGGGTCAAATAGGCAAGCAAATATATAAGTGAAAGACATTTGAAAGTTAGAGTTCTGTTCTTAAAATCCATAGTTAAGAAATCTCTCCTAGGTTTTTAGATAGTGAGTTAGAACAAGGTGATAAAAAAAATCAGAGTTATTCTCTGAGAGTGCATGATCTGTAGTGTCATACCTCCTGGGGCTGTCAGCTTGTGAGCTTTCAAAATTAAGCAGAGTTTGTACTTGAATAGGAGACTTCCACAAAACACCTGCTCAAAGGAAAAACAACAGTAGCAACAGAATAGCTGGAGGTTGAAAAGAGCCTGGCTATTAAAAAAATTATTTAGATATATTTTGCCTTCCTAAAGCAAGCTTATTCTAGAAAAACAGAAAAAGGTATAACAACACTACTGTATTTAGAAATAAGCAAGCAAGCTCAACAACTAGGAAGACACTGGTGCGTCATGTTATTTTATTATGTTTATTTATTTTGACAGAGTGCATGTGCATATGGGGGTGGGGGAGGGGAAGAGGGAGGTAAAGAATCTTAAGCAAACCCCATGCCCGGAGCAGAGCCTGACGTGGGGCTCTATCTTATGAGCATGAGATCATGATCTGAGCCAAAATCAAGAGTTGGGCACTTAATGGACTGAGCCACCTACACACCTGGATAATGCATTATTTTAGGTGAGATGAAAGCAAAAAGGGATTTCATTTTGGGGAGTCCTTTTAGAAAAACCCATAAATTGTGAGTCAGAGTTTCTTAAGTTTTATTCTCAGTTCTGCCAACAACTTTTTGATTGACCCTAAGTCAGTTGACTTCTCTGAACCTTGATTTCCTCATCTAGAAAATTAGGTGTTTGGACTAGATGACATTCAAAGTTCCTTCTGTCTATAAATATTCTGTAATTCTTTTCTAAGATGCTTAATTCTTCCTTGTTATTGTATCTCTCTGTTGATTCAGGAGATATTTATTGAGTATCTGTTTTGTTTCAATACTATAATGGTGCTGAGGATTCAGGAATGAAGTAAAGCAGACACAAAAGGTCACATATTACATGGTTCCATTTATATGAAATGTCCAGAATAGGCAAATTCATAGAGATGAAACATAGATTAGTGGTTGCAAGGGGTCAGGAGGAGGGGAGAGTGGGGAGTGATTGGTAATGAGGACAGAGTTTCATTTTGAGGTAACAAAAATCTTCTAGCATTAATAGTGATGGTTGCAAAACTGTGAATATACCAAATTGTACCTTAAAGATCCACTAAATTGTACCTTAAGAAAAAAACAAAAAATAAAAGAGCTGGACAGACACAACTTTACCCTCATGTTAGCTCACAATAGGGGGATGGATACCTAAATGCAACCATGATATAACATGTATTATAATGGGTACATAACCCTAACTTGGTGGTTGTGGTGAATCAGGAAATATTCCTTGAGAACATTATACTAAGCCATATGGAGGAGATAAGTAAGAATTGAAAATGGAGGAGAATGTTTCAGGCAGAAAGAATATTGCAAAAGCCTGAAAGCTGGAGAGAATATGGTCCTTTAGGGTAATCAAAGTAGATAAGAATAGCTGATTCATAAAAGTGTAAGGGCAAATGGTTAGAGATGCGGCTAAGAAGGCTTGAGCCAGATCTTGAAGCCATGGTATGGAATTTGGATTTTATCCTGAGGGAAGTGGGAAGCCATTGAAGAATTTCAGTCTAGGAAGTTATATAATCAGGTTTGCAATTTAGAAAGAAAACTCTGGCTGCAATACAAAATAACAGCCTGGAGAAGGGCAGGATCAATGACAGGCAGACTGGTGGCTATAGCAGTCTAGGCAAAATATGAGGCTAATCTGATCTAAAGTAGAGATGACAGCATGTATAAAGTGAGGAATGGACATATTTGATAAATGTTAAGGAGACTGGATGTGGGAATGAGGGAAGGAACAGAGTTGAGTCATAGTTTTTAAGTTTGAAGAATTGGGTATTTGATGATGTCATTTACTGAGCTAGGGAACAGAAATAGGATTTTGGGGAAAAGAACTGATTTGTTAGAAAAATTTATGTGTTTTGTTGTTGTTGTTGTTGTTGTTGTTTTTTATTGAGACAGAAACAGAGCATGAGTGGGAGAGGGTCAGAGAGAGAGGGAGACACAGAATCCAAAGCAGGCTCCAGGCTGTCAGCACAAAGCCTGATTCAGGGCTCGAACTCAAGAACCATGAGATCGTGACCTGAGCTGAAGTCAGACTCTCAACTGACTGAGTCACCCACAGGGCCAAAGAACTGATATTTAGATGCATTGAGAACATCAAAGTGGAACTGTCTCATAGACTGAGGTATAGATCTCTGACTCTTCAGACAGACCTGGGCCTCTTATATCCAGTCATGTGAATGGATATAGTAATTGAAACAATGGGAATATATTTGTTCATCCAGGGAGTTTAGAAGTGTTTAGAAGAAAAAAAAGAAAAGGAGCTCCTACTATAGAACCCTGAACACAAATGCTAAGAAGTGGGCAGGGGAAAAAAGTCTGAAGTAGACAATGAGAAGGAACAACTGGAAGGCTGGAAGAAAACTAGGAGTTCAAATGCTAGCATAAGATTTTTATTTATTTTTTAAAAATAAGTTTATTTTTGTTTATTTTTGAGAGACAGAGTGCGAGTGGAGGAAGGGTAGAGAGAGAGGGAGACAGAATCAGAAGCAGGCTCCAAACTGTTAGCACAGAGCCCGATGTGGGGCTTGAACCCACAGACTGTGAGATCATGGCCAGAGCCAAAGTCGGATGCTCAACCAACTGAGTCACACAGGCACACCTAACATAAGATTTTTAAAAATAAACATGCTTTATTACTTGTAATGAAATATTTGCCAGGCAGTGTTGTAAGTCCCCTATAAATAATGACTCATTTAGTACCCACACAACCATATGAAGCTGGTACTATTACTATCCTTCTTTTATAGATGGGGAAACTGAAGCACACAGTCTTTTGGGCAGACAAGTTAATTGCAGACTGAAATTTGATCCTAGGTAGTGTGGCTCCAGAAGAGTGTGAGTATGCTAAGTATGCTCTCTGGATGTACACATTCCCGGATAAACATTGTTAGAGCCCTGAGAAGTTGGATTTATTGTCTGCATTTTACAAAAAAGGAAACTGAAGCCTAGGGTCATTGTGTGATATGACCAAGTTACAGAGCTACTAGGTAGTTGAACAGAATTTGAACTTAGGTTCCTTAAGTCCAAAGTCGCTTTCTATTGCATTATACTGCTGGTTATTTCTCTCTTCACATACACATATGTGTAAATAAAATTTAACTTGACATATTTTGGAAATGTTAATTCCTCAGGTATTTACCAAGTGCTAATAGTAACCAGCTTTGAATCCTTTTTCAAAAGCATGTGACCTGATTGTCTCAAGAGTTTTCAGTGAGAGTATCAGTTTAATCCAGGTTTTCTGTACATTCCTATACAGATGTAATAATGTCCTAGCTATTATGTCCTAATCGACTGATGCTTTTTTCAGGGCTTGATTCTCCAGAAATGCCATCTGAATGTCTTATGCTCATAGAGAATTTTTTTTTAAGTTTATGTATTTAAGAAATCTCTACACCCAACATAGGGCTCAAACTCACAACTCCGAGAATATGCTCTACTGAGATTCACCAGGCACCCCCATAGAGAGATAAAAAAAAAAAAAATCAATGAAGAAATCTATTGAAAAATTCTTCTCATTATTATTTATTATTTTTTAAATGTTTACTTATTTACTTAGAGAGAGGGAGAGGCAGAGAGAGAATCCCAAGCAGGTTGACCACTGTTAGTACAGAGCCTAATGTGGGGTTTGATACCATGAACTGTGAAATCATGACCTGAGCTGAAATCAAGAGTCGGACACTTAACCAACTGAGCCATCCAGGTGCCCCTATTCTTCTTACTTATTGTCTCTAAAACTAATGACTACCCCAGGAGGGGGTCATTTACATGGTTTAATGGGCTAGAACTAGGGCTTAAACTTTTGTAGTTACTGATTTTGCTCATTTTATTTCTTGAAGTTTTAAGGGAAACACTTGATGTGTTGAGTCAGATTTGAAGGTTATACACAGAAATGAAGGTTATATTCTAAAGTCAACAAAAGACCCTTTGTAATCTTTAAGGACTAAAGGACTATTAGGTGGTTTTCAGTGTCTACAAGATATTGTCAGAGAGTGTCCCCTAGCGCTGCTCTGAAGAAGAAATTCAAGAGAAATTAAATATTACTTGTTTATAATCTCTATCACCATCTTGTGGCCATGTCCTCTAATAATTCTGCCGCCTTTTATTTGCAAAATCATCCAGAATCGTGCAATATTCTATATACAAAAGAAGATCACAGGCTATCCTGGGTGATCCAGAATGGAATTACTTTAAATATGTTACTTGGTTAGAACTCCATAAAACTTGAAAAGGAGCCCCGATATAAATTAAATTAAGATCTATGAAAAGAAAAAGAGAAATTTGCTTCTTTGTTTATGCCAGTGAAGCAATAGAAGTGAAAAACAGATGTATTTCCTTTTTTTTTTATAACTTAAAGTCCCTCTTACTAATTTATTTTTTAAGTATACTCTACCCTCGATGTGGAGTTCAAACCCATTACTCCCAAGATCGAGAGTAACATTGTTCTACCTATCGAGCCAGTCAGGCACCCCAAGACTAGATGTATTTTTAACATTAACTTTTTTATCATATTAAAATACACATAATATAAAATTCACCACCTCAACAATTCTCAAATATACAATGCAGCAACAACTAAGTGTGTTCATGGTGTTGTGCAACCATTCCTAGAAAATTTTCATCAGCCTGAACAGAAACTCTGTGCCCTCTGAACATCACTTTCCTTCCACCCTCCAGCCCTTTTTAACCTCTATTCTACTTTTGCTCTATGAAGTTGACTACTTTGAGTATCTCTATCTCATGTGAGTAAAATCACACAATATTTGTCCTTTTGTGTCTAGCTTATTTCACTTAGCATAATGTTTTCAAGATTCATCCATGTTGCAGTATGTATCAGAATTTGATTCCTTGTATATACCATTTATATAACACACTAAAAAAAATCGATTCAACTGCTGATGGACTTTTGGGTTGTTTCCACCTTTTGCATAGTGTAAATAATATTGCCATGAAGTATACAAGTATTTGAATCCCTGCTTTCGGTTCTTTTTGTTATACCTAGAAGTGGAATTGCTGAATAATATGGTAATTCTGTTTAACTTTTTGAGGAACTTCCAAAATGTTTTTTACAGCAGCTGTGTGATTCCCACCAATGATGCACAAGGGTTCCAAGTTTTCCACATCCTCACCAACACTTACTATTTTCCATTTTTTTTAAAAAGCCATCCTAATGGATATGATGTGTAACTTTTGAGTTACCTTTGAAAGCCAATTACACATGAAGTTAATTCAAGAAATCTTTTTTAAGTTTATTTATTTTGAGAGAGAGAGAGAAAGAGAATGTGTATGTGCACATGCAAGAGCAGGGAAGGGGCAGAGAAAGAGGGAGAGAATCCCAAGCAGGCTCCATACTGCAAGCGTAGAGCCCAATGCGAGGCAGGAATGCATGGAACCACAAGATCGTGGAGCCCAAATCAAGAGTCAGATGCTTAACTGAGCCACCCAGGCGCCCCTCAAAAACATTTCTTGAATTGGGGCACCTGGGTGGTTCAGTCAGTTAAGCACTTCTGGTTCTTGATTTCTACTCAGTTCATGAGCTCAGGGTCATGAGATTGAGCCCAGTGTCAGGCTCTGAGCTGGGCACGGAGTCTGCTTCAGATCCTCTCTCTCCCTCTACCACTCATGCTTGTGCCTTCCTTCTCTCTTTAAAAAAAAAAAAAAAAAAGGAAAAACTGAAAATGTTTTTTGAGCTCCTGCTATATACATACAGAACACAGTTGCCCTCTAAGGGAATAAAAAGGATGAGTAAAATATATTGTTGAGGGGCACCTGGCAGGTTCAGTCAGTCTAACTTTGGCTCAGGTCATGATCTCATGGCTCAGCTCCTTCAAGCCCCGTGTTGGGCTCTGTGCTGACAGCTCAAAGCCTGGAAGATTGCTTCAGATTCTGTGTCTCCCTCTCTCTCCTTGCATCTCCCCACTCACACTCTGTGTCGCTCGCTTTCTCAAAAATGAATAAACATTTTAAAAAGTTAAAAGTATATATAGATTGTTGAATCTTTAGGTAATTTACAATTTATTTTATTCAAAATGTATTTGGGAACAAGCAAAGCAACTTAAATTCTTACTGGGTGGTTGGAAATACTAGTCCAGAGATCTTAAGCCAAATTTATAGAAAATTGGTAGTGGAGATAAAAATGTTTATTAAACTAATTTCCCAAAGAATATAGTCAAATACTAATTATATAGTTCTTTTAGAAAATTCACAAAAATGGTTATGTTAGTCAAAGTCTCTAATTTTTTTTCACCCCCACAGGTTTGACTTGTTAAAAGAATCTTGATACATTACTACAATGGCCACTGCTCAGCTCTCTCACTCTATCAAAATTCACAAAGCATCTAAGGTATTTACTAAGAATTTAATGAAAATCAATGACTATTTAGTGAGTTAGTTCAGAATCATGACTTTAATCTTTGTTTTTTTTTAAATAGCAGTTTTATCAGTTAATTGGCACATAATCTGGCAGAGTATTGTCTACATTTTAACTGCCTAATGGGCTGAGGATGTTCAAAAAATTAGAATAGATTCCTACAAAGTAACTTGCTGGGTGCTTGTTTCATGCTCCTATGTTTAGATTCTCTAGAGTAAAAGAAATAAAATAAAAAAAGACGTTTAAAGAGAACAGTTCTTTGTTAGACTCTCATTTCCTGAAACAATTAGGAAAGTTCTGATATGCACCTTGATGTAATTATAAGGACTGAAGGAGAGAGTACTAAGAAGAACTTGGAGGATGGGCCCCTGGGGGAGCTTGCCAGAGTCAGGTAACCTTCACAAGAGGTTCACAAGAGGAAGTCTCTCTTGTACCATGACATTCATTAATGAATCATTCATTTATTAATTGAGAGCTCAATATTATATGATACATGTTATTATAAATCTTTATCTTCCAGAAGTTTAGAATCTGGTAAGGGAAATAAGATTTAGAGGAGTTAAGTCAATATGCAAAGCAGTATATACAATACATATATGTGAAAAAGAGCAAAGCAGTATAAATTATAGGAATTTAGAGATTTTGTATAGACTGGTAAGACTTCCTTACTCATGAAGGAAATGTAACTTAAGGTAGACTTTGAATAATAAAAAGGATTTGAGTAGAGGAGAGAGAAGAGAATTCTTTGAGGGAAACCTACCAATATACCTTGGCTCAAAATGAGAAATGAACATTTTAGAGAATAATGAAAAACCTATCCTTACTGGAGTGGAGAGACATCATGTTGGACAGAAATAGGAGATAAAATTGAACGGGAACTTTGGGAACAGATTAATATGGATCTTAAAAGGCAGGCTAAGGAATTTTTGCTGTATTCTTTACTTTTTTTTTAAGTTTTTTAAAAAAATTTAATCTCTACAGCCAATGTGGGGCTTGAAATCACAACCTCAAGATCAAGAGTTACATGCTCCTTCTACTGAGCCAGCCAGGAGCCTCTACTTTATTCTTCAATCAGGGCACAGTCTGTGGGTTTGATCAGGAGAGTTAATAAAATTGGGGCACCTGGGTGGCTCAGTTGATTAAATGTCCAACTCTTGATTTCAGTTCAGGTTATTATCTCATTGGTTTGTGGAATTGAGCCCTGTGTTGGGCTTTGGGATGACAGCAGGGAGCCTGCTTAGGATTCTCTCTCTCTCCCATTCTCTTTGCCACTCTCCCACTCACACATGCTCTCTCTATCCCAAAATAAATAAATAAACTTTTATTTTAAAAAGGAGAGTGAGTAAAATAATTGTTTTAGGAGTATTAAGCTGCAGCAAACAAAGGCAGGATTCAAGTTGAAGGAGAATCAGGGCAGAGAGAAAGTAGTCATGTTTCTGGCTTGAATTCACTATACTCACTGGATTCCTGATCTCATTTTGGTTTCCTAAGTGTGCTTCCTTCCTGGGGGGAAAATGCTAAGGTGGGAATATATATGAATTACAATCAGCTTGGGAGTTTATTTCCTCTCTGTAAATTAACAAATTGACATTTTAATATAAATAGATCTTTGTAGTTTGGACTGCATGAACTATTCCCAGTAAATTTTAAGTGACTGTATGATTTTGCTATTTAATACTTAAGACAACAGTAATAACAATTCTAGAAGCTAACATTTATTCAGCATTTACCATGTACTGGGCACTGTGCCAAGGGCTTTATATTACTGTTTCAATTAAACCTCACGATAAGGTAGAAACTGAAGCTCAGAGAAGTAAAGTAATTGTCTTAGGTCATGTAACTTGACCACTGAGCTGTCAAACATCGTGTATGTCATTAGCACATTATCTTGTAAAAATACCTTGTTATAGTGTTTTTTATTGTGAAATCACAGTATTTTCATGTATTAGACATTTAGGGAAACATCAGTGATGACCCTTAAGGTATTAGGTCAGTTGAACTAAGAAAAATAATCCCTGGAGTATAGAGAAATAACAGAACTTTAGAGGGCTTTATTTTTTATTTTTTTAATGTTTTCTTTCTTTCTTTTTTTTTCTTTTTTAATAGTTTATTGTCAAGTTGGTTTCCATATAACACCCAGTGCTCATCCCCACTTTAGAGGGCTTTTCTTTCTTTTTTTTTTTTTTAATATTTTTATTTATTTCTAGGAGAGAGAGAGACAAACAGCGTGAGCAGGGGAGGGTCAGAGAGAGAGGGAGACACAGACTCTGAAATAGGCTCCAGGCTCTGAGCTGGCAGTCAGCACAGAGCCTGACGCGGGGCTCAAACCCACGAACCACGAGATCATGACCTAAGCGAAAGTCGGACACTTAACCGACTAAGCCACCCAGGCGCCCCTTTAGAGGGCTTTTCTAACTATTGATCTTCATTACTACAAATGGGCTTTTAGATTCTATATTTAAATGTCTTCATACTTTCAGGTTATTTAATTTTACAAATGGTTATTACTCAAGTATTACTTCTAAGTTTTGGCAAGTTTTCAGTAAAGTTCTATATATACATGGGATGCCAGCTATTACCCAGTTACTCAAAAGGACCATAATTTCTCAGGCTCTGTTGGTACCAAAAGCAATTTTCTATAAAATCTTACATGCACACACATGCACACCACATACATACCTAATTCTCCTTCAGCTTTAATTTTTCCTACTTCTGATATAGCTAAAACAATTATTTTACTCACTTTCCTGATCAAATCCACTGACTTTCCATTGATTGTAAAATAAAGCATACATTCTTTAGCCTGGCTTTTAAGATCCATACTGATTTGTCCCCAAAGTTCCTATCATACATGCAAGAGTAATAATTTTATTATATGTATTTTAACAACTAAATGTAATATAGTTTGATAATTCATTGCCAGTATACCAAAGAAGAGCAAAGTTTATATAGCAAAATCATGACTAGAACATCTTTTGGATATAACTATAGAAAAGCTTTTTGGGAGTTCTTCATCAGAGGCATATTTGTGGGTAGTACCTGCCTCTGTTACAGAATTATTAAAACTTTAACAGTTGAAACTGTGTAGTATCGTAAAAAGAGTTCTGAAAATGATTAAGATAATCAGAGATGTAACTACCCTGACTTCTAACAGCAAGGAAGTAGTTTTACTTACTTTTGTATTTTGTATCAATGAAGTCTTACAGTAGCACTCATTTGTATGTGGTCTCTTTTGCTCAGACTTGTCTGGGAGAGTCATCTGTATTGTTAAGTATAGTTGTAGATCATTTATTCTCCTTTCTGTATAGTATTCCATTATGGGAAATATTACAATTTGTTTATCCATTCTTTTGTTTATGGGCATTTGGATAGTTTCCATTTTAGGTCTATTACAAATAATGCAATTATGACATTCTTTTGGTGAGCACAGGTAGGCATATCTGTCAGGTGTAGATCTATGAGTGAAATATAGGTCATAGAGCATGCGTATCTTTAGCTTTAGTAGATACCACTGAGCAAATTTTCCAAAGAGGCTATACCCATTTATGCTCCTATAACCAGTGTTTCAAAGTTTTGATTGATTCACATCCTTAGTATTTTCTGATTTTTAAAAATTTTAGCCATTTTGATAGGTGGTATAGTGTTATCTCATTGTGGTTTTAATATGTATTTCCCTCAAGAAATTTAAGCACTATTTATTGGCCATTTGGATATCCTGTTTTGTGAAGTGTCTTTCAAGTCTTTGTTCATTTTTTCCTTTTGGTTGTCTGTCTTTGCCTTAGTGACATTTAAGAGTGCTTCCTCTATCCTGGATATGAATCCTTTGCAGATATATGTATTGAGATTATCTCCTCCCATACAAGTTGCCTCTTTGAACAGAAGTTCTTAAGTTTAATATAGTCTAATTCATCAATATTTAGAAAATACTTTAAAATTAAAACATATTGGGGTGCTGGGTGGCTCAGTCAGTTAAGTATCTGACTTCGGCTCAGGTCATGATCTTGCGGTTTATGGGTTCAAGCCCCATGTTGGGCTCTGTGCTGACAGCCAGCTCAGAGCCTGGAGCCTGTTTCAGATTCTGTTTCTCCCTCTCTCTCTGACCCTTCCCTGCTCACACTCTCTCTCTCAGAAATAAATAAAACATTAAAAAAATTAAAATGTATTGACAATATCAACTGGTGTTCATGAGACATATTTTGTGCTTAAATAAGAGCAAAAGCAATCTCAGACCAATTTTTATAAAAATGATGAAATTTTTATTTTTATACATGTACACAATAAATACTGAATATAACAAACATATGTTGAAATGATAACTCAAGATTCTAAACAAACTATCAGCAAGTATTCTACATGAATTTCAATTGGTAGACAATTCTTATATGTTGAAGTAAAAATTAATGCATCTGTCACTCTCTTATGACATTCCTCATATGGCACACCATTTCTTAGGGCAGACTATCCAATCATTTAAGAATAACTATGAATTTCTCAATATACCATACATACATACATATAATTTAGAAGGAAGCTGTTCTTGGCACTCATACATTTTATAGAAGTCTATCTGACATCTTACAGAACCTTAGTATTCTAAGTTCTTAATTTAGTATCCTGCAGAACTCTAGCAAAGCACAAAAGCATGGAGATACATGGTAGTAGACTAGTAAATGAATAGTAGCTCCACATAGAAAGAGTAGGGTGCATAGAAGAGGAAGTAGTAGGGGCAGAGAGGAAGGGGTGGCAGATGAGGCAAGAGAGCTAGGCAAGGATAAAACTTTGATAGTTCTTAAATGCCCCACTAAGGCACTTGAACTCTATCCTATATGAGCATTGGTCATGTCATGATAAGATTTATATTCTTTAAAGTTAATGATGACAATATGAAGGACAGAGTGAATGAAAGTAACCGTTCACAGGAAGATCAGGGGCTACAACAGTAATAAAGGGGAGAAGTGAAGATGTCCTAAGTCAGGGCAGTGACATTGAGAAGGGAAAGGAGAAAATACATCTGAGAACTCTTTTAGAGAGAATTATAGGGTTTAGTGCTTGGAAATGGGGTTTGAACTATAAACGAAAAAGAGAAGCCAAAGATGACTCTACTTCTACCCTGGATGATTGGAGTAGAGGCTGATTCATTTGTCTGAGAATGAAACTTGGGATCATGTTTCAGTGAAAGGTGATAGAGATGAACAGAGTTTGAAGGTTCTAAAAGTGGTCTAGGACAGATGCTCACAAAACAGAAACACAGAAGTAGGGCGTAAACAGAAATAAAGATTTGAAGTCTTCTCTGTATGGGCCATAGCTGAAGCAGTGAAACTAGATGAGATTACCCAGGAAGTGAAAGCTATGCAAAGAGAAAGGACTGAAGACAGAATTTAAACATTTAAAGGGCAGAAAAATTGGAAAAAATAGGAGATTGAGACAGATATGAAGGGATATGTGAAAAATCAAAAGCAAACTGTTTTGGCAACTGAAAGAGAAGAGGGAAGATGTGGGCAAAAGCGTCAAACACTGCAGCGAAATTACATAGTAAGAGGACAGAAGAGGTCAATGATAGGATGTACTGATGACTCTGGAGAGAACGTAGGGGGTAAAAGACAGACTGCATTGGGATCTGAGAAGTGTGTGAAAAGGAAGGAGATTATGTAATCATAGTAAAGCTCCAGTTTCGCCTCAAACCCATGGATTGTTTTGAAGTAAATTATACTGGTCTTGAATTGCTTGGGTAACTGTCCGTGCCTTTCTTCTCTGTCTTACTTATAGAGATCAAATTTAATTCAGTTTTCAAAGCCCTGTTTCCTTTTGATTACCTGTAAAGGTATCAGATTTGAAGTCTTGAAAAATCTTTCCATCGTATCTGTGGTAATGGCATGATGACTGAATATATTAAAGAATACTAATCCTTTTCATCTTTTTTTTTTCCAGGAAACAGTTTTTCCATCCCAAATCACTAATGAGCATGAGTCACTGATAATGGTGAAGAAACTTTTTGCTACTTCTATCTCATGTATAACATATCTAAGGGGCCTGTTTCCAGAGAGCTCTTATGGAGAACGCCATTTGGATGGTAAAGTTTAACTGAGTGATTACCTTGGCTGTTGTAGTCTTTCTTTACTTGGCAAGAGTAAACCTTTCGTTTTTCACAGTGTGCTAGTTCCAAGTAATGGGCATATTCTTCAAGATCAGTTTGCTAATTTATTTTCCTTTTTTTTGTTTGTTTTTTTTTAAGTAGACTCTGAGCTCAGAGCAGAGCCCAATGCAGGGCCTGAACTCACAACCCTGAGGCCAAGATCTGAGCTGAGATCAAGAGTCGGACACCCAACCAACTGAGCCACCCAGGCACTCTGTCCATTTTTTAAAAAATATTTTATTTTTAAGTAATCTCTATACCCAACATGGGGCTCAAACTTATAACCCCAAGATCATGAGTTGGTTGCATGCTCTTCCAACTGAGCCAGGCAGACTCCCCTCATTTTCCATTTTAATTTAACTGTGTTTCATGGTTCTTGTTATAGGAATCATTAGTTCCTGGCTGGATACCAAGTGACAGACTGAGAAGAAAATAAATCTGTATAGACAAGCCTAGTAATTCTAAACCATACCTATAAAAGCAGCAGCTGGATCAAAATCTGTTTGGGTGCTGTAGATTTGCACTATTTTGTGCCTCGTTGAGTTTGTTTTCTGAGGTTTACTTTGGAATTGAGGAAGTTTAATGCAGCCAGGTGAAAAACTCTTCTTACTGTTAACACATGTAAATATGCTGGAAGAAAAGCATATTCATGCCAAACCCATTTGTCAATTAACATGAAGAGACAATTATTATTCTAATCAGTGCTTTTCTTTTCTCAGTTGCCAGGTCTACTACTTTCCTCTCTTATTTCTTGTGTCTTAAACTTATGATCTCATTTCCTTATATTACAAGCTGTTTCTAGCTCCTTTCTTTTTCTTCTATTGAAAGAAAAAAATGTACCTAGGACTTCAATTTTTTAGAACCTTATTAGCTTAAAAAGCTGTATTGTGATAACAATTCAGAAAAATGTTGTTGATTTGGCACTAAAATGGGAACTATAATTTGGGAAAATAAATGTAAAGACCTATACGTTTCCTTGTGAGATCATATTTTTCAAGATCTAACTTAAGTTCCTCACATCTGTATTTAATGATATACCTTGGCCTCATTCCAATTTAATTTTCTTAACTTTTGATTCTCTGTACTAGCATCAATGAAAGGCATGTGGTGCTATAAATACAGAAACATGATATTTGCAGTCATGACAACTTCATTTGTATCATGTCTTCTTTTGGTCTATAGAAAATAAATCTGTAATTGTGAATATGTTTATATGTCGCAGAGAGTTGCATTTTTCTTCATTTGGAACAGAATTGGAAAAAAATTGGAAAAAGACATTTTTGGGGTAATTATAAGGACTTACTGTGTGCCAATCACTACCCTAGTCATGGTAAGGGTGTTGAAATGTTAAAAAAACAAAATTCAACTGAGTTCATTTGAAAATCTAATTGGTTTTATTCAGTGATTCATGAGTAGTACAGCATCCAATCTAGCAAATAGAAATAGAATAGTAGCTGTACAAAATGAAAGACTATTATAGACAGGGTGGGACAAGGAAGTCATTAGTAATAGTAAAGAAAGGTTTGTTTCAGGCAGGGTCACCTTCCTTGGAGGGGTGGGGAGAAGGCAGGGGTCTGTCGTGCAGATTACCTCACTAGAGTTAATCAGGAAATTCCAGATTGACTGGTTAAAGTTTATATTCCTGCAATTAAGTCATGGTTTGCTCTTTGTGGGGGCCAAGTGACTCCATTTCAGGCCCTTTCTCTCTCTCTCTCTCTCTTTTTCTCTCTCTCTCTCTTTTTCTCTCTCTCTTTTCTTTCTTTCTTTCTTTCAACATGGGTAACACTATTACTTATAGCTTTATTTTCTGTGATAGTTTTAGTGGAGGTTATATGTCTCCCTCTCAATGTTTGTACTTAAAGTAGCATACATCATAAATATGTTCAGTTCTCCTCTGTCACTCTCTTTTTGGTGATCTTTAAATATTATATCAGTATGGAATCATTTTCATGTATCTCAATAGAGATAGAGGGGACATCAGTTTTAGAATAGGAAAACAACATGAAAAGGTGAAATGACATGCAAAGTCATACATGTATCAGTGACTGATTTTAGAGTGATCTAAGCCAAAACTCTTTAAAAATTTTGTTTTAATGTTTATTCTTTTTGAGAGAGAGAGACAAAAAGCATAAGTGGGGGAGGGGCAGACAGAGAAGGAGACACAGAATCTGAAGCAGGCTCCAGGCTCTGAGCTGTCAGCACAGAGCCCAGTGTGGGGTTGGAACTCATGAACCATGAGATCATGACCTGAGCTAGTCAAAGTCAGACGCTTAACCGACAGAGCTACCCAGGCACCCCGACATCAAAATTCTTTTAATATGATTTTCCTGCTCTTCTCTAACTACAGTAAGGTGGTTGAATTTCAGATGGAAATTAATATTTGAGAATAATCCACGGTAAGAATTTTCATCTGTATTTTCATTGAGAGGGAGAGAAATATGAGAGGAGATTGAGGTACATGTTTTAAATTGGCTAATAGAGATAGTCTCAATAATACCTTATGATTACTTGAAACCTGACAGAAGCAAAGTAACACAAATTGATTTTGCAACCAATTCAGTTGTGCTGCATTGTAGAAGGGGAGACTGCTAGACTATAATCAAAATTGCAACTAAGCTAATCATCAACATAGAATTTATTTTTAAAGTATATATTTAGAGATTCAAAATGTTTTCATAAGCTATAAAACTAAGTTATGCAAATAAAATAGCTAAAGGAAATACCCTTATTTAGCTTGGACAATTTTAGTACAGCAGTCATTTAGTAGAGGAAAATAGACTGTGTTTCTATTTTTGTAGACCTCAGTTTAAAAATACTTCGAGAAGATAAAAAATGTCCGGGGTCACTGCATATTATCAAATGGTAAGTAATTGAAGTTCCACAAAAGTAGAACAACATTATTTTTATCATGGCTGGAATAAGACTATTTGGTAAGATCATTTCCTTAAAACCATTTCTTTCTTCTCTCTCTCTCTCTTTCCTTCCTTCCTCCCTCCCTCCCTTCCTTTTCCTTCCTTCTATCCTTTTTTCCCACAGTTCCCTAGAAATTTATAAAGATTATTCAATATAATTTTAAGATACTGATTTAGTTATATTTTTGAAGAAAATGGACTTAATAAGGAAAGAAAAATATTTGGCTCCTGAAACAAATATAATACTATATGTCAGCTAAACTTCAATAACAAAAATTTTAAAAAGAGAGAAAAATATTGGTCAAAATTTGATTACTCATCACATGCATATCAGTATCCTAAACATTATGGGAAGCAAAAAGAAAAATAAGATGTGGTTCCCTACCTTAAAATTGCTTACCTATTACTTATAAAGTTCTATCAACATATTAAATGACACTGGGAGTATAAAACAAAAGTTTAAATGGGAAAAGTAGATGATTACTAATTTAATGTACTTCAAAGCAAAGAATATAAATCAATACTGTACTTGGAGTTTTTTGGCTTTTGCATCTGGACCAAATTGACATCAAACATTTATTTCTTGACAGGATCCAAGGTTGTTTTGATGCTTTGGAAAAGAGATACGTAAGAATGTTTTTAAATTTACACCAGGATTAAAGACTCATCCTTTAGCCCTTAAAAAATAAGTTTAGCCTTTATTTTGTTGTTGTGTAATAACAGTGTACCATTGCCTACGTTTTCATTTCTGAAAGTTTCTTTTTATTTTATGTCTTTGTTGTCCTGTTAATGTCTTGTTTTCATCAATTAGAAAGGAAACCCTCAGTTTTCTCTTTTACATACTCATATCTTTTTGACCACAGAATTTCCTCTGAAGTCACTGGAAGAGATCCAGAGGATGTGGGACAGGGGAGACAAGAATCTGGCATTTAGCACATTGAATATGTTCAAAATAGTTGAGATTCAATTCACAGATATGGAAGGAAAAAACAGACATGAATAATCAGTTTTTATTCTATGTTGGTTATTTTTTTAACTGTGTTTGGTACATGTATATAATCCATTCCCTCAAAAATAGCTAGTATTTAACTTGGAGTTTAAAAAAATGCAGCTTGAATTTTAAATGCATCAGATTTTTCTTGCTGCCCAAGACAGCTATGAAGGGTGTAAAAATTAGAGGCTCTGGTCCAAGATGTATATAAATGAACCTCCTACCTGCTTCCCCTTCTTTTCCCCATCTGTATCTTCTTTTAACTCTTTCTCAATTCCTATTCCTTTAAGAAATTTTGAGGTAAATAAGCCTTCCGTAGGATTATTTAGTTGCACTCATACATTTCCTTTTTCATTTAAGTTATTATTTAGGATTTATTCAACACTGACCTGGGGGGCTGATGGATACAAAATTAAAACAGATATGGGACTGTGCACCATGGCAGAAAATAAATGATATTCATATACATCGCTGATGATCAGCCATTATATACTGGCCTAGCTGTCCTTATTAAAATATTGAAATATCAGGTGGTAGACAGCTGCTTTGCTGAGACCCCGAATGACCTCCACCATGGCCTCCGCCTCACCTCATCATTGTCTCTTTTGGGATCTCCTGAGACTGATTCATAATCTAGCAATTGAAAGGTTAACATCTGGCCCAGGGGGAGCTTCCAGGAACCCAGCTCTAAAGCTAAGTCGGCATCCTTTCTGATTGGCCAGTACCTGTGCCATATTGTGCTGTTAAATATTTATTTTTTATATTAGCTTCATATTTTTATGTAAAAATATCAGAGATATTTTGACTATACCTGTATCACAAGTATAAGTAACCATATTACTCATTAGAAATTGATGCATGCTAAAGAAAAGATACTGATTGTATACAATGGAAATGTGGAAAAGGAAGAGTTATGTCTAGTGAGGAGCATGAAGGAAATCTTTGAGTGAAAATTGCTTTTGAACTTTGAAGGCCTTTAGTATTTGGACAGGTTTAAATGGAGAAGAAGGTCATCACCTGCATACTGAATGGTGCTCATTCATTTTCCTTCAAATGAATTCCTTCCAACATTTCTTCAGCATGCATCATTGACGGGCACTACAATATAGTTAAGAGCACAAGTTTTGGAATCAGTCTGAAGGGAATCCCATTTCTGTCACCTAACACCTGCGTAATCTTGGGCAAGTACAAACCTCTTGGTTCCTCAGTTTCTTTATACACAAAAGGGGATAATAACAGAACTTACCCCTTAGGGTTGAGAATTAAATGAGCTAATCTAAATCACTGGTTTGCAAATGTTAGCTGGTATTGGAATCACCAGTAAGGCAATTGAAACACACATTGCCAGGCTCCACCCCAAAATTTCTGATGTGAGAATTTACATTTCAGATAAATTCCAGGTGATGTTGAAACTGCTGGTTTAGGGACCATACTTTGAAAACCACTGATTTAAAATGTTTAGTACAGGGGCTCCTGGGTAGCTTAGTCAGTTAAGTGTCTGACTTCGGCTCAGGTCATGATCTCGGTTTGTGGGTTCGAGCCCCGCATGGGGCTCTGTGCTGGCAGCCAGCTCAGAGCCTGGAGCCTGCTTCACATTCTGTGTCTCCCTCTCTCTCTGATCCTCCCCTGCTGACACACACTCTCTTCTTTCTCTCTGAAATAAATAAAAACACTAAAAATTTTTTAAATGTTTAGTACAATGCCTGGCACATAATAAACACCATGTAAGTGTTAACACTTTTTCCTCCCTCCATCTCTCCCTCTCTACTTTCCTCCTTTCCTTCATCTCTCCCTCCCTCTCTCCTCCCATCTTCTCTTATTCTTCTTTCCCTCCTTTCTTCTTTCCTTCCTTCATTCCCTCTCTTCCCCCCTTTCTTATCTATTTAGTCTGTGCCAGATATTGTATCTAAATACTGGATGAGAGAAAACTGTGATTCCTCCACTCAAGGAGGTTACAGTCTAATGGAATCACTTCTTAAATAAAATGTTAGGTGTCCTAAAATATCAGTGTAATGTAAAAAGATTATCTACCTAGTTTGATGGATTTATTTGCTTAAATGACAACCTGTATGACTGAATCAATTAAATTTGTTGTTTTGGGAGATTAAAAGACAACACCTTAGATGCATGCCTAGATTCTTAAGCGTATTTATATTTGTTTTTCAGTTGTTAGTATCTTAATTTCCTAGTAGGAAATAGTTAATGTTGTTGGGTTTTTTTAAAAGTTTTTATTTATTCTGAGGGAGAGAGAGTGTGTGCATAAAGAGGTGGAGGGGCAGACAGAAGGAGAGGCAGAATCTCAAGCAGCCTTCGTGCCATCAGCACAGAGCCTGATGTGGGGCTCGAACTCACAAACTGTGAGATCATGACCTGAGACAGGATCAAGAGTTGGGCATTTAACTGAATGAGCCACCCAGGTGCCCCAGAAAATAGTTAATGTTTTAAAAATAGTATGAGTTAAGTCAAGTTTGAGTATCTAGAGATCTAGAAAGATCACATTTTCTCTCATCTCGAAAGATGTTCTGTTGAAGATGATGATTATTTCTAGTTGTGAAATTTTAGATGATTTTACCCTGTTTGTAGTTCCTACTGTGCTTGAATTCTTTAAAGTAAGCATGTATGTATTTTTAGTTATTATAAAAAAGAGACCATATTGTAAATAGCCTCCCAATTTGTCTCCTTATTGCTATTTTCAATCCCCTACCATCCTAACCCACTGTCCACACTATATTCTTCAGAAATCTAAATCTGATCATGTCAGTCTCTTGCCTGAAACTTTGCCATGGCTATGTTTGTATGTATGCATGTTTTATTTATTTAAGTAATCTCTCTAACCAAAGTGGGGCTCAACTCATGAGTCCAAAATAAAGAGTTGCATGCTCTTCCAATTGAGCCAGCCATGGGCCCCATTTCCATGGCTTTTAAAATAACACTGAGAGTCCTTCACAGAGAACCTATATAATCTAGTCTACACTTGCCTTTTCAAATCATCATTCTCACCATTGCTAACCATAGTCAAGCCACACAGGATTCTAGAACATTTTTCTTTTGTTGTATTATTCCTTTTGCCTGCAAAATTCTCTTCCCTACCAGTACCCTTTACCTGGCTAACTCCAATGTATCCTTCAGGCCTCAGCCTAAATACTTACTTTCTCAGAGAGGTCTTTTCTGGCACACAATCCCCTACCCGAGCCTAGATTGTCCTTTTGTTTAATAGTCTCAAGCACCTTGTGCTGCTTTGTCATAGCAATTAACACAATTGTAATGATGTACCTATCTGTTTGCTTTTTTGTTTAATGTTTTCTTTCTTGTTGGTCTGCATGTTCCCTAAGATCAGTGGCCATTTCTATTTTTTTTTTTAATATTTTTATTTATTTCTAGGGGAGAGAAAGAGAGACAGCGTGAGCAGGGGAGGGTCAGAGAGAGAGGGAGATACAGACTCTGAAACAGGCTCCAGGCTCTGAGCTGGCAGTCAGCACAGAGCCCGACGCGGGGCTCGAACCCATGAACCGTGAGATCGTGACCCAAGCGAAAGTCGGATGCTTAACCGACTAAGCCACCCAGGCGCCCCTCTATTTTTGAATGAATGAATGAATGAGCTATTAATCAAATAATTAATATAGAGTTTCACTATGTAGTCTTAAAAATAAATTGTATGCAGTAACCAAAATAGCCACATAGTGTCACTAAAGTTTTAGTCCTCTGGGTGAAATAGGTGAATAATTTGATAGGAAATTATCAGTCCAGAAATTTTCTTTTAATTTTTCTTTTTTTTTTTTTTCAATTTTAACTAGAGTCCATACCCAATGTGGGGCTTGAACTCATAAACCAGAGATTAAGAGTCTCATGCTCTACTGACTGAGCCAGCCAGGTGCTCCTGGTCTGGAAATTTTTTAATTTGTATTCTAGTTTTTACATTTTTATCAGAGGCTAGATTGTATCTCTATCCATATATTGGACTACTCTTTCAAATAGAGAGAATCTGTTTATAGAATATATATGCAGGTAGGGCAAGGGTTTTATAGACCTAACAGACTTTAAAATTTTTTCTTTAGTAGATTAGTTTCTAAAGACATAATTTTTTGGAGCTACTTGTGGCATATTTAATGTTTACTAATAATGAATTATTCTGTATATCTTTTGCCTCCCCAACTAAAATATAACTTTTAGAGAGTATAGATAGTTATCTTTTTTTTGCATCCTTCCTCTCCCAGCAAAACCCTATATACATAAATTTATACACACTGAATGAATGAGTGAATTAGTATCCCCTTTAAAGATCTCCTACCCAAATCCTTGAACTTCTCTTAAATCATATTTTAATCAGCCTTTATTGAAAATAACAATAATATTGGCACAAGTATATAATAACAGTAGTTTTCTTTTCTCTTGAAGCTACACATGGCAGTACTTACAGTAAGTATCCAATTAAAGACCAAGCCTATGTCTCTATTGTCTTTTGGCAAGTAAAACATTAAAACAGTACTATCCCTATGTCTTCCCTGAATTTCTTTATCTGTCCTATGACATTTTGGAATAAAAAAAATAGAATCTATCAGAAGGGGTTTTTTAATGTTTATTTATTTTAAGAGACAGAACAGGAGAGGGGCAGAGAGAGGGACAGACAGAAGTCAAAGCAGGCTCTGCACTGTGATACAAGGCTCCAGCTCATGAGCCACGAGATCATGACCTGAGCTGATATCATGAGTAAGATGCTTAACTGACTGAGCCACCCAGGTGCCCTGGATCTATCAGAAGTTTTAATAAAAGATCACAAATTATGTATTTATTAGGTATAATACATGGGGAAGTAAATATAGGATATACTGTCTGCTTCATATATTGGCCATCAAGATTTCTTTTTTTGCGTTACTTTACAGACTTAGAGGTTTTTGTTTTTGCAGTTTTGTAGACTTTTTGAAGTTTTATGCATTTCTGGATTTAACATGGTATATGTAGTTAAGAATAGAAAGAAAATGAGAAGATACTATTGAGAGTCTTAGAAATTTGATTTACGTAAGCATTTTAAAACCATAACAAATTATCTTGAGATATGTATACCTCAGTACTCAATAGAGCACAAATTGAACTCTTCACATAGAAAATGTATTCTGTGAGGAGTAATCTCGGAAGTTTCAGAAATTAAGTGTTGTTTATTTTTCCTTAAACAGCTTTACACAAATCCCAAGGAACCTGAGGTAAGAACACACATTGAGGTGGGATTATACTTTATATTTAAATATGTTTATCTGAATTGAGGCTATTGATTATGTTACCAGCTTACTATGTGAGCAAAGTAACTCATTGTGAGCTCTTTCAGTGTGTTTTAGAAAAGGCGAAAGATTATACGATCTGAAGAGAAACCAGAGTATTCTTTCAGTGTGTTTTGTTATGAACTTCACCAATTATTTATTATGAGATTTTAAAAACTACTTAGGAGTATTTTTAAAAAGCATAGAGGAAGCCTATTCCCTAATATGTTAAAATTAAAAATCTCTGCCTATATAAAACCACAATTTTTAAATTTATTTTAACTGATCCTGAATCCTTTCTGTTTGTGCCCTTTTGGAAAATATGGCAGAATTCTAAGATTTTCTCCTTTTTGCCAGTTAGATTCTCTTCTTTTTGGCTTTTTCATAGATTTTCAGATCTTTTATCTCTAAACGTCTTTCCTATAGAATCCTTCCCATTTTCAAGGCCAATTTATGTTCAAATCTCCCACGAAAGCCTCTTGGCCTATGCTGTTCACACTAATTTCTTCCTTCTCTAAATTTCTTTTCTAGCAAGACTCCACAATTTAGCATTCTCAGTTGATTCATGTAGATTACTTTATCTCTCCAACCAGATTTTGAATTCTTGAGGACAAGTGTCTTATCTTGTATTCTGTGTCCCAGAGTGAATATCATAGTCCCGGACATGTAATAGTTACTTGTGCTACCTTGAATGGCAGCTGTGGCAATGGGACAGAAATGGAGGGAGAAGACCTCTGTTCTTTCTTTTCATTCTGTTGTCTTTATTTCCCTCCTAGCTTTTTTACCCTTTTCCTTTCCTTTGCTTTCAACTTTCTTTCTTAAGCCTATGAATTTAGCCTGATTGTATTCAGACTAAATTAAGCATTTTTAGCTTTTAATATCTATTCTTGGAAAAATTTTAATAGCTGTTTTAGCAAGGCAGAAGAAAGCTGGTATATACAGGTGGGTAACAATTCCTCAATGCCCAAACTACCCCTTTTTATCTTTGTCTCTTGTTTAGTTTCAAAATGTTTTTTTTTTCTTGTAGGTTTGAGGGGAAGTTTCCCAAACTAAAACCTTCAATAAATTGTTAATAAATTGGTCATTTTCTTAATGCAGTGAAGTATTCTGTTTTCTTATGTATACAAAATTCCTAGTCTGAAACCAGTGCTTTTGAGTTAGTGAAATGCTGAGTAAATTGGGCTTACGTACAGAAAACTCTTATGGCAGAGGGTGTATGTGGTGGTGCTGTTAAATGAGCTTTAATGCAAGCAAAATAATGAAATTAGAAAACAAAAGCTTATAATATGAAGAGCTGAATTATCATTTATAACCCAGAAAAAATATTAAATACTTTGAATGCTTGCAGATTGTTCCATAGAGCAATGATCCTTAACTTCTGTGTGTTCGTGGCACACTTTTGTTTAGTAGAAATTTTAGTGTCATGTTTGAGGGCATTAAAAGACCCCAAATAACACCAAACAAGTCAGCAGTAAGTAGAGTATAACTATGGAATAGCTATGTTCATAATTCCTAAAAGTATCCATGGGATTTTGCTGTTTTATAGTTGCTATTTAGCATCAAGCCACTGATACAACTACTTACTTCCCTAATCTCATTCTTTTATATACTCACAAAACCACATTCTCACATAAACACAGTCTTTCTTTGGAGTTTATCTGATATTGTGCTATGTTTCTTGATTCATATCTCTAGAAGTGTGTCCTTCCCTAAACAAAACTGAACAAACAATAGCAATATAATGTATTCCTGAATCAAAAACATTTTATACATGGATTAAAATTTATAGTGATTTTGTGATGAGTCTCATGGAACAATAATTGTGAATCTCTGTCTTAAATAAGTGTGTTTACCCAGCCCAAGGGCTAATGGATTTTTGGGCATTGCACAAGGTTGTGGTGTTCCTATGCTTGCAGTTTTGTTTTGGTTGCTCCATTTCATGACAGAGATGAACTGGCAGAGGCAACTAAAATAGTGATGAGAGATAGTGTAGCTTTCCTATAAACACATACTACAAAATGTGTGGAGAGTATTAATAAGATGTATAACCCAAAATGTGAATATGTTAAGGAAAGGTTTACATGACTTAATCCGTGATAAAACTGTAAAGAATGGCTAGGTATCTGGGCACCTGGGTGGCTCAGTCAGTTAAGCATCTGACTTCAGCTCAGGTCATGATCTCACAATTTGTGGGTTCAAGCCCTGTGTCAGGCTCTTTGCTAATGGCTCAGAGCCTGGAGCCTGCTTCAGATCCTGTGTCTCCCTCTCTCCCCTCCCCAACTCATGCTCTGTATCTCTCTGTCTCTCAAAAATGAATAAACATTAAAAAAAAAAATAAAAAGAATGACTAGGTATAGTACTGTTTCACCATCTATTCCTGTATGCCTATTGAAGGTGGTCCGCATCTACCTTTAATAGCTTGCTTCAAGAAATGAACTATACACAATCTCTGTTTCTAGTCCAATTTGCTTTTAGAGACTTTGAAAAAGAAATCCTTGGGGCACCTGGGTGGCTCAGTCGGTTAAGTGCATGACTTCAGCTCAAGTCATGATCTAACAGTTCATGGGCTTGAGCCCCGCATTGGGCTTTGTGCTGCACCTCAGAGCCTGGAGCCTGCTTTGGATTCTGTATCTCTCCCTCTCTCTCTACCCCTCCCCTGCTACCATTCTGTCACTCTCTCTCTCAAAAATAAAGATTATAAAAAAATTTTTTTAAATCCTTGTAGAGGGGCACCTAGGTGGCTTAGTCAGTTTAGCATCCAACTCTTGATTTTGGCTCAGGTCATGATCTCACATTTCTTGAGTTCGAGCCCTGTGTCAGGCTGTATACTAACAGCATGGAGACTGCTTCGGATTCTCTGTTCCCCTCTCTCTCTGCCTCTCTCCAGCTCTCCCTCTCCTTGAAAACTAAACAAACATTAAAAAAAGAAAGAAAGAAAATCTCAGTGTTAAAAAAATTCCTTGTAAAGATGAAATACTAATTGAGTATGAACTCTATCCTGGCTAAATATATATTTATTCAGTAATTTTTAAAAAGTAGGCTCCAGGAGTGCCTGGGTGGCTCAGTCGGTTAAGCATATGACTTCGGCTCAGGTCATGATCTCATGGTTTGTGGGTTCGATCCCTCCGTCGGGCTCTGTGCTGACAGCCAGCTCAGGGCCTGCTTCAGATTCTGTGTCTCCCTCTTTCTCTGACCTTCCCCTGCTCATGCTGTCTCTCTCTCTCTCCGAAACAAATAAAACATTTAAAAATTTTTTTAAATAAAATAAAACAAAATAAAAGTAGACTCCAGGTCCAACATGGGCTTGAACTCACAGCCCTGAGATCAAGAGTTAGATGCTTTACCAACTGAGCCAGCCAGGTGCCCCAGTTCAGCAAATATTAATTGGGCTCCCTTTATGTGCCTAACATAATTGGGTTCCCTCTATGTGTTCAAGGTGTAAAAACACAGGAATTAATGGTATAGATAAGGTCCCTGCTTTCTGGAAGTTTACATTCTTATGAAGAAGGATAAACAACAAACAAACAAAAATTAGCAAATTTTTGAGTTTGAGATAGTCATAATGCTATGAAGAAAATAAAAGAAAAATGGTGTGCTGGAGAGTGCCAAGGCAGGGAATGGAGGAGGAGTGATTGGAGGGTGGTCTATGGAAAGCCTTCAGAGCTAAACCTGAAGGGCCAGAGGAATCAGCCTATGCAGGTCTGTAAGAGGCAATGGCATGTGACTGGCAGAATAGCACAGGAGCAAACATTGTAGGTGTTGGAGTCAAATCCCAGCTCTACCACATACTAGATTCATGTACAGTGAGGATAATAATACCTACCTCACAGCATTGACTGCGTAAGAATGAATAAATGTAGAGCGTTTAGGGCAATGCCCAAATATTATTATCATAAACTGGAGACAGCATGTTCCAGAATATAGGTGTGCAAAGGCCCTAAGCCAGGAAGGCATCTTGTGTGTTCATGGACAGAGAGGGTGCCCTGAGGCTGGAGCTTGGCAGGTGGGAGGGAAAGAAGCAGAAGATAAGGTCAGAGAGGTAGACAGGGGACAGATGTGTAAGGTCTTGTGGGCTAAGGTAGTTTTGGATTTTATTCTAAGGGCAATGGGAGCCTGTTGGGGGGTCTTTTAAGCAAAGGAGTGACATGGTCTGATTTGTGTTTTCAAAAACCCCATGGCTATAGAACAGAGAATGAATTACTGGATGAATAGTGTGCAAGTAAGCAGATCAGATGAAAAGAGACAGTGGTAAAAAATAAAATAAAATGAAAGAAAGAAAAGAGATAGTGGTAGTTTGACAGGGAGATAACAATGCAGGGTACTTGGGAAACGCTTTGGATATAGGCCTGACAGTTCTTGCCAGTGTATTGGAATGCAGAGGGAGGAGGACAGGCTATACATTGCTGGTGCTTTGGTATCTGTGAATAGATGAAGTATGATTAGCAGAAACCATCACTGAGTGGTTTAAATGCCCATCTTTGTTAGGCAACACATCTCAAGAGCAGGAAAATATTTTATAAAATGTTAAGAGACTAATGCCTGCTGTAAATATATCTTCTGTCATAAATCAGAGTCAGATTGAAGTTATAAGGGATTAGCATTTTGTGTAAAACAATTACAAACATAACTCTCTTATTAATTGCTTCAGGGGCCAAATAATAAAGTGTTAATAAAATCATCAAGTGCTAAAGGATCTCCTCTTGTTATAATTAAAAAAATAAAAAAGCTCAGAGTATCAAAAAGCTAGAATCTTTTGTGAAACATGGGCAGGAAGGAAGAATAGGCATTGTTTGCTTGACAGGGCAGTTATACCCAGCATTAGCCAAGAGAGGATGCTGTGTATCTGGCCTGTTTGGGGTGAACCTGTTGTTGTAGGCACCTCTAGTGTCACACACCTCTCCTACTGTACTCATAAAGCAGTCTTCTAAATTTTGTTTGATTTTCCAAGTAAACTGACTTGCTAGAAAAATATTTTTTTCTTTTAAATTAAGTCCAGTATGAATTAATTATCTTAAGAGTTTAAGCAGCATGAGACAATTTCCCCAGGACCTGATCACCTATGATTGAGTTGTTTGCTAAGGTTTAAGATTAGCAGAGCTGTAGGACCAAATCTTAGAGCAGAGAAAAGTAACAGAAACATTGAAACTTTTTCTGATCAATCTAACATCCTCAATACCACAGTGTCAAGGAACAAATACTTAAACAGATGAATGAAGAGCATTTTTTTGTGTTCTAACTTAAACTTATACCCTTTACCTGTCTGTAGGACCTCCTCCAGATCTGTGGACAAACTGTACAATGTATCTAGGCCAAACATTTGCTTCAACTACTAGACAATCATTTCATTTCATATGGAGTATGTTTCTCATGAGGATATGTGTCTTTATTTCTACATTTGTTAACAGAGAGGAGAGCAAATAGCAGTGGTATCTAGGTTTTAGTGTAGGATCAAAGGGCAAGGATCAAAGATCCCAGTTCCTTTGTTTTTTTAATATATTTTTTAATTTTTTAAAGCTTACTTATTTATTCTGAGAGAGACAGAGACAGCATGAGTAGGGAGTAGATGGAGTGAGAGAGAGAGAGAGAAAGAGAGAGAGAACCAAAGTAGGCTCCACACTGTCAGCACAGAGCCCAATGTAGGTCCTGAACTCATGAAACCATGAGATCATGACCTGAGCTGAAACCAAGAGTCAGATGCTTAACCAACTGAGCCACCAGGCACCCCAGTCCTGGTTCCTTTTTGAATTTTTCTAGTTTTCCTGTTGCCATTCTAGTCTTCCTGGAATTACTGTAGTAGCTTCTTAATTGCTCTCATGGTTTCCACTTCTCTCTGCACTATTAAAATAACCAAGGTGATCTTTAAAAAAATGCAAATCACTACCATGCTTAAAACACCTTTTAGTATACTTCTTGTTTACTTAGCATAAAATCCAAACCCCTTATCATGGCCAATAAGGCTCCACATCCTTATCTTCTATACTCTCTCACTTGCTTACTCATTGCCAGCCACTTGGCTTCCTCATGATCCTGAAAGAGTGAAAGAGGCTTACTTCCCTACTTTAGAACGTTTCATTGCTATTATCTCTTCCTAGGATACCCCACCCTCCCTCAGATCTGCACACGACCCCCTTTAGTTACTGAGGCTCAGCTCAATCATCATTGCTTCAGGGAGGCCATCTTTGGCCTTTCCAAACCAAATCAGCGCCTCACCCTTCAGTTCTCTGTAACAGCTTTTTCTTCATATTCTGCACAGCACTTATTACTATCTGAAATTATTTTATTTGTTTACTTACTTATTGACTGTCTCTCTCACTAGGCTTTGTATTCCAGGAAAACAGGGACCTTTTTTGTCACATTCACCACTTTAACTCCAGTGCCTAACACAAAGTAGACATTCCATAAATATCTGTTACATGAATGAATGGTTTCTTAACTGGTTTCATTATCATTTACCTGTGTCATTGACTCTGTGTCTTAGTTTCTCCAGGTTTGAAACACTAACAATAGAATTTGCCATCTAGGGGCACCTGGGTGGTTCAGTCGGTTAAGCGTCTGGCTCTTGATTTCAGCTCAGGTCATGATCTCACCTTTGGTGAGTTCAAGCCTTGCATCAGGCTCTACACTGACAGTGCAGAGCCTGCTTGGGATTCTGTCTCTCACTGTCCCTCCCTTGCTCTCTCTCTCAAAATAATAAATAAACTTAAAAAAGTGAATTTTCCATCTAACCATTTTTAGCATGGAGGAGAAAAATTAAGCTATATTTATATTTGGAAATATTACTCCTGAATAATGTAATGCTGTGAAAAAACAGGTATATAAGTATTATAGTAGGTATACAATAAAACGATTTCTCACCTATTATCAGATAAAGTTCTGGATTTCCTTTTTTAAAGTAATTTCTTTCTCTGTTTCCTTTGATATTTCTAGAAGGTGACTGAGATATACCAGTTCAAATTCAAATACACAAAAGAAGGAGCCACTATGGATTTTGACAGGTAGAATCTAATTAATTGTTTAATAAACATAAGAAGCAGGATTGAGGTAAACATAAGCTTCTTGAAGCCATAAATAGGCTTCATATTTCCTTTGTAACTTCCCCACCAATCCTACAAAAACCCTCTATTATAGAAAGAAACTAATAATTGTTTAAATTTCTGAAATCTATGGATGAAATTGGTAAGAGAAGAGTCTTCCTTTGCTTCTTTTCCTCTTCTCATAGGTAATGTTAGCAGGGTCTAAAGACAGTTAATCTTTGTGGTTAATAGTTCCAATTCCTAAGGCAGAGAAACCTAGGTTGGAGCACTCTGTTATTGGTCTAACTTTATTTTTTTTTGTTAATATTTTTATTTATTTCTAGGAGAGAGAGAGACAGCATGAGCAGGGGAGAGTCAGAGAGAGAGGGAGTCACAGACTGAAACAGGCTCCAGGCTCTGAGCTGGCAGTCAGCACAGAGCCCGACGCGGGGCTCGAACCCACGAACCGCAAGATCATGACCTAACCTAAAGTCGGACGCTTAACCGACTAAGCCACCCAGGCGCCCCTGTTATTGGTCTAACTTTAGACAGATTACTCAACCTCCCTAGATTTTAGTGTTCTCATCTGCACAGTGGAATGAATAATATTTACATCATATGGTTACTGTGACTTTTAAGTTACAGTGCATAGACAAAACGTTGCCCATTCCTGACACATTTTAAAAAGCCAGTAGATGGTACCTGATGGTAGTGGCAGTGATGGTGGTGGCCCTTGGAGGCAATGGTGGTTGGTGGGTGGCACAACAGTAGAAATATTAATGAGGCTCTCTACATGGTGTTGGTTGAAGAATTCTATAAAATTCTATCTAGCCACTAATCTAAAGTTTCTCAATTGCTATGCTAAGATATTGATCTTCTCTGCCCTCAAGATAGCTAGACTGAGCCTGGAATAGATGAACTCCTTGAACTGTTTGCCCATAGACACAAATATTCTCATCTGCTTGTCTCAGTATGTCATACAAATGTAATTTTCTGTGTATGTCCCTGTATGGAAAAGACTGGAAAGCACTGCATTTTCCTATTAAGTCTTAAGTGCCAAATTTTAGATACACTAATGGGTTAAAGAGCAAAGACAAGGGTATTTGCTTCAGAAGGTCCCCAGTGTAGAAGGAGATGTTGTATTGAAAAGCAACATTTACTCCCATCCCAGTAGCTTTTGGATTCAGAAAGATCTAATTTTGCTGATGAGATGGAATAGAAGTGGAGGGGGTGGATGATGGTGAAAAGCACTGGGTGGTAGAGGGCTCCAAGTCAGGGGAATACGTGCCTGTGAAAGGAAAGACTGTGAAAAGAAACATGGCCTAATTCTCAATTTTTTGTGCTGTTAGCTCTGTCTTATCATTTACTGCAAGTTTGAGGATTTCTCTCTGAGAGTCACATCCTTAATTATCCTCTCATTTGTAAAACACAGATAGCACTAGAATGTAAAGAGGAAGTAAGTTCTAGAATGAGAATTAAAATATTAATCATCATAAACTAACATTTATATAGCATTTTAAAGATTATACCACACTTTTCATACATATTCTCTCACATTAAACAGTTGCCTTTTACTCTCTAAAATTCAAATGTACTACTGGCAACCAAGTTAATCTCTTTTGTGAAGGCATATATGCCAAGAGGTGAGCAGTAACAAATGACCAAATCTTTCAGCTACTAAAGAGAAGGTAATGCATATTACTAATTTCCTAGAAACTAAAGGTAAACATTTATTTTATTTAAATAATTGCTCATACAAAATTACCTTATCAACTCTTCCACAGTAAAAATAACTTCCCTTTTAAAAGAGTGCAAGGGAGTCTTCAGTATGATTTGACATGATATGATTTTATAAATATGATGTATGCTCAAAGATCCCATAAACTACATACCCTGTCACTCAGGTTACCTATTTCAAATTGGTTAAATCTTAGTAGACAATATGTTATTAAAATCAAAAGAGGAGCAAATATATTCACTTAATATAAATGTCTGTTTTTATGAACTTACACTTCCTTCAGCAGCTCAGTTACTTATGATTATTTTTCACTATTGAATGCTTACTATGTGAAAGGCATTGTACAAATATATTGCAGTGATAGTTCTTCCTAGAAGCTGCTCAAATATGAAACCAATTTGGAAAGAGAATTTTGGAGAGAAATAAAAAATACTTAGGGTTAGAAGTTAATTTGGTTCAACTTATTTATTCATTCATTCATTCATTCATCCCACAAATATTTATTGAATATTTACTATAGCTGGCACAAAACAATACTGTCGACATGAAAGATATAGCCATGCATAATCTAGAGGGGAACATATAAACAGGAGTAATATATGGGAATTATCAAGAAAAACTTCCTTGAAGAGTTGTCACATGAGATAGCTATTAAAGGATGAATTCAGGAGAGTCAGGAAAAGAAGTGGGAAAAGTACAATATGAGCAAAGTGAGTAGCATGTGCAAAGGCATGTGGGTGAAAAGAAACTGAGTAGTAAATGCAGGTGAGGTTGTAGGTGAGGGTGTGGCTGATTGTGAAAGGCATTTTGAACACATACTATTCTTGAATTTGATTGAAAAGTGATAGGTATACTAGAAGAATTTTAAATAAGAGTGACATGAGCAGATTTTCCTATAGGTATATTGTTGCAGCAGTTATATAATGTTATTGCAGTGTGGACAAGAAGAAAAGCGAGAAGAATAGATAGCCATTGTTGTAATCCATGTAGGGGAAGGGATGTCTCTGACAGATAACCAGACAGTAGAAAGGCCCAGAGCTGATGACTGATTTCCTATTTGGAGGTGTGTAGAGATGTGTATAAGCTTATCTCACAAGTGAGCCAACTAACCTAGAGTGTCTAAATGACTTGACCCAGATCATTCAGCTAGTTAGCAGCAGACCCAATCAAGTCTCCTAATTCTTTTTTGTTGTTGTTGTTTAATATAATTTATTGTCAAATTGGCTAACATACAGTATGTACACTGTACTCTTGGTTTTGGGGTAGATTCCTGTGATTCATTGCTTACATACAACACCCAGTGCTCATCCCAGGAAGTGCCCTCCTCAATGCCCATCACCCATTTCCCCCTACCTCCCATCAAACCTCAGTTTGTTCTCTGTATTTAAGAGTCTCTTATGGTTTGCCTCCCCACTCTCTGTAACTATTTTTCCCCTTCCCTTCCCCCATGGTCTTCTATTAAGTTGCTCAAGTTCCACATGTGAGTGAAAACATATATCTGTCTTTCTCTGTCAAGTCTCCTGATTCTAAATTCATTGTTCTCACTGTTATGGCATGTGGTTATTTGTAACTCAAAATTTTAAAAAATCAGGTCATATTTAAAATGCCTTAGAAGAACTTGCTACCTAAGAAATCCATTGTATATACATTACAAAAAGTACAGTAACTGCTCTAATTTACATTCTAAAGATAGTCTCAAGTGTCATGATGTTTACTTTATATTTACTTGATCATATGGTAAAGAGTTTTGTTCTTTTCAAAATGGGTTTTCAATATTGTTTATGATTGAAGAGTATACTGTTTTTCTATTTGGTTATAGCAGTAATACAAGCTTTGAAAGTGGGACAAACAGTGAAAATATTAAGAAAGCCAGTGTTCTACTGATCCGTAAATTGTACATACTGATGCAGAACCTTGGACCCCTTCCTAATGATGTTATACTTACTATGAAACTCCACTACTATAATGCAGGTAAGTGGAGACCACTAGTCAAATTCCTTCTATTTATGTATGTATGTATTATTTATGTATTTGTTTGTTTATTTATTTATCTATTTATTTATTTATAGAAAACATTAACTGGGGAGGGGCAGAGAGAGAATCCCACGCAGGCTCCCACACCGTCAGCTCAGAGCCTGACACACGGCTTGAGCACACAAACAATGAGATTGTGACCTGAGCCCAAGTCAGAGGCTTAACAGACTGAGCCACCCTTGCACCCCTAGTCAAATTCCCTCTTAAGTGTTGAAGTAATATTTTATATATAGAGATTTTTGCAAGCATCTGAAAGAGAGATCTGTTGCTATATGTGAAAGATTAATCTAACTGTTGATTAACTTAAACTCACAGTTTTCTTGGTTTTCTGCCCTTTTCATTTTGCAGTGACTCCTCATGATTACCAACCCCCTGGTTTTAAAGAAGGGATAAACTCACACTTCTTGCTGTTCGAAGGGGAGCCTGTAAACCTGCAAGTGGGGTTGGTCTCCACTGGCTTTCATAGCATGAAAGTAAAAGTCACAACTGAGGCTACCAGAGTGTCTGTTTTGGAGAACAATCTCTTTCAAGAGAACAGCACTACTGAGATTGCCCATCAGGGTCTAGACTTTGATGAAGAAGAAGAAGAAAGCAACAATCATGTAAGGCAAAGCTTTAGTAAGCCTCTGTTGCTTCAGTTAAACATAGCTAACGTTTTCCAATACCTATACAGATTATATCACAGTGACAGTCCAATGGAGTATACCAGGTATAAAAACTAAAACAAAATAGCCTCTGACCTCAGGGAGTATTTACTGTAAAAAAAGTACTGTATTCAAGAAGGGAATATACTTTGTTGGATGAAATTGTTCATTACGAGGAGAAGAAAAAGACTTTCTAATATACTTCTTTTATAAAAGGTTCCCATGAATTTCTTTCCTTCATTTATAGGTAACATTTTTAGGATTTAAAAAATATTCTAGGTATTTATTCATACTCACTGGAAGTATAAATAAGTTCTTGATTACTGGGATAATTAAGTGGGCAGAGGTGGGGGGAAAAGTTACAAATAATCTCAAGTCAGAGTGAAAACAAAATGATAGTCAACTGTTGGTTATGTGGACAGAGACAAGCTTTGGGCTAGGTCCCTGGGAAATATCAGGGAGCTGGTTTGGAGCCACTGGAGCCAAATAGATAGGGCTCTGAGCCCTTTACCTTCCAACTTTCTCCAGTAGAGACTTGGAGTTGAGTGCTTGCTAGGGCCCCACTGTGTCCTAGGTAAATCCACACCCTGTCATCTAGAAAACAAAGTTTATTGTGTGTTAACATTGTGTTAAAAGGATTCTGAGTTAGATATAAAGAATTTTTAGACTACTTAATGGGAAGTGATGCTACAAAATCTTTTCAAAAAAGATTTTCAGATTAGGATGCTAATTTGTTTGAGATAGTTTGAGTCCTTCTTAAAGACATGACTATAGTAAATAACTTTTGAATGTTCTGATTATTTAAATCTGTTACATTTCATATATTGAAAGAAGTCTTAATTCAATTAATATAAATAATTTAACCAAGCAAGATTTTTTTCCATCTTAAGTATTTTCACAATGTCACACATACTAATGGCTTTAGAGTTTGAAGCAACTTTCTTCTGATTCTGTTCAGGGAAGATATAGCTAACATAGGCTAGTTTTTAAAAAAATAAAGTTTTTTAAATGTTTATTTATTTTGAGACAGAGTATGAGTTAGTGGGGGAGGGGCAGAGAGAGAGAGAGAATCCCAAGCAGGCTTTATGCTGTTAGTGCAGAGCCTGATGTGGGGTTTGATCTCACAGACTGTGAGATCATGACCTGAGCCAAAATCAAGAGTTTGTCACCTAACTGACTGAGCCACCCAGGTGCCCCCAAAAAACAAAGGTTAAGAAAAGAATGAGCATGTTTCAGCTGGATTTTTATCTTTCAAAATTAAGGATTTCCTTCTCTTTTACCAATAGAAATGAAACCAGAGAACTTGAGAATGAATAGTTCAATTAATAGATTAACTAACACATGATAACACTCGTCAAGCATATGTTTAGTAGGAACTATATATACAAAGATCAGAATTTTGTGGTAAACTCAGTCAATTCAAGCTCCTGTCTCAGCCAGCCAATCATATGAAAGGATTTAAGTAAGTCTAGTGAAGAGCTTACTGACAGTTTGTCACTGAGAATTCTGTTTGCTTTTTTTTAAATAGAAAGCTCTTTTTGTTTTGTTATGTTTTTTTTTAATATTTTTATTTCTAGGAGAGAGAGAGAGAGAGAGAGAGAGAGAGAGACAGCGTGAGCAGGGGAGGGTCAGAGAGAGAGGGAGTCACAGACTCTGAAACAGGCTCCAGGCTCTGAGCTGGCAGTCAGCACAGAGCCCGACGCGGGGCTCGAACCCACGAACCGCGAGATCATGACCTAAGCGAAAGTCGGACGCTTAACCAACTAAGCCACCCAGGCGCCCCTCTTTTTGTTTTTTAAACATGTTTATTTACATATTTTGAGAGAGAGAAATAAAGTATGCATGCACATGCAGGGGTGGGGCAGGGAGAGAGCAGAGAGAATCCCAAGCAGGTTCCACACTATCATTGCTGAGTCCCGTGTGGGGCTTGATCTCATGGACCATGAGATCATGACCCGAGCCAAAATCAAGAGTTGACCACTCAGGCACCTCGGTACCTCGAGAATTCTGTTTGTTGTTTTCCTTCATGGAATATACGCACACACATTCATACACAAATATACATATATAGAGCACTATATGCTTTTATTTATTCTTTAAATTTAAACTTTAGTTAACACACAGTGCAATATCAGTTTCAGAATGCTTTATACTTTTAAAAATAATTTTATTTTGAAATATATCATGTATACAGCAGAGCATCAGAGTATATAAAATAGTATGTACAGTTTAAAGAATAATGAGGGGCACCTGGGTGGCTCAGTTGGTTGGGTGCCTGGCTTAGGCTCAGGTCATGATATCATGAATGAGTTCAAGCCCACATTGGGCTCTGTGCTGACAGCTTAGATCTGGAGCCTGCTTTGGATTCTGTGTCTCCCTTTCTCTCTGCACCTCCCCTGCTTGTACTTTCTTTGTCTCTCAAGAATAAATAAATGTAAAGAAAAAAAATTTTTAAATAAAGAATAATGAGAACATCCATATATCCTTTATTCAGGTTTAGAAGTAAAACTCTGTCACTATCTTAGAAGCCACCACATGCACCTCTTCATTGTACCCCTTCCTTCTCTTCCAAATGTAACCACTCTCCTATCTTCTATGATAATCCTTCTATTACTCTTCTTTAATAATTTTACCATCTCTGAGCATATCCACTTGTTTAACAATTTTATATAAATGTAATTATACTCTAAGTTATTTTTCTAAGATTTGCTTCTTTTGCTTAACCATCAAAAATGAGATTTATCTATTCACTACTGTAGAATATTCTACTCTTGATAGACATTCTTTTTTTCCTTCTAATCATTATAAACATTCATGTACACATTTCCTGGTATATATTTGCAAGAGTATCTCTGGAGAGTATACCAAAGAATCTTAGGGCTTATATATTTTCAATTTTATTAATAATCTAAACTGTTTTCCCTATTTGTATTCTACCAACAGTAGAGGAATATGCTCTATATTTATGCCAATACTTAATATTACTCAAGTTTATGTTTTCTGCCTAATTACTGGATGTGCAATGCTAAAACGTCATAATTCAGTTTGCATTTCCCTAGTAGTGAGTTTGAGCATCTTTTCATATGCATTGGCCATTCTGGTTTTCTTATATCTGAAGTAACTGGTCAAGTCTTTCATGTATTTTTCTTTTGGATTATTTATCTTTTCCTCTCCCATTGGTTTAAAAAACATGCTCTGATTAATAATTCCTTTTCACTTATTTATGTTGTGATATTTTTTCCAGGTTTGTGGCTTGTCTTTTCACTTTTTAAAAGATGTCTTTGGTAAACACAAGTTCTTAGTTTTGCTGTAGTCAAATATTTTTCTCTAACATGTGCTTCTGAATATTCTCAAAAATTTTTTCTTTACCTGAGGTCATTTATTTTTTTATTATTATTAAAAATTTTAAATGTTTATTTATTTTTAAGAGAGACAGAGTATGAGTGAGGGAGAGGCAACAAGAGAGGGAGACACAGAATCTGAAGCAGGCTTCAGGCTCCAAAATGTCAGTACAGAGCCTGATGTAGGGCTCAAAGTCACAAATCATGAGACCATGACCTGAGCCGAAGTCAGATGCTTAACCAACTGAGCCACCCAACCACCTGTACCTGAGGTCATTTATGATACAGTAGTACCGCCTTAGCTGTGGCTTGGCTTCCTGAAGTTCAGTTATCCTTGGTCAACTGCAGTCAGGAAATAGATAATCCTGACAACATGTCAGAACATCAGTAGTAGCCTAACACTACATTGCAATGCCTACATCACTCACCTTACTTCATTTCACCACAGGCATTTTGTCATCTCACATCATCACAAGAAGAAGGGTGAGTATAGTACAATAAGATATAGTACAAGATACAATAAGATATAGTACAATAAGAGTATGTATGTGTAGGAAAATACATAGTACATATAGGGTTTGGTTCATGATTTCAGGTAGGTCTTGGGACATAGTCCTGATAGGTAAGGGGAGAACTACTTATTCTCCTATATTTTATTCTAAGAATTTAAAGGTTTTTCTTTCTTTTTTTATTTTTAAAAACATTTTACATTAAAATTTGAATGTTTATTTACTTTTGAGAGAGAGAGAGAGAAAGACAGAACATGAGCAGGGGAGAGACAGAGAGAGAGACTGAGACACAGAGTCCAAAGTAGGATCCAGGCTCTGAACTGTCTGCACAGAGCCTGACATGGGCTCAAACTCATGAGCTGTGAGATCATGACCTGAGCTGAAGTCGGATGCTTAACTGACTAACCCACCCACATAAACACATCATAATGGTATTGCTCAATAAGTATTCACAAATTTAACATCAGGGCTGGGATGAGGGTGAGGCAAGCATGGTGAGAATAACCATGTTCTTAAATTTTGCTCCTAGGTAAGCTGTTTGTCTCACCTTTGTCCCAGCCTACTGAATAAACATGTGAAATCAAAACCCAAAGAAGAAACAAATACTTTAAAGTCTTACTTCAAAGTCAGTCATCAAGAATATCTCTATCCTGACTTCTGTTAGCATAGATTAGTTTCTCTTGTTTTTTATTTTGTAGATACAGATCAGAGTATGAACCATTTGTTCACTCAACATGTTGTGAGCTTTATCCATATTCTTGCATGTTGTTGTAGACCATTCTCACTATTCATTCATCTACTGTTGATGGGCATTTAGATAATTTTCTGGTTTTGACTGTTATGATTAGTACTGCTCTAAACATTCTGAACATGTTTCTTAATGAAATATGTACATATTTCTGGTGAGAATAGAATGCCTTGGAGTAGATTTGCTGTGTCAAGAATATGTGTGCATTTAGTTTTATTTTATTTTTAAATGCTTATTTATTTTTGAGAGAGAGAGAGAGACAGAGGGAGAGAGAGAGAAAATGTGTATGTGTGAGTATGGGAGGGGCAGAGAGAGGGAGACAGAGGATCTAAATCAGGCTCTATGATAGCAGAGCAGAGCCTGATGCTGGGCTCAAACTCACAAATTGTGAGATCATGACCTGAGCTGAAGTTGGACACTTAACCAACTGAGCCACCCAGGAGCTCCTGCATTTAGTTTTAATAGATACTACAAAACAATTTCCAAGGCAGTTGTGCTAATTTATACTCCTATCTAGCAATGTATGTGGTTGTTCCACATCCTCACTAACCCTGGGCATTTTCTATCTTTTTAATTTTAGCCATTCTGATGGGTGTGTAGTGAGATGTCACTGTGTTTTTAATTTATAGTTCCCTGGTGACTAATGAAGATGAGCATCTTTTCGTATGTTTATTGACCATGTTGGATATCCTCTTTTTTGAAGTGTCTTTCCAAGTTGTCATTTTTATTTATTGGGCTCTGTTGGATCATCTTTCATTCTTACTGATTTGTAGTTCTGTGTATATATTCCACATGTAAGTCCTTTGTCAAATACATGTATTGTCAATATCTCTTTGACTTTATGAATTGCCTTTTTAGTCTCTTAATAGTGTGTTGTGGCGAATAGGATACTCATTATGTTAATTTTAATATATTTATTAAATATATCAATTTATCCATCTTTTCAGCTTTATTGGCAGTTTTTTAAAAAAATTTGTCTATTCTGAAGTTTACAGAGATGTCTTCTATGGTCTTCTTTAAAAATGGGACATAATTACAGAAAAAGAAGAGATTTTTTTAATTATAAAAGACCCCCATGAATAACTTTATACCAAAAAATAGAAATGTAAAATATAAATATAAATACCTTTCTCTCTCCTACCTTCAAATATTGTATATTTTGGTATGAAATTATTTGTTTGTTCTCTGTTTCATTCATGTTTTGCTTTTCTCTGTTTGGTTTTGTCTCCCTGACTTCAAATTGATCTTTCCATCAATATATAGATATATATATCCTACAAGCACCTCAAATTCAACATCTCCAAATAGAATTTCAACTTCTAACCAAATATGCTCTTTCTTACCTCAGGTTCCTTACCTTGATGTTGTAACCATCATTTTATCAAACAGTGTGACCAGGAATGTGTTCAACTTCTGTGTTCTTACTTCTCACATCCTTTTGGTTACCATTTCCATCTATTTTGCCTTTGAAATATTTCTCAAGATTGGCCCTATTGCCATTGTGCTGATTCAGACTGTCATCCTTGCTTTCTTTGTGACTGACAGCTAAGTCTCCTTACTGAGTCTCCCTGATGTCAGCATTGCCTCTCTAATCTGTCTTCTAGAGTACCAGAGAGTAAGGGTACTAAAACTATAACAATCATATTCAAATATTTCAAGTTCATTTATTTTGTGTAACTTCAAAAGGCAGAGAAGGGACAGGAAATGAAAATCACAGGGGTGAGTGGAGGTTGATTTTGAATCATTAGAAGGAAGAACTTCCTCTTTAAAAATTTGAAAGCAATATTATAATGACATTAAGGTAATTTGAAAAGCAAAACAAATCTTCTAACTGTCCTTCCATCTTATCAATACTGTTCATTTTTGTATATGTTCCATCACCTCCAGTCTTTTTCCACAGATACACATATTTATGTATGGTTTTAATCATGGTTTATGTATACATTTGTTTTACTTTTATACTTAACGTTAACTTTATAAATATGTCCCACCTTAATCTTCATATTTCTAATTTTAATGAACTTTTGTTTTATTTAGGTACTTACTCTTCCATTTCCCTACCTTTAAACATTGAGGTTAGTTCTTTTTTTTAATGTAATGACCTATGCTGTTTAATTTATTTATAACTTCTAAATGTTATAACATTCTTTTAAAACTTATCTCCTGTCAGTTTTCTTACAGTGCCTCAGGGAAAATATTTTTCTCTTAGATAGTTTGTTGTCAAGTTGGTTTCCATATAACACCCAGTGCTCATCCCAACAGGTGCCCTCCTCTGCACCCATCACCCCCCTTCCTCTCTCCCCCATACCCCCTCAGTCCTCAGTTTGTTCTCAACATTCAAGAGTCTCTCATAGTTTGCCTTCTCCCTCTCCCCAACTATTTTTCCCCTTCTCCTCCCCCATGATCCTCCATTAAGTTTCTCCTAATCCATTAGGTTAGTTCTTGATTTGCTGTTATAAATAGTGTTATAATAAATCCTTTTGTATGCATGACAGAATTTTCCTTGTTTTTTAAGGATATGGTATTAGGAGTGAAATTTACAGGGTCTGAAATTTGTATCTCTGAAGATTACCTGAACATTACCAAATCATTTTCCAGAAGCTTGCCAGCTTCTCTACCTCCTCAGAATGGATTTTCTAACAATGACAATTGTTTAATAAACCAGACTGTCTTGAGAAAGGTGAACTCCTTGTCACCAGCTGTGTTCACGTATATGTATGTGTGTCCACATACATATTGTGTTCAAGACAGAGTATAGATGATGGTCTCCAGGGTGTTGCAAGAAAAAGATCATGATTTAGGGGAAAAGTTAAACTAGTTTGATTTCTGAGATCCCTTCCATGCTAAGATTCTCTGGGATGTGTTTTGAATTCCTATCAAGAGCATTGCCTTGCTGAGCACTGTAAGGAAGACAAAAGCATACAAAACATATTTTCTACATTTAGGAACTCTGGCTGAAGAGACAATACCAATATAATATAATGATGAATAATAGTGGAGAGTATATGAATGATAGAAATAATATTAAGTAACAACAGAGCATTGTTCTTGGGACTTTACATGTATTATCACTTTTAATCTTCCTAGTTATTTTATGAAGTAGAGTCTATTTTTTAAATTTTGTTAACATTTATTTATTTTATTTTTGAGAGACAGACACAGAGCGTGAGAGGGGGAGAGGCAGAGAGAGAGGGAGACACAGAATCCGGAGCAGGCTCCAGCACAGAGCCAGACGCGGGGCTCAAACCCATGAACTATGAGATCATGACCTGAGCTGAAGTCGGCCGCCCAACCGACTGAGCCACCCAGGTGCCCAAGTAGAATCTATTATTATCCTGATTTTATAAATGAGGAGACAGACTTAGAGAAATTAGCTCAAGACTGCATACACAGTGAATAAGTAGCAGGGTCACATTTCAGATCAAGGCAATTTGACTCCAAAGCCTGTGCTGTTATGATACAGAAATAAGGATAAATTGGCACTGTGTGGGAAGGTTTCATTGAATTGGTGATTTTATGGATGAATTGTATTTTGATTGGCAGATTTTAATGTGGAGGATATTCCAAACAAATTGAAAAGTACAGTATAGTACTGTATAGTTATGTCTCTATGACTTGTAATTCCAATACTGAACTTTCCATACCTTTCCCTGTATTCTATGGCTTTGCTACAGTCTCTACTTTTGGTAACCTCTAACTGAAAGATTTTTAAAAACTTTTTTAAATCATAAAATTTTCTTTTAAAATAGGAAGTCTACAAAATCTTGATCAAACTGCTTATACTGCTTTTTCACCAGTGATCTGTAGTAATGAAGCAATTTAACATATCATCTTGTTGTGACACTACTGTAAGATTGAAAAAAAAAGATTTTCATACAATTTTCTTTTTCATCTTATTCATTATCTCATTCACAGAAAAAAATATGAAAAGTTTTCATCAATAGTTGAAATTATTCAATATTTGAATAGTACAAATATTCATTTTCTGGTATGATCCTTAAGATCCAAGGAACAATGTAAAAGTGAAATCGTACTTGGCAGTAAGTTAAGAAATGATAAAAGCACACAGATTTGAAGTTTAAAAAGTTTTAAGTTATAAGAACTCTTATTTTTAGTTTTTAAATGTTTATTTATCTTTGAGATAGCATGCAAACACACAAGCAGGGGAAGGGCAGAAAGAGGAAAACAGGATACAAAGTGGGCTCCACGCTGACAGCAGAGAGTCCAATGTGGGGCTCAAACCCACAGAACCATGAGATCATGACCTGACGAAGTCGAACACTTAACTGACTGAGTCACCCAGGTCCCCCAAGTTATAATAACTCTTAAAACCTAACTCCATTTGGAAAATAGGACACAGAGCCCAAGTAGGAGATCAAGGAATCCTAGAACAAAAAGGGTTATGTAGAATTGTCTGGAAAACGCTATCCTAAATGTGTCCTTCTCATTTTATCTACCTCTGCAACATCTGCAGGACAGGTCTTCATTCCTAATTACGATGATTTGGGCTTAATATCTAGCTAGTAAGGCCACACAGACACAATGGCACCTCATAGTATTCTGGGAAGTTGAACCTGTTTTCTCTGTGTGGTCAATTGGACAGATAGAAATAGATCTATATACTAGAGAGACACCCCTGGACAGGCCTCTTTATTTTTTTAAAAAATATCTTATTTATTTCTGAGAGAGAAAGAGAGAGAGAGAGCAGGGGAGGGTCAGAGAGAGACACACACAGAATCCTAAGCAAGCTCCAGGTTCTGAGCCAGCAGTCAGCACAGAGCCCAAGACACGGGGCTCGAACCCTCAAACTGTGAGATCATGACCTGAGCCGAAGTCGGAAACTTAACCAACTGAGCCACCCAGGCACCCCTGGACAGGCCTCTTTAAAGAACTCCCTATCTTGTGACAATCAACACATGTTCTGGAATTGGATGTGGAATTTTATTTAAATTTTATGCTAAGTTTAACGGTTGAAGGAAAAGTACTTCTTTCTAATAGAGTACTAAAATTACTTTCTAGTAATTAACCCAGGCTCCTTAAAAGACTATAGTAATTACTGACATGTACAGACAACCATAAAAAAAATGGAGGGCTGGGACAATTGGGTGGCTCAGTCTGTTAAACCTCCAAATTTGCCTCATGTCATGATCCAGTGGTTTGTGAGTTCGAGCCCCGCATCGGGCTCTGTGCTGACAGCTTGGAGCCTGGAGCCTGCTTCATATTCTCTGTTTCCCTCTCCTCTCTCTGCCCCTCCCCTGCTTGTGCTCTCTCTCTCAAAAATAAACAAACATTTTAAAAAATGGAGGACTAATGTTGCCCACATCTACTTTAAAGACTGATGGTTCTAGTTTATTAAACCATTATCGCTGTTTTGGAATTTATATTTGTATCAGTTTTTTAGATAGGGGCCCATATGCTATAATTTTCTAATTTTCCAAGCTCATTTTGAGTCTTTGTACCTCCATGTTAGAAAGAATTGTTAGATACTCTGTACACATCTTTTTCTAGGCCTTTCCTTTGTACCTAGTAATTTTGATCTAGAATGGTATATTTTTCTCATCTGTGACACATTAATTTCACTGATGCATAAATAATTCATATAAATGATGTTTTTGAGGGTGGCTAAAGGCAGAATTTGTAAAAAAATAAACAGCCACAAGTATTTATTTTTCTGAAAATTTTTTTCACAAGTATTTTTTTTTTACAAATAGTTTATTGTCAAATTAGTTTCCACATAACACTCAGTGTTCACAAGTAGTTCTTAAACACCAATTCAATAGTCTATCATTTTGTCTCGTTACAAAATGAACATTTTTGTACGCATTTTTTTCCTGCGTGAAGCCCATTTTTCACCTTTTTATGCTAACACATTAAAAAAAATTTTTATAGTTTATTTATTTTTGAGACAGAGAGAGACGGAGCATGAGTGGAGGAGGGGAAGACAGAGAGGGAGACACAGAATCCGAAACAGGCTCCATGCTCTGAGCTGTCAGCACAGAGCCAGATGCGGTCCTCGAACCCACGAATGGTGAGATCTGACCTGAGCCAAAGTAGGACGCTTAACCGACTGAGCCACCCAGGCTCCCCTAAAATTTTTTTTTAATGTTTATTTATTTTTGAGAGAGAGGGAGAGAGAGAGAGATAGAGCATAAGCGGGGGAGGAGCAGAGAGAGAGGGAGATACAGAATCCAAAGCAGTCTCCGGGTTCTGAGCTGTCAGCACAGAGCCCGACATGAGGCTCGAACTCACGGACAGTGAGATCATGACCTGAGGTGAAGTTGGCCGCTTAACCAACTAGCCACTCAGGCACCCCTATGCTAACACATTTGGTTAGTGCAAATGACTTGTTTTTGAGAAATTAGAATGTAAATTACATTAACATCATCGTAAATGGTACCATTTAAGTGTGGACCAGAAAGATATTTTCTTATTCCTTAGAATTGCTTTGTGTTCCAGCTAATGAACTGAAATGAGAGCCTTTTCGTTTAGAACATATTTTCTCCTACTACACTCTGAACTGAAGTTTTGCATTTTTGAAGTATAGTCTGATAGCATCACATCTCACGAAGCATATATCTTTATTTGATACAATGTAGTGTTGGCAAGGATATCTTAGATTCTTGGAAATGGAGTTGATTATTGAAAATGTTGGAGAAGGCACATTATCTACAGAAAGTATTCAGACTTAAAAACCACACATCATTCTCTATCATGGAGCTATAGTCCTTTCCACAAAGTTTCTTTTTGTCAAATAGGAAGATTTTTTTCAATTAATTTTTTTTTTAATGCTTTATTTCTAGGAGAGAGAGAGAGACAGCACGAGCAGGGGAGGGTCAGAGAGAGAGGGAGTCACAGACTGAAACAGGCTCCAGGCGCCGAGCTGACAGTCAGCACAGAGCCCGACGCGGGGCTCGAACCCACAAACCGCGAGATCATGACCCAAGCGAAAGTCGGACGCTTAACCGACTAAGCCACCCAGGCGCCCCTCAATTAATTTTTGTTTTGTATTATAGAATGTAAATGTTATATATTCTAATAACCATGCAAGGAGGAATGAAAGTTGGTTAAATTTCCCACAATCCTATAAGTCATTTCTTTTTTTTATATGAATCATTCTGTAACCTACCAGAGAATTATTTCTAGTGGAAAGAGCTACATTGATGATCTGTTGTTTCACTTACATTAAGAAATGAGAAGTATATTGATGTTTATTATAGCAGAAGAAAAGTTGAGCATAGTGAGTAACTTAAGGTAGGAGCAATTTGAATGTACTATTATTAAATCTTAGCCGTAAAATAAATTTTGTTTAAAAAAAAAGGTGGGAGTGGGGTCCCTGGGTGGCTCAGTCAGTTAAGAGTTCAATTCTTGATTTTGGCTCAGGTCATGATCTCACCATTTGTGGGATCAATTCCTGCATTGGTCTCTATGCTGTCGTCTGCTTCGAATTCTCTCTCTCCTTCTCCCTCTGCCCCTCCCCTCTCAAAGTAAATAAGTAAAACTTATTTTTAAAAAGGGATTAAGACTTAGAATATTCTGTTTAAAAAAAGATAAGTATGAAGGGTGCCTGGGTAGCTCAGTTGGTTGAGCGTCCAACTTCAGCTCAGGTCACAATCTCACAGTTCATGAGTTCAAGCCCCATATTGGGCTTGCCACTCTTAATGCAGAGCTTTCTTTGGATCCTCTGTCCCCACCGCCCTCTGCCCCTCTGCTCATATTCTCTCTGTCTCAAAAATAAATAAACATTAAAAAAAAAGATACTTGTGGGGCGCCTGAGTGGCTCAGTCAGTAAAGCATCTGACTCTTGATTTCAGCTCAGATTATGATCTTGCAGTTCATGAGTTTGAACCTGGCATCAGGCTCTGTGCTGACAGTGCAGAGCCTGCCTGGGATTTTCTCTCTCCCTCTCTGCCCCTTTCCTGATCTCTCTTTCTCTCAAAATAAATAAATAAACTTAAAAAAATACTTGTAATAATCTGAAATAATACAATGTTATCATACTAAAATCATTACACTAAAACCATTATGCTAAAACCATTAAACTAAAACTAATAACAGGTTCTATTTAAATTATGATTTTTTTCACTTCCTGTAAGTGGCCTGAGGTGATCTCTGAAAATGGTTCACTATTCACTTAACCCAGAAAATGCTAAAAATCATGCAAATCAAGAGGCTCAAATCTTCATGTTCACTTTATTTATTTGTTTGTTTGTTTATTTTAATGTTTTTTATTTATTTCTAGGGGAGAGAGAGAGAGACAGCATGAGCAGGGGAGGGTCAGAGAGAGAGAGAGTCACAGACTCTGAAACAGGCTCCAGGCTCTGAGCTGGCAGTCAGCAAAGAGCCTGACGCGGATCTCGAACCCACAAAGCGCGAGATCATGACCTAAGCGAAAGTCAGACGCTTAACCAACTAAGCCACCCAGGCGCCCCTATGTTCACTTTAAGAACACACGTGAAACTGCCCAGACCATCACGGATATGAATATGTGAAAATCACCAAGTATCTGAAAGATGTCACTTTGCAGAAGCAATATGTGCCATTCTGTTGCTATAGTGGTGGAGTTTGTTCGTTTGCCCAGGGCAAATAGTGGGGCTGGACACAGAGTCAGTGGCCCAAAAAGAGTGGTGAATTTTTACTATGGAGAGTAATGCTGAACTCAAGGGTTTAGATGTAGATTCTGTCATTGAGCATATCCAGGTGAACAAAGCCCCAAAGTACGGCATAGAACTTACAGGGCTCATGGTCAGATTAACCTATACATGAGCTTTCCCTGCCACATTGAGATGATCCTTACTGAAAAAGAGCAGATTGTTCCTAAGCCTGAAGAGGAGGGTGCACAGAAGAAAAAAATATCCAGAAGAAACTGAAGAAACAAAAACTTACGGCTCAGGAGTAAACTCTGCATAACATAAATGCAAATAAAAGTTAAAAAATAAATAGGGTTTTTGTTAAAGTGAGGACTTTGTTGATATTAATTAACTGTACATTGGAAAACATATAAAGATACCGTCACTTAATTATCTAGAACTATATTCAGTTGGCCGATTTTTCTAATACTCGTTACATGTGCTTCCAGTTTCCCATTTGAAGCCAAATTGTCTATTGGTAAACAGATAAGATTATGGTTTATAACAAAACCAGACATTGTAGGGAGAATAATTCTTTTAGCATTTACATTAGGATCTCAGAACTGAGATCTAAGACTTCAGAAGACCAGTGCTTCAGATAGTGGTAAAGAAGAACTAGAAACAGAAGTTATATGTATATACTTTATGGAACCATGACCTTAAATTAGGTTCTTCCTGCATGATGGAGGGATCTTCCTTTGATAAACAAAGTTAGAACAAGAAGAAACTTTATAGCTAATAACACAATTTTGATATTTAAACAACTCTACATAAATCTCATTGTGAAGAAGTTTTCAAATAATATTCTAAAGTATTCTAATTTTAAGTTTTCAACATTTATTCAGTCAACAAATTTATATGAAGCCTATCATGTGTGAGTCATTGTACAAAGGTAGTGTACACAAAGATAAATAGACCAAATCTCCAGTTCAAAACTGCTTAGAAAATAAAACATAAACAAATAGCTGGGTTTTTAAAATATTCTTTTAATTTTTTTAGGGAGACCAATTTTTTAGAGAGTGAGGAAGAGGAACAGAGGGAGAGAGAGAGAATCTTTTTTTAAAAAAATATTTATATATATTTATTTTTGAGAGAGAGGAAGAGAGAGAGAGAATCTGAAGCAGGCTTGGAGCTGTCAGCCCAGAGCCCAACATGGGGCCTCAAACGCACTAACTGTGAGCTCATGACCTGAGCTGAAGTCGGTTACTTAACTGACTGAGCCACCTAGGCACCCTGAAAGAGAAAGAGAGAGAAAGAGAGAGAGAGGGAGAGAAAAAAAATCTTAAGCAGGCTTCGTGCTCAGTGTGGAGCCTAACTTGGGGCTTATTCCCATGACCCTGGGATTATGACCTGAGCCAAAATCGAGAGTCAGAGGCTCAACCACCTGAGCCACTCAGGTGCTCCCTAATAGCTGTTATATAAATAATATCACCATTTATTAAGTACCCACAAAAGGCTATACATGGCTTCAATTAATCCCAACAACAATTTTGCATAACTTTTTACAGCTGAAGAGATGGAAGTTCATAGACGTTAAGTAGCATGTCTAAGCTTGCCAGACTATAAACCATCAGAATCAGTATTTGAATCTAGGTCTCTCTGGCTTCAAAGCTCATACTTAATTCATTAAATCTCATATTCATTCATATAGGGAGAATATGAAAAATCCCACAGGATAGCAAAAATCCAATAGAATGATCAAATTCCACTTTTAGTCATGAAGGCATAATGTTAACAGACTTGGTTCCTTGCTGTGAACGGCCAGAGAACTGGGAAAAATATATCAAGCAACTATTTTCAAACTTTAACAACAGCGAATGCAGAACTGTGATCCCTGAGAGAAGAAAAGCAGGATGAGCCTTAAAATTGGCCTGACTTTCTGTAAGGAGGTACTCTTAGGACCACCACCACAGAGAGGGGGGAAACAAGCAGGACATGATCATCTTGCTGAGTTGAAGAAACAGAGATTGGAGTTTGAAGAAACTGAAGCAGTTGGGGACAGAATATCAGAAGGGACTTGTACAAAGCTCCAGAAATTGGCATGGGGTCCCCTGAGTCCCTGGTTGAATATTCAGCTTCTCAAGTGTGGTTAGAAATTCTATAAGGTTGGACAAAGAAATCTGTTGTGTAGTTTTCTCCCCATTTGTAACCTGGACAATTCCTAGAGTTGTCACAGGGCTGGGAGATATTTATAAAATTACTGGTTATATGGACAGACCTTGTTGAAAACCCAGAATATTAAGTAGGGACTTCAGATGGATTACACCTTAGCAATAGAACTAAACCAACCCTTTAGTGAAGGCCTCCAAACTTAATTTTCTTAACAGCTTAAAAACAAGCCTTGAAATGATCTAGCTTACTTGCCTGCCAAAATAAAATTCACACTTTTTAGGGGAAAACAACCAAGTCCAAACACTCAACCATGTACAATTCTTATTATCCTGAATCCAGTAAAACTTTATTGACATATAAAGCAGAATGAATTTTTTGTTAAAGTAATAGCTACACCTAATGTGGGGCTCGAACTCACAATGCCAAGATCAAGAGTCACATGCTCTACCGACTGAGTCAGCCAGGTGTCCTCAGCAAATTGACCCATAACCAATGAATATCAATCAGTAGATGGGGCACCTGGATGGCTCAGTTGGTTAAGCATCTGTCTCTTGGTTTCCGCTTAGGTCATGATCTCACAAATTGCGAAATTGAGCCCCATATTGGGCTTTGCATTGACAGATAGAAGCCTGCCTGGGATTCTCTCTCATTCTCTCTCTGCCAGTCCCCCAAGCACACAATCTCTGACCGCTCCCACTTGTCATGCACTCTCTCTATCTCTCTCTCAAAATAAATAAACATTAGAAAAAAGATCAGTCAGTAGAAGCAGACCTAGAAATGTCAGCAGTGATAAAATTAGTAGAAAAAGACTTTAAAACAGCTATTATACCAAGTGCAGTAATAACCTGTTTGCACAAAAATATGTATACAAATGTTTACAGTGGCTTTACTTGTGATCTCCAAAACTGGACAGTTCGAATGTCTCTTAATGGGGGAATGGATAAACTCAAAAGAGAACAAACTAATACATGCAACAACATGAATCAATTGCAAATGCATTATGCTAAGTGAAAGAAGCCAGAATCAAAAAGACTACATATTGTATGATTCTTTTTATACATTTTTCTCTTTTTAAAAAATATTTATTTTGAGAGAGAGAACAAGTGCACACAAGCATGCTTATGAATGGAGAAGGGGCAAAGAGAGAGCGAGAAAGAGAATCCCAAGCAGGCTCTGCACTGACAGAGCGCAACTCAGGCTCAGTCTCACAAACCATGAGATTATGACCTGAGCCAAAATCAGGAGTCAGATGCTTAACTGACTGAGACAACCAGGGACCCATACAACATTTTTCTTTCTATAACAGCTTTTTTGACATATAATTCATATACTAATAGTGCAATTTGCCCATTTAAAGTGTACAATTGAGTGGTCTTTAGTATTTATACAGAATTGTGCAGCCATTGCCACAGTCGATCTGAGAACAATTTCATTACCTTAAAAAGAATCCCCAGGGGGTTGGGGCAAGATGGCGGAGAAGTAAGGAGCTCCGTACTTGCACTCACGCCCATACATCACACAGAAAAGATCTGCAGCCATTGGAAACCTTACAAAACCTGAGAGATTGGGAGACAAAGGACGCAGAATCCATTGAGAGAGTCTTCTAACATGAGTGCGAACCGGGGAAAAAGAAACCCCAAACCCTTTAGTTATCACCTCCATATTTCCCCATTTCTCCTCTCCCTCAAGTCTTGAGCAACTGGTAATATATTTTTTGACTTTATATAGATTTGCCTATTCTGGATATTTCATATAAATGGAGTTGTACAATGTGTAGTCTTTTGTGACTGGCTTCTTTCACTTAGCATTATGTCTTCAAGGTTCATCCATGTTGTAGCATATATAAGTACAATAAAACCTTGGTTTGTGAGCATAATTCGTTCCAGAAACATGCTTATAATCCAAAGCACTTGCGTATCAAAGCAAATTTACCAATGAGAAATAATAGAAACTCAGATGATCATTCCAAAACTCAAAAAATTCATGTAAAATGATTACAATACTGTAATGTAATACAAAATAATGAAGAAAATACAAAATATAAAGAAAAAAATTTCCTGTACTTACCTTTGAAAACCTTCATGCTTGGTGGGAGGGAGACAAGAAAAAGGAGGGCTATTGTGTAAAATGACTTTTACTATCACTAATGGAATCATTGCTATCTATTGGCTCAAAGGAATCTTTTTTTCTTTTAGTGAAAATGACACTTTTGCTTCCTTTTGAAGATTTTATGAAATATGACATTGCATTGACGATCACTCACAATCCTTCAGCAAGAGAGAGAAGAACCATTAGTTCAATTGTGATCATGTGATGTCGGTGTCATGTACTCCCTGTACTGCAAGACATCACTCGTTTTTTAAGTTAAAATTTATTAGAAATGTTTGCTTGTCTTGTGGAAGACTCACAGAAGAAGTTACTCACAATCCAAGATGTTACTATACTTCATTCATTTTTTGTGGCTGCATAATATTCCACTGTCTGGATATACCACATATTGCTTATCCATTCATTATTGATAGACATTTAGGTTGTTTACATCTTTTGACTGCTATGAATAATGCCAATATAAACATTAATGTACAAGTTCCTTTTGAACACCTATTTTCAATTCTCTTGGGTGTGTAACTAGGAGTGTCATTGCTGGTAACTGTTTAATTGCTGGTAACTCTGTTTATGGTAACTCTGTTTAATTATTTGAACTACAAAACTATCTGGTAAAGTGTCTGCATCATTTTACAATCCCACCAGCAGTGTATAAGAGTTCCAATTTTCCCTATATTTTCACCAACACTTACCATCTTACTTTTTTTTTTTTAATTTTTTAAAATATTTTTATTTATTTCTAGGAGAGAGAGAGAGAGAGCGTGAACAGGGGAGGGTCAGAGAGAGAGGGAGTCACAGACTGAAACAGGCTCCAGGCTCTGAGCTGGCAGTCAGCACAGAGCCCGATGCGGGGCTCGAACCCACGAACCTCGAGATCATGACCTAAGCGAAAGTCGGACGCTTAACCGACTAAGCCACCCAGGCGCCCCCCATCTTACTTTTTGATTCTAGCCATTCTAATGTGTATGAAGTAAGTGGTATATTATTGTGGTTTTGATTTTCATTTTTAAAGTTTATTTGTTTATTTTGAGAGAGAGAGAGAGAAAGAGTACAAATGAGGGAGGCACAGAGAGAGAGGAAGCCAGTGCATAGCCTGTTGTTGGGCTTGAACTCATGAACGGTGAGATCATGACCTGAACCAAAATCGAGAGTCAGATGCTCAACCAACTGATCCATCCAGGTGCCCTTGATTTGCATTTTTCTAGTGACAGATGGCAAGCATATTTTCATGTGTTTATTGTTGATTTATATATCTTCCATGGAGAAATATTTATTCAGATTTTTTGCTTATTTTTTTATTGTTGAGGTATAAGATTTTTTCTGGATCTAATTTCTTGCACATTTTTTCTCCCATTCTATTTTTCACTTTCTTTTCACTTTCTTGATGATGTCCTTTGGAGCACAAATGGATTTCAAATTTGAACAGTCCAAATTATCCATTTGTCTTTTGTTGCTTATGCTCATGCTTTGTGTGTGTGTGTGTGTGTGTGAGAGAGAGACAGAGACAGAGACAGAGACAGAGACAGACAGAGACAGAGAGAGAATCTAAGAATTCTTGAACAAATCCAAAGTCATGACGATTTACATCCCTCTATTTACTTCTTGGAGTTTTATGGTTTTAGTTTTTACATTTAGATCTTTGGTTCATTTCAAGTTAATTTTTATATATGGTATGAAGTAAGGATCTGACATTCTTTTGAATGTGGATATCTAGTTGTCCCAACACTATTTACTCAAAAAGACTATTCTTTCCTTGTGAAATAGCCCTATTGCTCTTGTCAAAAATCAGCTTGATCATAGATATATGGCTTTACTTCTGGACTCCCAACTATATTCCATTAGTCTGTCTTTGTGTCATTGCCACACTGCCTTGATTACCATTATTTTGTAGTAAGTTTTCAATCAGGTATGAATTCTCTACTTCATTCTTTTTTCAAGATTGTTTTGGCTAATCTGAGACCTTTGCAATTTCATATGAATTTTAGAATCATTTAAATTTTCAAATCATAGGGGTGCCTGGGTGGCTCAGTTTTGAGCGTCAGACTTCAGCTCAGGTCATGATCTCATGGTTTGTGGGTTCGAGCCCCATATCAGGCTCTGTGCTGACAGCTAGCTCAGAGCCTGGAGCCTGTTTTGGATTCTGTGTCTCCCTCTCTCTCTGACTCTCCCCTGCTCACACTGTCTCTCTGTCTCAGAAATAAATAAAACATTAAAAATTTTCAAAAATAATAAAATAAAATAAATTTTCAAATTTATCAATTTCTACAAAGTCAGTTGGGATTCATATAGAGAATTAATTGAATCTCTAGATCAGTTTGGAGATTACTGACAACACTATTAAGCCTTTTGATCCATGAACATGGACTATTTTCCCTTTTATTTAGACTTTCTTTAATTTCTTTCAGGAATGTTTCATAGTTTTCAGAGTATACGTCTTTTATTTTTTGTTAAATTTATTTTTTTTAATTATTTTTGTGCTATTGTGCATATAATTGGTTTTTCTTCATTTTTTGGATTGTTCATTGCAAGTGTATAGAAATGCAGTTGGATTTTGTATTTGTATCCTCCAACTTTGCTGTGATGGTTAATTTTATGTGTTAAGGGTATTTGGAAGGTGTTTTATGATGAGATTAACATTTAAATTGGTGAACTTTGAGTAAAGCAAACTGGCCTATAGTTCATCTGTACTATAGGCTCTCCAGAGTCTGCAGGTTACTGGCCTTTTGACTAAAGTTGCTTCATTGTCTTTGCTGGGTCTCAAGACTGCCAGCCCATAGGGCAAATTTTAGACTTGTCAGACAGACTCCATCCATAGTCATGAGAACCAACTTCTTATAATAAGTTTCTCTATATACATATATACATCCTATTCTATTTCTCTTGAGAACTCCTGACTAATATACTTGCTGACTTATTAGTTTTAATAGTAATGGATTCTTTAGGATTTTCTCTATATAAGATCAAGTCATACAAATAGATAACACTTCTTTCTTTCTAACTTGGATGCCTTTTCTATCTTTTCCTTATCTAATTGCCCTGGCTAGAGTTTCCATTACAGTGTTGAATACAAGTGGTGTGTACATATTTGTTTTGTTCCTGATCTTAAGGGTAAAGTATCCAATCTTTCACCATTAGATATGTTACGGATTATGACTTTTTTGTAGATGCCCTATGTTGAATAAGTTCCCTTCTATTTCTAGTTTCTTGAGTGTTTTTTTAAAAGTTTTATTTATTTAGGTATTCTCTATACCCAACATGGGACTTGAACTCACAACCCCAAGATCAAGAGTCACATGCTCTTCCAACTGAGCCAGCCAGACGCCCCATGGTGTGTGTTTGTTTGTTTTAATTATGAAAGGTGTTGGATTTTGTTAAATGCTTTTTCTGCATCTATTGAGATGATCATGTGGTTTTTGTTTTTATTCTTTTGATATGATATATTACATTAGTTGATTTTCAGATATTAAACTAAGCTTGCATTTCTCGGATAAATTCCACTTGATCACGGGATAAATATATATTTTATGTTCCTGGGTTTGGTTTGCTAATATTTTGTTGAGGATTTTTATGTTCATATGTATAAGAGATATTAATCTGTAGCTTTCTTTTCTTTTTTTAAATTTTAATGTTTATTTTTGAAAGAGAGAGAGAAACAGAGTGTGAACAGGGGAGGGGCAGAGAGAAAAGGAGACACAGAATCTGAAGCAGGCTCCAGGCTCTTAGCTGTCAGCGCAGAGCCCAACACAGGGCTTGAATTCATGAGCCATGAGATTATGACCGAGCCAAAGTCGGATGCTCAACTGACTGAGACACTGGGCCCCCCTGTAATTTTCTTTTCTCATGATGTCTTTTTCTATTTTGGTATCAGAGTAACACTGGCCTCATAAAATGAGTTAGGAAGTATTCACTCCTCTTCTGCTTTTTAAAGTTTGTTAAGAGCTGGTATGAATTCTTCTTTAAATGTTTGGTAGATTTCTGTGGTGAGGCTATCTGGGGCTGAGCTTTTCTCTGTGAGTCCCTTCCTTCCTTCCTTCCTTCCTTCCTTCCTTCCTTCCTTCCTTCCTTCCATTAATTTAATCTCTTCACTTGTTATAGATCTATTCAAATCGTTTTTTTCTTCTTGAGCCAGTTTTGTTAGTTTGTGTCTTTCCAGGAATTTTCCATTTAAGTTATCTAATTGATTGATATATAACTGTTCCTAGTATTTTTTATAATGCTTTTTATATTTTGATAAAGTCTGTAGCAATGTTTCCTCTTTCATTTCAGACTCTAGTAATTTGAGTCTTCAGTCTGGATAAAGTTTGTCAAATATGTTGATCTTTCAAAGAACTAGCTTATAGATTCATCAATTTTCTCTATTGTCTTTATATTCTCTATTTAATAATTTTCCAATATGATTTTTATTATTTCCTTTCTTCTGCTTGTTTTAGATTTAGCTTACACTTTTTCCAGTGTCATAATGTGGAAATTTAGGTTATTTGAGATCTTTCTTTTTTTTTTTTTAATGTTTTATTTATTTCTAGGAGAGAGAGAGAGAGACAGCGTGAGCAGGGGAGGGTCAGAGAGAGAGGGAGTCACAGACTGAAACAGGCTCCAGGCTCAGCTGGCAGTCAGCACAGAGCCCGATGCGGGGCTTGAACCCACTAACCGCGAGATCATGACCTGAGCGAAAGTTGGACGCTTAACCGACTAAGCCACCCAGGCGCCCCAAGATCTTTCTTAATATAGGCATTTATACTTATACAATTCCTTCTAAGCTCTGCTCTAGCAGTGTTTTGTTTTGTTATGCTGTGTCTTCATTTCTATTCATCTTGAAGTATTTTCTGATTTCTCCTTTGATTTCTTCTTTGACCCATTGGTTTTTTTAGGAGTGTGTTGTTTAATTTCCACATATTTGTGAGTTTCTTCAATTCTGTTCTTGATTTTTAATTTTATTCTATTGTGGTCAGAGAGCATACTTTCAATTACTTTTTTTTCTTTTAAGTGTATTGAGGTTTGTTTTATGCTTTAATATATGGTCTATGCTGGAGAATGTTACATGTGCACTTGGGAAGAATGTATATTCTGCTGTTAATGGATACAGTGTTCTATAGAAATCTGATAGGTCTAGTTGGTTTATACTGTTGTTCAGATCTTTTATTTCCTTGTTAACCTTTTGCCTAGTTTTCCTCTTCATTATTGAAATTGGGGTATTGAAGTCTCCAATTGTCATCACTGAATTGCCTGCTTCTCCCTCATTTGTATCAGTTTTTGCTTCATGTAATTTTGTGTTCTATTATTAAATGTATATATGTTTATAACTATTTTATCTTCTTGATGGATTAGCCCTTTTATCATTATAAAATGTCTCTCATTACCTCTAGTAACAAGTTTAATACATTCACATTAATGTATTGATAGAGTTGGATTTATGATTGCCGTTTTACATTTTTTTCCATGTGTTTCATTTTTTTTGTTCCTCTATTCCTCTTTTATTGCTTTCTTTTGTATTGAGTGAATATTTTTAATGAGGCATTTACATTTCTTAAGTTTTTTTTTTTTTTTTTTTTACCATACATGTATGTTTTATTGGTTGCTTTGGGGCTTTATCATATACATACTAACTCATCAAAATAAATTTCAGGTTTATTCTAGTTTAATTCCAGAGAAATGTAGCAATGTTACTCCTATATGGCTCTAGCGTGTCCTCTCCCCCTTTATACTGGGGAGATTTAACACATCTATTAATGTTACAAATGCAACAATACATTTTTGTAATTATTACTTTATCATCTGTAATTTACCTTAGCCCAATGCAGCTTCGCTCCCACTCACCTTTTTTGTTTTGATATTGGCAAATATATTACATTTCTTTATGTTATAAGTTGAAGAATACATCACCTATATATTTTAAACAATGCTTTTACTTTTTTAAAAAAGTTTGTTTATTTATTTTGAGAGAGAGAGTACACAAAAGTGGGGGAGGAGCAGAGAGAGGGGGAGAGAGAGAGTTCTCAGCTGTCAATGCAGAGCCTAATGTGGGGCTCCAATTCATGAACCACAAGATCATGACCTTAGCCGAAATTGGGTGCTCAATCAACTGAGCCACCCAGGTGCCCCTGTATGATTGCTTTTTAAATATGCCATTGTAATGACTTTTATTTTTTTTACACTGCCATTTATTTAGTTTGTTTGTTTTTAAGATTTTATTCTTTTAAGTAATCTTTACATCCAACATGGGGCTCAAACCCACAACCCCAAGATCAAGAGCTTCATGCTGCACTTATTGAGCCAGCCAAGTGCCCCTGTACTGCCTTTTTAAAAATGTTTTTATTTATTTCTGAGAGAGAGAGAGAGAGAGCATGAGCAGGGGAGGGTCAGAGAGAGAGGAAGATACAGAATCTGAAGCGGGCTTCAAGCTCTGAGCTGTCAGCACAGAGCCTGACGTGGGGCTCGAACCCACGATCTGTGAGATCATGACCTGAGCCGAAGTTGGATGCTCAACCAACTGAGCCACCCAGGCGCCCCTATACTGCCTTTTATAATTGGATAATTACCAATACCATTTCATTGTCCTTTGTTTTATCGTAGCAATTTAAATTACCATCTGGAGTTGCTTGCTTTTAACCTGAAGCATATTCTTCAGTATTTCCTATAAGATGGGTCTGCTGGTAACAAATTCTCTCAATGTTTGCTAATCTGGAAGTGTTTTTATTTTATGTATATATAAATTCATATATGTATGGATTTGCTTGACATAGGATCCTTAGTTGACAGTTTTTCTTTGAGCACTTTGATGATGTTATTGTATTTCCTAACTGGCCTCTACTGTTTCTGCTGCAAAGTCAGCTGTTGGCTTTATTGGGTTCCCTTGTAAGTGATGAGTTGTTTTCTTTTGTTGCTTTTATGATTTTTTTTAAGTAGCATGCCCAGTGTGGAGCCCAATGTGGGGCTTGAATTCATGGCTCAGGTCATGCTCTTACAGTTTGTGCACTGATGGTGCAGAGCCTGCTTGGGATTCTCTCTCCCTCCCAATTTCTCTCTACCCATCACCCACTTGCACTCTCTTTCTCTCTCAAAAATAAATAAATAAAACTTTAAAAAAGTAAGATATCTGAACACTTCAATTAAAAGGCAGAGATTATCAAATGAATAGACATATGCCATTTAGAAGAAACACACTTTAAATATGGTGAGCCAGAGAAGTTAAAAGTAAAATAATGGAAAAAGATATACCACACAAAGACTACTTGTAAGAAAGCTGGAATGATGAGTCAATCTTAAAGGATTTACAGTTAATAACAGAGTTTCAAAATACATGAATCAAAACCTGACAGAACTAAAGGAGATGTCAACAAATCAACAATTATGGTTGATGATTTCAGTACTCCTCTCAATAATAAAGCAATTGATTTGACCTCATTAATCTTACAAAACATTCCATCCAGTAACTACAGAATATATATTGTTTATAACTGTTTGTAGAACCAAGTTGGACCCCATTCTAGGTCATAAAACAGGCATCAGTAAATTTGAAAGGATTGTAATCAGTATCTCTCTGACCATGGAGTTCTATTAAAAATAACACAACATTGGGAAAATATATAAAAATTTGGGAAATATTGAAAATATCAATACCTTTGGTAAACTTCTAACTAGACTGACTAAGAAATAGAGAAGACACAAATTACCAATATCAGGCACGAAGGACAAGATATTGCTAACAATTCCATAGACATTAAAAGCAAAATAAAGAAATGTGAAAACTGTATTCTGACAAATTTGACAACTTATATAAAATAAACACATTCATTGAAAGACACAAATTACCAAACTGACACATGTAGAAATAGATAAACTTAATAAATCTACATTGCTTAAATAAATTGAATTCATTAAAACCCTTCGTGTAAAGGAAACTCCAGGCTAGAGGGTTTCATTGGTGAATTCTATTGAACAATTAAGGAAGAACTATAAGAAATAAAGAAGTCTTCAAGCTCATCTTATGAGGCTAGCATTACTCTAATACTAAAACCAGATAAAGACATTACAAGAATAGATAACTGTGGACTAATAAATATCCCTCATGACTGTAGATCCAAATGTCCTTAGCAAAATATTAGCAAATCGAATCCAGCAATATGTGGAAAAGTTAATGTAGCATGACTAAGTGGGTTTTATCCTAAGAATGCAAGGTTTAAGATTTAAGAACCAATGTAACTTAAAAGAAAAAAAAGAGTCAGTGTAACTCACCATATTAACAGAGGAGAAAGGCCACATGATCACCTCTGTAGATGCAGAAAAAGTATTTCACAAAATTGAACATTCATTTGTAATATTTTAATTTTTTAAAAAATTAATGTTTATTTTTGAGAGAGACAGAGATAAGAGAGACATAGCATGAGCAAGAGAGGAGCAGAGAAAGAGAGAAACAGAACTTGAAGCAGCTTCCAAACTCTGAGCTGTCAGCACAGAGCCCGATTCAGGGCTCGAACTCCCAAACCATGAGATCATGAACTGAGCCAAGGTCGGACGCTTAGCTGACTGAGCCACCGAGGTGCCCCTCATGTGTAATTTTTTAAAAAAGAAACTTCTAAGGGTGCCTGGGGGTGGCTCAATCAGTTGAGTGTCCCACTTTGGCTTAGACCATGATCTCACAGTTCTTGAGTTCGAGCCTCTGTGGACAGCACACAGCCTGAAGCCTGCTTCAGATTCTGTGTCTTCCTCTCTCTCTGCCCTCTCTCTCAAAAATAAATAAACATTTAAAAATTTTTAACAAAACTAATAGAAAACAAGGAATAGAAAGGAATATCCTCAAACTTGTGAAAGATATTTACGAAGAACCTAAAAGTAGCATCATACTTAACACTATGCCCCCAAGGTAGAGAATAAAACAAGGATTCAACTCTAGAGGTACTAGTCAGTGAATTAAGGTAAGAATAAGAATAAAAGGCATACACATTGGAAAGGAAGAAATAAAACTGAATTTCTCTGAAAATGACATGAAATGCATACATAGAAAATTGTAAGAAATACACAAGAAAAACAATACCAGGATTGCAGGGGCACCTGGGTGGCTCAGTTTGTCAAACATCAGACTGTTGATCTCAGGCTTAAGGGTTCAAGCCCTACACTTGGTGTGGAGCCTGCTTTAAAAAAAGACTAGTGTCTTTCAGGATTAATAACATGAATTTAGCAAGGTCACAGGATATAGGGTCAATACATAGAAATCTGTTGTATTTCTCTGTGCTATCAATGATGAATTAGAAGTGAAATTTTAAAATACCATTTGCAGTAGTATAAAAATTCAAAATATCTAGCGCTGAATTAATAAACCATATGCCAAGACCTGTACAATAAAAGCCATAAAACACTGCTGAGATATATTATAGAAGACCAAAATAAATAAATTTACCATGTTCATGGATTGGAAAACTTGATTAAGATGTCACTTTTTGCTGAACTGATCCATACATTCAGTGAAATCCCAGTCAAAATTCCACAGGTCTCTTTTATAGAAATTGACAAGCTGATTCTAAAATTTAAATGGAAATGCAAAGGACCTATAAAAGCCATAAAACTTATGAAGAAGAACAAATTTGGAGAACTTACTCTTTCAGATATCAAGACTGTAAAAATACACTAAACAAGGTAGGGTGGTGTTGCAGTGAAGATAAACATATATATCAATGGGCTAGAATGCAGAGTTCAGAAATACACCCACACATATATAATCAGGTGATATTTTTACAAAGGTACTTTATCAAAATTAAAAACTTCTCTTCCAGGGACACCTGGATAGCTCAGTCAGTTAAGCGTCCAACTTCGACTCAGGTCATGATCTCACTGAGTTCGAGCCCCATGTAGGGCTCTGTGCTGCCAATACAAAGCCTGCTTCGGATTCTCTATCTCCCTCTCTCTCTGTTCCTCCCCTGCTTGTTCTCATTCCTTCTCTCTCAAAAATAAGGAAATATTTAAAAAACAAAACAAAACAAAACAAAAAACTTCTCTCCCAAAGACATTGTTAATGAAATGATAAAGCAAGCCAATACTAGGAGAAAATATTCTGAATACATACATCTGACAAAGAACTTGTATTCAGAATACATAATTTTAAAAAATACAGATAATATAGATTTTCAACTCAGTAATAAGAAGATAAGCTCATTTTAAGAGGTCCCCAAAATTTGAACAGACATCTTACAAGAAATGTGTACCAATGAAGTAAATGCATGAAAATATGCCTAATATAATTAGTTATCAAGGAAATGCAAATTAAAACCAGAATGAAATACTAGCACACATTCACCAAAATGACTAAAATTTGACAATACCAAGTATTATTAAGGATGTAATTTTTTTCATATATTGCTGGTGAGTGTGTAAGATGGTACAACAGCTTTGGAGAACTTTTCGTCACTTTCCCATAAAGTTAAGCCTCTACTTAACTATATAGAATAGGAATTTCACTACCAATTATTTACCCAGAAGAAATGAAAACATGTAATCACAAAAAGACGTATACAGAAGTGTTCATAACAGTTTTATTCAGATAGCTCCAAACCAGAAACAACCCAAATGCTCATCTTCAGATCAAGGAATGAGCAATTTGTGGTACCTTGGTACAATGAATTATAATTAGCTACAAAAAGGAACAAACAATGAGTACTTGCAAAACTGTGAATTTTTTTTTTAAATCAGGAAAGTTAGATAAGAGTATATACTGTATAATTTCATTTACATGAAATGTTAGAAGCAAAACTAATCTAAGATGATAGGAAACAAATTGGTGCTTGTGTAGGGGTCAGGGTTGGGTGGGGATTTAATGCAGAGAGGGATAAGGAAACTTTAGGGTAATGAAACATTCTCAATCTTGATTGTGGTGGTGGTTACAAAGATATATACATTTATCAAAGCCTATAAAAATGTACACCTGAAATAGATACAATAACGTTTATAATAGTATGTAAATTTTTCTTCATTACAGTTCAATTTTAAAAAGCACTGTTCACAATGTTAGTCATTAAAGCCCTATTGATAATTGTCCCAAATTATCAAATTGTCCAAAGGATTGGTTCAATAAATTTGGGGCAACCAATAAAACGAAGCACTATGTAGTCATTAAGAATATATTACAGGGGCACCTCAGTGGCTCAGTAGGTTGATTATTGGACTCTTGATTTCAGCTCAGGTCAGGAGTTTGAGCCCCTCATCAGGCTGCGCTGACAGTGTGGAATCTTCTTGGGATTCTCTTTTTCTCCCTCTCTCTCTACCCCTCCCGCCAATGGCGTGTGTTCTCTCCCTCAAAATAAATAAATAAACTTTAAAAAAAGGAACATATTAGAGAGATAAAATTATTTATCTGGAGAAAATATCTGTACTTTTTTGATAATTGAAGGTAAAATAAAACAAGCCACCTTTTGGGAGGCTTATATAATATAAGTTGGGGTATATCAATAATTTGTGTTTATATTACTATAATTTTTTATCAAACCATGTTTGCTTTTCATTTCTTGTATAAATTTTGTTTTCGCTGTAGTTAATAACTGTTTTTCATTTACTTAGTTTTCTCTATACTTATTTCTAATTGAATTCCAAACTTTCTGCTGATTATCTAAACTGCTGTCCAATATGGTAGTTACTAACCACATGTGTTATTAAAATTTACTTTAAATTAAATTAGAAGTTTGGTTTCTCAAAAACACTAGCCACATTTCAATTTCTCTGACTAGTGACTACTGTATTAGTGCAGATATAGAATATTTCCATTATCACAGAAGAACTAATGGGAAGTGCTGGTCTAAATCTCCTCTCAGATATTCAGAAGAAATAGTTTTATCCTAACTGAGAAATTTCTCCTGGAGCTTTTCACCTTTGACCAAATTTGGATGATTGTTCTCTGATACCTGGTTCTCATCCTAGAATCTCCCTTCACCAAATTCTGAAGGATTATTTTCTTTTCCTGTGTCACATCTCCTGTTTGTTTATTTTTAAGTAATCTGCATGCCCAATGTGAGTCTCAAACTCACCACCCTGAGATCAAGAGTTGCCTGCTCTACCTACTGAGCCAGCCAGGCATCCAAGATCTCCTGTTTTTTATTTTTGGTTTGGTCCCTTATTTTTATGGAGTGTATCTTCTAGTAACTTTCTTAGAGAGGGGTGATGGGAGATAAGTTTTTGAGATCATCCATGCCCTAAAAATATCAATATTCTACCCTTATATTTGATTGAGAGTTTGGCTGGCAATAAAAATCTGGGAAGACATTTATTTTTAATGAGAATTTTATGGCATTGTTTTTTTGTCTCCTAGCCTCTGGCATTGCTGTTAAGAATTTCCAAGCCATTCTCATTCCACATTTTTGATTTTATCTGTTTTCTCCTGTCTGGAAGCTTTTTCCTCAGGTTTCTGAAATTTTATAATATGGTGCCCTAATGTAGGACTATTTTCATTCATTATTTGTATTTGTCACTCAAGCACAAATGTGGCCCATTTGAGTCTGGTAACTTGGGTACACCTTCAGTTCTGGGAAGTTTTCTTGAATTATTTCCTTGATGAAAATTATGTCTTCTCAAATTTCTCTGTTTCTTTTGGATCTCCTAATAGATAGTGGGCCTCCTATGCAGGTACTCTATTTTTTAAAAAGTCTTTTCTCTCCAATTTTTTGTATGTATTTCTTTTGTTCTACTCGTATGCATAGGTCTTCAACATAATCCCATTCTTCTTTTGGGTTCTCATTTATACTACTGTTCATTTCTAAAAACCTTTTGTTGTTCTTTTCTGAATGTTCCTTTTTATACTATCCTGTTCTTGTTCATGCTCAAAGAATTGTCTCTAGTCTCAGATGATACTAATTATTTCTAAATAGATTTCCTCTCTGTGTATGTCTGTTTCCTCTGTTTGTTTGCCATTTCCTCCTCTATCTCTGTCTGTCTCCTCTAACTCTCTCAGAAGTCTGAAAACAGCTATTAGTTCTTGGTTGTCTGCTTATATTTAAGAGTGGAAGGGCTAGAAAACCCTGAGCTTAAAGATGATTGTGATTGTGGTCTTCACTGTAGAATGAACTTCAGGCCTTTGGGGGATTCTCAATGTCTGTATTTTAAAATTTTTCCTCTTGGTCAGTTTCCCCAGAATCTGTGTTGGCCACAGGTGTTTGGGGGCCAAATAGATATGGAGGCCTAAGGGTCTCTGCACTTAGTATGCATAAACTTACTTAATTCTCCATAACCTTTCCTGGAGGGTGCTTTGTATATCCCACTATCCAAAGACTACCACCCTATCCAGAGAAAAACTTACGATTTTCTACCCTGGTGAGCAAGAGGCAACTGTTTGATTTGCAAAGTTGAGGAAGGGATCTGAGATTTCAACTTCATAAATGTCTTTAAGTTGATCTCATTTTAGCTCTTCTACCCATCTTCTTTATCTCCCCTTCCAAAAGTACATGATGCTGGAAATTCCTTAGACTCATGTTCATTTGGGTGGTCTTTGGTTCACTTCGCTGCTGGTTTAAGTTACCAGCTATTTTAGTTACCCCTGATGTATCTGCTTTCCAGTTTCCAAAATTTCAATGCTTTTGTCTTCCCTCTTATTCCTTCTGTAATTTGGGGTTTCTGATCTTTAAATAAGTCTCTTCACCAGCATTCTGGTGTGAACTGGGGAGGAAACTAAATAAATATGTGTGTCAATCTACCATCTCTACCCAGAAGTCAGTTAACATGTTTCTAAAAAAATAAATATGTCAAAATTCATTTAAAGGAGATGCAGTGCATTTTTTTCTTTAAGTATTTTGGTCTGAAGAATAAAGATAATATTAGCTGCTTTTATACAGGATTTCTTAGAATTGGTAAAGTATTGCTTAACAATTTAAACATGAAGAACATGGAATAATTTTCCATTTCTTTGTGTCTTCTTCAATTTCTTTCATAAGTTTTCTGTAGTGTTCAGCATACACATCCTTTACATCATTGGTTAGGCTTATTCCTAAGTATTTTATGGTTCTCAGTGTAATTGTAAATGTGATCGATTTCTTGATTTCTCTTTCTATTGCTTCATTATTGGTGTATAGAAATGCAACTGACTGGGGCGCCCGGGTGGCGTAGTTGGTTAAGCGTCCGACTTTCGCTCGGGTCATGATCTCGCGGTTCCTGGGTTCAGGCCCTGCGTCAGGCTCTGTGCTGACTGCCAGCTCAGAGCCTGGAGCCTGTTTCGGTCTGTGACTCCCTCTCTCTCTGACCCTCCCCTGCTCACGCTGTCTCTCTCTCTCTCTCCTAGAAATAAATAAAACATTTAAAAAAAAAATGCAACTGATTTCTGTACATTGATTTTTGTATCCTACGACTTTATTGAATTCATGTATCAGTTCTAGCAGCTTTTGGTGGAGTCTTCCATGTGAAGTATCATCTGTGAAAAATGAGTTTGACTTCTTCTTTGCCAATTTGGATGCATTTTATTTAATTTTGTTGTCTGATTGCTGAAGCTAGGACTTCCAACACTATGGTAGAAACAGTGGTGAGAGTGGATATCCCTGTCATGTTCCTGATCTCAGGGTGAAAGCTCTCAGTTTTTCCCCATTGACAATGATATTAACTGTGGGCTTTACATATATCACTTTTATGATATTAAGATATGTTCTTTCTATTGTGACTTTTTTGAGGATTTTTATTAAGAAAGGATACTGTATTTTGTCAAATGCTTTTTCTGCATCTATTGACAGGGTCATATGGTTCTTATCCTTTCTTCTATTAATGTGATGCATCACATTGATTGATTTGAAAATATTTTGCAAATGACATATCGGATAAAGGGTTAGTATCAAATATCTATAAAGAACTTATCAAACTCAACACCCAAAAAACAAATAATCCAGTGAAGAAATGGGCAGAAGACAGGAATAGACACTTTTCCAAAGAAGACATCCAGATGGCCAACAGACACATGAAAAGATGCTCAACATCACTCATTGTCAAGGAAATACAAATCAAAACTACATTGAGATACCACTTCACACTGGTCAGAGTGGGTAAAATTAACAACTCGGGAAACAACAGATGTTGGCGAAGATGTGGACAAATAGGAACCTTCTTGCACTGTTGGTGGGAATGCAAACTGGTGCAGCTGCTCTGGAAAACAGTGTGGAGGTTCCTCAAAAAATTAATAATAGAACTCCCCTATGATGCAGCAATAGCACTACTAAGAATTTATCCATAGGATATAGGAGTGCTGATTAATAGGGGCACATGTACCCCAATGTTTATAGCAGTGCTTTCAACAATAGCCAAATTATGGAAAGAGTTCAAATGTCCATCAACTGATGAATGGATAAAGGAGATGTGGTTTATATATATACATTGTAAATATACAATGGAATATTACTTGGCAATGAGAAAGAATGAAATGCTGCCATTTACAACAATGTGGATGGAACTGGAGTTAAGTCAGTCAGAGAAAGATATGTTTTCACTCGTGTGGAACTTATGAAACTTAACAGAGGACCATGGGGGAAAGGAAGGGGAAAAATAGTTTCAGACAGAGAGGGCGGCAAACTGTTAGAGACTCTTAAATACAGAGAACAAACTGAGAGTTGATGGGGGAGGAGCCAGGGAGAGGGGAAAATGGGTGATGGGCATTGAGGAGGGCGCTTGTTGGGGTGAGCATTGGGTGTTATATGTAAGTGATGAATCAAGGGAATCTATCCCCAAAACCAAGAGCTCACTGTATACATTGTATGTTAGCTAACTTGACAATAAATTATATTAAAAAAATCAGTGTTAGGTAGAATTCACCTGTGGGTAAAAAAATAAACATAAAAAACACTTCATAATACTGTAAAATTACTACAAAATTATATTTAAAGATTTAAGTCTAAGTAGTCCCAGGAAGAGAATATAAACTCATAGTTTTCCAGTTGGAAATAAATACATCAGCTGGGTAGGCTGCCGGATATAATAACGACATCTGAAAATGTTTGCATGGTTTAAAACTTCTCACTCATAGTCTATCTTTTCAGAGCTTGTCAGAACATTGTAGTCTCAATTTAGAAAAAAAAATATTGGTAGGGGATAGTTTGAAAGTCCAAAAGACACTTCCTATTAGTTTCCAAGAACACACAGAGAGATCAAATTCCTCCACTTGGTTTTGGATGCTTTGTGTTATAATACCTGACTTTGTTTGAAAGCAAGACTTTCAAGTTCTCAGTTAGGAGAGGAGGAAAATGTAAGTGAAGTTGGTGTAACCATTAAGTAGCCTTTACATGATCCTAATCACCCTTCTCCCCCCCTGCCCCTGCCCCCAGATGAAAGGCTGTTTCCTTTCCTTACCAAATTTCTCACAAGATGCTTTCTATTTACTGCACCTTCCTCACTGTTCTTTGGCTCAGAAAACTGGTCACTTAACTCATCTTCACTTTTCTAACTACTCTCTTCATAATAAATAATGACTTTTTAATTAATATCTCTCACAATCTTACTCCTTTTTGTTTTCATTCTTCTTGATATATTTTATGATGTTACCTATATACTCTTTTTAAACATTCCTTCTTATTACTATGATATTATACTGTTCTCATTCTTTCCATCTGACCTGACATCCACTTCTCTGTTACTTTTGTTCCTCCCCCCACCTCTAGTTGCAAGCAAACTCCAACATCTCCAATATCTTTGACAATATACTTTTCAAGCTCTACATACTTTCCTTTGGACGATTTATCCCATCTCCAGGCTTCAAGCAACACATGCATGCTATTAACTCCCAAATATCTTTGTTCTCTAGAGTCCTCTTGCCCCAGAATTTTAACTTTCTATTGGGAATTTCCATTTTGATGTCCCATCATCATGTCACATCCAGTGTGCTTGTCTATTTTTAATGTTTATTTTTATTTTTGAGAGGGGGAGGGGCAGAAAGAGAGGGGACAGAAGACCTGAAGCAGATCATATACTAACAGCAGCAAGCCTGATGTGGGGCTCAAACCCACAAACCATGAGATCACGGCCTGAGCTGAAGTCAGACACTCAATGCTCAACCCTCAACTGACTGAGCTACCCAGATGCCCCCGGTATGCTTGTCTTTTTATTCACCACTGCCCTCCTGAATGAATTTTCCTACCCAGTTTCCCTGCCTCTCAGCATCAACTCTATTCCCTTAATGTCTCAAGTTCAAAATTTTGAAATCATTCTCTTTATTTAGTCAGGTATCAAAATTCCCCCAAGCCTTCCCTTTATGGTCTGATTTTACTGCCAAAACTTGAGTCCAGGCCTTCTTTCTCCTGCATTTGAATTGCTGCCCCAGCCTCCTCACTCTCCTACAGCCTCCTGCACTTTCCCGCATACCACTGCCAGTCTGATCTTCTTTAAATTTAACTTTCATCATATCACTTCCCTAATTAAAATATCTCATGACTTCTATTTCCTACTATATCAAGTTAAAACACCTCTACCTGGCTTTCAGGTTGCTCATGATCTGGCTCAATGTTACCTGTCTTGTTTCCCACTATTACCTAACATGTTCCCCTTTCTTTGGTTAGGTCAGTTTTTTCACTGTCCTAACTTATTTTTCACTTATTTGTATAAGCCAGTTCATTTCTGCTTCCAAATCTTAACAAATATATGTTTCTCCTACCTGGAATGCCTTTTCTTCTTTCCATTGACCCAAGTCATATCTATTTTGCAAGAGAATTGTCCATGTTTGCTCTGTCCTTTTTGTCCTTTCCTGCTTTCTCTTCTCTTTACTGCACTTTAATCAGGCATTCTTCCCCACTATTCCACTGTCCAATACACAGTTCGTATTATTTTCCTATTATTAGTCACTTCTTTAGTATTTCCAATCTCAGTAAATGAAACCATCATTTACCCAATTGCTCTAATAAGACCCTAGCAGCCATCCTTGGTTCGACTCCCTTATAAACCACATCTAGTCCATCAGCAAGTTCAGTGAGCTCTCCTTTCAAAACATATTTCAAATCTGACCAGTTCTCACTATCTCAATGCTAGCACTCTAGCTCAAGAGTACCCTGCAGTGCTCTCCCTGCTTTCATTTTTGCCTTTGCACTGTTTGACACAAAGGCATCTAGAATCTTCTTTTATTTTTTTTAAATGTTCATTTATTTTGTGTGAGAGAGAGAGTGTGTGTGTGTGTGCACAAGCCGGGGAGGGGCAGAGAGAGAGGGAGAGAGAGAATCCCAAGCAGGTTCTGCTTTGTCAGCACAGAGCCCTGCTTAGAGCTTGAACTCATCAGATCATGACCTGAGCTGAAATCAAAAGTTGGATGCTTAACCGACTGAGCCACCCAGATATACCCAGAATCTTCTTTTAAAGATATGAATGTGTTTATGTTACTTCAATTTCCATGGTCTTCTAGGTCCTGCCTGATCTGCTCTAGCCCAAGGCTCCAACTTTAGCTACTGCCAGTTTCCCCTCCCTCCTTTATCCCACTTCTCTGGCTTCCTTTCTGTTTCAAGAACAAGCCAAGTTTATTGATACCTCATTAGTATGTAGACACATTTCAAAATAATCACTAGATAAGTTTGAACAGAATAAATGTAAGTGCCTACAATATTTATCTTTATATAATTTATATAAATAATTCTATTTATACCTGTAAAACATATATCAACAGAGGAAAACAAGAAATTATACAATCTTTTCTCTAAAATAATCTTTTTGAGGACGCCTGGGTGGTGCAGTTGGTTGAGCGTTTGACTTTGGCTCAGGCCGTGAACTCTCAGTTTGTGAGTTTGAGCCCCGCATCAGGCTCACTGCTGTTGGCACAGAGCCTGCTTCAGATCCTCTGTCCCCCACTTTCACTACCCCTCCCCCTCTTGCCCTCTCTCTCTCAAAAATAAACATTTAACATTTAAAAAAATAAATAATATTTTGTATAATTTATGTTTATTTTGAAACAATCTCTAACTTACAAAAAGCTACAAGTACAACACAAATGATTTTCAAACCAGTTGCTTTATCACTCCTGAAATACTGTAGGCAATCCCTAGAAACATGGACATTCTCCTACAAAATCACAATACAACCATGAAAATTAGGAAATTAATTCTGATACATTACTATTATCCAACCCTCAAACTCCAAGTTTTACCAATTGTCCTAATAATGTCCATGGTAGCAAAAGGATCCAGGTTACATCACATGTTGTATTTAGTTGTTAAATTTCTTTAGCTTCCTTTAGCTTGGAACTGTTCCTCAATCTTTCCTTGACTTTCATGACCTTGACATGTTTTTGTGTATGTGGTGTTTTATAAATTTATTCATTTATTTTGAGTGAGAGTGTGTGCACATGCGAGTGTGGGGGAGGAGCAGTGTAGAACCTGTTTCAGGGTTAGAACTCACAAACCTTGAGATTATGGCCTGAGCTGAAATCAAGAGTAGGGTGCTTAACTGACTGAGCCACCAAGGTATCCCATATTTGCTTTGTGCTTATTGAAGTATAGTTGACACATAATGTTACATTAGTTTCAGGTATACAACATAGTTATTCAACAAGTCTCACTATGCTACTTGACATGTTCTTATAGAAAGGGCCAATTATTTTGTAGAATGTCCAGTGTGGGTTTGTCTGATGTTTCCTTGTGATTAGATTCAGGGTATGCATCTTTTCAAGAATACCAGCAAAATGGTGCTGAGTACATATGGCTTCCTGTCAAATGGCATATGATTTTAATGTGTCCATTACTAATGGATGTTTATTTTGGTCACTTGATTAAAGTGGTTTCTACCTGTCTTCTCTACTGTAGAGTTACTCTCCTCCCTTTGTAATTTTTAAGTAGTTTGTAGGGAAGTTCTTTGAAACTGTATAAATTATCCTGTTTCTCATCAGACTTCTCATTATTTATATCAGTATAGACTCATGGGTGCCTATTTTATCCATTACTATTATTATTTATTTTGATGCTCTCATTGTCTCAGATTTTGCCAGTGGTAGCCCCACTGTATTGCTTGTTTCTGTGTTCATTTCTTCTTTTAATGTTTATATATTTATTTTTCTGAGAGAGAGAGAGAGGGCATATGGGGGAGGGGAAAAGAGAGGGGGGGAACAGAGGATCTAGAGCAGACTCTGTGCTGACAGCAGAGAGCCTGATGTAGGGCTCAAACCCATGAACTGTGAGATTGTGACCTGAGCTGAAGTTGGTCACTTAACCAATTGAGCCACCCAGGTGCCCCTGGCTTCTGTGTTCTTTGACATGTCCCTTCAATTCTTTGAGTACTTCCTTAACATTCTGATACATCATGCTGTTTCAGGCTCATCTTGTACTTTCCCTGTTCCAGTCCTGGAATCAGCTATTTCTCCAAAGACACGTGATAGTTAGTTAGTTAGTTAGTTTGTTTGTTGTTTGCTTTTTAAATTTTTGTTTATTTATTTAGAGAGAGCATGTGTGCATGAGTGGGAGAGGGGTAGAGAGAGAGGAAGAAAGAGAATCCCAACCAGGCTCTGCGCTGTCAGTACAGACAGTGAGTGCTCTATCTCCTGAATTGTGAGATCATGACCTGAGCCAAAATCAAGAGTCAGATGCTTAACCAACTAAGCCACCCAGGTACCCCAGGACACCTGTTTTTTTGTTGTTGTTGGTTTCTTTTAGGAGCCAAGACATGGGCTCTTTCAGTGGACAGAGCTGGAAATTATGTGTATGAACATGTACACATGCACACACGAACATCTGTATTTGTCCCTATATGGAAATCTATGAGTTCACACCTATACTGCAAATTCCAATCCAATACTATAGAAATCATTTTAGTTTTCTCACTTTCTGTATTTGTTATTTTTTCTCCATTAGTGAGAGATCTGGCTCCCATTATGCTTAATATACTTACTTTATTAGTACTCTCCAATGTAACCAAACTCCCATCCTACCTTCCCTACACACATATAGTTATACCCATCTCATCCCTGTAGGGCCCTGACCCTCTTGCCCTGGGCCTTTCCCCCTCACCTTGTTTAGGGTGCTTATCTTACTCTGCTACACCTAGCATTGGTGTTAAGACAGAACTGTTCATTAAGGGATGGGAAGAAGAAGAACTAAGGTCAATATTTTATTTAGAAAATGCATTCTAGTTAGTGTAGATTTGACTACAAGTTGAGAAGGCTATAACATTTTTGTTCCCTTTCCCCTAACAAAGCATATATTATCATTATTAATCAGTTTGTAAGACCATAGCAATCAGTGGACAAGAAGCCAAATTCATTTTTTTATTTTAATTTTTTAAAAATGTGTATTTATTGTGAAAAAGAGCATGAGTAGGGGAAGGGCAGAGAGAGGAGAGAACCCTAAGCAGGGTTCTATCCCATGAACCCTGAGATCACAACCGAGACCAAAACACGAGTAGGATGTTCAACTGACTGATCCATCCAAGCACCCTGGCAAATTCATTTCTTAAAGAACATCCAACCTAGATCATTGTAAAACAAAACATCCAGCTTAAAAAAAGAATTCCTTCACATTCTTTTCATCTTTTGTTCAGATGTTTTGGTATTATGAACACAACCTCAGAATCTCTATTAAGCACTAATGATTATAATAAGTTAATGGAAACTCACATTTTGAATATGGTGGTTTCTGATGATGTCTATGGCCCTTGAATCAAAATTAATTTTATCTTTTAAAACTGAGAAATGCAAATATTTCATCACAGTAAGATTGCTGTCATTCAGTTATACCACAAGACTGCAAGGCAATGTCTACATTGAATTGATTGTCCTTTGAAACTTCAGAACTGAAACTTCTGCAAGATTGCATTTGATAACCATTTCAGAGACAAAACCATGATGAGGAGTCAGGATATTGCCATCAAAGAGGCTATAACCCCTGGAGACTACAATGTTCCCAGGACAAAAATACCCAAGTTTGCCTCCAAATCCTTAACAGATATAAACTAACCATTCCACAAAGTAGCTTTCTCATTCCTACTCTTATTCCAAATATTCGTTGTCTGAGAAAGGCAAATTTAGCCTTTCTTCTAAATCAAGATATGATATGACTGAACTTTTGTTTAATTCTAAGTCAAAACATTCCCAAACTCCCACTGCATTCCTGAGAAGCCCTAAATGCTGTTAAAGTGCTCTCATGGCCATGTCTCATTCTTTTAGAGGGCCAAGCACTCTCCATCTGTAGCTTCTTGGAGGCCATAGAAAGGAAACAGCCTCCGTGACTGCTCTGACCAGGTGGGTCAGATTAGCTTTACAGTTCACTTACGGGGAAGCTAACAAGGCTCCTCTGTGGGTGTTTGAGCACACCTTACAAAACTGCTGATGACTTCATGAGCCAAAGAAAGCAGGTCTCACATTGTGGACCAAGCCTAAATATTAATACTACTTTATATTTATGTAGTGTCTTTTTTCCAAGGAGCTCCAACCTCTTTACAGACATTATGTCATTAATCCTCAAAGCATCACTGTTTGGTACATGGCAAATATTATCCCCCTCCCTTTTTTTTTTTTAACTGTGATGGAAACTTGCAAGTCAATGATGGAACCCAGCCCCCTAGTTCTGAGTCTTTGTGTTATACCATGAAAAAACCAGATGAATAATTTTTCAAGTTTATTCATTGCTTCTTGGGTGGGATTTGAAAAGATGTCTATTTATGCATTTCAATTTTCAGTGTCTTTAGGTTCTATGTACCTCTTTTCCTTCTTCATTTTAAGTTAAGCATTTTCAAGCATATGTAGTTCACCTTCCACTGTTGCATTTACAGCCACACCAGAAGTAGTTGAAATTTGAAATGAAAGACTTTGTTATTGAATATGTAATCTGGCTTATCTTTCATAGATACTTTATATATTTCTCCCAATATTAGTTAGATTTTAAAAAATCCAGGGGCGCCTGGGTGGCTTAGTCGGTTAAGCGTCCGACTTCCGCTTAGGTCACGATCTCGCGGTTTGTGTGTTCGAGCCCCGTGTTGGGCTCTGTGCTGACTGCCAGCTCAGAGCCTGGAGCCTGTTTCAGAGTCTGTGACTCCCTCTCTCTCTGACCCTCCCATGCTCACGCTGTCTCTCTCTCTCACTCCTAGAAATAAATTTAAAAAAGAAAAAAATATCCCTTGACCAGCTCAGGGTGCATTTCATTTATAGCAACTACTATTCACCAAAATCAACTAGATACAACCAATTTGTAATGAATGATTAACATATACCAGATAAGGGGTGCCAAACATTTTTAAATACATGATCTTATTTTACATATGTAATATTTCATGAGGACCTGTTAAATTATGTCTTATGTGTATGGAAACACTCTCGTACTGTAGGGCAAGAAAAAAAAAGGCACTGATAGAAATATGGCCTCAGCTGCTTTATCCCCCAGAAAAGAGCTCAATTAACTCTAATTTCCTTAGTGGAAATCCCCAGCGTAAATATTTCCACAAAAAGGGAACATGTGGCTAAATTCTGAAAACCACCAGGCATTAGCTCAATACTCACAAACTGAAAAAAAAAAAAAAAAAAAAACTTAAAAAATTGGTTCCTGCATACTCAACAATTAATTGCAAAGCACAAGGAGAACAAAACACAGTCATAGCTAATGACGATAAATATTTCTTGATTTCACTTAGACACTTCCTAATCAGGAATATTAGAATCAGGAATTAGGAACAGTAGTAGCATAACTTTAAACACTCACAAAAATCAGTTTCACATCTCATTTTTTAATTCTTTTATGTGACCCACAATCATGTTGTTTTCCAAATTGGTGGTTGTCTATATACATCACTGAATTAGACAATAACCATGAAAAGAGAGATACTGGGGGAAAATCAGAAAAATTCTGCTAAAATAAGGAGAAACTTTTCATTTTTACTCATTAAATTCTGAGTGCCTCAGAGTAAAAGTGTGCCAGATGCTCTGCAACAATAATACTATTCCACTAGAAATAATATTCTAAATAAACATTGTTTAATTTGAAACTGAGCAGCCCTAACCCCTCATGGAAAATCTTTATAGGTTGGAAAATATGTATAGTATGTCCTACTTTAGGTATATAATTTAGCCAGATTCTGTAGCATAGCTACACTGCAGTTTATACTCAACAACCTTGGGTTTTTAAGAAAATATATTCATAATATTCTAAATGTTTGTTTTTTCTTGTCATAGGAAATGTTAGCTAAAAGGAATGCCCTGTAACTCAAATAAAGATTTAGTGATGGGGAAACTTAGAAAGTAGTAGTAAAAAAACTGATGTTTACTCTAACAGGTTGCATGCATAGATGTATTCATTGTAGACTGTATAATTCCAGGGACACCTAAAACAGACAACAGTGTAAATGGCTACCCCTGGAGACAAGCAATTCCTGGTATCCCTGATTAGTAAAGCTTTTGAAAATGCTCATGTTTTTTTCTTAATTCACAACTGAAGACCAGCCTGTGAGCTTCAGTGGTACTTTTGTTATTATTTCTTAACATTTTTGTTCATGTGCAAAGTTCTTCCTCTCCATTTTGGTTCTGAAAGACTTCTCTACTGACTGAGCTGCAGCACACTGGTCTGGCATTCTCCCAGTTCTAGGTTTTCATGAGTCAGGGAAAACATGTGCAGTTTGAGAAGAAGCTTGTCAGACGTGCTCAACCAGCCCTGGGCTAATTTATGAAGTCCTTCCCCCTATTCTTCCTTTCCCTCTACATTCCTATAGCATGCTGCTTGTACCCTTATTTAGCCCTTACTTCATCCTACCTGTGTTAGAAGTTGGTTAGAATTCATTGTTTACACATCTGTGTTCCCCATTACCTTGAAACACTGCTGTCTATTCCTGTTATGCCTTCTTATTGCTTCCATCACCACATACTTAGCACAGCACCTCGAATCTCTGCTTTCCTGACCCTCCTCTTTTACCCCTCCACTCTTTGGTCCTCTTTCATTTCCTTTAGTCAGGAGGAAAACTTGTGGTGTCTAGATGGAGAAGATAATTGGAGGCAATAAGAAGAAAATCCACCTTCATGTAATAGGACACCAGGAGTGACCTTGTAGATAGGTCTATTACTTGGTCACAACCCTCCACTTCCTCACATACTCTTATTGTGGTCAGGCTTTGTCCAGTTTTAGTAAAACAAATGGAAGATAATGATATTGGAAATTTTACAATAGTTTAGTGGTGCAGTTGATTTCAAAATGAAAACAACAGTTTCTGAAAGGGTGTACAAGAAACTGTTAACAATGGTTGCCTTTTAGGAGGAATTGAGTGATTCAGGGATAGCAGGGAGAGTCTCACTGTGTACCCTTATTTTACCTTTTAAACTTTGTACTATGTGACTTTAATAGTTATTGAAATAGAGAAATAAAACAAAATACATGGAAGCAGGCAGTTAAATAACTAGATGTGAACTAAACTGATGCCACTGAAAATTCTGAAAGTATTCAAATATATTTAAAAAAATAAAAGTAGATCAGAAAAGAGATATGATTCTTTGTATTTTGTGTTAGAAACTGAAAATGTTTCATCATTTGCTGGAAGAGTAAAATAAAAATTAAGTTTAGGGGGCACCTGGCTGGCTCAGTCAGTAGAGCGTGTGACTCTTGATCTCAGGGTCATGAGTTCGAGCCCCACTTTGGGGGTAGAGATTACTTAAAAAAATTAAAAAAAACATTAAGTTTAAGTGTCTGTCCCTCATATAAAACGTATTCCCCCTCTCAACACCCAACTACTTCTCTTTTGAGGTTTTCTTTTTTCTTTTTCTCTTCAAGTGAACTCAGGGTCAATTTAAAGTGAAAATCTGACTTCTGAGTGAACGTTTTCTTTGCCATTCTGCCTCTACCTTGTATGAAAAAGCTTTTGGAAGGAGCGGGCAGAGTCCCTATGTGCTGTCAACTTTACCCTCTCCTTCCTGCCAATGAGATTAGGCAGTTATGAACTGAGATTTGAGTATCATACCTATAGAGACCTTCCATTTCAGACAGTCCTCATACCAGAGTGGTCTTTTTCTGTACATTTGATGAGACGTGTCTCTACAGTCATTTCTGTACTTTCAACACCTGCTAAAGCACTTTATAGACACTCAGATTCAAGCAAATGACCTACATAACAAATCTATAAGAAGCAAGGTATCACATTTCCAATTTTGTATCTATTATCTCTTCATCTCTTTTTTGAAGAATCAGCAAACCCACGTCAGATTTAGTACATTTAATAACACCATCATGTCATTGCCTGTAGGTTTCCTCCTACATGCCACAAACCAAGAAACAACTTCTTCATTTTTATAATTACTTCAAGTGTGTGCATGAATGTTTATATGTGTTGTGTTTTTTTTAAAGCAAACTCTAGCCCCAACATGGGGCTGAAACTCACAACCCTAAGTCCCATGCTCTGCTGACTGAGCCATCTAGGCATCTTTGTTTTTGTGTGCTTTAAAGATCTACCTTTAGCTACCACAGAATTAATAGTTAATTATTCAGACATTTGAAACTAAGAAAGTAACTGATATTCTTCTATTGAAAAGTATCTAATAATATTTTACAATATTTTGTAATTTATAAAGGTAAGTCAAACTTAAATATGTTTTATGTTTTTTAAAATTTAATAACACACTTTATTAATATATTCAAAATATAATTCTATCATGTAATACATTTTAAAAATTATGAAGTTTATGGTTACATTCTTTATTTTGTATATAGTCTATTTTATGTTCCTTTATTACCTTTCTAGTTTACAAACAAAAATAGTTTCATAATGAAACTTTCATCATTTTGAAATAAAGGAAAGCAAAAAGAGGAAATAATAAGCATGTTGATTATAAATATATCAAGTAATTAAAAAGACATATTTTAACAAAATTCATAAGGAAATTAATATGGAATGTCACATTTTTAATATAACTTTATTCAAGTCACACATGAATACATTCTCATAGATAATTAAAAACTACTCATAAAGATATTCCATGACTTTGACTTTGTATTTAAAACACACACACACACACACACACACACACACACACACACACACACACACAAGATGTGCTGTCCAAGATGGTAGCTACAAGCTACATGATTTGAGTTGAGATGTGTTGTAAATGTAAAATATATGAATTGTGATGATATGGTATAAAATGAAAAGAATGTAAAAATAATTTTTCATTGATTACATATTGAAATGATAATATTTTCAATATTTTGGATTAAATAAAAACAATTCAAATTTAATTTCATGGGGCGCCTGGGGGGCTCAGTCAGTTGAGCGTCCAACTTCAGCTCAGGTCATGATCTCCTGGTTAGTGAGTTCAAGCCCTGCACTGGGCTCTGTGTTGACAGCTCAGAGCCTGGAGCCTGCTTCAATTCTCTGTCTCCCTCTCTCTTTTCCCCTGCCCCACTTGGTCACTCTCTCTCTCTCTTTCTCTCTCAAAAAAATAAACATTTAAAAAATAATAAAATGAGGGGCGCCTGGGTGGCTTAGTCGGTTAAGCGTCCGACTTTCGCTTAGGTCATGATCTCGCGGTTCGTGGGTTCGAGCCCCGCGTCGGGCTCTGTGCTGACTGCCAGCTCAGAGCCTGGAGCCTGTTTCAGTCTGTCACTCCCTCTCTCTCTGACCCTCCCCTACTCACACTGTCTCTCTCTCTCTCCTAGAAATAAATAAAACATAAAAAATAATAATAATAAAATGAAATTTAATTTCATCTGCTTTTTAATTTTTGTTTTTTTTCTTTTTCTTTTTTTAAAATATATCTACTAGAAAATTTAAAGTTATATATGTGGCTTATAATTGTTTCTTACATTCTTTTTCTTTTTCTTTTAAATTTATTTTTTATAAGAAATCTCTATACCCAACATGGGGCTTGAACTCAGAATCCTCAGATCAAGAGTTACATGCTCCTCTTACTGAGCCAGCCAGGTGCCCCCATTCTTTTTCTATTGGACATCACTATATAAATGTATAGATACATCTTTATATATATATAGTGTATATACATATACATACATATAAATGTGCATATATTTGATTGTGGACATTTAAAAAACATAAATGGGATAATACTGTCTTTCTGAAGCTTGATTTTTTCACTTCTATCTTAGAGATTTTTCCTTTTCAGTATATTTAGATTAACCTCATTCTTTTTTTAACTACTGCATAGTATTCCTTAGTAGTCAAATGCTCTGGTTTATTTTAATTTTCCTATTACTGGAACATTTAATTATTTTTACTTTTCCTTAGGAACATAGTTTCAGGGAATGTGTCTCTGTGAGCATATTGAAAACATTTCTCTAGAGTAGTTGCCTATGGTTCAGAGGATACGTTATTTGAAGTTTTTGTAAATCCTTCAGATTGTCATCTTTTTAAAAAATTGTTTTCAAAATTTTTGAGAGAGAGAGAGAGAGTGAGCGAGCACATGTGAGTGGCGGAGGGGAAGAGAAAGGGAGACACAGAATCCGAAGCAGGTTCCAGGCTCTGAGCTGTCAGCACAGAAACCAACATGGAGCTCAAACTCACGCACTGTGAGATCATGACCTGAGCTGAAGGCGGACGCTTAACCGACTGAGCCACCCAGGCGCCCTGTCATCTTAAATTTAAATAATCTTTAATTTAAGAGAAGTGCCACTTTTAAAAATTGTGGAAAATATATATAACATAAAATTTATCATTTTAACTATTTTGTTTTATTTTATTATTATTTTTTTATATTAGAGAGAGAGTGTGCACATGAGTGGGAGAGAGAGACAGAGGCAGAAAGAGAGAGAATCTTAAGCAGACCCCATGCTCAGCATTGAGCCCAACATGGGGTTTGATCCCACAGCCCTGGGATCGTGACCTGAGCCAAAACCAAGAGTCAGATACTCAACCAACTGAGCAACTCAGGCTCTTCTTAACTATTTTTAATGTACAGTTCAGTGGCATTAAGTTCATTCCCATTGTTGTGCAGCCATTACCACTGTCAGTCTCCAGAACGTTTTTTTATCTTCCCCAACTGAAGTTCTATACCTATTAAATAATAACTCATTATCTCTCTCCCTGAGCCCTTGGTGACCACCATCTACTTTCTGCTTCTTTAAATTTGACTAGGTATCTCATATAAATGAAATTACACAATAGTTATCCTTCTGTGACTGGCTTATTTCACTTAGCATCAAGTCCTCAAGGTTCACCCACATTGTTGCATGTGTCAGAATTTTCTTCATTTAATTAATGAAGATTAATATTCCATTTTATGTGTATACTACATATTGGTTATGTGTTCATCCATTGATGGACATTTGGGTTGCTTCTACATTTTGGCTCTTGTGAATTATGCTGCTATTGACTTGGGTGTACAAATACTGTTCAAGTTCCTGCTTTCAGTTCTTTTGGATATATACCTAGAAGTGGAATTGCTGGATCATATTGTAATTGTATCTTAAATTTTATGAGAAACTGTCATACTATTTTCCATTGCAGCTATACCATTCCCCCCAGAAATGCACAAGAGTTCAAATTTCTCCATGTCATCCCCAATACCTTTATTTTATGTTTGGTTTTTTAAAAAATAATAGCCATACTAATGGGTATGAAGTAATATCTCATTGTGGTTTTTATTTGCATTTCCCTAATAATTAGTGACGTTGAAATCTTTTCATTTGCTTATTGCCCATTTGCATATCTTCTTTTTTTTTAAACTTTTTTTGTTTTGTTTTTGTTTTATTTATTTCTAGGAAAGAGAGAGAGACAGCGTGAGCAGGGGAGGGTTAGAGAGAGAGGGAGATACAGACTCTGAAATTGGCTCCAGGCTCTGGGCTGGCTGTCAGCACAGAGCCCGACGCGGGGCTCGAACCCACGAACCACGAGATCATGACCTAAGCGAAAGTCGGACGCTTAACCGACTAAGCCACCCAGGCGCCCCTCATTTGCATATCTTCTTTTGAGAAACGCTGATTCAAGTCCTTCACCTGGTTTTTAATCAGGTTGTTTATTTTGTTGTTGACTTGTAGAAGTTCTTTATATATTTTGGATATTAATCTCTTATCAGATATAATGATTTACAAATACTTTCTCTTATTCCATGGATTGTCTAGTCACTTTCTTGGTAGCATTCTTTGAGGCACAATTTTAATTTTGATAAAGCCCAATTTATTTTTCCTTCTTTTTAAAAAATTTTTTAATGTTTATTTTTGAAAGAGAGAGACAGCATGAGTGGGGGAGGGGCAGAAAGAGAGGGAGACATAGAATCCGAAACAGACTCCAGGCTCTAAACTGTCAGTGCAGAGCCCCATGCTGGGCTCAAACTCAACGAACTGTGAGATCATGACCTGAGCCAAAGTCAGGTACTTAACCGACTGAGCCACCCATGAGCCCCATCTCTGTTTTCTTTTGTTTTGTCAAATTTAGTGATATGGGCTTCCCTCTATGTTTTCTTCCGTGAGTTTTGTGGTTTTAACTTTTATTTTTAGCTATTTATTTATTTACTTATTTATTTATTATTTTTCTCAGTAAACTGTATCCCATTATGTAGTTTGAGCTCACGACCTTGAGATCAAGAGCCACATACTCTACTGATTGAGCCAGCCAGTGCCCCCTCTTCATTCCATTTTCAGTAATTTTTCTATGTGGTATAAGGATCCAACTGCATTCTTTTGCATGCAGATATTCAGTTTTCTCAACACCATTTGTTGAAAGACTTTCTTTTCTCCATTGAATGTTCTTGACGCCCTTGTTGAAAATCATTTGGTCATATAGGTGAAGATTGATTTTTAGGCTCTCCATTTTATTCCTTGGCCTATATGTCTGTCTTTATGCCAGTACATGTTTTGATTGCTGTAGCTTTGTAATAAGTTTTGAAATCTGAAGTGTGAGGCCTCCAACTTTGTTTTTCTTTTTCAGGATTGTTTTGGCATTTGGGGAGCCTTTGAAATTCCATATGAATTTATGAGTGGATTTTCTATTTCCACACATACAAACACACAATGTCATTAGGATTTTCAGAGATTGTACTGAATCTACATGTAGACATCTTTAGATAGTATTGACATCTTAACAATATTAAATCTTCCAATTTAGGAACATAGGATGTCTTTCCATGGTTTTGACATTTTGTATCTTGCATGAGAAGGCCTTTCTAATGCTAAAGTTATAAACAAATTTTTCTATATTTTCTTCTAATAAGTTTATGGTTTTGCTTTTTACATTTGGCTTCTTAAACTAGCTGGAAATTTTTTTTCTGGTATGAGGACATTTTCCCATTGTGTTGATATTACTTGAGTTGTCTGCCTTTTTCCGCTAAATGCCACTTTTACCATAAATTAAAGCCTCATAGATAAATAGGTTTATTTTTAGACTTCTTATTCTATTTCACTGATCCATATGTCTACTCCTATGTTATTGCCATTATGTTTTTTTTTTTTCAAAAGATGGAATTTTTTTTAACTTTTTTTACAAATAGTTTATTGTCAAATTAGTTTCCACATAACACCCAGTGCTCATCCCCACAAGTGCCCTCCTCCATGCCCATCCCCCTCCCCCCCACATCCATCAGTCCTCAGTTTTTGTCAGCATTCAAGAGTCTCTCATGGTTTGCCTCTCTCCCTTTTCCCCACCATTTCCCCCTTCTTCTCCCCCTTGTTCCTCCGTCAAGTTCCTCCTAATCCTCCTATACGTGCAAACATATGATATTTGTCCTTCTCTGCCTGACTTATTTCACTCAGCATAACACCCTCAAGGTCCATCCATGTTGCTACACATATTGCCATTATGTTTTAATTACTCTAACTTTGTATTATGTTTTGCTATCTGGTAAGGCAACTCTTTTCCTCTCATAGTTCTTCTTTTTTTTTTTTTTTTATTTTCCTGTACATTTTCTTTTCTAGGTGACTATTAGAATCAGTTTACTAAGTTCCAACAAACATACTATTCGAATTTTGATTGGGATTACACTAACTTGATAAAATAATCTTGGGAAAATTGCCATTTTTACATTTTGAAGAAATGTTTTTGCATTTTGAAGAAAAATTATTTCTAGTTTCTGTATTCCTATTATCCCCATGGCCCCTAGGAAACTTTCTAGTTACTTGGATTATATCCAGATTGCCACTGTAAAGTGGTTCTGTCTTATAGAACTTTCTGTGGTGATGAAAATGTTCTGTATCTGTGATGTCTAATATGTGAACAGAACACTTGAAATGTGGCTAATACAACTGAGGAAGTGAATTTTAAATTTTATTTCATATTGATTAAATTTACATGGTTACATTTGACTAATGGCTACTATAACAGACAGTGTAGCTTTAGGATGTATGAATAACTGTAATTGAACACTTTTGTAGATGGTAAAGGTAGGTAGCAAAAGAATTATTGATACCTACCGTGTGGAAGACATTGAGGGGTGCCTGGGTGGCTCAGTCGGTTAAGCATCTGACTTGGCTCAGGTCATAATCTTACAGTCCGTGCGTTCAAGCCCTGTGTCAGGGTTCTGTGCTGACAGCTCAGAGCCTGGAGCCTGCTTTGGATTGTGTGTCTTCTTCTCTCTCTGCCCCTCCCCCACTCATGCTCTGCCTCTCTCTCAAAATAATAAATAAACATTAAAAAAATAAAACAAAATTTTAAAAAGACATTGGGTAAAGTATTGCAGTGCAGAGAGTATAAAACCACATTATTAATGCAAATGAATTCCTAAGAACTTAAACCCAGACCCATGTAAAGGACAAATTGTTTACAAACATTTATGCTATTAGAAAAACACAATTACAAAAACAGTATTTGGGGATTTGCTCCAGAAAGAAAGATAATATTAGATTAAAGGAGTAAGAAAGTCTTTGTGGATGAAATGCTTTTAAAGATTAACCTTGAGGGAATTACTCAAAATTTAAATTTCAGATTTCTGTTTTCTGAAATGCAAGAAGTAATGAAGAGGGAAAAGAATGAGGTATGTTTGAAGAATGTAATATAAGGCTGCTGTAACAAATTACCACAAATTTGGTGGCTTTAAATGTTAGAAATCTATTCTTTTACTAGAGGCAAAAATCCAAAATCAGTGTCACTGGGCTGACATCAAGGTGTAGGCAAATCCAAATTCCCTCTGGAGACTCTAGGGGAAATTCTGTTCTTTGCCTCTTCTAGCTTCTTGTGACTGCTGGCATTCCTTGGCTTATGACCATATCATTCCAGTCTCTGCTTAGGTGGTCATCTTGTCTTCTTGGTCTGTGTTCAAATTTCCCTCTGCTTCTCTCTTATTATAAGGAAACGTGATTAGGGGCCTGGGTGGCTCAGTCGGTTGACTTTTGCTCAGGTCATGATCTCATGGCTTGTGAGTTCAAGCCCCATGTTGGGCTCTGTGCTGACAGCTCAGAGCTTGGAGCCTGCTTTGGATCCTGTGTTTCCCTCTCTCTTTGACCCTCCCTGCTCACACTCTGTCTCTCTCTTCTTCAAAAATAAATAAACATTAAAAAATTAGAAGGATACATGTGATTATATGCAGGGTCTACCCAGATAATCCAGGATAACCTTTCCATCTCAAAATCATTAATCATACCCACAAAGATCCCCTCCCCCTCTTTTTGACATATAGGGTAGCATTCATGGGTTCTAGGGATTAGGACACAGAACATCTTTTGGCATCTCATTTTTCAGTCTACTACAACAATCCAGTTTGGCTGGAGTAGAGGATGCCTGTGGCAGTAGGAATGGTAAAAGCTGTCAGTCACTGAATGACTTATGCATGTGCCTTGCTATATCAGGTGCTCTGTCCGTGCTATTCCATTTACTCATTACAAGAATTCTGTGTAGGCATTAGATGAGAGACAAATGTAAGGTGACTATGTTTTCCACCTTTGATGACTGGGAAATGGTGATTAATAGAAATTGAAAAGTCATGAGGAAAAATTGGTTACAAAGGAAAAACAATGAACTCAGCTTTGGCTGTGTTTAGTTTGAGGTCCCGTTAGGTTATGACCCAAAATAGAAGCCTATGAACCCTACATAGAGATCTCCTGCAATTTCCTACTTTCATTTTCCCCTTTGGGATGAAGAAATAAATTATAAGGAGCACTAAATTTGAAATCAGGAGACCTGGGTTCAAGACTTCCACTTACTGTGTGAACTGAACAAGTCATTTCACTTCTCTGAGCTTCAGTTTCCACATCTGTAAAAGAGGAATAAAAACCCCTCCCTGCACTCATACAGTTATCGTAAGGAATAAACGAGATCATATTGGTGATGCTTTTAGCACAGTATACGGCCTTCAAGCATTCAAATATTTGTAAAAAAAAAAAAAAAAGCAAAAAATTTAATATGTCAAACTTACATATTTTAATTTTAAGGTGATATAGCTTAAAGCTGTCCAGAACCTAAGCAATAATTAACATTAGTTTTAAATGTCTATCATTGGCTGCCTTTCTCATTGTTCAGACTTTTACCACTTAAGTGTCTTAAGCACTGCCCAAGACCAATTCCTTCCTTTCCTAAGTGGATAACCTAAATTCTACTTTGTAAAAATAATTATTGCAATCAAATATGGATCACTCAACTTCCTTCCCCCGTATTTAAAAGTGTACATATATCTATATCCACTTTTAGACCTTCCTTCCAGACCTCAAGTAATAGCCCGTATTTTTGTTTGTTTGTTTGTTTTAAGTAGGCTCCATGCCCAGCATGTAGCCCAACTTGGGGCTTAAACTCATGACCCTGAGATCAAGACCCTGAGATCAAGATCTGAGCTGAGATCAGGAGTTGGATGCTTAACCAACTGAGCCACCCCAGGAGCCTAAGTAATATCCGATCTTTTGTCCAAAGTGAATACATCTTTCTGTATGTGCTCTTGATGCAGCTTACTCCATCCTGAGCTCTAGATCACATAATCAATGCCCTGGTGGACATCTTCATTTGAATATCTCACTTCCAACTTCACAATCTTGAAAACAGAGTCAGTTATTTCTCCACCCATCCTCCCCACTATGTTCCCACCACTCATCCCTTCAGCTTCCTCTATTTCCTGTCTTGGTCAGTGCCATTACCAAAAACTTATCATAATTTTTGTCATTTTTTACCCCTTTATTTGCCATCCCTGTGTTCATTCCAATGAATGATTAAGTCATATTAAGGTTTGGGTTCAGGCATTTGTTCTCTCTCCTCAGCCATCTGCCTTATTAAAGTCCTCTCTCTAACTTTAATGTTGCTCTTGTTCTTGCTGAGATTGGTTCTCTTCTGAAGTAGCCTCATTGTTCCTTGTCTTCTATAGGAGTCTTTCTAAAGCAAATCTTTTAGAAGCTTCTGATGGCAATCCAACACAGTACAAAGTCCAAACTTCAGAGAAGAACATTATCTGACCCAGCCCACCACACTATCCCTTTTCTATTAGTTGCACTGTATTGTTCCCAATTCTCCAGAAATAGTTTCCTTTATATCCCTGTACTGGGTTCCTTTTGTCTAGAATGGTCTCCCTGTAAACTCAATTTCTAATACCATTTGCCTAGTGAATTTCTGTTAACCTTGTACTACTTAGTGTAAGCTCTGCATCCTTTTTGAAGCCTTACCAGGCTTCCTCAGGAAGAGCTAATAAGATTTTTTTGGAACCTCTGTTGTACCCTATATATGACTATCATTCATCTGTAACCAGTTTGTTTCCCCCTACCAGACCTACACACCTATGTAGTGTGTCTTGAGCAGCTTTGTACTGTTAGTGCTTAGCACAAAATATCTGGCACAGAGAAGGTGCCCCAAAATGTTTATTGGATAACTAAATTAATTCAGAGCTCTTAAAGCCTTATGATGCTTTAGAAAATATGGAGAAAGGGAGAATTGATATAATAATTTTTGGAGATTAATGGAAATACATGGTTACGACTCTAAGGATAATACATATTTACCTCCTAAATAAAGATAGCTGTGGTTCAGAACCCTGGTCATTAATTTCAGAAAATCAAGAAAGTAAATGAATGGAGAACCCTTTATAAATTCCAATAAAACATGAGACACTTCCCAACATAGAAGAGAGCTCACAGCTCTGCTAGAGTTGGAGGTACATGTTCTCTTTAAGCATTCAGTTTCTTACTGCTCATTCATCTCAATGTTAACTTGAGCTACATTTAAGCTAATAACATTTATTTTATAACTGCTGCTGATTTACCTCTAATTGTGCAAAAAAATTAAAAAAAAAGGATAAATGTTAAGGGAGAGGACCAAAACTAACATCACAGCTCTAACTTACTTATAGGGGCACACACCCTCTCCGAACCATAAAATTTCTCGATCTGGGAACTTCCAAATCCAAAGATTCCATGCTTAACACCTGATTATAAATCTATACTGGTAAGGACTGGTTTTCTAAAGAGAAGACATTTTGTCAGATTTGACCTGACAAATAATTTTGAAGTAAGCAAAATTCACTGTACTCTCATCTCACCCCAGGCACATAAAGTACTCATGATATTTCCTGGTTGCCTGGAGCTGCCCCCTCCCCCCTTGGCTCCCTACACAGATCTACCTCCAAATGCAAAGTACTGTATCCTGAACTGCTCTTTCTGTATTGAAACTTATCTGTCTGCTTGCCAAGGCCTGTGAGGCCCTGCTTTCAGCAGACTGCTACTCAGAGACCGTTTGATGAGTTAATTAACACTAATATCATATTGAGTAATAATTCCAGGAGAATTTATGTTTTTAACAGAAGTGTATTTGTACATAACATTTAACCCTAAGAGCCAATAAAGGGACATTTCTCACTGTCCCATATACCTTCCATGTGTTTTCATGATTCAGTATCTTTAAATGTGCTGAACCTTCTGCCTAGAATGATTTTCTTACCTCACCTCCTCACTGTCTCAAGTCTGGTGAACTCTTATTCATTATTTAATATTCAGCTCAATGTCCCTCTTTTGCTAAGAAGACTTTTCTAAATTTCCCAGGCTGAGTTGGTTACTCCCTTTTAACTTTTATACAATTTTGTGTATTTGCTGTCTCAATTTTTTTTTACTTTTTATGTACCCTTCAACTGACTTCAAGATGACTTCTTCCCCCACAAATCTAATGCACCTAGAAATTTCCATGTGGCTAAATTAATTGTATATGTCCTCATCTTTCTTGACCTCTTAGTACCTGACACAACCGACCACCATCATGGTCTCTCTTATTTTCTCCACTCCTTAGGACTCTCTTCCCTTGTCTTTTTTTTTTTTTTTTAATGTTTATTTAATTTTTTGAGAGAGAGACAGACAGCATGAGTGGAGGAGGGGCAGTGAGACAGGGAGACACAGAATCTGAAACAGGCTCCAGGCTCTGAGCTGTCAGTACAAAGCCTGATACAGGGCTCAAACCCATGAGCCATGAGATCGTGACCTGAGCTGATGTCAGCCGCTTAACCAACGAGCCACCCAGGTACCCCATTCCCTTGGCTGTCTTTAGATGACAGTCTGCTAGTCTTCTTTTATCTCTCTCTTTCTCAGTCTCCTTTCTTGGTTTATCTTCCACTTAATCTCTAAATGTTGGAGTTCCTTAAGGCTATGTCCTGGCCCCTTTCCCTTCTCATGGCTCAGATCTCTCAACAAACTCTTCCACACCCATGGCATTAATTATCCTCCATGTGCTGATGACTCTCAAATTTTCATACTCATCCCAAACCTTTCTCCTGAGCTCCAGACTTCCATATACTGCTGTCTATTCAATGGGTCAACTTGGGGGTTTCACATATGCTCCAAACTCAGCAAGTTCAAAACTCCCATTGTTCTCTACCTGAGAGAACAGTACCTTCATTCATAAAGTTAGCTAAACCAGAAACTGGGAGTCACTATTGACCTACCTACCTGTTCTTTACTGTTATATCCAGTTGGCCATCCTTCTGACTCTACCTTCTAAATATTTCTCTCACTGTTGACTTCTCTTTATCTGCACTGTCACCCAAGTTATCCCCTTACTCCTACCATAGTCTGACTCATCACCCTGCGTCCACTTGAGGCCTCAAGTACCTTTCTACACTGCAGGCAGAGTACTCTTTGAAGATTTATTCACTTATTTATTCATTGATAGATATATATTGAGCCCCTACTATGTGCAAGTTGTGACTAAGACATATAGGCATGTCCCTGATCTCCTGACTCTATATTGAGAGTATATGATTAGGAGACCTAACTTAGTTGGAATGAAGGTAGGGAATGTTTCTTTGAGGAAATAAATTTTCATCTGAGATCTAAAGAATGAATATGAATTAACTAGACAAAGAAGTAGAGGGGAAAGAGCATTTTAAGCAGGAGGAACATCATATGCAACGATCTGGAATTAAGAAGAAGTAAGCTATGAGAAAACTGAGAGGGCAGAGAGTGAGAGGTCAAGTGGGGTGGTGAGGCTGGTACTGCTGGGCAGAGCCAGGTCCTGGGGGGTAGTGATTCTAACTGAGAGATATTCAGGGGCCTAGGAAGCCCCTCAAATGGTCTGTCATGGTAGATGAGTGTGTGAGTTGCAGGTGTGAGCGTTCTGAGGAGAGAGGGGATAGCTTTTATCAGTGTCTTGTAGCCAGCCCATGACACCTCCCCCTCCTTAGAAATGTAAAGAATCACTGATGGTGTATGGAAAAAAGCCAAGGTATCAACTTTGGGCTATGTCCTAAAAACAGTGAGATGCCCTTGGAAAATAGGAAGCCAAAAAGTAATACAGCTAGATTGTCAAATCCATAGGCAGGGATTTTTATCTCTTTTGTTCACTGATGTGTCCCAGGCACCTAGAACAGTACCATGCGCAGAGCTGGCACTCAATAAATAATTGCTGAATTCATTAATGGATGTCTCTTGTAGCTATTGAATGGATTTTTATTATACTGAATTGCATTATATTATAATCGTGTGCTTAATGCCTCTTCCTTATAAGACACAATCCTTGAAAACGACTGTGTCTTCTTCATCTTTTTATCACTAGAGATATTGTCCTAGTGCCCAGCACAGGGCTTGGCTTAAATTCAACTTCAAAATGCATTCATCCATTCAGCCAATAATTTAAGAGCACCTACCAGATGTCAGGAACTGGGAATACAAAGATAACTAAGATATTGTCACTAACCTCAAGGAGTTTATCCTCTGGATGAGCAGACTCATACATAGGCCTGATAATACTATGTAGTAAATGCCACAAAAAGGGTAAGAACAGAATGCAACCACAGAGATATCTCAGAAGGCCAGTAGGCAGAAGAAACTCCAAGGCTGACCCTGAGCCTGGTGAAGAAGGGGGAAGCAGGGCCTGGGAGTGGGCATTAAAGGCAAAGGCCAGAGGGAAGTGAGCAGGGCCCATTTGGGGAACTGCAAGTGGCTCTCAGTAAGTCTGGACAAGATGAAGCTGCAGAGGTAGGCAAGGGCCACACAGAGTCTGGACTTTATCCTCAGGACATGAGAAGTCATTAGTGGTTGGATGACAAATCAGAAGAGTGACGTGGTTAGATTTCATATAAGACAAATTAAGCTCCAGAATAGAGAATGGATTGGAGAAGCAGTAGTAGTGGGAGTTCAAAACTTAGTACTTGGGAGAGATGATGTTGGCCTGGGCTAAAGTAGGGGCAGTGGCAATATAGAAAAATGGATGGATTTGAGAGTGGTTAAGGAGGTAGGACCAACAGGAATTAGTGATTAGTTAGATGTTAGGGTGAGAATGATGGAGTAGCCATGGATGAGTGTTGGGTTTTCAATGGGGACACCCCCAGGGGAATCACAGAGAGTGAGAACAAAGATTGGGAGTTGGCTTTGAGAGACAGATGATGAATTCCAATCTGGACACATTGCGTTTGAGTTTTCTTTGGAACATCCATGTGGAGACTATTAGTAGGCAGTTGATTACACACATGGAGCTGCAGTTCAAAAGGAAGATCTAGGCTGAATATATAAATGTGGAGGTCTTTGTTTATAATTGGTAACTAATCCCTAAGAGACGTACATAGAATGTGGAGAATAAGGAGAAAAGATGGCTAAAGGCAGAACTCTGGGAAAACATTCAAGTAACAAACATTTGTTTTTCAATAAATGAATAAATGATAAATGGAATCATTTAGAAGAAATGACCCCTTCCAGTGCTGTTCAAATACTGCTACCAAGTCAGCTAGCTATCCTATCTGTGCTTAAAGCAAAGCCTGCTCTCTGTCTTCTCAAATGGAGAACATGTTACCAAACCAAAAATGGAAAGTAGGGAGATATCATACAGCAGAAAGCATATCTTCAGGGCTTTTTTCAGACATATATGTAGACACTCTACTTCTGAGGCCCCATTGGTAAGTGGATCATAGTAGCTTCTTCTTAGTCTGTATAAGAGAAACACTTTGAAAGCTAACTGTTTAAAATATAATATGATATGCATTAGAAATCATTTGATGATCATCCGTTGTTACTCAGATCACCCAGATAATCTCTCTAGGCTGCCTGATCACTGGCCCTTTGATTGCCTGGTTGGCTTTGGCATCAAATATGCAAACTCAGCCAGTTGGAAAACACTCAAAAAATATATGGATAAATTGGTGGTTTGTATACAGTTCATACAGATTATTCATCTGTTAGAGAGTGTCCCCTGACTGATCACATACTTGCTTTTGAACACACTAGTTTTCCATGAACCATCAAGAGTTCCCAGGCCTTACTGGTTGCTTCCAGATTATATACATTATTAAAGATGTTTTGATTAACTCACTGCAATAAACTTGCAGTTCCAAAACTCATAATAAAACTGGCTTACTTTTGAATAAAGAAGAAAAAGAAAACAAAATTGTTAAACCATCAGGTCAACTTGTCATTTGAGTATTTGTACATCCATCTTCCTTTCTTCTCAGTATACCCAGACTTGATAGAAGTGAGGAAATTTTCATTGGAATGGAAACCATGCCCAAGCAACATTTCTAGAAAATCTGAATTTTATTGAGTTGTTGTTTTTTATAGCCACACTGTAACACACACATGTCCTAGATAAAGAAATTGGTGGTTGTGCTTTAGGTTTAAAAAATTTTTTTTCCATATTTTTATTTACTATTGAGAGACAGAGAGAGACAGAGCATGAGGATGAGAAGGGCAGAGAGAGGGGAAGGACACAGAATCTGAAGGCAGCTCCAGGCTCTGAGCTGTTAGCACAGAGCCCAACGCAGGGCTTGAACTCCCAAACCGCGAGATATATTGTGCTTTAGGTTTTTATGTTGCTATTTCTTTTCCTTTAGGGCAGACCATTTCACATTTTTACATATCTAAACAAACCAGTTATTTGATGAGCTGTTCATTTTATTTTTTTCAGATTTTTACTGCTCTATACAATCAATGTTTTAGTTCAAGCAATGAGAATTTGTGGTTTCTGAGATCAGATATTCAAATGCTTTCTAAAACTAAAAGAAAAACAGTGATTAAAGTAGACATTTGTAGACCCAATCTTTGGTTCTAAATGGTATCTAAGTGCTTTCCTGACATTCCCACTATTTTGTGTAGTAATATATCGATAATAACAAAACTTGTATCTGTAACACAAAGTAGGATGGTGTTAGAAACCTTTACTAGATATTCTGACAAGTCTTGCTTAAAAATATATTTTATTCCATTTCCTACCAAAGGAAGAACAGAGGACATTGAAAAACCTTTCCTCCCATCTAGTGGCTGGAAAATATAAAAACTCTGTGTTTCTTGGAATTCTAGGCATTAGGGATTGTCTGACAGATTATTCTCTCATCCAGCTATTCTCTCAGTGAGGCAAAAATAAACTTTAAAATCTTTACTAAAGCCGAGCCCAATGAGAAAATATATATCCATGATGATTCACTAATTAACTTCCCTCTAATCAATAATACACACTTTGAGCAGAAAGAAGGGCCATTGTGCTCCCTAATTCATTATTCTGAACATATGATAGGCAAGATAAGGCTGTATGTTGCTGCTAACTGAAATTGGGACTTCAATTATATTTGCTTCTAAATCAATCAGTGCCCTAGATCTCTCCTGACCCTTAATTGCTCCTTGTTGGCCCCACACCTTGACAACTCTTCCCTTAAGAGTTGGACGTACTGAACTCACTGAAGGGAGCCAAGAAACTGTCCCTGAAACTGGCTGCCTCCAGGGGACCTCAGCTCCTGAAACTTGGAATACCAGACTCTGATACTGGCAGCAGGACCTCTGTGCAGGGCCAAACCAGCCCACAGGAAAGCAGGTTTGGATCCGTTATGCAGCTAGAGGGATTAATGCTTGGTCTACCTGTCTTATATATGCCTTGTGCAGATGTCAAGATCTCTGCTGAATTGTGCCTCTCTGGTGATTCTCACAGATTCAAAGAATGAATTTTGTGTACTGTCAGCAAAGTTCTGAGAGCTCCAGGAAGAAGAGGAAGGTCAGCGAACCAGTGAAAGTCTTCATCCCTGACAGAAAATGAAAGTTAGATGCCTTCACTGCATTTATTCTAAAATAGTTTTATTTTACAACAGACATGCATGAAGTGTCTTAATAGGAAAGTAAGTTCCTGTCACTAAAACCTTTTACTAAATTTGTTGCTCAACTTTTTTAGTCAATTTACTAAATGCTAACTTACTGAGTAGAGAATGGGTTCACTTTGTCACAAGAAACAAGGTCACTGGGGCTGCCTTGGGATAGCATTACTTCAAGGCTGAGTTAGAGACAAGACAGCCTTTATATTTGTAAAAGAACCACCGCAGCTATTTTGAAAAAACATAAACTGTTGTTCTCAAAGGAAGGAGGTTTTTCTTTGCATAACTAAACTCCCCAGGTATTTAGACTACTGTGAAATGTTGTAACTTGTTGTAACCTGTGTACTGGAACCCTCTATAGATTTATTAGAATTCCCACAGACTTACATGGGATGTACGTGGTGGTGCTTATGCAGGTGTGATTTATATGTTAACTTCAGTCACGAGATTGATCAGCAAAGTGTCAGTCCAAAATGTACTCTCCCTGTAAAGTTCCTCAGATCTGGCCTGATGCCCTGCTCTGCTGACCAGCCTGAAACAGGCAATAGGCTGCAATGCAGAAGCCTGGATCCCTTCTTAAGGCCCTTGTTGAATGCTTCCCAACAAACATTTCAGTTTATCAGTCTGTAACCTGCAGACTGATCATTCCCTCCTTATTCTGAGGGAATTTTGACAGACTTAATGATTAGTATTAGATGAATGATAAATGACTTAAAGTGTTTTTATTATTTAGTAATATGGAATTTAATAACTTAATTTAAATGGATAAGACTTCAATAAGCTAAATATTGAATGTGTATGCTTTCCAGGCAAATAAAATCAAAATGCATACTATTTTTTTACTTCTCTGTTTATCTTCACTTAGTTTGATGTTTCTTCAAATGTAATAAGGACATCTGCACCTGGAGTGCTTGTTAAAATATGAATTACCAGGCCTCTTTCATTCCTACTAAGTCATTTCTACTAAAACTACTAAAATCTTGGGGGTGGGGAGCCCTGTGGAGAACTCCCAGGATTCTAATGTACACAAAAGAACCCCGGACCTCTGAACCAGACTAAGAGGAGAATCTCTGGGGCCAGACATGTACTTTAGCCAGCAGAAGGCTGCAGGTTATCATAACAGAGAGGAAAATCTGAGAAAGCCTGCCTGTCCAGCACTACCCTTTGCCAGACTCTCATCCAGGGCCTGCCAGGGAGGAGCATTTTCCCCTCTCCCAGCATGATAAGTATACTCACTAGGCTTACTCTGCCACTGCAGGGAGGAGGGAAAGGTATTGGGTTTATTATATCCTTCATAGGATTGTAGCCTGAGTCACCACAATTTCTTTTAAGAGAATCATATAAAGAGATTAGCTGTCTAGTAGAGGGATTAAGTTTATTTTGTGTCTCTCCAGAAGATAGATATAAGACCAAATTGGTGAAAGCTACAGGAGGTCAATCTTGCTCAGTAGAAGGAGGAATTTTTAACTCCACAGGTTGCCAAAATTTTGAAATGGGTTGCCTTCTGAGGTAGTGAGCATACTCCCATTATAAGTGTTTGAACACGAAGGAGCTTTACAAAGACCCTAGGAGTCCTTGACTCAAAACAAATTAGTTATATGGAGTAATTAGTCAATCTGGATTTCAGGAGAAACCATTTTGTCTAAAAGGGGAATTTGGCTCTAGATCTGTATTTACGATTTTCATTATTTAGCCTAAGAGCTTTTAAGTCAAAGTCTAGAATCTGAATTTATCCAGAAAATTTCTATAGTGATTTTATTGTCTCTATTAACACCCCTCCTCCCCCAAAGGAATGGTCTTTTATCGATGCCACCAGGTTGAATATATATGCCCAATGTGTGTGTGTGTGTGTGTGTGTGTGTGTGTGTGTGTGTGTGTGTGCGCGCGGCGCACGCGCGCGAACTCGCGTATATGTGTGTTTGGCAGTAGAGTGAAGCTTCTGGGCCTATGCCCTTGGCTGAACACAGGCACACAGGGAAGGAGATCTATTATAAGAGGAACTGAGGTGTGACTGGCTGGCTCATTGGAAGAACATGCAACTCTTGATCTCAGGGTTGTGAATTCGAGCCTCATGCTGGGTATAGAGATTACTTAAAAATAAAAAAGGAGGATCTGAGAACCATGAAAATGTGAACTAGCTGATTATACACACCAGAGCTCATATGTGCAATCAGCTGTCAAGATTGGAGGGTATTCAACTCTATTTACTGAATGGTTTAATGGTAGGGAAAAAATATTCGTTTCTCTAGTCTATTCATTTCTGGCTTTAATAGTAATGGAATGGATAAACAAGTTCATCAAGGATCTGGAACTTCAGTGAAAAGAATGAAAACTTAGACCCCAAGCTGGAGAGTCTGAGCTGTACACACTAGCCATTCCCTCCCCCTGCCTGTGCTTGGTTCATCAGTGCACTTACAAAGACTAGATGATGACAGCTTGGAAACTGGGACATTGTTACATTAAAAATGATGCAGGGGAAATTTGACATCGGCCGTTTGGGGTTTTTCTGTCTTTACAGAAAATTGGTTTAGCTGGAAAGTGATGGGGTGAGGCCTATGATTGCTGCTAGCCTTTGAAGCCAGGCACTGAAACCACACCTTCATTTCCCCTCTTGCAGGTCCCTCTGGTGTCTGGTTCTTTCATTCTCCAGCTCACTTCTGCCAGGAAGAGGCTGGAAATGTTCATCAGGGTCAAAGTTGCACTCACACAAGTTCAAAGTTGTGTGTTTTTAAAATGACACTATTAGAGTCCATTTCAACGTATCTTAGCATTTGTCAATTTGTGGTTGCAAATCCAATAGTATTGGATCTTTAGAGATTTCCACAGATTCTTAGGGTACAAATAAGTCTCAGCTATAACCCTTCAGAAGGAAGATCCAGATGATAAAATGAGGCTTAACAAACTGCTTGTAAGAGTTAAGGCAAGGTCCTCCACATTCTATGAATCTTGATTCTACACAAGTGAGAAAATGCCTTTGTTTATCCCAAATGTATCCTCTTTAGAAATAATTTGTTTTTTTAAGGCAATATTTTAAATGTGATTGTATGTTGTGTAATGAGGCCCTGGCTGAGACTTGCTATACAGTTTTCAGTTTCTGTAGAGGATGAGGCACCCTTGAGGGCCTTAATTAACGGACTCTTTGGTTATGCAATGGTAAAGCCAAGATCCTATCCAGAAACAGAGAGGCTTGAGATACTAATCTGTGCATATAACTTCCCCTTGGGTGCACTACGTCTCTGCAAATAAGGTTTTACCTTCTGGGAGTGTCACAGTTGTTGAGACTGACTTTTGTAGGAGGTGGTGGGCTTACAAGGTCTTTTGGCTGACTGTGTGGGAGGTGGTGGGTAAATTGATCCCTGGAACCTGGCAGGAAACTGCACGTGGGACTTGTTCCATGGGGGTCCTAGGAGAAAGCGTCATTAAACATTTCAGTCTGGTCCTAATTGTGTCGTGAGGTTCAGCAGTACGGGGGTTTCGTCATGACAGGAGTGGAGAGGCAGTCTCACCGAGATAGTCAAAAACATCTAAGACAGACCAATGGAGCATGGAATAGTCCTTGAAGACACAAATACCTAGGACAGAAACCTGGTGTAAGAGTGGACTTTTGGGGGTCATTATTTGGATATTGCAGAACTCCTTAAGACTGTGGAAGTCTCAGGCATCTGAGTTCCATTTGTATAATCACTAATCAGCTTTGGGGTAAACTGGCAAAGTTAGGTTTTCATCATCCTTTTCTGAAAGTAGTTAAGGAGAAGTTTAGGCTGGTGGCTTCAAAACCGGGCTGTCTTTTTCTAGACAAGTTATTTCCCCTTCTAGCCCTCAGATTACTATAATCTGTAACATGTGGATAATAATGGCACCTACCTGGTGATCCTGTTGTGAGGATTAAGCAAGGTGATGAAAGCTAACTGCCCAGCATGCATGGACCCAGTGCTCAACAGGTGTTCATCATTTTTGCTATTTTTTTAAACTCTTGACACGTCCCCTTCCTTAGTCTCGGGAGTTCATGATCACTGTGATGCTTTTTGCCCACCTGGAGATCCTGCATCAACACCCACTCCAAACCCATGCTAGCAGCTGAACCATGTTCCCAATCGCCTCTGTTCTCAACACTCTTTCTGCTCCTTTCCCCAGATCGAAACTCCCTTTCTCTCAAGACAGTTTGATGGCAGGAAAGCATCAAGTTAGGTTTAATATGCTACCCTCCCATATTTTCATTTTCAAACAGAAGCTTGTTAATAAGAAAAATGAATCTCACCTAGGGAATGTGATCTGAGAACAGATTGAATAAACAGGGAAGAAGAAAGTCCAAGGAAAACTTTGTAGTTGTCTTCAAATATATATGGGGCTATCATGGCATACAGGGAACCACAGACACAATCTGTGTTCCAAGAACAGAACGCAGACCCGGTGGAAAGAAACTGCAGGGAGACAGATTTGGGCTCAGCATTTTGAAGAATTTCTACCCCGTAATGGTACATGGAAGGCAATCAGCATTTTAAAGTTTTTATTAACAATGAGAGTTGTCTGCTGGTGACTGCTTCTGGATGTAATACATTCCTCATCACGAGAGGTGTTCAAGCTAAGTTGTCCAGGATATTGTCCCTTTGGATAAGAATTAAATCCAGGGGCGCCTGGGTGGCTTAGTCGGTTAAGCGTCCGACTTTCGCTTGGGTCATGATCTCGCGGTTCGTGGGTTCGAGCCCCGCGTCGGGCTCTGTGCTGACTGCCAGCTCAGAGCCTGGAGCCTGTTTCAGTCTGTGACTCCTCTCTCTCTGACCCTCCCCTGCTCACGCTGTCTCTCTCTCTCCTAGAAATAAATAAAACATTTAAAAAAATTAAAAAAAAAAAAAGAATTAAATCCAATGATGGGGTGCCTGGGTGGCTTAGTCGGTTAAGCATCCGACTTTCGCTTAGGTCATGATCTCGCGGTTCGTGGGTTCGAGCCCCGTGTCAGGCTCTGTGCTAACTGCCAGCTCAGAGCCTGGAGCCTGTTTCAGTCTGTGACTCCCTCTTTCTGACCTTCCCCTGCTCGCGCTGTCTCTCTCTCTCTCTCTCCTGGAAATAAATAAAACATTAAAAAAAAAATCCAATGAATACTTGGGCCTCTTTCAGCTGTAAAATTCTTTTTTTAAAAAATGTTTTATTTATTTATGAGAGAGAGAGAGAGACAGTGTGAGCAGGGGAGGGTCAGAGAGAGAGGGAGATACAGAATCTGAAACAGGCTCCAGGCTCTGAGCTGGCAGTCAGCACAGAGCCCAAGGTGGGGCTTGAACCCATGAACCGTGAGATCATGACCTGAGCCGAAGTCGGACGCCTAACCGACTGAGCCACCTAAGCACCCCTCAGCTGTAAAATTCTATGACAATTTTATTAATGATAGAATTTCAAAAGATATTTTCGAATAAAGGGACATTTTATAAATGTTTCCCAAAAGGCAGTTAAGAGGTTAAAGCTAGGGGGTTCTGGAGTTAGGCAATGCCTGGGTTCAAACCCTGGTCATCCTACTTACTAGCTGTGTGACTCTGGCCAGGTCATTTGTTTTCTCTGTACTTCAATTTACTCATCTGTGAAATGGGGGCAATAATACAAAGTTATTATGAGATCTAAGTAATTAATACAGGAGTACTCAGAAGAATGCCTAGCACAGAAAATTAATGCTCAGTACATGTTAGTTATGAGGTATTATCTGACACGCTTGCTACTCTATAGCTTTTTGTGTCTTTTCACTATGTGGAAGGAGACCCTTTGTAGTATAATTGACCCTGACCTTGTTTTTTCCTAAATCAGATACCAGCCATGACCACTATAATTAACCAGTGGGCATTCTATCTCCACTATAAGCAAGCTTTAAAACTAACCAAGCAGACAGGGCCTGTGACGCACTGTTTATGAAGGATCCTGCTGATGAAACACAATCATGGCTGTGGGCACGTTAACTCTGCTATGTATGCCTGGTAAGTGGTGGGTGCCCAGTAAATATTTGTTGAATGAATACATGAACTTGGCAGGGTTCTTATTATTTCCTACATTTTATTTATTTATTTTTGATTAGGTAATACATCCACACAATATAAAATTCAAAAGGAACAAAAGACTATATAATGAAAAACATCTCTTCCACCCTGTCCCCAGCCACCCAGTTCCCTTCCTCTTAGGGTAACTAATATAACAACTTTCTCATATATCTTTCCAGACCTATTTTAGGCATAAATAGGTAAACATACTAGCACATGCACATTCATTTCTTTCCCTCTTTATTAAACAAATGGCAATATACACTGTTCTAGGCCTGTTTACTGAAGGGGCCCCAGAGGGGTTGAGCATGGGCACATTAAGGAGGAATTAGAGAAGAGCGCTCAGAGACAGAAAATCAACCAGGAGACTTTTGCATTAACCCAGATGCAAAGTGTTAGGGCCTAGTACATTAAGGAGGGTTTATCAGGGAAAGAAGTATTTGAATGTTGGTGTGTTTTTTTTTAAACTTACCCCAGGGTAACCGCCACCACAGTCAAGATCTAGAGCATTTTTTTTGTCCCTTCTAGAAGTTCTCTCATGTCCCTTTGTAGCCAGTGCCCCTCCCTGGGCCCACACGCCCACTCCTCTGCTTTGTCAGAGTTTTTCAGCTTCTGTGTTTCGGGCCTACATGACAGGCGGTGTGGTGAGACCTCCACTCAGCAGAGCTAATCACTGTATTAGTCAACATCAGAGGTGCTTATTCTGGGCCAGGCACTCTACCTAAGCACCCACATGTGCCCATTCATTTAATCCTCCCCCAAACCAAATGTGGTAGGTGCTGCTGTTATCTTCATTTCAGAGGTGATATCTCAGATACAGAGAAGTTAAACTTGCCCCACTTGTGACCACTTGCCCCAGGTCACACTGCTAGTAAATAACAGAGGCAGGATTTTGAACCCAAAGCCATCTTGCTTCCAGAGACCATATGTGAAAATAATCAAGAAAATACTCAAACTCCAACAGAAGGACTTCATTACTATTTAACAAGATTAAAGGAGGAAAAGAATGGGGTGCCTGGGTGGCTTAGTCGGTTAAGCGTCCGACTTTTGCTTAGGTCATGATCTCGCGGTTCGTGGGTTCAGGCCCCGCATCGGGCTCTGTGCTGACTACCAGCTCAGAGCCTGGAGCCTGTTTCAGTCTGTGACTCCCTCTCTCTCTGACCCTCCCCTGCTCACGCTCTCTCTCTCTCTCTCTTCTAGAAAGAAAAAAGAAAAAAAAATTAAAAAAAAAAAAAGGAGGAAAAGAACTCCTTAGTAGGTTAATATAAAATGGATTTGTCAGGTCACCTGGGTAGTTCAGCCCATTAAGCATCAGACTTCAGCTTAGGTCATGATCTTGCAGTTCCTGAGTTGGAGGCTCTCATCAGGCTTTGGGCTGACAGCTTAGAGACTGGGCCTGCTTCAGTTTCTGTGTCTTCCTCTCTCTCTGCCCCTCCCCTGCTTGCTCTCTCTCTCAAAAATAAATAAACATTAAAAAAATAACAAAAATAATAAAATAAAGCAGATTTGTCTAGCAGCCTTCAAGTGTGCTTTAAATGGCTAGTAGCCTTTCTTGATAGGCATAGTCTGTCAGTGGGCAGAGTTTCATTCCCCTGCCTTCAGTGAGCACACCAGCCATGCTGTTTTCTTCTAAGAAATTATAACATTTAGAACTACCTCTTTAGGTTAAAGAATTGGTGTGGTCAGGGCATTACTGAGAATGACAACTATCTCTGCCTATCTCTGGGTCCCAGAATATGCATGTCATTCTGAAACCACAAGGAATTGAGGTAAAGTCCCCTGGCCGCATCTCTCAACAAAGATTTATCTGTTTCACTGTTGCCTCCAAAGAGCTTTTCTTCTGGACTAAGATGTTAATTCCTAGTGATGTCTACTAATGGGCCTTCCCTAAGGAGGAGCCTATTAAAGGAATTAATTACACTGCAGGTTCAGAAACTTGCCAGCAAAATGAAATGGCTCCCCAGCTGTAATAGTATGAGAAAGAAGCCACTGAACTAAATCATAATGCAGACAAGTTCCTATAAAGTGAGAGGCAAGTTTGCTAAGGTAACTATAGACCCTAGGAGAAATAGGATAGTGGAAATCTTAATAATGAAGCCAATTTCCACTCACTGATGAGGTTTTATTAAATATAGATCATATTTTTCCAAACATTTCCAAATATTTATTACCACTTCCATCTCTTATTTGAGACTTATGTTTGCCACTTATTAACATTGCCAATTAACCTTACAAGGCAACTTTAATGTGTTTATTTATTTTTATTTTTTTAATGTTTTATTTATTTCTGAGAGAGAGAGAATGTGAGCAAGGGAGGGTCAGAGAAAGAGGGAGATACAGAATCTGAAACAGGCTCTAGGCTCTGAGCTGGCAGTCAGCACAGAGCCCAACACAGGGCTTGAAGCCACTAACTGTGAGATGATGACCTGAGCTGAAGTCGGAGGCTTAATTGACTGAGCCACCTAGATGACCCTAATGTGTTTATTTTAATAAGAAAATCGTTATCGAGACACCTGGGTGGCTCAGTTGGTTGAACATCAGACTTCGGCTCAGGGCATGATCTCATGGTTAGTGAGTTCAAGCCCCCTGTCTGGCTGAGAGTCTGGAGCCTGCTTTGGATTCTGTCTTCCTCTCTTTCCCTGCTCCTCCCCCACTTGCACTCTGTGTCTCTCTCTCAAAAATAAATAAACATTTTTTAAAAATAATAAATAATAAAAAAGAGAAAATAATTCTCTCCTATCAACACAGAATAAAAGAGAATGGGCTTAGGATGCAGCCAGTTTGATTCAAATCTGAGAGAAGATGGTAGAATTATCTTTTCTGGAAGTCTAGATTGGTTTCAGTGCAGTGTACCTAAAACCTGGGGAGTAGCTCAGATGACTTTCTGGTCTTTTATTCCTCTGTATGGTTCATTTTGCACTGTCCAAATCTCCAGAAGTAACAATTGCAGAAGAAAAAGATAATGGCAGAAGATTAAGCACAGTGCTAGTAATTGTGCTAGTTACTGGTTGGTTTCTAGGTAGATTGGGGTGGGAGTGGTGGTGCAGGGTAGGATAATGTGGGGGATTTACTAGAGATTTGTTAGTCAGATTCTGAATCTTAGTATTTTCTTGGTTCTCCCTTTATTTCTGGACAAGAAATTTATCTCCTCACTTCCTCTGTTTCATTAGCTGCAAAATATGGATGGTGATCCACCTAGGGTTTTTAACAACCATGAGGCAGAAGCAGTGGGTGGGGACAGTCTACTCTACATCTGGTGAGGTGCCTGGAATCCCTCTGCTTGGGCTCTGGGTTAGTTGGGAGGGGGAATGGAGAGCTCCCCTTGGAGGGCCAGCCCGTTCATCGGTGGTCCTAGAGAGAGCCTAACCCCAGGAGCCAAGGGAGACCAGAACAGTCCTCTGGCCCCTCCTTCTCCTGACATTGAGATTATTGTGGAGCAAAAGCAAGATTCGTCTGAACCTTGTCTATGGTTAACTGAAACACGGGCTTTTGTCAGAATGAACTTAGCCTTAAGGATGGGGCTCAGGGGAAAGGTTTGTTTTTGTTTTTGTTTTTAAATGAAACTCATTTACGATTACAGAATATATAGAACAGCCGTTTGCATGCTATGAACTCTTTAAGAAAGTATGGTGATGACACACTGTATAAACTAACTTTGAAAGTTAGAGTTTGCAAGATGATAAAACACCTTTCACTACCTTGCTATTGCTTGGGTTTTAAGTGTTTCTTAGAATGGACAAGTTACATAAAATCTAACCTAGTTCTAGCTAAAGAGCTAACAGTTCTGATGGAAACTGTTAAACCAATTCTGTAACCAAAAAGATAAACAGCTTAAAACTGCCAGGTATCAGTATTATTGTAATATTCCCTTTATCAAAAACCTATAACTGAAATTTATAGGTAAGAATTTACAGTAAGCAGCAGGTACTTGGAAACTTGTCAGTTAAGGTTTCCCAGTACAGAAGAACTTCTACTGTAGGCCTTTTAACCCTCCAAAGTCAGAAAATTAAAAAAAAAAACTTTCACAACTAGTTTCTAAGGAAATTATATAAATGTCATGATACTGAGAGAAAAGATTTAGGTTGTCATTTCCAATAGGACATAGTCTCCTAAAGAAAAAAAACTCCTTTTTTCTGGTGTTGGGAGGGAAATATATAAATAACAATCAAAATCTATATTCTTGATATATTTCTAAAGAAGATGGTTAACTAAATTTCTCTACAGTGACTTCATTTCCCGCTACTCCCCAACCTCCTCAAAATTGAGAATACAACAAATATTTGCATAGGTTTATTATTCACATTTAATCATGAATAATTCACTTTGTACAGACAGCTGGGTAAACAGGAGATTTGGAGTTTCCTTTTTCTAGACTGTTTTTCCCTTGGCTGAAAGGAAACAGCATCAGTGTGGTTTTATAGGATTTTCAGTACCATCTTGTTCTCCTGCCCTAGGCAGGAGGCGCCGTCCGTTTTGTGCTTCTTTCTTTCCACTTTCTTTCTTTCTGTCCGTTCCTGGCTTACACCTCACCAACACATGTTTTTTGGTTTGTTTGTTTTTTTATCACAAAACAAAAATGAGCTCAATCATTCAGTTCTTTGGTCTGTAAGATAACATGTATAAGTTTATGGATTTGCTTTTGTGTAGAGACTCTCTTGATGTTGGGAAAAGATTCTCTGAACTCATTCTGCCTCATCATTATACTCTTCATCTTCTCCTATCAATCAGTCATTAACAATTTCACAACTATTTGGCTATATACCACAAAGCCGGTTCTCATTTCCCTCTGCTCCTCCCAGGCCTACGTGAGGAAGTGAGGCACGTATCACGAAACACAGGTTTACCCAGGGCATTTCAACCTGGGCAAGGGGGCAGAATTTAACAAAGGTCAAGGATCCTTCCAGTTCTGTGAATGTCATGAATCAAATTGTGATAGTATAGCTTGTGGTTTAGGAGAGAATTAGGCTTGCCGTAATTCAGCTATGACCAAATGAGGGAGTGGGGGGTGGTTATAGTATACCCCTGGGAAATCCCTGCTCTTTGTCACAACCTGGCAAATAACTTGAAGAATCTGAGCTACCCATCAAATGTTATGCATCCACCCAAACTATATTCGTCGAGGACAAACAGGATAGGGATATATGTGTCCTCAATTCAGCAACACTTACAAAATATGAACCCCATAGAAATATGGCCAATGACATTCCAGAGAAAATGAACTATGATTTGACTAAATTAAAAAGTACTGTTTTCTTCATTTAGCAAATACTTGGATGGTGCTTACTATGTGCCAGACCTTTTCTAAGCACTTTCTACATATTAACTCTTTAATTCTCATAACGGCCCTATGCAAGTAAATGAGGCACAGAGAAATTAAGTCATTTATTTAATGCCACCAAAAGAAGTGGTATAGCCCGAATTTGAATCATCAAGTCTGGCTCCAAAGACTGAGCTTTTTATAAAACACCATGCTGTACTATGAGTATAATACCTGCTTAGGGTAGAAAGTTTGAAAAAATAAGAAAAGTATGAAGAAAAAGAAAAAATTACCCGTAGTCCCACCACTCATCATAGCATTATTGTGTATTTCCTTTCTCTGTGTGTGTGTGTGTATACAAAAGCATTTAATTTAGTGGCATCTCTCTCTCTTTCAGTTAGCTATGCCTTGTGAACATTCTCCCACAGAAAGATATTAATTTGATTGAACATTCAGACAATTTTCATAGTCTGCTTTGTAAATACCAGCTCAGCCAAGTCTGGAAGCATTTACCACGATTGGTGGGGTGGGGGCTGCTGATTTAGTTGATGTCTCCTTTCTCCAAGCTCCAAGAGCTTCCCTGAAAATGCACTCAGCGTGATTTCTTTTAAGAGACTTGAAAAAAGTTCTGTAGCCTAGAAACATAGCGTGACTTTTCCCATCAAAACATTTATGTTGTCTCTACTTCTCATTGTTCAGTTTTCTTAGGGGAGGGGCAAGGGGTGGTGAGTCTTGGTGCAAAGAAAAATGTAGGCTAGTCAACAGGAAACCTGAAGTCCCTGATACGGCACAGTGGCCTCTAATCATACCCTGGCATGGCTACTTTCTCTTTCTTTGATAGGTGTTCCAATAATAATAATAATAATAATAATAATAATACTTGTTCCACAAAAACCCATTTACCTGGTAAACAAAACTGTTATTATATGCCAAGACATTAAAGAGCAGTCTTTGAAGCCGAGACTGTAGTTGTCATTGCCATGGCCAGTGACAGCTTTTAGCCAGGTCACATGCCATCCTGTTAATAGCCAGAGAGGTAACTAGCATGAACATGTGCGACCGAACCTCAAAACCTCTCAAGAACATAAGGAAATTGGCTTGAAGACTGTTTCTCTTTTTCCCTCATTAATTGAGTTTTCAGCTCTAATTAAAGAGGCAGAAGCAGAAAACAATATTCCAAAGGGAAAGTCAAAGAATGACCCCCTGAAGAAAACCAGTCATGGCATTAGAAACACAGTTACATCGATCCTCACTCTTCCCTTGAGCTGTGTCACCCATTTGCAAGGGAGGAAGAAGGGAGGGGGGCCAAGGACCAACCTTTCAAAATCCGGGAATTATTTTTGTATGTGCATTAATTTCCACAATAAGTACCTTCTGGAGTTTGTATACAACTGAGTTGCTCTGTCAAGCTTCCTGTCCAATGTTCTAACTTGAGTTGTACTACCAGAAAATCAGGTGTATCTCAATTGCTAAGTCAAACTTGGCTTTTTTGGAAATAGGAACTCACTAACTTGAGCCCCTAAATCCACTTCACCACCCTTTTTTCCCTTTAGATTACCTCTTACTCACAGTCACTGGTCTTTAGGTCCCTGAGGAGCTACTGCAGGTAGGAGCTGTTTGAAATTTAAGATGCAATACCAGGCAGACAAATGGATAAAATGAAATTTTTCTTTGACCTAAAACTAAGGTCAAATCTGTATTCTCTTCCTTTAAGCTCTTATGAGTATTTTGAAAACTAGTTCTACTTCTTTCTGTCAGAGTCTTCTAGTCCTGGGAGAAAGACAAGGCATTGGGAGAGGGAACCAATCAGCTCTTCCAACCAACAGCCTGTCACTGCTTCTCTCAAATTCACAGAGACTTCTTTGAGGGAGGGGTTGAAGATGTGGAGAAAAGTGGGTGGCGAGGGTTACGCTATAATAACTACGACTCAGGGCAATATAGAAGTCACCTTTACGTGGAATTTACAAAGCACTTCTAAAGTATATCATTTCACAGAAGTTTTACAATTGTGTTATGGGGTGGATTGGGACCATTCAGCTCAGCCCAGAGAGGTTGCATTGACTGCCCCAGATCACACAGTTAAGAGCTGAGTGGGTCTGAGTGCTATGATGTGTGCACTGTGACCTTGCTCTTGCTTCACCTTTAGTGTGCCTGGCCCACATCTTGTCCAGCTCTCCTGTAGCACCATAGGCCACACTTAAAGGCTATCTCTCCAAGGTGTACTGACTTGTTAAGTGATCCTGTTAAATAGCATTGGGTTTTGGTGTCCCTCTACCCCTGTCTGAAGGCTCCTCTCCTAAAACCCTCATGGCCTGCTGTCCCCATATCTCCCATTCTTCCAGGATGTCCCCGGGCAACTCTGCACCCAGGCTTTTTCTCCCAGATAATCAACCATTCATGCCTTGAAGCTAGACCTCTTCTCCCACAATTAAACTCACTTACTCTGTGTCTCATCTCTCACTCCTACGAGGGGGGCAGTTTGTGCTGAGATGCTAAAAGCTGCACTGGCCTCATATTCTATTACCCCAGATCCCTTGAGACCATTTGATGGCTCTGTGAGCTTGGGCAAGTGTGTGAGCTGAGCTTCACATATACAATGGAGACAGTAATATGTTACAAGTGAGGAACAAGTGAAATCATCTGGGGGTTATATACATCAACTGAATAAACCCGTCTTTCTCTCCTAAAGCAGATTTCAGGGCACCCTCCTCCCTCGCCCCAGGGTTCCTATAGCAGCCTCTCTTTCCTTCAGACCTGGTCCCTGCCACACATACATTCTCCACCCTGGCCAAAGGTATCTTTTCCAGAGTACAAGTATGGTCAGAGTTATCCCCTGCCTAAACCCTCCAGGAGCTCTGGAGGGCCTCACAGTCAAGTCCAGGCTCCCTGGGGCAGCCTTCAAGCCCTCCATGCTCTCGCCCTGTTCCCCTCACCAGTGCTCACTGCTCTCCTCTTGAGCTCAGCGCCAGGTGTATGTCATGCCCTCCTCTACCTCTAGGCCACTGAGTAGGCTGCTCTCTCTTCTACAACTCTTTCTCCCCTTTCTAAGTTCTATTCATTCTCTACATTCTTTAGCTTAAGTATCATTTCCTCCAAGAAGTCTTCCTGAGTTGGGTCAGGTGCAGCCCTCTCCCATCCTTCCTCCCCGCCAAGCACCTAGAACACACTGCCAGGCTTGCCCATACACTCTTTCAGGGCCTGAACTACATGGGTTTCCAGGCCCGCTCCTGACTCAGGGCAGGCAAGAAGGCAGTGAATGAATATTCCTGGTACCTTTCTTGAAACACATAAAGTACTTCATAAAATTATTTTTTCCAGGCATTTGACTCTTACTTGAAAATATTTGCATTTCAAAATCCCCACCCTCTTCTTTGCATTAGGAAATTCCTCCTGCCTTCAATGCCTTACTTCAAAGAAAAGAATAACTTTGAGATATTAAGTCTTACCAACAAATACAGTATTTTTTAATCCAGAGGGGAAAAGGGAGACTCATACAATAATAATAATAATAATAATAATAATAATAATAATAATACCATGAGAAAAATTAGAATACTTCTATGGCATATTCATATGGATATCTCAATTGATTCTTATAATACTCCTCTTTGTTGTATTGGACTCCTGTTTTATGGGCATATTAAACACATACAATTGGGGGCGCCTGGGTGGCTTAGTCGGTTAAGCGTCCGACTTTCGCTTAGGTCATGATCTCGCGGTTCGTGGGTTCGAGCCCCGCGTCGGGCTCTGTGCTGACTGCCAGCTCAGAGCCTGGAGCCTGTTTCAGTCTGTGACTCCCTCTCTCCTGACCCTCCCCTGCTCACGCTGTCTCTCTCTCTCTCTTTAAAAAAAATAAAAATAAATAAACACATACAATTGTAAGTGGCAGAAACCATCCTGTGTTAGCTTAAGCAAAAAAAAAAAAAAAAAAAAAGGAGGAAGAAGAAAACTTACACCTGAGCAGGGGTGTCTCATGGAATCCACATCACGGAGTCAGTCATTATAAAGCCTTTGGGGGTTTTATTTCTGCTTCTCTCCACACATGAAACTCATTCTTCTCTCTCTTTATAATGCCTTTTTGGTACCCAGTCCATTGGCCCAGATGGCTGCCCATGGCTCTAAGGTCAACAGTCACAGCTCAGCCACATGAGGGGGCTGACAGACTGTCCTTGAACCCAGGCACAGGCCCCCAAGGGAGATACTCTGATGGCCCAGCTGAGTCACATGAATGACTGCCGTGACAGAGCAGGGTGACAGTTGCACTGCCCAGGTACCTATTCTGCTGACTCTGTGGCAATGGTGGGGGGGTCTGGGAAGGGAGGGAAGTTTCCAGAGAAAGGGGTCCCCTCTGAGGAGGTTAAAGGACTTGGCTGAAAGCAAAGGAGGCCCAGGTGAATCCAAGATAAGAGTAGGAGTCCAACACTAGCTCTCCAGTCATGCCTTATATACAATTAAGAATTAGAAATATTGAGATTAGGTACAGTTATGACATATGGACCAAAATATGCATTCTACAGTGCCCAGATAGTACTAAATTTACAAAAATGGCCTGCTGGCAGCTTGGCAAAGGGAACATCCAAATCTATATAGAAACCTTTTGCCAGAGCTTAAAATTAAATTAAAATAGCATCATGTTAAATCCCAAGCAAGAGAATCCCAAACCAATTAAGTTTATAAAATGATCATGTTTAAAACTCAATGATAATTTCAAAAATAAATGTAGTGATTTTCAGATTCATTGAATTTCAGTAGAAGTGGTTTTTAATATAGAATCTATTGGTTTTACATTTGCTTTTAAGAATTTGGTAGACTCTAGGGGCGCCTGAGTGGCTCAGTCAGTTAAGTGTCCAAGTCTCTGTTTCAGCTCAGGTCATGATCTTACGGTTCATGAGTTGGAGCCCCACATTGGGCTCTGTGCTGACAGCACGGAATCTGCTTGGGATTCTGTCTCCCTCTTTCTGCCCCTCCCTCCCTCTCTCTTTCTCAAAATAAATAAGTAAACTTAAAATTTTTTTTAAGAATTATGTGGACTCTTTGAGGCAAAAGAGATAAAGCAAGTAGGGACAGGGACCAGGTCCTGCCTCTGAATATCCCCTTTACTCAAGGCCTCACACCCATCTACCTGAGTATGCCCATTGTCTCTCTGCAGAACCCTGGCATTCTTCTGATCAAGGGAACAGCTTGGTTTGAAAAATCTCTGATCTAGCCTAGATGAGAAAATGAGGCCCCAAGCAGTGGTTCTCAAACTTGAATATATGAAAACACTTGGGAGCTTTTCAGAGATGCAGATTCCCAGGCTCCACTCTCAGAGGCAGAGTCAAGGAGGCTACAACCCTCCCAGGTGGCCCAGCCAGTTCTTATGCAGGGAATCCTCTGCATGGTAGGAGCCATCTGTCCAAGGTCACTAGTGAGAGAGCTGGATCCAAGACCCAGGCTTCCTGATGTCCAGTTCAATGCTTTTCCTACCAGATTTCACTGACTCTTCAAGTTTCCAACTGTTTGGGGTTTTTTTTTAATGTTTATTTTTGAGAGAGACAGAGCATGAGCAGGGGAGGGGCAGAGAGAGAGGAGAGAAGGAGACACAGAATCCAAAGTAGGCTCCAGGCTCTGAGCTGTCAGCACAGAGTCCAATGCAGGGCTTGAACCCATGAACTGTGAGATCATGACCAGAGCTGAAGTCGGACACTTAACTGACTGAGCTATCCAGGTGCCCCTCAAGTTTCCAACTGTTAAAATACAAACTTCACTACTTTAAAAAAAAAAATCTAAATCAATGACAAGTGGAGAAACAAAATGTGGTGTGTACACACAATAGAATATTATTCAACCTTAAAAAGGAAGAAAATTCCGACACCTGCTACAACATGGATGAACCCTGAGGACACGATGCTAGTGAAATAATTCAATTACAAAGGGATAAATAGTGTATGATTCCACTTGCATAAGGTACTTACCGAGTAGTCAAATCATAGAGACAGACAGTGGAATGGGGGTCACCAGGACTTGGGGGAACAGGGAATGAAGAGTTGTTGTTTAATGAATACAAAGTTTTAGTTCAGGAAAATGAGAAAGTTCTGGAGGATGGTTTTCACAGTTGCACAACAATGCGAATGTACTTATGGCCATTGAACTGTATGCTTAAAATTAGTTAAAATAGTATATTTTATGTTATGTATATTTTACCACAATAAAAAAAACCACAATCAAATTTTTGTCTGCACTTCAAGGAGATTTCATATACCATTTTGTAGATGGGAAGATATATTTAGAAATCAGCTGGCTTCTAGGGACGCCTGAGTGGTTCAGTCAGTTAAGCATCCGACTCTTGATCTCAGCTCAAGTCTTGACCTCAGCGTCATGAGTTCAAGCCCTGCATTGGGCTCCATGCTGGGTGTGAAGCCTGCTGAAAGAAAGAAAAAGAAAGAAAGAAAGAAAGAAAGAACAAAAGAATGAAAGAAAGAAAGGGAGGGAGGGAGGAAAATCAGCTGGCTTCTGGATGTGGGTTCTAGACACTGAATTTATTCAACTGCTCTAACTGTATGGCTTTGCGCCCCCCACCCCCACCTCCAAGAATGGTTCTCTCTCATGGTCACTCCCATGGTGCTGCCTTTTTAGCCTCTGCATCAGTGCCCATTCACGGCTCAGCCTAACACCTGCTAAGAGAGTAACAGAGGCAACATGCTCTAGTAAGTCCTGAGGCACTCACCCTGAGGGAAAGAAGAGCAGAAAGAAATGAGAAAAGGAAAAGTGAGGCTGGAAAGAAACTCTGGAAATGGTGAGCATGGACCTAAGAACTCATGGAGTAAGAGCCAGGAAAATTATTAAGATGAGAAACTTTAATGGGCCCCCCACTTTGTTTTTAAAGTTTATATATTTTGAGAGAGAGAGAGGCAGAGAGAAGGAGAGAGAGAATCCCAAGTAGGCTCCTAGCCATCAGTGTAGAACCTGATGCGGGGCTTGATCTCACAAATTGTGAGATCATGACCTGAGCCAAGATCAAAAGTCAGACTCTTAACTGACTGAGCCATTTGTGGCCCCTTTTTCAAGAACAGCTGTAGCATTGGAATTTCCTAGAAAAATGGATAAACACGTTTGAAGACAGTGAAGCACCACATGGAAGTAACTGGAAACCAGGCTTCCTCCTGATCTCTGAAATATCCCATCACTGAGCAGTTATAAGAAAGAGAAAGCTAAGAGCAAGCTGAGAAGCCACATGCTGTAAGTTCCTGGTCATAACACAAATTCCATTCTTAGTTGATAAAAGGGGCATGAATTGCCACGACCAAGAAAGGAGAGCGAGGAGAGAGTGAAAGAGAAGTAAGAGAGAGGTCAGCACTAGCTTTCTGAGACTGACATTGTGATGAGTTTTCTTTCCCTTCTCAGCAAAGTTTATCTGGTAGTCGTAAGTTCATGGCGTTGGGCAATTGTCCAAACATTTGGGGAAGTTACTCATGAAGAAGAAGCCAACTCCAGACAGCTCGTTGGGAAATATGGAGAGTCAGTGCCTGGGTGGTTTTCATACTAATCCAGGATTTATTAAAGCTCAGAAAGCAAGCGGCAGAGAGGATTTTTATAATGAGCCAGAGTCATCAACATTTCGATAGAAAAGAAAGTTTTTCCCTGGTCTGAAGGAGGCGGCAGGCCCCAGGAGGCTGTGAAGAGGAGGGGGCTCACTTTGTGAGTGCTATGACAGGTCCTGGGGACTCGAGCAGTGATAGAACGGTTCCCTTCTGAGCCCCCTCCCCTCCAGGGTACAGTTTTCTATTGCAATTGGGAGAAATTAGACTCCATGATCTAATAGAGCTAAGTTTTTCCTCTCAAATATGGTACGCTGTGACATCAGCATCTCAGCCAGATTCTGTTTCTACCCAGGGGAAGTGAAACGCAGGTGGACGCATTTGTAACATTGACTTAGTCTTCCAAAGTTATATGAAAATGAAGTCATTTTAAATTGACCAAGGTAGTTAAAGAAGCCCTACTTGAAATCTTTTGTAAATCTATATATGCTTCTGAAAAGGAGGTAAACAATTTTGAAAATATTTTGCTTGTTGCTCTGAATTTTAATTCATCTCCTTTGCTTCTAGAACATTCAGAATGTTGTAAATGTTGTAGTTCAGATTAATCATCTGTCACTATCCATCTTGATTTCCCAGAACATTCTATCAAACAGATTGGTTTCCCTGACTGTGAAAAGACTAATAATTCTATGGAGCACATGATGGCTTAGTCAGTTAAGAATCATACTCTTGATTTCAACTCAAGCTATGATTTCATGGTCATGGGATCAAGCCCCACATCGGGCTGTGCACTGACAGCTTGGGATTCTCTCTCTCCCTCTCTCTGCCCCTACCCACTCAATGTCTCTCTTTCAAAATAAATGAAATTTTTTAAAAAAGAATAAAAAAGAATAATCTAATAATTCTACGGCTTCCTTGGAACTTTATAATACTTTACCAACATTTTCTTAAAAAAAAAAAATTCCAAACACACAGGAAGACCACATCATCTACCCTTCAACACAACTTAGGTTGACTTTTTAATGAAGGGCTAGTTCCTGGGTATAAGTAGATGGTGATTTTCAGTGCTCCGCTCAATCTACACACCTTGTTTGGAGAGGGTTCTGTGCAAGGCACAGGCTGTAGAGGAGAGATGGGGTCAAAAAATAACACAAGGACTCAGGGTGTAGACAGGCCTGCAGTGAGGTAAGAGACAGCTTCATAGAGGGGGTGACTTTCCAGCTAGATCTGGAGGGGAGGGGTTGGGTACTCGGAGTCTGGAAGAACATTTCCAAGCAAGAGGAACAAAGGAGAAACTGCTCAGAGGTGTGAGGACGGAGAAGTGTTTGGGGACTGAGGATGCAGCAAGGTTGCACGATTTCCAGAAAGGAGAGGAAGGTAGATCCTGGAAAAGTTTCAGAAGGAATTATGAAATAAAGGTTTGTAAACATTTATGAGAGAACAATAATTGTTAGGAGTCACTAAGCATGGATTCATTAAGAACTAGTCATTTCCTGTTTTTTATAAGGTTACTAGACTGGTAAACTGGAGGATATTGTCAAAGGGATTTTTGTGATTGTCTGAAGTTTTTATGGCCCTGTTCAGGAGTGGAATGGAAGGCCCTGAATTCTACCATGCATCTCATTTCAGTGGGGCATCTGACCTCGCCAGATGCAGTGAGATTTTTGTTAAGAGTGTGGTTTGTATGACTAAACACTCATCCCAAAGAGAGCTGAGGATAGACTGATGGTAAGGTGAAGGACAGGCTCCAGTACTGACTGGGGCTCCACAATGGGCCCATTGCTTTTTTTCATCTTCATCCTTATTTGCCAGTGACATATGGAAACACACAGGTTGCGTCTATTAGAACTTCAGATAATATAAAATTAGAAGGGAAAAATAAAAGTATCTTTTGGGGCAAGAATAGTGAACAAAAACTAGTAGCTAAAATACAATAGGTATAAATGTAAAAGACTGAGTAGGGTTGAAAAATCAACTATTCCAGGAGCAGATAGAGAAATGTCTTAACAACAGTTGATGTGAAGAGAACTTTTAGTTTACCACAGTATGACCTAACAGAGTGATGCACTTGGTGAAAAAGACTATTTAATAAACATACAGTGTTTGTATATTCTTTAATTCAACGAATCCTTGTTTAGCCCCCTGATATGTGTCAGGCACTGGGATGGGCAGCAAACACACTGGAGAACAAGACAGGCAGAGTGCCTGCCCTCAGGCAACCTGTAGTTTACTGGGGGACGTACACAAAGCCACAAGAAATCACCACAACTTGTGACAGAGGCCTGGAGAGACACTAATGAAGGTCAGGAAGAGGGTGATGAGGGACCCATTTTTCCTGGGGTGGCCATGGCAGGCCTCTTTGAAGAAGTGGCAGCTAAGCAGAGGCCAGGTGAAGGGAAGGAGAGGTAGAACAAGCCAGGCCAGACAGGGAGTGCATTGGCCGGGAGTGCAGAAGGAGCTTGATGTGTTCGGAAAAGGCCAATGAAGCTTGTCCTTATTTGTGGTCTCCAGCATCCATTGTCCCATTCTCCTGTGGTGATGGGGTGCTGACACTGGGCAGTTCTGTTGTACTACGTTTCCCAGCATGTGGCCACGGGATTGAGTCGCCGTTAGTGGAATGCTAACAAATGCTGGCGCCCATAAGAGGTATGTACACTGCCCCTCACCCCGCCATGCTCTTTTCGTTTCTTGTCACCCACATCCGAGATATGGCAGCAACTTAGCTTGGACAGGAATGGCCCATGGAATAGCAGACAGAATCCCAGTTGGAAAGGGGTCTGGGTCCCTGAATGCCGGCAGAGAGCACTCACAAACCTGCATCTCTCGCCTCGAGAGAGATCTTTAAGCCATTGAAGTGGTACCACATCTCCTACTTAAATCTAACTGTTACAGAAACAAAGGAGATACTAGCTCTACCACTAAATGTCCACATTTAGACCCTGCATTTAGTTCAAAGGGTCACTTTTTAAAGAAGAGACATTGGCTGTTGGAAGCATATCCAGGGAAAAGTAAGAACAATGACATTTAGGAATCAGAAAACCAAGTCAATGAAAATCTGTTAAAGATGCTGTAGTTGTTTAGTCTAGAAAAGGGATTTCTCAGGGTGACATGATTGATGACTGTCTTCAAACACCAAGAAAGAAGAATGAGGTTGAACAGGGTGGCTTCTGTTGGACCTACAGGCACTTGGGTTTTATGATGAGGCAGATTCTAATTCAATATAAGAGAGAAGCTTCTAATGATGAGGGATTATTAGAAAATTCCAGATTGAGGGGCACTTGGGTGGCTCAGCCAGTTAAGCGTCTGACTTCGGCTCATGTCATGATCTCATAGTTTGTGAGTTCGAGCCCCACATCAGGCTCTATGCAGGCAGTTCAAAGTCTGGAGCCTGCTTTGAATTCTGCATCTCCCTCTCTCTCTGCTCCTCTCCCACTCACTCTCTGTTTCTCTCTCTCTCTCTCAAAAATAAATATTTAAAAAAATTAAAAAAACAAATTCCAGGTTGCTTTGAGTGTCAACAGCTTCTCCCTCAACTGTGTCCAAACAGAGCCTGGCTGGCCACTTGTGAGAAGACATTTACAGAGGCAGTTGTGACATCGCTGTGGAGATTCTAATGAATTCTAAGATTTTGGGTAGGGAAGGTGGTAAAAAAATGCAGGTTGAAGCCAGGTCATCATAGAATTGAATGTCAGTTTGGATTGAATGCTGGAGGCAAGGGGACTCTTGAAGGTTTCTGAGTAGAGTAACGACATAATAAAAGCAAGGAATATTGCTTGGCCAACATCGGGGGAGAAATGATTTTCACAGCCTGTGTTGGTGCTCGCCTTGCCTGGACCAGGAGCCATTTAAGGAAAGCCAAGAGTAAGGAATATTGATTTTCATTACTTTATTCTTGAGATAATACAAAAAATATTTTGGGGCTAACATTTTTTTTAACTTATCTTCCAAGACGAGTGATCTTTTTAGTCCAAGGAACTCAAAGTACTTTTCACCCTAATCTCATTCAGTCTTGTCACATATCTGAACTACTATGTCAGGGGCAAGAATGTCAAATCGCCTCTCTCAGATAAGGAGAAGGCCTTACAAAGAAGGCCAGTGAGTTGTTCAAGGTCAAGGCAGGGAGTCAGTGACAGGACAGGCTTTTTGATTGAGGTCTGCCACACTGCCTGGAGCCCAGGCAAAGAGTGCCCTCAACTAGGAAGGTCTTCCCCGTACCAGAAAAAACAACTTGAACCAACAGTCTTTCCAGAGTGAGAAATAAGTTGAGATGTTTCCGTGTCAACCAATTTCGCTTTGCAGGACAGATGAGGAAAGTGAGGCTCAGCAAGGCCACCCAGGCATAGGTCTAGTTATGACTTGAACCCAGTTCTTGGGTTCCTGGCACTAGATCTTACCATCTCCCCCTACCCGGACAATGGTAGGCTCAGGAACACCCCACATGCCAATTACCTGGAATCAACAGGGCCATCAGCATTAGCTCCACTGTCTGGAAATGTAAAGGCTCATATTGGCTTTGGCCACCAAAGAGAGGAAACATTCTGCAATCCTTGAGCATTCGCAGCTGAGGGGGGGTGGGGAGAATTGTTTGAGCCTTGTAACTACAAAGTCAAAAGGGAAAACATGTGTTTCACATTTGTCTTGGGATGGGAAAGAAAAACTTTTCCTTTCACTTAATCTCGGTTTAAACAAACAGAGAGACAGCCCTTTCTGTAAACTCACCCAACGTCAAATATCGTTCACTTCGCATGGCATCGGTTTACTAAGCCACTACAGAGCCACTTCCTCACGTAATCCCCTCGATTAGAAAGGCACTTCAGCTTGAAGAGGGGCAACCAAAATAATACACATTTCCTCCGGTGAACTGGATGAGAGTCAGCCAATGGAGTCGGGTTTCCAAATCTATAACCTCTTGGTTTCAGCCAGAGACCCGAGGCAATACGGCTTCAGTCATGACTCAGGATTTTGGGAGTGAAAGCAAGCACGTCAAGTGATGTAAGAAAATTCCCCCACTCCCCCATCCGACTGGCTTCCCCCCCAGGGAATTCAGTCCGAGCGCACTGTGGGGGAGGGGTTAAGGAGTCACCGGGTGCTGAGTTGCCCGGCACACCTCCCATCACGGAGGCAGTGGCCAGCGTCAGCGCCTGACAAAGGAAGTACTCAGTTACAATTACTTTCCTGTTGGCCAGTGAGCTCAGATAATTGCTTTGCAATGTGTGTGTGTGAGAACCTCATAAAGTAAACCAAGAAACAGAAAGGCCAGGTCTGGGCTAAAGGGAAGTGTCAAGTGGGGGAGGCTCGTGATGCAAGCCTACCTTTGAAGTCACTTTGTTTGTGAAAAGTCTGCTGGGCTCTCTCTTAAGGAAACTCCACTGGAATGAGGTTTCTGTGCATGTGGGGTTTAGGGCTATTGTTTTTGGCTCCGATTTTCACCTCAAGCCCTAGCTAGGACATGTATAAATCCCATAACAACAGCCTGACATGAAATTGCTCACCCTCTCATAGCATCAGGGGACTTTTACTCAGGCGGATTTTGAATGCCTCATTGTTCAATAGGACAGGAAGTTTACTCTCAATGTAAATGAGGAATCTTTTTTTTTTTCTTTCCTCCTTACCTCCTTGGAAGATTTTCACTGAGACCTGCCTTGTCATCCCCAGTCTAGCTTCTAACATGTTAGCAGCTGCGGCCTGGCCGTGCTGTCCGGGTTCCTTTTCAGAGTCGGGGTTTTCTTAGGATTAGAGTTTTAGGCTTTTCCCTGGAATTGACACTGCGTGGTGATCTAAGGAACACCTAGGGACAGGAAAGAGTTGTGTCTTCTGAAAAGGGTTGGGTTTCTTTTTTCAGTTTCTTCAATTCTGATCTTGACCCAGGTTTGTTTCTTACACACACACAGAGGGAAGCCCCACTGCCAAACCTTATGATGATTTTTTCTTAGGATACGTCACATGGTGGGCCTCTATCACATCAGCTCACATTTGGAACTTCAGACTAGGACTCTGAGGTCAGAATGTGTCCAACTAACTGGCATCAGCAAGTAGATACTTAATTCAGAACCATGACCCTACCTTCCATTGGAGCAAAGCCCCAAGAATGATAGAAACTTCTAGAAAAAGCCTTGCAGGCTCCCCCTTCTCATGACATACCCTGTAGACAAACTCTTAAAGAGGCACAAGAAAACTCTCCTCAACCTTTTGCTAATGCCCCCCACCCCCACCCCCGCAGGAGACTGGCCAAGAGAGGCCCTCAGAAAAGGAAGGGGTTCATAGACACAACTACTTTTAGTCAGAGGAAACCACATAAGGATCATGAAGAGGTAAATGACAGGGACGCTGACCTTGTAGGGTGAGTAAGCCCTAGTTTGCTTGGTTCTGTTATCTCCAGAGTTTTTTTTTTTTATTTCTATATATCTGAAAAGAAATCAGTAATAAGCTTTTAAAAAGAAAAAGAAAAAAGTCAAGCACTATGCATAAGCCCTAGAGATCATTCTGAAGTTGAAATATCATTCAACTGTCTTCTACTCGTGGCTTCATCATCAATACCCCCAGTGTCACGATAATCCTAGAGAGCATACATGCTAAAGATTTTTTTTTAATTGTACTATTGACAAGGACTTTTACGTGTGTGTGTGTGTGTGTGTGTGTGTGTGTGTGTGTGTGTGTGTTTTCATTTGTACCAGGTCAAGTACAATTAAGCAAGAAATATCAACCTCATTCCTGGCCAAGACTCTGTTCTCAGACCTGCTTTCACATGAGAAACACCTACAGAGATCTGTCTACAACACAGGGAACCCTGAATGTCTCCTCCAGAGATTCTGATTTAATTGGGCTGTGCTGGGATCTGGACACATTCCTACATTCATTACAGTGCACGTCCAAGGTCACCATGCACTGAACTATTCCAGCCCCTAATAAAGCTCCCTCCACTGGCCCACAAGGCCTTCAATCACCAGCCCTGGGACAACATCTCTCTTCTCTGGCATTTGTCTCTTCTCTCTGCTGCTAACCCCGGCTTCACCCTAAGCTTCAGCTTCTGGTATCTGGCCTCCTCTGTGACCATCACTGTGGCAAAACAGTTCTCCCCAAAATGCCCTCAAGTATAATTCAACATTCTAAGTTACTCTTTCACACTCAATAAAAATGACTGCTTTTATGGGGTGCCTTGGTGGCTCAGTTGGTTAAGTGCCTAGCTCTTGGTTTTGGCTCAGGTCAGGATCTCACAATTTGTGGGTTCAAGCCCCATGTCAGGCTCTGTGCTGGCAGCATGGAGCCTGCTTGGGATTCTCTATCTCCTTCTGTCTCTGCCTCTTCCCTATTCAAACTCTCTCTCAAAATAAATAAATAAACATTTTCCAAAAATATAACTGTATTTGTAAAGCATCCAGTCATCCTTACGTAATGAGGTGAGGAGCACCAAGCTGTAGTTTAGTGACACCAGACGACAAGAGCCCAGGGCAAATCCATCCCATGCAAGGCACCAATAACAACAAGTCATAAATCTTCAGGGCTCAGGGCCCAGGCCAGAGCTTGGCACCTCATAGATGTTTGCAAAATTCTGATAAAACTGAGTGTGTCAAGTCTATAAGTTCAGGGTGCTTCCCCAACCTAATCTGGTTCTGGAAATTCAAATGATTGGATTGAGAAAAAGATGTCTCGTTAATTACAAAACCCCTGTCTCGAGAACGCAGTGAGTGGCAGAATTAGCCAAGGACATGCAGCAGCTCTCCGCAGATGAGCACAGGCACCTTACCTTGAGTGCTCTCACTCACAGCTCTAGCCTTGGAACAGCAATTCATGCCATCTCAGAAACAAGACCCACGGTTTCCTTTCCACCAAGAAAGCAACTGAGTTGTTGGGGTCATAAACCATTCCTCTGGGATGACGCTCCATGTTGTAGATTGTTGATGGTAGACATGAGAATGTTCTTCAATCTGCATAAACACTCAAGTGCCTCAAATCCTCCAACACGGCCATTTTGTCTTCTTTGGCCCTGTCTTGCCCATCACACCCCACTCTGAACCCATTTCTGGAAAGGGGGTGCTAGACATTGAGCCAGCACCTCATCTATGAGATGCCAAATCACAGTCATATTTTTAGTTCAAGGTCTGCTAGGACAGACCTCTTCCAACCCAACCACACGTCTCTTTTCCAGAATCGTCTTTGCCATTTTCTCTCATTTATTAAATGTGGATTTGTTTATTTAAAAAAAAATCAATGAATCCTCTGACGTTTTAATTGGAATTACAGTGAATCAGCAAATTAATTTGAGGCTAAAGAATTTTTCTAAATTGAATTTCCCCATTTAGCGACGTCTATTTTATTCACATCTCTTTTAAAACTTCCCAGTACAGGGGCACCTGGGCAGCTGAGTTTATTAAGCATCTGACTTCAGCTCAGGTCATAATCTCACAGTTCGTGGGTTTGAGCCCCAAGTCAGGCTCTGTGCTGACAGTTCAGAGCCTGGAGCCTGCTTTGGATTTTGTGTGTGTGTGTCTCTCTCTCTGCCCCTCCCCCGCTCATACGCTGTCTCTCTCTCTTTCTCTCTTAGAAATAATCACTAGAAAACAGTCTTTAATTGAAAAAAATAAAATTTCCCAGTACAATTGTGTAGTGTTCTTTATCAGGATCTCCTACAGGTTTGTTGAGAAGTGGTTTATGGCTTCAGGTAATACGTCAGGTAGCTTACTAGCATATAAGAATGCCTTGACTGTGGTGTGTTTATTTTGTGCCCAGTCATTTTCCTAAATATTTTTATTATTAATTCCAGTAGTTTTTATCTAGTCCCTTAAATTTGTTAAGGGTGCAACCACAGGGTTACAGAGAATGATGTTTGGTATTTTCTTTTAAGTTTATTTATTTTTGAAAGTGAGAGAGATACAGCACAAGCAGGGGAGTGGCAGAGAGAGAGAGGAAGACACAGAATCTGAGCTGTCAGCACAGAGCCTGACACAGGGCTCAAATTCACGGACTGTGAGATCACGACCTGAGCCGAAGTCAGACACTCAGCCGACTGAGCCACCAAGGCGCCCCTGAGGTTTTGCATTGATTCATGAGTCAAGGGGATTGTAGACTAGTGTATTAGTGTCCTGGAGCTGCTGTAACAAATGGGGTGGCTTCAAACAACAGAACCGTGTCACAGTTCTGGCAGCCAGAAGGCTGAAATCAAGGTGTCAGTAGAGTTGGCTTCTCCTGGAGGTTCTGAGGGAGCATCTGTTCAAAACTTTTCTCAGCTTTCCCTCATTGTCAGGGATCCCTGGAGATTCTTGTATCACTCCCTGTCTACTTCCATTTTCACATGGCCTGCTTCCTCATGAGGGTTTCTGTATATATCATGTCTTTCTTTGTAAGAATCTTAGCCATTGGATGTAGGGCCTGCTCTACTTCAATACGGCCTCATCTTAACTTGACTGCATCTGCAAAGACACTATTTCCAAACAAGGTTACATTCATGGGTCCTGGGGATTAGGACTACAACATGTCTTTTTGCAGGGGACGCAATTCTACAGCATCCAGTGTGCTTGTCTCTGTCCAGTTTGCTTCTAGAGCTTTGGGGCCAGTTCATGAACCATTTTTCAAGATGTCTGTTGAAATATTGCTCGTGTCTGTGTGAGGAATGGTCATGGTAACCACAGTCAGCTTGGGTCCAGGAGGCCCTGAGAGGAGCATAATCTCTGCCATCACTTAGTTACAGGGCTTTTGTGGTACCTGTAACCTGTGCTGTTCCAGGGGTTGACATTCGGAGGGAAGTAAATTTTGGCTCAAACTAATTAATCTAATTTGACTTAAAGACCCAAGGGCTCTTTGGATTGAGGCCATCTGCCAAGGGCCGTCTCTCTGTGGCAGGAACAAGTTACATCATCCTTCACCCATCTGACAAATACGTACTGAGGCCTCGTATGTGCCAGGCAGCAGGCCATGGGCCAGATGTTGGGGCAGTGACAGGTTCCAGAGAGACACAGGTGTTGCCCTCAGGAGGCTCACAGCCTAGTGACCCCAGAAGGACCCAAGCAGCCTGGGCGTCCACAGCACTCAAGACGTTAGGAAGGAGATTCTCTTTGGAGAGAGTGTGGCCAGATGACCACCATGTTCCCTCATAGCTAAGACACTGTGGCCTTTATGATCCCTGAGGCAAACTGTAGAGGAAAGCAGAGGTTTGGGGTGGGAGCGTGGGGGGTAAAATGAATTTATAAACAGAAGAAAAAAGGGTTGAGGCACCTGGGTGGCTCAGTTGGTTAAGAGTCCGACTTCAGCTCAGGTCATGATCTCATGGATTATGAGTTTGAGCCCCGTTTTGGACTCTGTGCTGACAGCTCAGAGCCTGAAGCCTACTTTGGATTGTGTGTCTCCTCTCTCTGCCCCTCCTTCGCTCCTGCTACCTCTCTCAAAAAATACATAAACGTTTAAAAAAAATTTTTTAAGGACTTAAAAAAAAAAAAGAAAGAAAAAGAAAAAAGGCTTCACATGAACCCAGAGGGGCTTTCCCTGGCAGGATGCAGGGAAGAAAGCAGGCTCCCCCGCACCATCATGCACGTCTGCCCACAGAACTTTATCTAGGCTCTCCTGACTCCCAGTCCAGTGTCCTCGGCCTTACCCCGCCCACCCTCAGGAGCAGACGCTCAACAAACAAACAATCCAGACCCACCGTGGCTGCTCAGGCTGGGGCCACCTCAGTGGGGAAACCAAATCCCTTTCCCCAATCTCAGCAGACAAAACAGCCTGGGCCCTAGGTGTTTCCCCTTCTGCCCGGGACACCCAGCCAGGGAAAGCAAAGCGAGAAGCCCTAAATCAAGTGTTTTCAGTAGAACCGGCCCGGGGGTGGAAGGGAGAGGCCTCCACTCTCAGCGGCTGCTCCTCCTTAATGATCCAAAATAAAGCCGGTGCCAGGGAAGTTAATCTGCCCTGAGATAGGGGGAGCCACGCCCTGAGGTGGAGAGGGAGCCAGCCCAGGGCACTGCGGGGCCCAGGAAGCTGAGCCTGGGCGTCGGTGCCTGGCCAAGGTAAACCTTGGTCTGCGATGCCCAGGAGGGGGCAAGTCTGGTCCTCCAAGAAAAGAAACCCGCTCTTTGCTTGATTTCTGCCCTTTGACCACGTGAGAAGATAAATACATTTTTTAAATAGATCTGTCATCAGTGCTGGGAAACGCCTGGTACTCTACACCAGAGAGGTCTCACAAAACAAAGAATCCATCTGGTCGTGATCACAGCATTCCCACCCCCACCATCTATCCTCTTCCTGCTTCCCCCCGCATGCACATGTGTCTTCATGTGTGAATGCACACGCACATGTGTGCACAGACTCTTACATGTATGCGAACAGGGGCACGTACATATTCACATGTTCATACTTTCACCTAAGCTTCACCCTTCCACACACATCCCCATACATATCCTCACACATGTGTACATACATGAGTGTGCCTACATCTACCCTCACACACAAGGACATATACACACACTTTATATACAAATACATGCATGCATACACCTCTTCACACAAAGCACATGTGTCCTCACATATATTCTCATGCATACATGCATCTCACACAAACATCTTCACACACAAACACACACCATGCATACACATCAGTACACAAACACACACCCTCAATCCCTTGCATGTATGCACACGTGCATGTACACACATCCTGACACATAAGGGCACCTCGTACATAAAACCACATGTGGGCACACATTTTCATATCACATGTCCTCACACACAGGCACCCATAGGTTCATCCTCACACACACATATTTTTTATAATACACAAATACATTCCCTCACAGCCTCACACATGGATGAATAGCCTTACACACACACACACACACAAACACACACACACACACACACACACACACCACTATTTTGCTAATGTTTCTCCAAGAATTGATAAAGGCAAAGCCAATGACTTTCTTATTGGGGCACATTTCAGTGTGAAACCCATGGCCTGAGACCCAGGTCACAGATGACTGATCCCAGAGCCTGGGCCATGGACAGGCCAGGTAGGCATATTCCTGCTGTCCATCCACCACAGAAAGAGTCCACTGTCCGCCACAGCTTTGGAGTCAGGGCAACATGGTTCTCTCAGTGACCTTGAACAAGTTACATAGCCTCTACGCATCTTAGATTCTCATAAAACCAGGAAGCTAATACCATCTACTTCACGGGATTGGAAAGATGGACGTGACCTTGGTGAAGTGGCCATGCAGTGTAGGCATTCAAGGGAAAGCTCGGTCCATTTTGCCACCCTGAGTTACAGTCACTATTTCCCAGGTCTTCGGGCACGTGCAAGATGGGACTGATGAAGTCCAAGTGCAGAATATGAAAGGCAATTCACATTGTTGCTAGCAAAGGAACATTTTATAAGGTATCCAGCTGTCTGTCAAAAACATGTCCAGGGATCTTTTGAGAAAGTGACTATGGGCAGACAATTTTAAAGGCAGTGAGAGAGCTGTCATTTTTTTTTTTTTTTTTTTTTTTTTTTGTCTCTAAAGCTACAGTAGCCAGCTGGGGAAAAGCAGACAAAAGAGAAGCCATAGAAAAGGAGATCCAAAGAAACAGAACCTGAAAGAACTCCACAAGCTGCTGCCTGAAACATCTGGAAACATGCTAACAGGCATAAAGGAGCCATCTCTTGGCACGAGCTCTGAGAGCCGCCTGAGGGAGCTGGAGCAGACACTGTGGGACTTTTCTCCTAAGCTGTTGTAGCTTCCTCCTCAAGCTGGCTTGGTGTGACGGCTGAAACACAGAAACGTGGCCCGACTTCTCTGACTTCTCTTCCTTCCAACCAACACCAGGCCTTGGGTTTTCACTCTGTAAGATACACAGTTCAGTGAAGATGATGAGACTCATGTTTCTTGGGGGGGAGGGGGGGGAACTATAACGTTGTGAGTGCCAGACACCATGGTGAGTTCTGCACATGCATCATCTCAGTCCTCATGCTAAGTCTGGAGGTGGCAATGGTGTGAAAGTTATGTCCCTTTTACAGATAGGATAACCACTCAGAGAGGATGTGAGCCTTGCCCAAGGTCACAGAGCCAGCAAGGGGTCCTGGTGAGATTTGAATCCAAAGCCCATTTGTCTTCTAACTGCTGTGCTCTCCTGCTGAAGAGAAGTAAGTGTTAATCTTCCCGGCTCTCCCCCATACTCAGGTCCAGAACCCCCTGGGACCCAACTGCCGGAAACGGAAACGGATGACCTCAGCCAGCCTCCTCGGCTCACAGACAGCAGGGAAAGTGAAGAAGCCAGGGACTGGCCCAAGATCACGTCGTGTGCCCCGAGTCTCATCCTCATTCCCGGACTTCACTCTCCCTGACAGCCCCAGGACAGAGCTGGGGAAAACCTTCAGAGACATCTCCCAGGAAGACAGCTGAAAGGCAGGGCCAAGCTGGGGGCTCTAGTGACACAGTTATGAGGTGATGACGATGGCATTGTATTTCCCACTTTTGAGAAATGTTCTGGCATCAGACAAGTCATGGGGGAAAGCAAGAGGAATTTGGCAGGGATCTGGTTATAAGCCATCTGGAGGCTGGTATGAGGACAGAAGAGTAGCTGCCTGTTCAGTGTGGTGTCATTGCCTGAGTTCAGTCATACTTCTCTGTTCACAGGAGGTGTGGCCATGACTGGAGAGACTCAGAGAAGGTGGCTCTCCCCCAAATCCAAAAGCAGGCCAGGGACATTCCGCCATGCCATTTTGCAGCCTCTGTCCTGTGGGAGTGAGCGAGGGCTCATTGCACACTCACCTGCTTGCATGGAAGAGCCTCTCATGCCATTGTGTCAGAAGTGTGACATTCTAGCATAACCCACCATTGTGAGGCAACTCCTGTGTGCCAGGGACTGTGATCAGTATCTTCCGCATTTCTCTTGTTTCATTCTCATCACTGTGTTGTGGAGTCAGAACAATTTACCACCCCAGTTTCCAGATTTCCACTCCAGGACACAAAGGCCAAGAGGTTTGATGAGGTTACAGAGGTGATAAGGATGGATCCAGGACTCAAATCCAGGCAACCAAGGTCCCAGCCCAGGCTGCCACCCTTGACACCATGTCACACCTGTATCACTTCCTGGTACCTTGGGTCACCCCTGAGTGTCATTCAAGCATGAATGGCCAGAATTCCAGCCGTCACAACCCCCACCCCGCCACTTTCCCCCCCGAAATGGGGACATCACAGATATTCTACCCGTCCCCTCGTGCTGGCCTTGCTCACCAACGGATGAGTCAGCTGGAATTTCTGGACATCCCAGGCTCACAACCGTGGTACCAGGAGCTGTCAGGAGGCAGGAATGCTTGGAATGTGGCTCTGTGCGCTCAGCCTACACCCCTCTCCACCCCTGCACCCCAGGCCGAATCCACAGAGAGGTTTGGAAGGTGAATGACACAGTGTTTGTCAAGGGTTTGGGACGACAGGTGCATTCGAAGATGAAGACAAAGACTGATTCTTTTCTGGGGCTGCCGGCACAGTTTCCCATCCCTCCCACGCACGTCCGCGTTCCAGGCCCGGATGCTCTGTGCCCCAGGTTCCGGTGAAGGGCGAGCAACCACTGATTAGGAAGCGAGAAGGAAAAAAATGTCCTGGGTTCATAAAAAAAAAAAAAAAGGAATGTTCGACCCTTTTGCCCATCTCTGACCTGGCCTTGCAACTCCACCATCCTGATTTGGTCTCTTGCCTGCTCAGATATCTTTGTGAATGCCACAGGGATTTTGCCTGCACCTTCCCTGTGCGGGGCTCTGTCTGGGCACGGGGTGGAGTGGTGAAGAGGGCGGGGGATCCTCCTTCCCTCTTAGAGCTTTCCCTCTGGAGGGGAGGATTCAGATAACAAGTGAACGTGCAATTACCGAAGGCAGTCATGGTGTTAAAGGAAACGAATCAGGGCTAGGATAGAAAATGGGTGCGTGGCGGTCACTTTAAAATGAAATCCAGGGCGCCTGGGTGGCTCAGTTGGTTAAGTCTCTGACCTCAGCTCAGGTCATAATCTCACAGTTCGTAGGTTCAGGCCCCATGGTGGGCTCTATGCTGATAGCTCGGACCCTAGAGCCTGCTTTGGATTCTGTGTCTCCCTCTCTCTCTGCTCCTCCCTGGCTCAAGCTCTCTCTCTCCCTCCCTCTCTTTCTCTTTCAATAAACTAGCATTTTTAAAAAATTAAAAAAAAAATGAAATCTAACCCTCAGAGCTGTGTACCACTAGATCTGTCACCTGCCCTGTCACCTCAGCTCAGGTCATTTCCCCACCTGGGTTCCCTTCTCCCTTCCACCTTTTCAGGTGTGCTTCTCAGCCTCACCTAGTCCTCCTCACCCACGTGCCACTCTGTCCTGTGGATATTGGATCACTTATCAGGGGCAGGAAGCATAGTTGTCTCACCCACTGGTACCGTGTAGGAATTCCCTCTGACAGACATGACCCCAGAACCTTTTATTTTGGTTCCTGGCACTGGGGAGCCACATAATAAATACTGCTTTAAGGAATGAGCTTCCCCACACTCTGATGCCTGGGGAAGATTGGGAGGATGCAGGGGGGTCTGAGCAAAGAAACTGCATTTCAGAAACTCTGGGTGCATGGGAGCCAGCCTGGAGCCTCACAGATTCAGAAAGTCCCATCACCCACATGCTGTTTAGGAAGAAGGAAGGGTTGAGGGTAAAAACTGTTTCATCAGCCCGTCTTCCACAAGTTTGGGCCCACAGATGTTGCCTTGATTACCTATCAAAATGAGCAAATGCCAAAACTCACCCAAGGCCTTGCTGACGCAGGGCACTGGAAAGAGGGAAACCGCTGGGCTGATTATCTTGGCTTTATCCGCCACATCTGGTCTAGCTCAGCATCTCTGCTTCCCATCTTTAAAGAGATGGTTGCATAGTTTGAGAATCTCAGAGCTGCAGAGGCCTAAAAAGACCTCACAGCTGACCTCCTCCCTTTGTAGATAAGGGCCATGTCACTAGGAAAGGCTGTGACTCACCCAGGGCCACACAGCTGGTGAGAGGCCCAGCTGGGACCATCCCGTGGCTCCCCCCTCCCAGGCCAGAGCTTTTCCCGGTTTTCCAAGCTGCCTGTCAGACCCCGCCAAATCATTTCCACATTCTCCTCCATCGGCGTTAGTAAGAGAAGCTGGCCATGGACCTTTCTCACTCCCTCCCCACCACCTCACCAAAAAGGAAAGAGATTCCAGAACCAAACAAGGATTGTTTTTTTCTCGTCCTCTGATGTATTGTACAATCCATTCCAGGCTCCCCTCTGGGGGTGCAGCTCTTCGCCCTCATGTGATGCCATAAAAGAATGTCATCTGCTTTTCCATCAATCCTGAGAACAAGAGGCCATTTCTCAACTGGGCAGTCAAGCTACCATGAGCACCAAGGTGAAGGAGGGATGTCACATGCTCCTCAGCCGAGCCCTCTCTTTGGAGAGCAGGTGGTCCCAAGACATCACCCCATTTCCCGAGCCCCTCTGTTAGGACTATCTCCTTTCTCCCAGACTGGGTCAAGAATCTTTCTGGAAGGCACTTCACATCCCTTCTAGAATGAAGGATTGCCCATACCCACTCCATTTTTTAAAGCTGTTGTAGAAATTGAGGCTCAGAGGGGTTGAGTTACTGCCCATCACCCAGTTAGTGAGTGGCAGGGTCAGAATTTGAACTCCAGTCTGACTCCAGGGCCCATCTCTTCCTAAGACACTTCCATGTGCCTCAAAGGAGCTGTAGGCATCCCAAGACCCCCCTGCACACATGCTCAGAAATAGCACCTCCAGCCTGAGTGTCTAAAGTCCCTCATTAGAGTCATCACCCGGTGACTCCAGTCATGGGTGGCCAGGAAAGGTGAGGGATGGGCAGAAGAAAGCTATAGAAGAACCCTCTCAGCAAAGGTTTGATTACGGCAGGACAGACCCAAATGTGACAGCAAGGCCCAGTGGTTCAGGCGTGGGAAGAGGGAAGGGAAATTGGGCAGCAGGGTCTAGAAGCCAGTGGGGCAGGGCATGAGGGCAGCACCAGCCGGGAGAGGGTGAGCTCCCCTCAAAACCCCGCAGGGCAGCTCCAGGGCAGGGATTGGTTTTGGGGTGGAAGGGCCCAGCGTGACTGGGAAGCATTAGTCAGCAGCGGCAGTTTATGAAAGGAGGGATTGTCCGGAGCCTCCTTACTCACCGGGCTGATTGGGTCGTCCCCAGAGCCCGGGAGCAGGGCCGGTATCAGCAGGGACTGGGAACTCAGTGCCAAGCACTGCCCAGGTTGAATGGCCAGGGCATCAGGGTCCGAGCGTGGGGGCCTGTGAGTCACAGCCCTCGGCTGGCAGGCTGAGTGTCCTCATTGTCCACTCGGCCATGGGACAGAGGCCCAGAGCCCTGACAGAAGGCCCAACTCCCTCCTCTTATGTTAGAGGAAATCAGGGCTGATTCAAGGGGTGCCTGCCCTCGGTTCTCTGCTGACCTGCTGCCCCCCTATCAGAAACTCAGAGAGTCAGAGTCACTCCCAGGCTGCCCCCTGCATTCACCCACCCATTTCTTCTTCAATAGTTCACGTGCTTTTTGTTATTGGGGTGTTTTTCCCCCAATTTTTATTGTTTCCAATTGTGAAAGTAATCCGTTGAATATTAATCATTCTTAACAAGGAAGGAAATCCTGACCCATGCTACAGCACGGATGGACCTTGGAGACACTGTGCCCAGTGAAATAAACCTACATTGTATGAGCTCACTCCCACGAAGGACCTGGGATAGTCGAAATCATAGGGACAGAACATAGAATAGAATTTGCCAGGGACTAGAGAGGAGGCAAGGGGAGCTAGAGCTTAATGGTCCAGTTTCAGCACTCGAAGATGAAAAAGTTCTGGAGATGGATGGTGGTGTGTTGATGGTTGCGAATAATGCAAATGTTCTTAATGCCACTGAATTGTACACTTACAGTGCCTGAGCGGCTTAGTCGGTTGAGCATCCAACTTCAGCTCAGGTCATGATCTTGCAATCTGTGAGTTCCAGCCCCACATCAGGCTCGCTGCTGTCAGCCTGTCAGCACAGAGCCCGCTTCAGATCTTCTGTTCCCCTCTCTCTGCCCCTCCCCCACTTATACTTTCCCCAAAATAAATAAATATTTGACAAAATAGCTAAAATGGGAAATTCTCTATTTATGTATAATTTTATCACGATAAACACAAACCAAAAAAGTAATCTGTTGTGCAAACAGTACATAAAAGTAAAAGATAACTGTCCTCATCCCATCCTCTGTTATTAACAGTTTGGAATATTCCAAACCTTTTTATATTCCTGTATGTGTGTGTGACAAAAGTTGGCCCTGAGCTGGTCAACTCTCCCAGGAGCCAGCTAGGGATAGCTACCCAGCTATGCTCCTACTCTGTCTGTATGTCTGTCTATCTGTCTGTCTGTCTCTCTCTTCCTGAAGGACAATGTCATATCTACATTTCACTCACAAACCCCAGGTGCCCCCTCAGGGCCAGGCAGCAAGGTCATGGCAAGGTCAAGGCATTAACAACAGCACCATCCAGTAAGGGATTAGCCCTGTCTAGCTGGGTGCTAAGCCTTCATACATGTAAATGCACTTCACACTTGTACCAGCACCGTGAGGGAGGTCTGTTTTATGCCTGTCCCAAAACCCATTTCATAAATGAAGACTCAGAGGCACTGAGAGTGAGGAAGATACTGGATCCCATTACTAGAAGGAGTCAGGAAGGGAGGTTGTACGGCCAGATTCAGCAGTGCCCCGGGCTGCCTTGCACCCTGTTCCTTGAGCAGACCGAACCTTTATAGGGCACTTGCTCCCTTTGCAATAATCCCTTAATTTCTGGCTTCCAGAGGGAAAGGACTCCTTGTAATTTTGTTCCCCATTTTGTCCTCCTTGAGCCCTGAAACACAGTAGGTGTTCAACAAATATTTGCGGAGAGAATGATTCTCATTCATGTTTCTGTTTGATCTTCCCCCCACACCCCTGTGAGGTAGCAAGTTAGGAAATATGATTGCTGCCGGTGTTAGTCATCTGGCTAGCGGGCGGGAAAGATGGAGTGACTTCCTTCTGGTCACACGGCCAGGCCCGGCTGCTGAGCTGGGGCCCCAGGCTTCTGGCACACTTCCCAGGCCTTTCCAACTCTGTTGTCAAGACCTGGGCCCCTGCTGTTACAGGACAAAGATATTAATTGGCAGGAGGAATCCTTTGAGTCATTACCAGCAATAATAATAATAATAATTGTAGTCATAGTCACTGTAATCTTTAACTCATGTAAGCCTCTTATCAAGGACACCGTTGAGGCCCTATTATATCAGTTCTACAGTTAGGCCCAGAAAGTTCGAGCAACTTCCTCAACATCACACGGCTGAGAAGCAGCAGAGGTGAGATTCAGACTCCAGAGCCCATACACTTGTGGACAAGTTAGCATCCTCAGCTGGAACTCACGAGACTTACAGCAAAGCCAGGCTGAGGTTTGGTAAAGGAAGGTGCGGAATGACATGCCTGCCATTCCTTCCCTCATTCATTCTGCCAGTCATCCAACCTTAACTGAGCCCCCTTGTGTGCTCCACTGAGTGGCCCTAGGATGCAGCCTGAATAGGATGAGGGCCCTCCCTGTCCCAAATGAGCCTTTGGCCAAGCAGGAGAGGTTAGTGTCATAATTATGTGGTTAATTGTTTCGTTAGAGCCAAGACAAGTGTCACCGAGGAGGGTTAAGGCTCTGCCAGTCTCCAATGTGCACAGACCAAGGCTGGCAGCTGGGGAGAGCTGCCCTGTGGGGCTGACCTCTGGGCTGGAAGCTGAAGGGTAGGTTGGGGTCAGGCAAGCAGAGCAGAAGAGCATTCCAAGCAGAGAGCACAGCCTAGGCAGTAGCGTGGCTCTGACTAGGATGGGAAACAGTGGTGTGGCTGGAGATGTAGCAGGAGGAAGACAGGAGTTGGGGGTGGAGGGTGACAGGGACAAGGGCTGTATACTACGGAACTAGGGCCACTGTAATTTTTCTATCTTCACTATTATCCTCAGAGAACACAGGGGAAAGGACTTGAATAGATTCTCCGATAAGCATTTACTCCGTCACACCATAAGTTTGTGCAGCTGTTTACACTTGACAGTGTGCTTGCTGTCCTGTTTGACCCTCACAACCACCTGTAGGGAGGAAAGGCGAGCAGTTGTCATGCCCCCGTGCAGCAGAGGAAACTGAGGCAGGAAGAGGCAGTGTGCTTTCCCAGTGCCCCACCTCCGGTATGCCTGCCTTTCACGGTGGCCTTTTCTCCTCTGCAAGATGCACTTAACAGCACCTGAGTCTCTGGGTTGCCAGGGGGTTTACATGACATAAACCAGGTATAGGGCCAAGCAGGTAAAGGCTCAAGGTCAGTGTTCCGGAAACGACGGCTACCATTATTATCATCACAACCATAATCATTACTCTTGCGGTTCCGGCATTCAGCTTCTCCCTGAGCACCTGCTGTGCTGTGTGCGAGGCACTGTGCCAGGTGCTGGGAGGCGGGGAGGTGTAGGATGCATCCCCTGCTCCTAAGGAACTTACAATCTAGTGAGGGAGGCAGTTAATTAGCAACCTGAGGCAGACAGTGAAGCACCCAAGAAGGAGCCGGGCACGGGGCAGGTGTGGCAGGGGAAGCCCAGAGGAGATGAAATCTGAGATGTACTTTGACAGCAGCGTAGCCCTTGGAAATGGGAGAGTGGGCGAAGACCCGAGACACCTCGGGTTAGTAGTGGGTGTCTCTGGCACTGGAGCAGATGGAGTGAGGCTGATGAGTTAGCACAGGCCACATGGAAGGGCCTTGAACTGTAGCTCCACATCTGTCCCACGATGAGCAGTGTGCATGGGGGATCAGGTGTAAGACTCTCTGCCTAGAGGGTCACTGTCAATACAGCAATGACAAACGTAAGGCTGCATCATTCAATGAAGTATTCAACCAAATGGAGCACATGGTTGCTCGACAAAGCATTTATTTACAATTTTTTCCCATTATGTGGCTAATTTATGCACAATGCAGGAAAGAAAAGATACAAACACATGCACGCATGCACCAGGGGGAAATGTCAAAATCATTTGTAGTTTACCATCCCAGAGAGCCCTGGTTAACCAGGTTAACCAGAGTACATCCTTCCAGTCTTCTGGCAGGTTCTATATGCCGTGATAGGGAAGCACAGGACGGTTACGGGGCCCGGGGAAGTCTGGGATGGCGTTGGGGGTAATGTGATATTTCGACTCGGTCTTAAAGGAGAGGCAGGATTTGGAAAGACCACAGAAGAGGAGAGAAATTCCAGGCAAGGGGACAGCACGGCTGGAAACAGAGCCGGGGATAAAAAACATGGCTGTTTGGGCACCTAGTCACGTGTCAGTTTCTGTTCTCATGTGTATCTCGTGTTACCTCATTTGATCTTCCTCAAACCCCATGGTAGGGAGACAAGAGAACCCTCATGTTAGGGTAAGAAAACGGAAACACCCATACTCATTGGCTGAGACATGGCCCTGGTCCAGACCCAGGGCCAGCTCAGTCCCAAGCCCAAGAAACCATGAAGAGGGGTAGCTGGGAATGGGGACCAATTACTGGGACCTGGGCACATCGGGCCCCTTGTGAGGAAGAGAGAGGAGCTGAAGGAGCCTGGTAAGTAGGCAACAGTGGAGGACAGGACATGAGGGGACCTTCCATGTGTCTGTTTCTGTACTGCAGTGGCTTTATCAGGGTCCCACAGGTCTTGACAATCGCCACTGCCCATCTGAAACCCTGCTTCTCAGAGCACGAGTCTGCTGCCCTCCAGGAGATAAGGCGACTCTGGTCATGCGACTCTAACTGTCGGTGACCAAGCAGAAGCCACAGCAGGGCTGATTGCCAGCTCTGTGACCGTGGGCAGGTGACATCACCTCTTTGAGCCTCAGTTTCCTCATCTGTCCAGTGAAAGCAGCCACACTGTTTCTCCTTTCCCCAAGCTTGATGTCCAGCCAGCTTATGGCCACCTTCCTCCTGGCCCTGTTTCCTCCCCCGTGGCTTCCCCCTTTCCCCACAGGGCACCACCTTTGCACCGCCCCAGACACCAGGCCTTTGCCAGGCTGGGAGTTGAGTCAGACCTTGGTCCACCAACATGCTGCTGGGGTGGACGGGCCCAGACAGCCAGAGGATTCTTGTCCCAACTCCCAGCTGGCAGTCGGCGTTTGCCAGGCTCAGCTGAGGCTGGATAAGAGGGAGGGAGGGGAGGAGGGGAACCCCGGAAGGGGAGGCTCTGATTTTGCCAGGGAAGGCTTTTGTGCTCTGGAATGCCAGTCCAGGGTAGTCAGCTCTGCCAGAGAGGAGACAGGCCTCCAACAACAATGTTTTTCCCTGGGTTTTCCAGAAGGCACCAGCTGCCTTCTAATTCAAATCATCAGGAGGAGGAGGAGGCTTACATGTGTGAGTCTCAAACACCCGTAGAAAGAAAACTGTTTCTCATGCCAGACAAGAGCCAGCCTGGGTGGGGACTTTGGTCAAGGGGCTTCCAGACGAGAGGCTGTGAGGGCCTCCCTGGGCATCCTCTGTCCAGCCCTGGCCCTCAGCTGGCATCCACCAGAGGCACGTTTGCCACCAGAGACCCTCTGTGACTCCAAGGCTTTTGGAGTAATCATCATAATTGTTATCATAGTTGACATTGACTGACCTTGTATTGTATACCAGCAACTATACTAAGTACTTTACCTTCACTATTTCTCCACCACCTCCTATTATTCCATTTCACAGAAGAGAATGGTGAGGCTCTACAAGGTCAAAAGACCCTGCCTAGGTCCCCCAGCAGAAGTAAAGAAGTAGGCTCCCTGTCCTGAGTCTGCCTCCAGGGCTTCAGTGCTCCAGGTCCTTGATCCCCAACAAATAAAAGATACGAGGGTACACACACACACACACACACACACACACTGCTCATTATGAGCCTTATCAACATCAAATGATGTTCATCCCATTAAATGCAATTTCCTTGAATCTCTTCCTCATTGTTAATTGTAATATCATCTCTTCCATTAAAAATTTTATGTTCGTCCTCAGGGCACCTGGGTGGCTCAGTCCATTAAGTGTCCATTCTTGGCTTTGGCTCAGGTTATGATCTCATGGTTCAAGGGTTTGAGCCCCACATCACTGTCAACACAGAGCCAGCTTGGGATTCTCTCTCTCTCTCTCTCTCTCTCTCTCTCCCCCCCCACTCTCTCTCTCTGCCCCTCCTATGCTCTCTCTCTCTCTCAAAATAAATAAACTTAAAAAATAAATAAAATTTCTATTCATCCAATATATTGTGTACAAAAAGCACATCCTTTTGAAAAAAAAAAAACTCTTGGGGAAAAAAAAAGTCACCTACCAGGTGGCCAGGATCAAAAAGATAATAACAAGTGATGACCAAGATGTGGAGAAACTGGAGCCCTGGTACACTGCCTGTGGGGATGTAAAATGGCATACCTGTTTTGGAAAGCAATCTGGCAGTTCTTCACACAATGAAACATAAAGTCACCGTATGACCCAGCAATTCCACTCCTCAGTATCTACCTGAGAGAAATGAAAGCATGGGGCCACTCAAAGACATGTACAGCAATGCTCAACACAACACTGTTCATGGGAGCCAAAATGTGGAAACAACCCACAGGGCTAAACAAAATGGTCTATCCATACCACGGAGTATTATTCAGCCATATGTGAGAGGAAGTACTGTAGCAACATGGACAAACCCTGAAAACATTATACTGAGTGAAAGGAGCCAGTCACAAAAGTCATGTATGATTCTGTTCATAGGAAATGCCTAGAATAAAGAAATCCATAGGAACGAAAGAAGATTAGTGATTGTTCAGGGTGGGGACCAAGGGATGAGGTGGGGATATGGGAAGGGGTAATAGCCAAAGGCTGTCTTTTTGAGGTTATCAAAATGCTCTAGAAATGACTGTGGTGGGGATGCCTGAGTGGCTCAGTTGGTTAAGCTTCTGACTTTGGCTCAGGTCATGATCTCATGGTTCGTGAGTTTGAGCCCCGCATCAGACTGTGCTGACAGCTCAGAGCCTGGAGCCTGCTTCAGATTCTGTGTCTTCCTCCCTCTCTGCCCCTCCCCTGCTTGTGCTCTGCCTCTGTCTCTCAAAAAATGAATAAAAACATTAAAAATTTTTTGAAAAAAGAAAAAAGAGGGGCGCCTGGGTGGCTTAGTCGGTTAAGCGTCCAACTTTCGCTTAGGTCATGATCTCGCGGTTCGTGGGTTCGAGCCGCGCCGGGCTCTGTGCTGACTGCCAGCTCAGAGCCTGGAGCCTGTTTCAGTCTGTGACTCCCTCTCTCTCTGGCCCTCCCCTGCTCACGCTCTCTCTCTCTCTCTCTCTCCTAGAAATAAATAAAACATTAAAAAAAAAATTTTTTTTTAAATAATAAAAAAAAAAGAAAAAAGAAAAAAGAAATGACTGTGGTGATAGTTCCACATGTCTGGGAATACATTAAAAACCATTTAAATGGGTGAATTGTAAGGTATGTAAATGTGATCTCAATATAGGCATTTAAAGGCATTTAAATAAAGGCATTTAAAATAAATAAAAAATAAATAAAGGCATTTAAAAAGAAAAGATTGAAGATGCAGGCTTTAAGGAGCTTGTAAGTGAGGGAGGGCAAAGAAGCAAACAGTTTTATTCAAGACATCAGAAAGCACAGGCCAGGGGGAGGGGGAAGGGGTCTGGCTGAGGACAGGCATTTGAGTCCTGGTGTGGAAGTAACAAGTTTAACACATAAGTAGAAATGAGTGGTAGGTATAGAACTATGGGAAGAGAGGGAACATCTCTCAGCCGAGGGAGCTGGGGTGAAAGAAGAGGCAATCCAAGGAGGCTTCCTGGAATAGGTGACATTGGGCTGCATCCAAAAGAACAAGTTGGGCAAGAAAGTGAGAGGCAGAAAAAGATATCACAGGTGGAGGGGACAGAGGCACACTCAGAGGATGTTTTGGGGACTGGGTGGGAGTTGGGGAGAGTCTGAGACAGGATTCCTGCCTGGCACAGTAGGAAGGGCAGGAGACTCCCATCTGCCCCTACCCCGCTGTATCCCCTCAGGCAAGCCCTTGCCTCTCTGGGCCTTCATTCCAACAAAAAAAAATCCCTACCATCTCTGATACCATGATTCTCTGAGGCTGAGATTGAGGAGAAGAAGACAAACCAATGACAGATAGGGGTGCAGAAGGAAAAGGGGTTTGGGGTGTCAGGGCCTGGAAACAGAGGGACTGGGGCCTCTCAGACACAAGCTTTCCAGCTTGTCAGAGCCAATGATGACCTGTTGCCCATGGACCACGTCCCCCACCTTGATCTCCCCAGGAAACACAGTGCCTGAGAAGAAATCGAAACAGAAACACAAGTGTCTCTCCCTGGGCAGATTCCAAGAAAAGAAAGAAAGTGGCTTCTAAAGGAGAGAACCCATGAGCTTTGAACGGAGGAAGGAAACCCAAGCCACGAGAGGAAACGAGGGAGGGGAGTTGTGAGAGAGCAGCAGGTGCCCTGGGTGTGGGCACGCAGCCCATGGCCACCCCGTTGGTCTTGTTTGGGTGAACCCAACCACGGGCAGCTTCAAAGGGGCCGAAGAATTGTGTGTTAGAGGCACAGGCCCTGGAGATGGTGGGGTACTTCCCACCGATGGTGCCTGTCAGTTTGCCATCTTCTCAGCCTCCCTCAGCCATGGTGGCTCTGGCCTTTATGGTCCTGCATTTGGAGCCAGAGGTTCTGGGTTCAGCTTTGGGCCCTGTGGTGTCTTAATGGCAGTCTCTGGCATGTCAGTTTGCGTATCTCTGAAATGGGATTGCCACTTCTACTCCACCTCGGCTATCAGTGAATAGGGAGGAAGACAGTCGTGTGAAAATAGTTGGCCGACAGTGCAGAAGGTGAACTGTGGGCATGACGCTATCAACCTCCTGAACTGTTCTGTGAAGTGCTTTTACCTGTCAAAACATCTTCTCATGTGTTGCCTCCTCTGAACATCGTGGCCCTGAGCAAGGAAGGCCAGGGTCCTTCTGTCCATTTGGCAAGAGACAGAAGTGAGGCTCAGAGAAGGTGCATGACCCAAGGCACCATGCAGCAGGTGGGAGAACATGGGGATGTTGGGCTCCCAGGGCCTGGACCTCACCATCAGTAGGCCCTGCTCTCCCAAGCAGGGTCGGGGAGATCCTTATACCTTTCATACAGGAGAGGGATCACCCCATGTTCCACATCACACTTCCTTGGTCTTGTGGGGGGATGTCTGGCCTAGAGCAGGGGAGATTCACAAACATGTCCTCAGATATTTAAAGGTGACCCAGTCGGTTAAGCATCCAGCTCTTGGTTTCAGCTCAGGTCATGATCTTACGATTCATGGGATCGAGCCCTGCGTCAGGCTCTGTGCTGACAGCGCAAAACCTGCTAGGGATTCTCTCTCTCTCTCTGCCCCTCCCCTGCTCATGCACACTCTCTCCCTATCTCTCGAACAAACAAACAAACAAAAAAACATTTAATGTTCATTAGAAAGAAAGTATTTAAAGTCTTCTCAGGGGCTCCTAGGTGGCTCAGTCAGTCAAGTGTCCAACTGCGGCTCAGGTCATGATCTCATGGTTCATGAGTTCAAGCCCCGCATCGAGCTCTCTGCTGTTAGCATGGAGCCCGCTTCAGATCCTCTGTCCCCCTCTCTCTGCCTCTCCCCCGCTTGTGATCTGTCTCTGTCTCTCTTAAAAATAAACATTTAAAAAATTTTAAAGGCTTCTTGAGGCTCCTGAGTGGCTCAGTCCATAAAGCATCTGACTTCAGCTCAGGTCATGATCTCACGGCTCATGAGTTCGAGCCCTTTGTAGGGCTCTCATGCTTTGTCTCTCTCTCTCTCTCTCTCTCTCTCTCTCTCTCTCAAAAATAAACATTAAAAACTTTTTCTTTTCATTTAAAAGCTTCTCAAGTAGATGCTGAATGAGGCTAGTTCTGGGGCCAGAACTTGGGCAAACTCTGAGAGATTACGGGAACACAGAGAAGGAACATTATGAATACACTGACCTTAGAGACGGAACAGGCTGCCTGAGGGGTAGTGAGCTTCCCATCACTGGGGGTGGGGGAGCTCAATTCAGAGGGAAGTGAATTCTGAGGGAGGTGAGCCTAGAGACAGGCTTCTCAACCCTGGCACAACTGATGCTATTTGAAGTGGGGGCTGTCTATGTACCCACAGGATGTTCAGGAACATCTCCAGTTTTTACCCACTAATACCAGTGATGCCAACCTCCTCACACTTTGTGACAATCAAAAATGTCTCTGGCCATGGGCAAGTGTCCCCTGGTACAAAACCATGCCCCAGTTATGACAAAATGGCTTAGGTAAATTTTAAGATGCCCTGAGATCCCATGATTCCATAGTTCTAGACAAGGAACCAAAGAGTCACTGTCATTTTTGAGCCCCTCGTGGCATGCATGATGCTGACAGTCTTCCATGCATCACTGCATTTAATGTTGTAATCTGCCTTGGTTGGTCTGTCTTCTTACTCCATTCTCCCTCACTCCTCTGCCTGCCTTACTCCAGTTCCTCAAATGGAACTGTCCCAAATCAAGTGTCACTCCCCCGGAGCTCCTTCCTGCTCCCCATCTCATTCATGCCCCTCTTTGTAATTCTATTCCAGCATCCCGTTGTTCCCCTAATTAGCACAGCATCTGAGTGCCTCAATGTCTGTCTTCTCGTTAGACAGTGGGTACCTAGATGCCACCGGGGGCTTGCTCCCCTCTGGGTCCCCACATGGTAGGAGCTCCACAGACATGCACTGAGGGAGCCAGGGGAAGAGGTCAGTTCAGTGCATCACTAACCTATCCTGGTCCAGTAGTGGGGGCAGGGGCCGCCTGAGTCTGCAGCCCAAGCTGTCCACTGCTCCTGGTGCCAAGCCAGCCCTGAGCACCCCCTCTGGAGGCCACCTGCTGCCTGCCTGCTCCCTGGCTGCTCCCGAGCCCAGGTCTCTGACCCAGACACCGGCTGGTGTCCGGACAGCCAGCTCCACAGGAAGGACAAGGGACAGGCCATGTAAGCAGGTCTCTCCCCTACAGGAGGAAATGACCCGGATAGGGAGAGTGACCACAGGCTTGTTCAGTAAACCTCAGGTCCTCAAGCAGGTCCCTATCTCCAAAGCTGGAGGGAGGTCAGTCTGGGATAAATGAGGAAGCCTGATCAAATCCTGGCCGAGAGAGGAACAGGGCAGAGGGCATTCCTGTTAACTGGGTATTCTGATTGAGGGTGAGCTGTGGCCCAGGACGGCAGGAAGCTCATTGCCCTTTGTGGGTTCAGGCTGGGGCTTGGAATCCAGTCCCCTCACCACCCTGACCCCGTGCCATCAGCTGGTTGAACTCTGCTAAGTCTCTCTGGCCCTTGGATCCACAGAGATTTCTTGTGTAAAGTGAAGAAGATTTGAACTACATGGTGGTTTCTGAGTTTTGTGGCTGTTTTAATTTTTTTAGTCCCCTTCTTAAAGAAAAATCTTGTGTGATATCCCAACATGTAATAAAACCCTGAGCTCTGTCCGTGTGCTCTATTCCCCCCCACCCCACCCCACCCCAAAACAGTCTTGGGTTACCTCTCCTCCCCACAGGGCTCTCTCACGCCCCAGTTTGAAACCCACAGGGGTTCCTCTGAGGCCCTTCTAACTCCAGTGGTCTGCAATTCTACGAGTGACACCATCATATGGTGGAATGCAAAGGAACATAATGGGGGGCAGGGGTGTATATGGTGGCCCCTCAGGGTCTTACAAGGCCAAGAGGATTGCTGTGACTTGGGTTATCCTTGAACATGCCGAGATGGAAAATTCTGGTCATCTGAGTATTCTGTTTATTTCTGTGGGTCCCTGGATAAACAGGAATTCACAGTACCCAACAAAGATAAACTTATGGAACTCATTACCCCAAAAAGGGTTATAGGCCCAGGATGTGAGCACACAGCAGCAGGCCCCGCTGTCTGGGTGATGGAGCCCAGAGAGGAGACACCAAGGTTTGGTCCCAGCCTGACAGCAGTGGCCACAGCCCCAAGACAGCAGCTGTCCTGAGGCTGTGACTTGGAAATGTCCCACAAGTAATTTCTCCTCCCTTTGCTTAAGAAACTGAGGCTCAGATTGCAGGAATCACTTCCAAGTAGCAGAAGCCCAAGTCCTCAGCTCCCCTGTCAGAGGCTTCCCACACCATCCACCGAGTAGCCGTCAGCAGACCCGGGTTTGGGCTCTTAACCTGGAAACTGGAGCTGTTGGGTGGGAGCATGCCTTCCCATCAACACATGTGGGCTCAGATGGCTCTGGGCCGATAGCAGAGAAATGAATAAAGACATGGCCTCTGCTACATCAGAGGGACAAGAGGAAGCAGTTAACTCTGCCAGGCAGCTGGTGGGTGAGCATTTGCAGAGGTTTCATTGAGAAGGGGACGCCTGATACCACTGGGAGGCTGAGTGGTCAAGTAGCAGATGGAGGCAGCAGGAAACAGCATTTCCCATGGAGGGGAGAGCCTGTGCTAGTGAGCAGAGGCATGAGAGAAGATGTCAAAAGGATTCCTCCAGCTCTACCTGCCTTGAGTGTTGCTGGGTCATTAAGGGATGACGAGGCAGAAAAGGTATGTGTCCCAGGATCAATATCTCAGAGAAAGAATAAGGGTTCTTTTTCCAGAGTCAGATTCTTAGGCTTCAGAGACCCTGGGGCTGCCCTTGGGAAATATGTCTGATAATCGTAGGAATTCCCTAATCAGTTCTTGCAGGAGCTATAGGAGCTCTTTAGAAATGATATAGTTTCCTGTGGCTGCTATAACAAATTACCACCAACTAGATGACTAAAACAACAGAAATCTATCCTCTCACCGTTCTGGAGGCCAGAAGCCTTCAAGCAAGGTGTTGGCCGAGTCGTGCTGAAGGCTCTAGGGGAGGATTTTTCCTTGCCTCTTCCAGGCGGCTTCTAGAAGGTGGCTCCAGGCATTTCTTAGCTTGTGGCTCGGCTACATCACTCCAGTCTGTGTCTCTGTCTTCACATGTACTCTGTGTCTCAAATATGACTCTGCCTTTCTCTTATAAGGACATCTATCATTGGATTTGGGACCCACTTGGATAATCTGGGATGATCTCATCTAGAGATGCTTGACTTAATTACTTCAGACCTTTTTGCCAGATAAGGTCACAGTGACATGTTCTGGGAGGTGGATGTATCTTTCGCAGGGGCCACCAGTCAACCTGCTACAGGGGTCAACCATTCCACAGCCTTGTTCTGAGGACACTGAGGCTCATCCAGGAAAAGGCTTTTGCCTGTGGGTAGCCAGTGAGTGACAGAGCTGGCACAGGGGACTCTGGTACTGATGGCACCATTGTAATCATAGTATGGCACACATATCATTTAGTGTAGGCCAGACATTGTTCCATGTTGTGCACTTATCCACTCAGAGTGACTCCATTCTACAGAAGAAGACAGAGGCACAGAGAGGTCTGGGAACTTGCCCAAGGCCACGCAGCCAGTCCAGGAGCCTATACTCTCCCCTTAGGACCCCATGTGTCTCCTGATATATGAGAGTCAGTACATGTTTGTGAATGTCTGGAATGGTCCTTTGTGCAGCTTTGGGCATTCAAGGGGCTAGAACAGGAGCCTGTAGTCTAGCTGGGGGAGATGAACATATACAAGATCATTTTGTAGAATGTAGGGGAGACGCCAGCCCAGGGGTGTGGGGAGAAATCTCACAGGAGAGGAGGCTGACATTTGGAGGCTCTCAAAGGAAGGATGAAATCATACAGAAGAAGAATGGGAAGGATGTCCTGGGCATGGAGACCGGGTGCACGGATGCAGTGAAGCAGGAATGAACATGGCATGGCCTGGGGCAACAAGCAATTTGTTTTTGCTGGAACATAAAATGATGGGGTATGGGGTAGGCAGAGCACAGGCTGAGGTTTTGGACTCCATCCTGAGGGCACTGGGGAGCCACCAAGGATTTTAAACAGAAGCTACATTGGTTAATTTGTGTTTTAGACAGATTACACAGGTCCCAGCCTTGATGCAGGCCTTGGACCAGGCCCAGTGTTGCTGGGATTAGATGGGGAGAGCCTCTGCAGGGACCCCTCCTGAGGGTGCCACACACCTTCATCTGAAGCTCAGCTCCATGTCCCTGGCTTGGCAGGTGTGAGATGAATCTGAGATTTGGAGCAGAAGGATCTGTGCCTGGTTGATTCCCCTCTGTCTCCCCTTCTGTTCTAGAAGCCCAGATCGTGCTGGAAGACTGGGTGTCTGGAAGAGAAAAGGTCTACAGACAGAATTTAGCCCAGCACCTGCCTTCATGTGGGGGTAGGCAAATGGTGGCTTCGGGGAAAGACGCCTAACAGGGAATTAAAGGAAGTTGACAGATCAACGTTTCCCAGACCATGTCCATAGAAGGTAGTTCTGGAAGATCCATGAACATACTGTCTGCTCCATCCACATCTGACCATCTTAAAGGCTCTGAGAGGAGTCAGAAGGCAGAAGTAGTGTCAGTCCTTGCAGAGACACCCACCACTTCCCTTAAAGGCCCCCATTTCCTCTCCACTGCCTCCTTTTGGGCAGTTGTGTTCTCTATTACAGTGACCTCATGGCTCCCCTGTAAAAGGGATCTTGTGTTTTCACTGTGGGGTTCTAGTGCCAGGCACAGAAACAGGCACTGAGTGAATACATGAATGAGAGTCTAAAATGAGACCTGCCTCTCCAATAGGATTATTAGGAAATTAAATAAATGAATGCCTGCGAGATGAGTTTTCCATTAGTAAATTTTATAGCCCTGTTCACCTGTAAGGGAGTAGTTTTTAAATACCCTGTAATCCAAGAGGGCTTTACCCCCCACCAATTTGCCATGTACCTAAAATTCCACCATTAGTCACTCATTTGCCTTAGGGTGCTGAGGATCCCAATTAAAATGTAGATGTGTACCTAATGATGTCTCTTTTGGGTCTCTTTTGAGCCACCAGCACCCTGATGCAGCATCAGACCATCATCATTGGCAATTTGTTCGTCAGATTAATCTAATCCAGATGAAACGACTTTAAAGTGGGAAGCTCCTATAGGAAAGACGAGGGAATATGGGACATAAAATGATGTTGCTGGGGACTCTGGGGGACTTGGGGAGCAGAGATGGGGCTATAAATTAAGCCTAATGGCTGTCACACAGCCACTCTCTACCACTGTTCCCATCCAGACAGGCCTGGACCATGTTCCTTCCTCCCAGGATATCCAGGTCAAGTGGTTTGGAGGGGGACGGGCCAGGGCTGGGAGAAAGTCTGGCCCCTTTTGCCCAGGGCTGCCCTTCTTCCCCCAGGGGTCTGAGCTGTGCTCTACAGGAAGCCCACGTGACCCAGCCCTCCTGGTCCACCTCCTGGCCACTAGGGTCAGGCCAGCTGTGGGCTCGAGACCAGACACTCCCAGGACTGGATGCAGGAAAACAGGAAGGGAGGTAGCTGCTGGTTGTGGTCAGGATTAGGGCCTCCCTCCTTTCCCCCTTTCTACCCCTTTCTCCCTAGACCCTCACCACGAGCACCCACCAGGTGGCAGCCCCTGCTATCCAGCAGCCCCTCCCCCCTGGATCAGAGGAGCCTGTCTTAGTGGTCTTATGCAATGGGGGTTTGGAAGAAGTATTGTCTCTTGGCCAGAGCTGTTTCATTCTTTTTTTTTTTTTAATGTTTTATTTATTTCTAGGAGAGAGAGAGACAGCGTGAGTGGGGGAGGGTCAGAGAGAGGGAGTCACAGACTGAAACAGACTCCAGGCTCTGAGCTGCAGTCAGCACAGAGCCCGATGCAGGGCTCGAACCCACGAACCGCGAGATCATGACCTAAGCGAAAGTCGGACGCTTAACCGACTAAGCCACCCAGGCGACGCAAGAGCTGTTTCATTCTTGCCTTACGCAGCCCAGGCAGCCACAGTGAGGCCACAAATGGGGAAACTGAGGCGCCTTCTCCATCAAGTCTCCACTCAAATGTTGCTTCCCCGGTCACCTAGTTCCATCACAGTATTCCCATTGTTTCCTCCAGGGCATTTCTTAACCTGCTGACAGCAGCTAGTGTGTGGACTCCTTTATCATCTCTTATGCTACTTTGAAATGAAGTTGCATGAGAGCAGGAACTTGTGTCCAGTAGCATCTAGCACACAGTAGGTGTTTAATAAATACTTGTTGAACAAATGAAGGAACTAAGAACTGGGCCCGGAGAAGAGGACAGGTCTCTGCCAACATCACTCGGAAGTCACTGAAGAGCCAGGTCTAAAACCTAGGCCCCCTGGACCCCCGAGCCAAGGCTCTTTCTATTTTCTTCCAGGCTGCATCCCCAGGGTGATAGTGCCCACTTTCTTCTACAAATATCTCCTCTATCAACCACCCCAAGAAAGGAGTATTTACTCTGTGGGCTCCAGCCACACACCCACCACCCTGTGGCAATCATGTCCTGACATAAACCAGAGCTGAGAAAACTCTTTTATAAAGGGTCAGATATGATTTTAGGCTTTGCAGGTCATAAGTTCTCTTGCAGTTGCTCAACAATACTGTAGCATGAAAAGCAGCCAGAGACGATCTGTAAATGAATGAGCATAACTGTATTTCAATAAAGCTTTATTTATAAATCAGGCAGTGGGCCAGATTTAGCAAATCAAAACATAGGACATCAAGTTAAATTTGAATTTCAGTGTCCTGCACTGCATTTTGTCTACAACCCTAAGCTGGTGGGCCAGTGTGCCGATCCGGACATCGATTCTGAATTGGCATGAACTTTGGAAGTGACAGAGAAGAGAATCATCATGAAATGCTTACTGTGCTGGCGGCACTGGGCTGGGCACCTTCCTTTCATCTTCCCAGCAACCCTGCAAGGTGAGAGATGCCCCCACCCCCAACCTTCTGACAACAGAGGAGAAAGTGGGGACTTAAGGAAACTGAAGAGCCCAGTTTTTCATAGCTAGTCAGGTCCAGAGCCAGGATCCAAACCCAGGGCAGTCTGTCCCCAAAGCCTGTGCTCTCCTAAACCTATCTCATTGTATTTTGTGGAAACCAATGCTCAGAGAGGTGAAGTGATATGTCTGGGGCACACAGCAATGTGGGTCCTGCCTAGATTAGGATGAAGGTTTCTTTGAGCTTCAGGGAGCCAACCAACAATTCTCTGAATGAACCTGTGTTGTGTCCACCTCTTGGGTTATTTCCTCTGTGTGTGTGTGTGTGTGTGTGTGTGTGTGTGTGTGCGCATGTGTGTGTGTGCACGTGTGTGTGTGCACATGCACATATGCATGAAAGCATGTAAACAAGAGTGGAAGCCATGGGTCCAGTCAGTTTCTGGGGGGCTGTATCTTGTCTTGTAGATTAGATGGTGCAAAATGATGTACTGATTGATGGATTCATTTTCACCAGGGCTTCTCAACCTTGGCACACTTGGGCCGATGATTCTTCATGCGGAGGTGCTGTCCTGTGCATTGCACCACAGTTAGCAGCACTCCTGGCCTCTACCCACTTACTAGATGACATTAAGTAGCACACCCATCAGTTGTCTCCAGACAATACTATATATCTCAGAGTGGCGGGGAGGGGAGGGGGACTGGAGCATTGGGAAGAAATAGCCCCAGGCTGAGAACTACTATATTGCCTAATTCAAAGATTTGAATCTCCTCGAGGGTCTCTGAGGAAACCTATACTCACCCACCCTCCAGAGGCCCACAGATCTCCCTAAACCTTAGGCAGAAACATTCTGAGCATAAAGAACAGTACCACTGGGAAACCCTAAAAAGCAGAAGAAAGAGTTTACGTTAGCCAAGCCATGGTAAAAGTTGCTGTGAATACCGAATAAACCCCAGTCCCTGTAGCTGTGCTCTGTAGGCAGCCGATGACGCCTGAAGCCAGAGCTTTCAGAACCTGTCTCTGCACCCGAGCACCCCAAAGCTTGTTCAAAGGCCCACTCAGGGCCTGTCCTCATGGACCCACATGGACCCTGGAGGCTAGTCTAGGAAGCAGTCTGTCCTGTATTTCCTCTTGGCCCAGCGAGCTCTGTTCCAGTAGGTGTTTGAGGCTGACTCCTGAAGGCCCCTCAGACGGAATGAAATGGAGGAAATTAGGGGCCCAGGGCTGCTCTCAGGGAGAATCTTTGGACAGGAGACTTGGGGGTGCAGGACTCCTGCCACGTGGGTGGCTGCCTTCTTTCCATCAGGCTGGTCTGGTGGAGAAAATGATCTCACCTGCTTGGAAGAACCTTCGGCGGTTGCTGGGATCTGGGGTCGGGGAGGGGTCCCCAGGGCCAGACAGAGAGGAGCTTGGGGGCTGAGAACACCTCCCCCAAGCCTGGCTGCAGCCCAGACTGGCTGCCTGTGGTCTGGCCCTGGAGCAGGGGACAGACCTCCCCCGTGGCTGGCACTCGCTCAGAGGCCTCTTCCCAGCCACGGTGGGGAAAGTGAGAGGGGCTGACGTGGGACTGACCTCACAATCGGCTCCCCATCATCCAGCACCTCCCTCGGGGCTTCATTGCCGGGAAGCCAGACCTCCCTGGGGTCCCTTGGGGTGGGGGAAACAACTAGAGGATGCCCAGGTTGAAGTGGGGGAGGAGGTGTTAGGATCTGAGTCCCCAGCAAGGGCCAGGTGCAGGTGGGGGGGGGAGATGAAAGGCCCCCTTGCACCCCAATACCTTCTCTGTTTTCTATAGGAGACCTGAGGTTTCCCTTAGGAGATTCACCATGGTACAGGTGTTTTCAAAAGTTCTAGAAAAAGGGGCTCCTGGGTGGCTCAGTCGGTTAAACATCTGACTCTTGGTTTTGGTCATGACCTCACAGTTCATGGGATGGAACCCCGAGTGGGGCTCAGAGCTGATAGCATGGACCCTGCTTAAGATTCTCTCTCTCTCTCTCTCTCTCTCTCAGCCCCTGCCCCAGTCATGCTTTGTCTTTCTCTTTCTCTCAAAATAAATAAATAAACTTTTTCAAAAAGTTCTAGAAATGAAACAATAATGGACTACTGTTGGGGACACCTGGGTGACTCGGTCGGTTAAGTGTCCAACTCTTGATTTCAGCTCAGGTCATGATCTCACGGTTTGTGAGTTCAAGCTCTGAGTCAGGCTCTGCGTTTACAAGACGGAGCGTGCTTAGGATTCTCTCTCCCTCTCTCTCTGCCCCTCCTCCCTCCTCAGAATAAATAAATAAACATTTAAAAAAATGAACAGCTCTCACGGACAGTGTAGGAAGAGGTAGAGGGCACATGGATATTCATATGATACCTGGTCATTTAGCCTACATGCCAGACATTATTGCATCTACTCCCTTCAATGGCTATAAGAGGGCCATGTTGACAGACAAGGAAACTGAGGTGTTGAGAATTTAACAAGCTTTTCTGAGCTCCCACAGCTGGAAAGATGAGAGACCCAGCCCTATGCTGGGTGCTTACTGTAGATCAGCCCTTCTCAGACTCAAATGAACAGAATCCCCTGGGAACCACCCTAAAATGCAGATTTCAATTTGGCCTGTCTCGGGTAGGGCTGAGATTCTAAATTTCTTAGCTTCTGGGGATGTGGAAGAAGATGGTCTGTGCTCTGCTCATTTTATGTAGGCTAACACGGTTAAGCACCTTGGCACAGGCTTTCAATAAATGGAAGCTAATATTTCTATTACCTGCGTAAAGTGCCTACAACATGCTTTGTGCATAGTAGGTGCTCCATAAACAGTAGGCTTATGTGAAATGGGATCGTATAAAGGAAGAGTTAGGTGAATTCTAGAGCCCCATGCAAACATATAATTGGAGCTAAAATGGACTTAAGACAGTCAAACTGAAGGAGTCAAGGAAGACTTCATGGAAGAGGTGCCATTTGAGCAGGCCCTTGAAGGACCAGAAAGATTTTCTATGTTGAGAAGGAGGAAGGGCCTTCTAGTCAAAGGGAAGAGCCAGGGCAAAGGTGTGTAGAAGTAAAAAGATATAGATATTTAACAGATCACCTCATGGCCAGAGGGAAAGGGGCAAGATTGAGGTGAGCCCAGAAGGTTAAATCGGGCAAGATGCACTACATGATTCCCGAAATGAAAATGTAGGGTCCCTTGGAGGAGGTTGGGTGGCTGTATTAGTGTCCTCCGGCTGCTGTAACATATTACCACAAACTGGGTGACTTAAACCAGTCATTTATTCTCTCGCAGCTCTGGAAGCCAGAAATCTGAAATCCAGAGGGAAGGTTGATCTCCTTCCAAAGGCTCTAGGGAACGATCTTTCTTCACCTCTTCCAGAGTCTGGTGGCCCCAGGCGTTCTTTGGCTCCTGGCTGCATCCCTCCAGTCTCTGCCTCCACCTTCACGTGGCCTCCTCCTCCTCTTTCCTCTGTGTGTCTCTTATAAGGACACTTGTCCTTGGATTTAAGACTCACTCGGATTATTTAGGATGATCTCACCTGGAGATCTGTAACTTAATTACATCCCCAAAATTCTTTTTCCAAATAAGGGCACATTCACAGGTTCCAGGGACTAGGACCTGGATGTATTTTTTCAGGAGCCACCATTCAACCCACTGGAGTGGGCTACATCCCTCTTCAAGATGTGACCAGAAGAGCAGGCAGAGGAGGAAGCTAAGAATTCTACCCGTGGGCTGCCCGCGTCTGGCCTTTGCCTGTGACACACTCTTCTTCGAAGAGCCAACCATCCGTCTGGGGAACTGGGAGGGTTCCAGCTGGCCTGCCAGGGCGGAGGGGTGGTGCCTTGGTGAGCAGAGCCAGGAGAAAGCCTGCTGACAGGTAGACCCATTCCTGGCTTTGATTCATTGACCATCAGGGCAAAAACTGGACTGAGCCTCTTGGAATTACAAAAATGCCTCACACATATTTTCCTCCCAGCCGGTGGTTTTGTTCTCAGCCAGCAGAGAAGGCCTGTCTGCTCTGTTAACCCCCGCTCAGCCTCCCATCTCCTCGCCCGCGTCTGCGGCTCCCTCGTCCCCGCCCCTCACCTCTCCCCCTAGAGACACCCTCTCTGAGCCACCAGTCACTGAGGCTGGAGTGGGCAGGGCTTGACCACGTCCTCATAATTGAAATATTTGGCCCTCTAGTGAAGCCAAAGTGGGGCGGTGCTTCCCCCAAGTCAAAGGGACAGATTCAAGCTGGGCTCTGCTCAGGCAGGAGGGGGCGTGGGAAGTGTCCTGGACACTGAAGCCAGTGGCCAGCAAAAGACTTTCTCCTCAGCCGCAGAGGATCCAAGTGCCCTTGGAGCAAGGCGGGGGCAGAGACTCAAGGCCCACTGACTCCCAAATCCTTGCCTTTGTCTGGTACCATCCTCCTCACCCCTCTTCTCATGGACTACCTGGCATCACTTCAGACTCACAGAATCTTCCAGGAGGGAGGACGTCATCTGATGTCCATTATGTAGGTATACTGTACACCAATTAAAAACGTCCTTCAAAATCCTAGGGACAGAGGGAGCTTCTGAGGCATAGTCAGCTCCTGTTGCACCCTCAGGACTCAGAAGCCCACTTTTGGGTTGGCCCAATGCCCCAGTTTGCACCTGTGTCATGCTGGGCTCTTGTAGAATTCCCTTCTTTGGGCTGCATTGGACATTGGGCAATAGGTTTTGCAAAGACCTCTACAGGAACAGCCCCTAGGAATCCACTCACTACTTCAAGGCCCATCACACGACTAGTACCACCCCTCGTGGGTCTCAAGGGAGAAATCTCCTTCAGAACCAGTCCCAGGATAGGCTGTTTTCCCAGCCTCAAGAAAGCCTCCTCCTTTCTGACTTGCAGAATTGCACAACAGGTCGCATTTCTCCTTTTCCTTTTGCTGCCAGGAATCTCGGAGCCAACTTTGAAGCTCAGTCAGGATAATTATGTGGCCCCTCGTGATCTGAAACACTTATTTTTCTTTCTGTGGTCTTAGTTTTCTTGCTCTGCTTTTATATTCTCTGATGCTGATTCTCTTGATCTATTTTATCAATGTTTTTATTAGGTGCCTTATCTTGTAAGCTATTTTTCCATGCTGTTTAGAACAAAGAGGACTATAAACAAATACATACATTGTGGTTCCATTTTGATGTTAATTTTATTGCTGCAAGTATGGTAGTTTAGCATGATAAGTGAATTCCCCTACTGCATAGTCTAAATTTAGGGCAGAGGTGACCTGGGAAATTATTTTTCTTCTACCACTAATCCTTAAGGTCCTTGGGTATAAAGCCTGGCACATAAAGGCCCCTACCAGTTTTGACCAAGTGAGTTTCAGATGATGAACATAAAGATAAGCAAACTCATGGGGCACCTGAGTGGCTCAGTCAGTTGAGCGTTCAACTTAGGCTCGAGTCATGATCTCGCGATTTGTGAGTTTGAGACCCCTTGCAGGGCTCTCTGCTGTCGGCGTGGAGCCTGCTTCAGATCTTCTGTCTACCTCTCTCTGACCCTCTTCCACCTCTCTCTGACCCTCTTCCACCGCACACATGCTCTTTCTCTCTCAAAAATATATAAATGTTAGAAAAAAATGTTTAAAAAAAAAGATGAACAAACACGAAGAGCATCGCTCACAAGCTGAGTGATGTCAGGTAGTCTTTTAGCATCCTGGGGCTTCTGTTTCTTCATCTAGAAAACAGAAACAGTAATGTAGTCCCACCTTCAAAATGGTTGGGAAGATGTAGTGATGAGTAAGAAAACACTTTGTAGGGGCGCCTGGGTGGCTTAGTCGGTTAAGCGTCCGACTTTCGCTTAGGTCATGATCTCGCGGTTCGTGGGTTCGAGCCCCGCGTCGGGCTCTGTGCTGACTGCCAGCTCAGAGTCTGGAGCCTATTTCAGAGTCTGTGTCTCCCTCTCTCTCTGACCCTCCCCTGCTCACGCTGTCTCTCTCTCTCCTGGAAATAAATAAAAATATTTAAAAAAAAAAAGAAAACACTTTGTAAACTGTAAATTGCAGGACCACCATGGAACCTGTGAGCTGGTGAGTCCAGGGGATGGCTGTTGGTGACCATCTTGTAGGGATAGGAGTCCCCTGTTTTGTTGACCTCCTGAGAGCCAAGGACGGGAGAAGGCTCACCTGGGTATTGGGTTGCCCCTGGCTCCACCGCATCCCTGAGGTCAAAGGCCCCTCTGTGCCAGCCTCCTCCAAGCCTGGGGCTCAGGCTACTGTCAGAGGAGCCATCAGCTGGAAGTTTATCTACTCAGCTTGCCTCCTTTCCCATCAGCCCGGTCTCTGGCCCCCTGGACTCAGAGCTGTCAGATCCTGCCTTCTGCATTCATGGGGGAAAGGACCCCTTTCACCTGCAGAGAGAGCACCCGGGTCTAATTCATCCTGCTTCCTCCAGCTCCACCTAGCCGGGTCCTGATTCCCACAGTGTTTCCATCTCCCTGCTCATGGGATCCCTTTGGCAGCCCTGCGAAGTAGACAGAACAGCATTCATCACCGATTCCTCTTGCAGTTTCACTGATAAAAGAGCTGAGCTCACCCGGGAGGGTCACAGGACTGCACAGGCAGAGCCTCTGAGGACCCAGGCCTCAAGGGCAGGGCCTTCCGGGCTGAGCAAGGGCCTCCCTTCCTCCCACCAACTGATTGTTTTTGCCTATTATTGGGACGGTAATCCAATAGCCAATCAACAGTCCTTTGTTCTCTCTGGCCAGGGCAGGGCAAAGCACAGAGCACCTGTCCTCTCCACAGGGACCAAGAGCTCCGAACTCCCCGCACAGACAGAGGTGAGGGAAATACCTGAGGGCTCAGGCACCAGCTGGGTCCCACAGCATGGCAGATATGATTTGACATCCCTGGACTTCCCTCATTTCTGTGCCTTGGTGCTTGTTTTGTTTTCCTCTCGTTTCCTAGTAAAGGCTTCTTTTGAAAAGCTTCAACCTTGTCTCCCAGGAGAGAAGGGGAGGAAGGAGGGTGGTGCTGGGGGGGAGTAGCCTGGCCATGGGATCCAGCCCGCTGGGAGGGGCCGTCGTCTGCTGGACTTGGGCAGGAAGAGACTCAAACAGCTGTGGATCAGGCTCCAGAGACCAGGCAGTCTATCCCTCCCAAGCAGCTGCCTGTGCTGCCCTTGGCGATTTACACTTGGCGTCTTTGTAGACTCAGGAGGAGTGGGAAACGGAGGGAGTGCAGGGTGGCCTTTCTCAGACTTGGGCGGGCACACAAACCCCCTGGGATCTTGTTAAAAGGTAGATTCCTATTCAGTAGGTCTGGGGTGGGGGTGGAAGCAAGATCCTGCATTCCTGATCAACTCTCAGGTGAGGCCAATACTGCACAATGTCGTGGGTCAAGGCCCTTCATTGCACAGAGAGCAGGGAGGACCACGACTGAAGCCCCTGCTGACACCTGATGCAGTGAGTGCTCTCTTCACCTTGGCCTCTGACACCTTCTATGTGCCTCTTTCGTCGCTCACATCCTCCCGGATGTGCTCTGTCATTGTCCCCACTGGCCTGTGAGTTTCCAGAAGTCCTGGACTGTATCCTATTCATCTTTGGAACCCAACACAGGACCTGACACTTATAAACACTCATGAAAGAGCAAGTAGGTGACTCTCAGAAAAACTGCCCAGACCCTCAAATGAATCTCAGCTGGGGGAGCCCCAAGACCCAAACCCCAGAGCCTCTATGTCTATGGCTATCTGGTTCCAACCTCTCTTATTCCCCAAGGAAGGGGTCCCATGAGGCTAAGAAGAAGGTTGCAGTGGAAGGGGGTCCCCACATGTGAAACACACAGGGATAAGACAGCAACGTCCCCTGCAGGAGGGCTGCTCAGGCCTAGAAGAGCTGGACAGAAAAGCTCTGGTCCTGGCCCCAGCATCCTGTACAATTCTGGACAGGACCCTTAGATTTCTTGCTCCAAAGTCATTCATGTCTATGCCCTTTAGCTCCCCTTGGACAGTCACTGGGCCATTCCTTGAGGACAGAGAATCAGCAGTTGGTATTTTCTAGATCCCTGAAGTTCCATGTAGCCCTTCCCATCTACATGGAGATTTGGAGCTAAGGGTGGCCTGTCAATAGGACCCCTGGTAAGTGTCTTTATCTCTCTGAGCCTCAGTTTCTCTCTCTGTTAAATGGCTCTTGGAGACTCATGAGGCTACAATGAGAGGCTGGGACCTTTCTGGGCAACATCTCAAGGTCTGGAACCCACCCACCTTGGTCCACCTGTGCCTGCTCTGCCCACCACCCCCACACATCCATGCCAGCACTCTTGCCCAGTGGAAGCGCCTCCTCTTCCCAACTGCCGCCCTTTGTCGAGCAGAACTCCACTCAGTTGGATGCCCAGGACAGAGACAGTCCCAGCCCTTCCAGTCCCGTCTTCCCACATCAATACAGTCTGGAGAACTTGCCAAGAGCAGATTCTTTATTAATTTCTCTTTTTTCTTAAAAAAAAAAGTATTCCTTCAGTATAAAAAATAAATATTTTAAATATGACATCGAATAAATAAAAATAATCTGTCAGTATGAAACATTCCCACAGGGTACATTCATCAAAGAGGAATTTGTCCCACAAGGCCAAGTCCTGTCCTGTAGAAAGGAAGGAGGGAAACACAGAGGGACAAACAGAGCCAGCAGTGTGGATGGGAGACGCCCAGGTACTGGAATCGAGGCGAGGGGTGAGGAGTGATCTGAAAGGACATCTGTACCATCTGAAGGGAAATTCTCACTTGATTACAGCCTCCAGCCCCACATGCTGTGTCTAGTCTGGAGAGCCAGCAAGGTGGGGTGGGATGGCTTCAAGAGGAAGGAGTGGGGGGCGTCCTCAAGGAGGGGTAAGGAGAGGAGGAGGAGGAAAGACAGATAAACCAGCGGTGCTCTTTTTGTTTAAAAGGTTTTTAAATAAATAAAGCACCCAGTATTCCTTTCTCCATAAACTGCAAAATGACTGTCCTACCCCCTCCTCTGATGACAGCCTCTCCCTTCTCCTCTTGACCCAGGATGCAGGTGTGGGTCCACACCAGCAGATGAAAAATGAGGGAAAGGACAGCTTCCTGCCCTGCAAAGCTTTTTCCACACAGAAGCCCCATATTTCCAGGATGCTGTGCAAAGTGGTCTGCTGGATTGGTTCTAGAAAGAGAGCTGAGGATGAGGGCTGAGGGGCAGGGCAGGAAACGGGGGCAGGGAGGCCAGAGGCAGTAAGGATGAGGCGGAGAGTCTGTGTTGGGCTCAGGAAAGGAGATCCCCTTGGTCCCTGGGCCTCAGAGTCTGGCCAGGTGGGCTCAGCACTGGTTGTACTCAAGGTGATGGGATGATTAAAGACCCAGCTGGCCCCAAGCCTTCTGAGCCATGTTCACCAAAGGAGCAGAGCTCCAGGAAGGCAGCAGGCTCAGACACTGGCTGAGGGTAAGTGTGACCCAGATGAAGACAGCCTCAGAAAATGTGGGGCTGTCATTGTATCCTCTGCCACCCACCACAGAACAGCCTTGCCAATGGGATGGACAACTCCAGGCTCTGCACACCAGCCTTGCCCCCCCACAGCCCCAGGGGTCAGGACCTGCTTGCTGCCTCACCACCTGCCACCTGGTGTGCATGGGTAAAGTGCTCAGAGAAGACAGAGAGGTGCAAAGTGAGTGCAAAGTACCATAATCACATTGGCTGAACCGCTAGGACCGCCACCGCTTAGGGTTTGAGAAGAAGCCAGAATGCTGCTTTTAGCAGCTGCCCCAGCTCCGCACCCCCTCCCTTGCTCCCAGACTGGAGGGCGTTTCTCAACTAGCCTGGCCCCAGCACAAAGGAAAGGATCGGGTTCCCTGCCTGGGAGCCCAGACATGGGTGGGGGCGTGGGGGGATGTGGGGAAGGAGGGACCACAGCTTCCTGGTCCTCGGCCCAGGGCCTCCGTATCCTCCTCTCTAGAGCAGAGAGCTCCTCCCTGCACCACCCCAGCTTCCCGAGGTCCAGCCAGGCCCTCTCACCCTCTTGCTCTTTGTGGGTGTTTGGGCCACCCGAGAAGGAGCTTCCCCACTGTGTGCAAGCACGCTGGGTGCTGCATCTGGACTGTTCCAGAGTCCCTCAACTGCAGGCCTAGAGGCAGCTTGGGGATAAGGAAAGAGCAGCAAAGCAGGCCACCAGGAGTGCCTTACCCAGTGCTCCAGGGCACCATTTCAACCATGAATGTTGCCCCTGATGGCATAATTCCAGAAGGTGCCAGAAAATACAGTGTTGAATGAGCCCCCTGGAGCCAACCAACATGGCAGCCCTGGGAGAAGGCCCCTGGCCACTCCACAGACTGACCCCACCTGCCTTGCAGCCAGGATCCTGATACCTCCAGAGTGAGTCACATTTGGGATAGGGTTTGGAGCCAGGTCCCTGCTCCCCTCCCCCACCAGGGCTGACCAGTTCTCAGATCCTGACCCTTCTCTGAGCTTCACCCGTAAGGCTTATTCCACTTGTAACATCTTTGACTTCTGGACCAGTCCCTGCTAAGGCCTGGCCCTGGCTCCTAAAGGAGCCATCATATTATTTCTGTTGGGTAGGAAGCAGGGAAAGGGGAATTAACTTTGCCATTTAAAGCACCAATAAGTTAATATATAAATAGGACATCATAATAAATAGACAATCATGCTGGGTCAGACACACAGCACTCTTGGCTTTCAGGCTTCTCTGAGACTCTGACCTCAGGTTTTACTGTCCCCTTGCCCTAGGAACCAGAGATGGTCCCTGGTCCCTCTCAAGTACCTTTGTGTGACCTCACAGGGCCTCCCTGGGTCCCAGATGTGAGCTGCCACTCTGAACTACCCAGGCCTTCCCATCCTTATAGACCATTGCCCAGAAGGAAGACTCTGGGTCCCCTCAGAACCTCCTCACCTGACTTTGCCACCTTCCCACCTCCATCCATAAACTCTACCTCCAGGTCCAGCCACCAGAGTCTGGCCATCCCAGGCTTCAGGAAAGCCTGCAGGCCAGAAGGAGAGCCTGCCAAAGCTTTCAGAACCTCTCTTCCTTCCCAGGCCTGAAGGTGGCCTCTCTGCCTCCCTAGGAGCCCGAATGCCAGCAAGCTCATTCTGGAACTTTCCGCCTCATAGTCCAGTCCCTATACCTGAGCTCTCCAATCATGTTCAAGAGAAGGAGCATCTCAAACCAGAACTCCCTTCTCTAACTTCCACTCACTATACTTGTAGGGGCTAAGGAGTCTTCAGGAGCCGAGCTCCTCTGGCCTGCCTGAGCCCAGTCAAACCTTCCAAAACCTACCTAAGGGGCAGCAAAGACACCAATGGTGGTCATTCTGCGGGGCTGGGAGAGTCCCCTGACCCCTGTTGTCTCGACCCTGTCATGGTCAGGGTCACCATGAACAACTCGTACAGTTTCTTCACAAAGCCCCTGGCCAAAGAGACAAGTGGGGAGAGAGGTCCAGCCCATAATCCCCTGATCAGCCTGACACCCTAGTGCCCGGCTGCAGTCTCCCAGAGGAAGGGGTGCCTTCTAATTGGCGCTGTAGATAGGCCCTGCCTATGGGAGTTTTGATTCTGCTCGGTTTCAGCACAGCCCATCCTAGAGGGGAACAGACCAGCCAGGACCCCTCGGGGTCTGCCAGCAGTCCCCACTTGGGTCTGGTGATGCTCTGGGCCCTGGCCACAGTTTGAGAGCCACCTGAGCCTAAGATCTCAGGTCACTCACTGCACGCCTCAAGACCTCCTGTCTAGAAGGCCTGGGCCACCACAGCGATGACCTGCTTATACTTCCCCAGGAGCTGACAGCCCAGCTTCTTCTTTTGAAAGACGTCCTTGCCCGAGGTGTCGGGGCCATAGGCCACGTCCACATGAGCCACGTGATACTTGTTACACAGGCGGCAGAGCACATTGCTGAGGAGGCCTCGCATGATATCTGCAGTGGCATTCAGCTTGCTATGGAGGCTGAGGGCGTTGGGATTGAGGACCTTCTGGTCCCGGGTGATGTTGCCCAGGGAGGCACCAAGGTAGGCGATGATGCGGTACAGCTCCACTAAGCGGGTCTTCTCTGTGCCGTTGGCATGGAACGGCGGGAAGTCCGTCACGTTGGGGCCGCACAGCTTGTCCAGGTTGTTGGGGAACGGCTCCCCCTGGGCCGTGTACTGAGGAGCAGAGAGGGAGAGGGAATGTGATGTGGAGGTCAGGGACAAGCGTTCCAGCCCTGTCACCAAGCCTCTGGGCGAGCTCTGGGATCTCAGCTTCCCACTTCTGGCATAGAGAGCCAACTACTTGCCCTGTAGGCATCTTGGGATTGTTATGAGAGCCCAGAGTAATCGCGGTGTGACCACACTTGGTAAAGAATCTAGGGCCACACCAAGCAAGGGATCATCATCACCATCAGCAAGAGCTTCGGGGGACCAAAAGGAAAACACCATGTCCCACTTCCTGCAGGTGCAGCACACACACTTGCCCTTTCACCCACCATCCTTACCTTTCTCCTCAGCAGCTTTGTATCTCCAGACACCCAGAGCCCACCTGCCCAAAAGCATCTCCCCGGCCACCCTACTTCCTCTCTGTCTCTCATCGGCCTCCTGCTCCATGTGGTGGAGGAGTCCTTAGACCAGCAGTGCTGGCCTCTCCCTTCTCCCCCCAGCTCTGCCCAGAGTGAACTGGGTACCTCGGGAAAGCGGCTTCCAGTCTGAGTCTGGGCTGGAGGCGGGTGGGGGGCTCAGAAGCTGTGGGAGTCTGGGTGTGGTTGAACCAAGCCTGGTCCCCATTCTCTCCTTCCAGCTCCAAAAGCTCTCTTCCCTGACCAGCCCCAATAGCCCAGGTCAGTACAGCCACCCTCCCCCCACCCTCCCTCCTTTCTTAGGACCTGGAAGGGGGACTTACATAGAGAATAAAGAGGGCATTGGCACTGCCATTGAGCTGCGCCAGTTGGTTCCTGATCTGGTTCATGAGGTTGCTGTGACATGGGTGGCGTGTGGCACAGGTGGTGTTGACAGGGGTGATAGGAAGGGGGCTTCCCGCCCCGTGTTTCCAGTGCAGAACCAGCAGCAGGGGCACGACTCCTGGGAATAGGCAGGAAGGAGCCATGAGCAGGGGGTTGGGGGCGGGCAAGGAGGCTCATGGCAGAAGATGCGCCTCATCTCCCCAGGGACACCAGTGCCCTGGCTCCACCTCCAGCTCTATCTTCCCCTAGTTGCTTCTAGCTTTCATGATGTTACTGCAACTATTTCTCTCTGTCTCTCTCACTTGCTCACTCTCTCTCTAGCTCTGCTTGTCTCCACTTTCCTATTTTTCCCTTCTCTTTCCTGACAGGACATGGGCTGTTCCCACTAGCAGGGAGCTGGGTCCAGGGCGACACCCCTGAGGCCCCTGCCCCTCTGGCTGGAAGGCACCATGCTCCAGGCCCAGTGGGTCTCAAGGAAAAGAGAGCCCCCTATCTGCCCACCTCATAGGATGGTCCAGATTCCCATGCATTACTTCATCTACACTGACCCATTGTAGGCCAGGTCTCCCAGATTGAGATCCCATGGGACCCCGTGGGGGAGGGGGTGGATCTTCTGTTGACACTTTTCTACCTCTTAGAAGCTGTCATTTGATGCTGACTCCCAGGGCCATTCATCCCCTAATTTTGCCCCCCACACTCCCCTATCTCTTCTATAGCTTGCCTTCTCCAAATGTGGCCACTCACCTATCTAGGACCCTCAACCCCACCACAATTCTGCAGTTTCTGCCCCCTCTCCAGCCCCAAATCATCATTCAGAACTCGTCCCCCAGCTCTGCACAGCTCCTGCCTCCATGCCATCCCCCTCTTGTCCCAGGCCCTGGGTTAGGACAAAGAGAATCCTGGGGTCCCACAGGCCCTGGGAGCCTTAGGGAGGGAAAGGAAATAAAGGAAATGGTGCAACCAGAAAAGAGAAAAGGGAAAAGGTCACAGGCAGCCAGGTGGGCGGGGGAGGAAGGAAAGTGAAAGGTGACAGGAGAGCTGGGAGCTGTCGGGGCCTGTCCTGGGTCGCCCCTCCCCCCAGGGCGCCTGCTTCCCCCATTTACTCTCCGGTCCCTTTCGAGGGGCCTCTACGGGTAGCCCAGCAGCAGGAGCTGGGGGTCAGTAGACCAGTGAGGCTGGAGAACTGGTGAGGCTGGGGTGAAGGGGGGTGCTGGAGCGCCGCCGGGATCTCCCCTGCTGGGACAGTGGCAGTCTCAAGTTCACTTCTCCTGGGTTCCCGTTCCTCCCAGCATCCCCAGGCAGTTCTGAGGCCCCGGGATGGTTAGGGGGCCCCCCACACCCCCGGCTCACCTAGCAAAGACCACAGCTTTCCAGGCACTAGCAGATGGAGGCGGCACCTGCTTCCGTCCCGGCCGGAGTTTGCAAGCTGCTCGGTGGTGGCCGGTGCCCCTCCCTGGGAGCAGCCCGGGACGCGGTTGGAAAAGAGAAAGCGGAAAGACAGAAAGAAAGAAAGAGGGAGGGTGAATCGGGAGAAAGCGGAGCGGGAAGAGCAGCAAGAGAGAGTGGCAGGAACGAGGAGGAGGAGGAGAAGGAAGAGGAGGAGGTGGAGGAAGAGCAGGAGGAAGGCTTCGGCAGCCCCCCTCCGTTGCCCGCCAACCTGCGGGCCCCCGGGCAGGCTGGGCGCGCGGTGCCGGGACCATGTGCCTGCTCTCGCTCCCGGCCGCCACCCAGCGCCTCCGGCAGCCCGGGCCGGCTGCACCGGTGCCCCAGGTCCGTGTGTCTTCGGCGGGTGGGTGTCCCGCTAGCGATCGCCAAGTGCCCCAAGTTGCCGCAACACCCGCAGTGGGGCGCGGAAGCCAATGCGGGGCGGGTGGATTTACCTGCCGCCAAGACCTTCATTATGGGCTGGACTCCAGAGGGCCTTGGAGGAGACCTTAGATGCCGGCAGTTTTCAGAGATTCATGCTCAACGGGAAATTTGCCTGATTTATATACTGGAGCCTGTGTTGTAAGACAGAGAGAGAAACAGCTATATTTAGCAGGGATCCCCTTCCAGGAAGTTGTTTGAGGTGCATCATAGGAAATTATGAATGGAAGAAAGTGAGAGTGAGGGGGGGCAGTGAAGGGGGAGGGTGGAGAGAGCAGACTTTTTCCCTCTTCTAAGAATTTGATTGATAAAATTATAATGAACTCTTCAACAAAACAGCCTGTGGTTTTCCTGAGTGGCTGGCCCTAGGAGTTGTTTAAAGTTGGAGAGGGCAAGGAGGGTCCCCGGCCGAGTCATCGGGGTCCCCATGGCTGTAGGTGCTCCAGACAGCCCTGACTCACCTGGGTTTGGGGAGGTGGCTTGACACTAGGCAAGCAGATGGAGGCTGGCACCTGTGGCCTCCTGATCAAAGGATTTTGGGGACAGTGGGGAGGAGGCAGGCTGGGGCTTGGCTGAGAAGGAGGCTCCAGGAAGAGGGGCTGGGGCCCTGCTTGGACTTTAGACCGTAATAAAGCAGAACTGAACGTGGGCACCTTAGAGGTAGCCTCCTCCAACCTGCCCATTGCCACTAGGCAAAATGGTGCTCCAAAGGCAACGGGCTGCCCAGAGTCCCACAGGCTCAGGCCTCCTGACCACCGTCAGCAGCCTGCATTGCTGACCACAGGTACCTGTGATGCTGGGCAGGAACTGGGAAGATGGGGAGCAGAGAGGTTGCTATGACTTAGTTCGTTGGGGACAGCCTGGGGAGGAGCTTCTGGGAAGGTGTTGTGTGTCTGGGATTAACCTAAACTCTTTGCAACCCCAGCTTGCCCTTCAGGGGAAGGTGGTCCAGCATTTCCATTCTGGAGGGACACCTGAAGCAGAGACCCAGGTTTCTACCTCAGGATGCTGAGGGCTGGCCCGAGACAAGAAAAATAGCTTGCCCCTTAAAACCTGCCTTGGAAGCCCCTTGGTGCTCAGCTTCAGAGAATAATGGCCCTCAAAAGGTGCCTCTAAGGTGTCTGTAAGGCAGGGTCACAAATTCTGGTGTCTGTCATGGCCAGTTAGATTTATAAATGAGTGAAGAGAGACAGGAAGGAATGGTGGGGACCAGGGCAAAATGAGCACAGGGACGCCTCCCCAAAAAAGCCATTTCCAAAAAATGATGTGAGTGAGTGCTGGCCAGAGAACACATATCTGGCACCACACTGTCCCTTAAGTAGTCAGGGGGACCCTCTGTCCCAGATGTCTCATTCTCCTAGGGACCCCACCCCAGCCCTCCGGCCTGACCCTAACCAGAAAACAATGTGGGAGAGTTGGTTTTCCAAGGCCAGGAAGACACACCCTTTCCTTGACCCTAGCACCCCATACTCACCCCCTTGCCCATCCCCCATGCATGCCCCCAGCTCCTGCCTCTTGCCACATCCCGGACCTGCCCAGCCAGGCGTTCCTCCCTCATCATGCCAGGACGAGCCGTCTTGCCTGCTGCGGTCGGTCCCCCTGCCCCCACACACACCCTGCCCTTTCCAGGCTCACTTCCCCCATGCTCTCCCAGCAGGGCCTGGGATGTAGGGTGATAAAACTGCCCATCCCAGCTGGCACTTCCCAGCAGGAAGGAGGCTGGTAGAGTCCAGACTGGCTCTCCTTCCTCCTCCCTGCCTTCCTCCTGGTCTCTGCCTTGGAGGGCCATAGAAGACCCCACCTGGCACTTGTTCCTCCCATACACCTACTGGGGGGGGGGGCATATGACCCCAGGAGGCCCACCTACCCCAGCCTAGCTCAGACCACCCCAGAGCACAAAACATCCCAGCTCACCTCCCTCCCTTCATGATGCCCCCACTCCTTTAGTCTCCTGCACGAGGACGTGACATGAACACAGAGCACATCAACATGAACACTGGATCAGCCTCCAGTCTTAACGCCACAGCTCCAGGACCCCTGTCACCTGGCTCATCCTGGTGCTTCTGTTGTGGAGCCCAAATCCATTTGACCAGGGCCCCACTGTGGCCCCATCTATGGATCCCCTTGTTCCCCCACCTGACACTCTAACCAGGTGCCCTGATTCTCCTGGAGGCTGCCACCCTCGTGCTGCAACTCTTCTGCTCCAGTCTCTTCCCTACATCCTTCTGAGTGGACTTCTGGGTCCTCATATTGCCTTCTGGTTCCTCAGATCCCTCGCCAGTCCTACAATCCACCCCAGTCGCCATGTAATCTCAGCCCCACCCCACAGGAAACAGGAAGTGGGGGCAGAGTCTAGAAGATACTTAACTCCCTCCCCAACCAGCCCGCCTCCCATGCCTCAGTTTCCCCTCTCACGGTACCTGACTTGGTCCGTGCTCCCCAAGAGCTGTGGGCCCCTCGGCACCCCAGGCCCAGCCTCCCTTTCCTGTCCATATCCAGGCACCACCTGCACTGGGCCTCTGGGGGGAAGTTCGAGCAGGGTCTTGGAGCGCCAGGCTGTGAGCTGCCTGCAACGTGGCCTCGGTCCCCAGGAATCTGCCGCCCAGACCGCGCTCCAGGCCAGCTTTGGTCTCCTGGAGTTTGTTTTCTTCCCTCCCTCTCTACGCTCTGTGTGTGTGTGTGCGCGCGCGCGTGTTTTCCCCTCTGCTTCCTCACGGAAGGCATCCTCCCTTCTTGGCTGCGTGCTCCCAGGGTCATGACCCCAGGCCCCACCCTGGAGTGGCAGCCCCAGCTCGGCCCCTTCCAGCTGTGACTTCATCCCCAGCCTGTCCTGCTCCTGCACCCTGGACCTGCTGGGGATTTGACCTGCCTCAGAGTGAGGGGGACCGAAGGGTCCAAATGGGGTCCTTCTCTGCCTGGGCAGGGCAACGCCAGGTCAGGGCCCCAGGGTGCTGTCTCCAGGTGGCTGTGCCAGCCACTTGCTCATCTCCTCTCCAGGAAGTAAGCCTATGTGTTGGTCTCCCCTGGGCCCCTCAGGTCTCTTTCTGTCCTCCGCACTCTGCCGCATGCAGCCATCCAGGCCTCCTTTTCTGCTGATTCTTACCCACCATCCGTGAGCCTCTCCTAGAAAGTCACATGTGTTTTATTTTTCAGTTGGGGAAACTGAGGCTTGGAAAAATCAAAGCACTTGCCCAGGGCCATGCAGAGACAATACAGCAGGGTCTGGAACCCAGGCCTCTGGCTCTCAGGCCACAGAGATCCCAGAAGCACCTCCAGCTCTTAGGGAAGCAAAGGTTGGTGAGGAACACATAGGCCGCTTCTTCCAGGATGTCTCCCCTGCACACAGCCCAGACCAGCTCGAGTCTGCCTCATCCTGCCTGCTCTCTTTTCAAGTAGAGACAAGTCTTATTCCTTGCTCTTCGAGGGCTTGGATGGGGTCTGATATTCATTTGTACTCTTGACAGCATCTGGCTTAGGGTTACACCAGAGTAGATGCTAAGTATTTTTTAAAAGCATTTCACAATTTCCAAAAAAAGCTCTCTGTGCCAGATGTCTCGTGGAGAGACAGTGTGGAGCTTTGTGATTTGAAGCGTGGACTTTGGCCTCACTCAGAGCCAAGTTTGGAGGTTTGGCTTTGCCAGTTATGAGCTGGGTAACTTTGGAGAAGCGAGCACCTCCTGGCCTTGGTTTCACCATCAATAAAATGGGAATAATGGTACCTATGCTGTGGGTTTGCTGTGAGGGGTCAGGGCTCAGCACAGTTCAGCAAGCCCTCCATACATCAGCATGGATTCTCACCAGGTGAGGATCCTTACCTGCCCTGTGAGGTAGGGGATTTTGTCTCCGTTTTACAAATGAGGAAAGTGGGCACGCTCCAGGGCTGAGGGGGAAAAGCTGAGAGGGTAATGGAGGCAGGACACCCTTACAGATTCCAGCTTGAAGGACACCCCAGGAAGACCAGACAGCTTATAAGGGGGGGATAGCATGCTGGTGTGCTTACTCTCCCCTTGACCTGTCCTGGCCCCTGACCACCCCCACCCCAGGCCTGAGCTGAAGACGGCTGGCCCCGGGCTCACCACCCCCAGGAACTGATTCACCCCCAGGCCCCATCTGAGAAGGAAGGAGACATAGCTCAGCTCAGAGGGGCTTGAATCACCAGCCGCCCCCTGCGGAGCCCCAGGGGGGGGATGCGGGGGCGGGGGCCAGCCCCCTGCCTGTCTGTCTGTCTCTTTTCTGGGCCTCGGGGCACTCAGGGGAAAGGGCAGCGTGGCAGTAGCCATCGGCAGGGGGGCGGCGGGGAGGTACCCTCACAGTCAGGCATCCTGTGTGGGCAGCCAGTAGCAGTTACTCACCAGGTAAGCAGCTCTCTGGGCATTGGGGAATTCCCCAAGACCAGTGACCCAGAAACAGTGCTCTGGGCAACCCCCACTGCCCAGGCCAGCCCCCTCCTTCCCTCACCTTCCCCTCCCCTGTGCCCAGCTAAGGTCTCAGTTCTCTGAAAAACCAACCAGCAACTGCTCTTAGCCACCAGCTTATGCCCAGCCCCTTGCCTTGATGTTCCCACTTGGCAAATGAGCTCAGGGGAGTCAGATGGGCCCCAGGGAGGAAGGTGGGGGTCAGAGGCTGTGGTCCAGGACTAGGGCCAGTGAGGAGCAGCCAGAGTAGACAGGAGCAGCTCAGGAATTCCTGGCACAGCCTGGCAGTTGGGTGTCCTGTCCAAAAAGGCAAAAACACCTCATTATTCAACACTTGAGAAGTGAAAGTGTAGCTACACCTGTGGCCCCAGCCTGCAGCCGCAGCACCATGAAACCATCCATATGCTCTCGTGGACTTTCCTGTGGCCCAGGGCTCCATTTTGCATGTCAAGCTTGGGATAGCCAGGGCTACGCTGGTGGCAGTGCCCATGGGTAAAGCTGTGGCTTAGAGCCAGGCAAACCTGGGTTCAAATCCTGCCCACACCATTTACCAGCTGTGTGACCTGGGGCAACCGGCTTCCTTTCCCTGAGCCTCGATTTCCCCTCTGGAAGTGGGGAACCCTATAGTCCTGTCGTGAGGATGTGAAGTGGGAAACACAGATAAATTGCCTAACACGTGACAGTCGTTCTAACCAGAGATCTGAGTAGTCACAGGAGGGGCTCCAACCCAACTTGAGTCAGGGGTTTGGGCCTGAGAGTTAAGCCAGGAAGGGCCCCTGGGTCAGTACACAGAGCATGGCGTGGGTCCTGGGGGGCAGGCATCCTTCCAGAACCTCAGCAGGGGAATAGCTTCCCACCTCAGGGTTCTGGAGAGCCCAGCTGTCTTTGGGGCCCTTGAGGCCCAGGCTCTGGGCATATAGCCTGCTCCTTCTCACCCTCACCCCATCAGATCTCTGGCAAGGACCAACTATACCCCTCAGGGCCAAGCACAGGCCAGAAGCCATCCTGGCCTGCCTCCAACTGCCCCCATCATCACCCGGACATTTCCCGGCTGGTTCTGCGTCAGGAATCACCCCCCTGGAGGTGAATCAGAATGACTGCATTTTTTTCCTCAATTCTGATAGAAACTGCAAGGGAAGCAGCAGCCCACGGAGCCCTGATCCCATCACTGGCAGGGTCAGGGGCCTGCCTCCAAGGCCTGTGCTGTTGCAGGAAGCCCAGTTCCACTCCGGACTCTGCCCTCAGCATCACCATCTTTAGAATGGGTTGCTCACCTCTCTCTTAGTTCATCAGCACAGCCTCTGTAAGCACTTTGCCCTCCTCCAGGCTCTCCCTGAGTCTCTAACTAGCCTGAGGCTGTAGCAGGAGGATGTCGAGAGCAATGCTTTCTTTCATGCTATAGGTTTCAGTGGCCTCTTAGCGGCCTATGGATTCAGTTTAGAGGGCTGCCTCCAGCACTTTCAAAATGGAAATGGAATAGCAAGATCACCAGGCATCGCCTGGAGCAAGGGCCAGCACTGCTCCACGAAACTTTTTTTCCGTTGTCTGTATGTGTCAACATGCACATCATCTTCTGGTTGCAAGGTGCAATGTGTTTCTAACTGTGGGTCGTGGTCAAAATATTTTGTAAGTCACTGGTATCGATGATGAAAGCCAGGCCCTGAGGGGCTGAGGAGTGACTTGCTCAAGGTCACTCAGCGGTTGGCAGCAGGGAAATCATGACTTCTATGTCATTCACCATCCCTTCCAGCTCAGGAATGGGCGGGAGATGCTGCAGGTGGGGCGGGGCGGATGCTCCTGATGTGGGGTGGAGGCCTGTCATCACCTTGTGTGGGACAAAGGCCCTCCCCAGGGCCCAACCTCCCACTGTCCACTCCCTTCCGCAGCCTCAGACCCCCCAGGTCCCCACCCCACCCTGCCCCACCTGGGTGGAGCCAGGATAGTCATGGGCCTTTTCTCACTCATCCATGGGAGCCCTTCATCCTCACCAAAGGCGGTGGCAGGAGGAAGTGGCCATGGTCTCTTTTCTAGGGTAGCCTGCAACCCAGAGGCTGAGTGCCTGCCGGGCATCCCATGGGTCAGTCTGTCTGTCTGGGTCTGAATGGGCACTCAAACATGAGTGTGCATGTGTAGCAAGGGTCTGTGTGTCTGCACGTCTGTGTTCAGCCATGCCTGACCCTATAAGTGTGCACATGTGTCTGTGCAGGTCTGTTTGCTTGTGGGAGAGAGCTGAAGCATGCACATCTCCGGCTGACTTTGTGAGCCCTCTGTGTGATTGTGTGGATGTGTAAGTGACTGTGTGCGTGAATCCTGTACACGTATGTGTCTGACCTTGTGTTTGTGTGAGTCTGTGCATGGCAGGGGTCTCTGGGCACAAGTCGGGAGGCATGACCATGTGCGTGTGTGTGTGTCCTGAGTGTGTCTCCAAAATCCCTATCCCTCACCCTCCAGCTCCCGCCCCTGGGAACCATGTGGCAGCCTCACATCACAGGGGCCACCAGCAGCTGGTTTCCTCCCCACCCCGCCCCAGGCCCCCCTGCCCTGGCCACCCTGACTCTTGGTGCAGGGACAAAGCTGATGTCAGAGCTGAGCTGACAGCTTCCTTCTCCCACTGGATTTTCCAAAAGAGAGAGACCACAGCTTGGCTCCTATTAAATAATCGTGGGGCGGGGGGATGGGGGTGGGGTGGGGGAAGGATGTTTCACTCAATGATTTCCTGAACTCAGAGGCAATAAACAGAACAGGAAGCAGCCCTGTGGACCCACTCAGCCTGAAACTGGCCAGCCAGAGGTGGGGCCCAGCCTCCCTCCCAAGTCAAGCTCACTGGAGCCACCCCAACCCCAGAGATGATGTCAGGGAGGCAGTCAGGCCCTCTCTCCAAACTCCCTCAGCGACTGCAGGGACTGAGGAAATGTTCTGAGGATAGTGGGTGGGAGGTGATAAGATGGAAAGAGCAGAGTGGCCCCCTCCCAGTGGGTGGGGAAGATGGAGGGAACGAGGCCGGTCAGGGTTTGACCATTCTCTTCCCTGGGAAGAGAAGAAAGGATGAGTTCCCTGAAGTCAGGGGAGAGACAGGACCAGGTAGGGGAGTAGCTTGTTGGGAGCAGGGAGAAGGCCAGGCCTGCCCCTGCCTCCCTCAGGCAGTCTAGATATGATGCCTGTCTCCTGCAAACCCTGCACCTTTGGGCCACTCCAGCCCTGCTTCCTGCCCTTTCTGAGGCCCTTGGCTGGCACACTACAAACCCCAAAGGCCACCATGGGCCTTTCTCCCAATCAACGTCCCCCAGAGCAAGCTATTACAAAGTGCTTCCTAGAGCCCCTATTATTTCCAGTCCTAGTCCACACCTCCAAGGGAGGCAGTTTAATCCTATTTCACAGACGTGGAAACTAAGGCTCAGAGAATTGAACATTTGCCTGAGGCCACACAGGGTGTGATGAAGCCAGTTCTCCCCAACACCCCCACAGCCTCCCCACAACAGGACCCAGGATGGCAGATGTGGCCCACAAGCTGGGCAAGGCCTACTGGCTGCAGGGGTCATGGGGGTCCCCGGGATGAATCGTCCCTGGGGAGCCCCTCCTTCTGCTTGGGCCAGCCACTCAGCGGCTTATCAGCCACAGGACTCCATGACACAATCCTGCTCTGATCTCCTACCAGCAGGGCCCCTTCCACTCCGGCCCCACTCCTGGACCCCGTTTCCATTTCCTCCGTTTCTGGGTGGGACCAGCACTGCCCCAGGATCAAAGTGGGCTGTCTGGGGCGCCAGTATCCCTGCCAGCCCCTCAAGCGGCCAGGAGTCTCCACATCCACTCTGGCCAGTGGGTGGCCAGCAGGGGACCCTCACAGAAGGAGGATGGTGGCCTATAGTTCCCCATCCTTAGATTCCCTTCTGAAAACCCACTTCTCCCAAGAGGTCTGAGGAGAAGGGAACTTAGAGATCATCATGGCCTCTCCTGGCCTCAGTGTCCCCATTTGTAAAGGGAAAAGGTTGGGAAGATGCAGCTGAGGGGTGGGGGAGAACTAGGTGAGCTCAGCAATTGGCCAGACCTCAGGTCTAGTCGTAGCTCGGACACTTAAGAGCTGTGGCCCTCAGACAAGGCCCCTCATCACTCAGACCTCACTTCCAATGTCTACAAAACAGGACGAAACATCATCAATTAGTGAGGGTAGCAACACCCTCTGGAAGGTGTGCCTAAGTTACTAATACTAATCTAGCTGTTAAAATTCCACAAGTGGGACCCAGAGAAGGGAAGTCACTTTTCCAAGGCCACAGGCCACATAGCAAATTAGTGGCACGTCTCCCAACAGCATGTGGGTGACTTGCCTCACTTGGACTCTCAGACAGAGAGTTGGGAACCCTGAGTTTCAGTCCCCTTTGGTTGTAAGAATTCCAGAACGAAGCTTCTTGGAGTCTCAGCTTCCTGAGCTGTATGCAAAACAGGTCTAGAGAAGGCCATTAGTCTCAAAGGATCCAGAAAAGTCTTTTCAAGATGTGGACTTTGGGGTCTGGTAGTGGAGGACAGAGAAAGTCTTCCAGTTGCCCTGGAAAGCTGAGCCAGGCAAGGTTGAGAACTAGGTCCCTGGCTCGGAGCCCTGCTTTCTCCTCTCCCCAGCCTCTTAGGTCCGCTCCAAGCCGCGGGCTACAGCGCCCCCCACTGCCCAGCCAGCAACAGCCGCCTTGGCCACAGCACCACCAAGCCCCAGGCTGGCATGGCTCCGTTGGTGCCTCCCCCTGGGCAGTGCAGGGCGGGAATTGGGGGGTTGCGGAAGTGGGCGGAGATGCCTGAGGCTCCGAATGGAGGATAAGAGAGGCCCTTGGCCACACCGGGGAAGAAGATATGCCTAGGGGTCCTGGGGGACCTTGGTCTGGCCCAGCACCCACGGGAGGAAGGGAGTGGGAGAGCCCCGAGGATCGGCCGCAAGGGGGCGCCAAGGACCACACTCTGGGCTGGGGTCCGCACGGCCTGCCTCGATCCAGCTGGAAATCTGGAAGGAACGACTTGGGGAGACCACCGCCCTTTCCCACCCACCTCAGGCCCCACGACTACCTAGCTCCCACCTAGGACGGGCTCTGGCGACAATGTTCCCGCCATCCCGGAAGCTTCTCCGCAGTCAGGAGCAGCTGATGGCAAGACTGGGGTCAAGCCTCTTCTCAAGTTATTTGTGCCAAAGTGCCCTCTCCTCCGGTGCAAAGCTCTGCATAGACTTCAGTTGTGTTTTTCCTTTTTCCTCACCATGGCCTTGTGAGCTGATGCTTCCACAATTAGGCCCATCTTACAGAGTGGACAAAGCAGATCGGTCGAGCCCTGTGCTTGACAAGGTCAGAAGTGTAGGGGCCATGACCTTGACTGACCACACAGCCCAGAGCCTCCAGTGAGGGACTTCACTTTGTAAAGACTCCTACCCTTCTCCCCAAAGCATAGGCAGGTGGAGGGTCCACCCCCTGATCCACCACAGCCCCTTCTAGAGGGACAGGGACCCTCCGCCTGCCACATCTCCATCTGAGGAAAAGCCAGGCTGCCGTGGCCTCAGAACCCTCTACTTCTCTGGAATACAGGGAACTTGAGAGTCCCTTGGGAATCCAGGAATCAATACCTCAAAGAGAAGTGACTCTCTGGGATCACACAAAGCCAGGATCCTGGCCTCCCCATCCAGTTCTCCCTCCTCCACTCTTCCATGATCTTTAACCTTTAGCAACCCATGACACTTTCGAATCTGGCATCCGGTCTGTCCACTTTACCTCAACATCTTTGGTGAGATGGGCAGGGAATGTCTTACTATGCCATTACACAGCTGGGAAGACTGAGGCTTGGAGAACCTTCTGAGCCACCAGGTACCCCCCAAACACTGGAGAATTTGCCAGTGGTGAAGATAAACTTGGGGGCTGGCATCTACCCTCCACCCAGCCCTGCCCTGTCAAGGAAGCCTACCGTGGTCTGCTCCTGTGCAGGCCCCTCTGGAGTCTTGCAGGTGTTTTCCAGGTCTTCAGTGTGACACCATCGACTTCAGGGCCAGGCCTCCTCTGCTTCCCTCTCTTGCTGAATCTTCTCTGGAGACAGCTCCTCACACTGCCCCCCACTTGACTTCCCGTCAAGTGCTGGGTGGCCCTGAGGCTCCCCCCACTTCCACCCCACCCCCTGGCTGAAGGGCTGGGTGCAACAGGGGCAGAGAACCCCAGGCCCTTGGCCAGATTGTGCCTGACAGGTGGGGCAGGGTCTTCAAGGTGGCCAAGGGGAAAAGTGGGGCTGGGGCTGGGGAGGGGGCGACCCTGTGCCCAGTGCCCCTACCCAGTGCTGCGTGGCAAGGCCGCTGGGACCTGAGTCACAACTGACTGGGCCGCACCCAGCCTGCCTGGGTGACCCAGGCCAGCATAAGGCGATGACTGAGCAGCCCTCCGCATGACCGGCCGGGGTCGGCCTTAGGTGTTTTGACTCAGACCTGCCACAAGCCGTGTGCACCAGGGCCATGCCCCTTGTCCCTGTCCCCAGAAGAGTCACAGGGCCGCAGCTGCCCCCCTGGACACAATGCCCCCCCAAGCCACCACACGCCTCCTGGGCACCCACCTCAGAACCCTGGAGTTACCTGGCCCGTCTGGTTGGCCCTCCTCCACAGGCTCCAGGGCCCCACCTGCCCAACCCACCTCCCTGGGAGACCTTCGCCCCTCCCCGAGCCAGGGAGCAGAGCCCAGCCCTTGGGGCCGCCCCAGGAAGCAGGGAGTGGGGCTGGCCAAGTGGAAGGCCTCCCCAGCGCTCACCGTGGACTGTGAGCCTTGCCTCAGCATGGAAAAGGAGGTCTGTGTGCACTCTGGTTCCCAGGCCTGGTGTGGAGGGTAGGAGGGCAGGGGGACAGGGGCACAAAGAGAAAAGCCATGAAGAAAGCAATAAGGAAAAGGGAAGATGAGAGAAAACACAGAGAACGTTGCTTGTGCACCTGCTCAGTAGCAGCTTGCAATAATGCCAAAATAGTGCAATATGTGTGTTGTCTCCTGGGAAACCTGTCACAGTCAGGGCGGTGGGCCAGGTTAGCCCATTGTACAAAGGGGAATGCTGAGGCTCAGCCCAGGAGGTCACACAGCTTTAAGGGCAGGGTGGCTGGGGTTTTAACTCATTTTGCTTAACTCTCAAGTTATTTTCTCATCCCTGGAGAAAGAGGAGGGGGGAAAAATCACATTACTAGTTGGTGGACAGTGAAGGCCATGGGGGCCAAAGACCTGGTTCTGCCGTTTACAACGTGTGAGTTTGTTTTGTGGGTAGGTAGTAAGTACACCCATCCCCACCTTTTCCCAGCAGTTTCCCTGCCCTCTGGGCCCTTGTCCTGGGGAGCTTTCCATCATGTGTGTTATATGCAGTTGATTGAGGATCTGTCACCTTGAAAAACTTGAAAAAGAAAAAGAAAATATGGCTTTGAGTTGAGCAAAAATTCCTGAGCCTTTGTCCCTTCACATAACCCCTGGGGACAAAGCATACACTGTCAGCTCACAGGGTATTGCCACTCCAGGAAAATGTGCCTTGTAGAGGATCAGCTCCTTCTGATGCACAAAAGCATTATTTGGGCCCCTGACCCACTGCCTGTCACCGCGATGATTGTGGAAACCCCAGACTCACCATCAAAGAAAGCTTATTCTGACTTGAGAAATGGCACCCTGCAGGCTATCTGCAGGCCACCCATGGCCCCCAGGGAAGCCCCATAAACCCTTCTGGATGAGGGAATCAAGGAGGAGGGGGCATTTGAGCTGGAGCTCTGGGCGGAAGGATAGGAGGCTGAGGCTAGGGATGGAGGGTAGGGGGGAAGTGCAGGTTTCAGGAGGTCAGGATGCCTGGATGGGCTAGGGGGCCAACAAATCATGGATCAAACACAGACATGAGCTGGCAAAGCTGAGCGGGCATGAGAGCAGGGGCTTGGCCTGTTACGATGAGGGGGTTGGAATTGGTACCACAGCAATAGGACAGGAAGGAGTCACTGAAGGTTTGGGAGAAGATATGGTAGCAGTGACATTTTTGACCGTGTCCAGGGAGCCAGGACCTGATTGGCTGTCGGGAGAGCAGGAGGCGTGTGCCAGTGATGGAATGTGGGAGAAATCGAGGGACCTTATGACCAACAGAGAGAGGAGAGGCTGAGAGAGGTGAAGGTAAGGACTGGGTTCTGGACTGCTGTGGGGGGAAATAGGAAGCAGAAATCAGGTGTGGGGTGGAGGTGACCCTGGTATCAAAAGAGCTCCCAGCAGATGTTCTTAGAAGTTGGGTCTGTAGGCTTGGGAGAGCACCAGACTGGAGATGGCAGTCTGTGGACACCTTCAGCTGAGGTGACAAGTCCTCAAAGGTGAGACCCCTGAGACTCCCTCCCCAGATTCTGGAGCTTCTTGATCTGCTTCCTAAGGGGTGGGTACTGTTCCAGCTCAAAGCCAGACACCTCTCCGGAGGCTTATCCACAGAGTAAGGGGCTGGCAAGGAGCCCAGACAGGGGTGGGAGACAGCCACCCTGGGCTTCCCAGCTCTTCCTCCACAGACCAACCTCTGCCCACTCCGTGGGCAACCGCACGCCTACCGCAGCACCAGCTCCCCTTCCGCTCTGAGAACCTGAGCGTGCCTGGCTTTCAGTGTCTGCCACCTCCCACCCACAGCTTCCCAGAAACTCAGCCTAAGGAAAGCACCCCCACCGCCATGCTGGGGAAGGGCAGAAAAGAGAGAGGCCCGGCCCCCTGCTGTTGGTGGCACCTGGATGGCCACCAAGCCAGCCTCTCTGGCATGCTGCTCACTCCTACTGGGTTCAGGCACTGTGCTGGGTGCTGAGGCGAAGCAGAGGGAAGCTGTTGGTGTCGCCGTCCTCAGCAGCTCCAGGCTAGTGTGGGAGGCAGATGGTAAAACACCACAGCAGGTGAGAGCCTCCCAGTAGGACAGTTTTAAGAGAATAACCAAGTTGCTGGACCCAGACCATGGGTGGTAGGGAAGAATAGCGAGGATGCACTGAGCAAAACGACAGGGAACAGTGTTCCAGACAGAGAGGACAGCATAGGCAGAGGCCTCAGGGTAAGAGGGAGCCCTGGGCATATCAGAAGCCAAAAGGTGGCTTGTGTGGCAGGATCCTCAAGAGCAAGGGAGAGCCCGGTAGGGGACAGTGGAAAGCTCTTACTAGGTACTTGGTAGGTTACCTGGAATACATTGGGCACTGCCGGGAAGACTATTGGTTGGAAGTCAGGGTCTGGAGTTCTGCACTAGAGTTCCCTCTATAATTTTGAGTAGGATGCTTTGCTTCTCTGGGCCTTTTTGATATAAATCAGTGACACACCTCATCTCACTATTTGCTGATTCTTGAATGCTTGGAGCCTTCGTCCTAGCTGTTTCCACCACCTGGGGGCCTTACCCCCTCTCCTGTGCCATCCAGGTTTCAGAGTGGATGGAGAGGCTTCACCTCTTCTAGGGCCATGCCTGTTGCCAGAGGTTCTCACTCTGTGACATCACTCGCTTTAGTTTTGCAGAGCTCATACCCCAGTGTCCTGCTGGTTCTTCTGCGTGTCTGTTGCCTGTCTGCCCCCAGCCTGGGAGCTCTGTGCCCTCAGACATTCATGACATTGCTGGCCAAGTTACAGAGGTTGAAGAGTAACAGAAGATGTTCTGGTATCTAACAGACCTGAATTCAACATGTGCCCGCCCTCCCAGAAGATTTGTTCTGAGGACATGGGCAGGTCACTCAGTGTCCCTGAGACTTCTTATCTGCAAAGTGGATCATATCTCTTGCAGAGACTCCTGCCTGAGGCCCTCTTTCACCCCTGATGTTAAGTCCTTTTCCCATCTTGGCCCAGGAAGTGGGCCAGGGACTGATCCAAGTCAAGTTCATCCATCTCTGTTAGCTCTTCCTTTGTAGCTGCTGCCTCAGCACATCATCAGCATATATGCAACGTCATGTTGTGTACAACTTTAGGGTTTGCATTTAGTACTCAATTTATCTATTTACACTATAGTCCTATTTACTAAGTGGGGAGGGGGCTCCTTTATATTGTGCTTCATCATTAATAACTCAATACCTGTTCTGTTTCTGGGATGTGGTATTTTTGTGTGTGTGCATTAAAAAATTTCAAAACTGAAAAAAATGGTGGGGTCATGAGCATCAAGAGGGAGCCCAGTGTTCTGGGGGCCAGATGGAATCCATACCCCCCTGGGGCCCTTCAAGAAATAGGTTCAAGCACACAGCAAGTCACAGTCCAAGTCTGAGGCAGGGTCTGTTACTTTCTTGTCCATGTCATGTAACACGCATGAACAAATGCACCCCCAGTCACACACCTACAGAGGCCCACACATTCCACCTTCCCTTCCCTCCTCCCTTGCTCCCAAACCCTCTAGTCCCTAGCATCTCAAGGGAGTCGCATTCAGACACGATCAATGCCCTGTGTTTGAGATGCCCCCACAGTCTGACCCCCTCTTCCTCCAAGAGGCGAGATTCCCTCAAATTCTTTCCCAGAAGGCAACAGAGAGACACAGGGGCTTTAGAAACCAGGCAAGTTTTAAATATATGTTGGCACAATATTAACATTAAATACATATCATAAATAAGCCTTATAAATAGAAAACAGGTAAAAACTGATAAAAAAAAAATCGATAAATTAGTCATATCCCTGCAAAGAAATGGCCCAGCAGCTTCTGGGACTCCAGCATGAGAGTCTGGGATTCAGCATGAGAAGATTTCATGATGCACCACCAGGGGGAGGAGCCAGCAGCCAGGACCCAAGACTGGGTGCTTTCAGGCACCAGGTCTTTATGCCTTGTCCATTTGTACTGCATTTGATATCTACTCTATGTCACAGAATCCCAGTTACTGGCAAGCAGAGAGGGCTTTACACGGTCCCCAACCTTCTTGAATCACGAAGAGAAAACTGAAGTCCAGAGAGGTAAGGTGGCCTGCCTGAGGCTACACAGTGGGTTAGGGGTTGAGCTGGGACTTGAGTTCCCTTCTTAGACACCCCCACCCCGATCAGCACTCCTTCTAGGACATTTTGCCCGTGTCACAGCTGCCTAAGTGAGGTCACCCAGATGTCTAGGTGTCTGGCCTGACTGGCAATGAGGCATAGGAGGCCAGCTCAGGCCCTGACCTCCCCCTCAGAACCACACTGCCGTGGAAAGGAGGAAGTCTGGGGTCAACAGCCCTGCAAGTCATGAGAGGGAAGGGCCGGCAGGCCTCTGGGGAGCAGAGCAGGGGGGGCAGTCAGTCTGGCCATGAGTCAGCCTGTGTCATCAGACCCCTGAATCAATGGAAAGTTAGCCCCGCGTGGCCTGACCTGGCCACCCCACCGAGACTGGGGAACTCAGGGCTGGGGGCTCAATAGCCTGACCCTACCCTCTCAGCCTGGAGGAGGTAGAGGGGCCTGCCTGGCTCCCACCCCTTAAAGTGCACTTCTGAGAGGTGGGGAACAGAGGAGAGCTGGTTTGGAGGCGGGAAGGGGGGCATCCTACAGAGTACCTGTGAATCCTTAATCTGCCAGGGGTACCCCCAAGGCTACCGGGGCAGCCAGCCCCTGGGCATGAGTCTCTTGTTCCTCCTGGGGAGATGCATCCTGCGAGCCCCCTTCTGCAGGCCCCGGCGAGGGCTGTGTCTCCGGCTCCGACTCGGGCTCTCCCCCCACTCTCGGAAGACCTGCCCCACGGAGTGCATGAAGCGGTGGTAGCCATGCAGGAATCTGCAGCCCTCCAGCCTGCGCTGAAAGGCGTCTGAGATGGGGGTAGGTGATGGAGAAGCCCCTGGGCCTGCCGGAGTGGGCTCCGCCTTCTCCACGGAGCCCGGAAGCAGCTGGGCCATGCAGTGAATATTGTTCTTGAACCCGCGAATGTTCAGCTTCGCCATTTTTAGCTTCTCTAAGTCCTGGGCTTTGGGGATGTCCTTCTGTAAAGTTCTCAGTCTGTGCAGAACGTGATCCAGTGTGGTGGCAAGGATCTGCAGGAATTCCTGCCTGCTGAGCAGCTGCAGGGCATCTTTGCTGGGGAAGGTCCCGGGGCGTTCTCGGCAGTGCTCCTTCAGTCCATCCTTGTCCAGGCCGTGGATGCTGATCTGGAGGGAAAGGAGAATCAGAGGGTGAGTGCTAGAGCCACCACCACCACCATACACACACACACACACACACACACACACACACACACACACACAAACAAGTCTGCTCTGGTCAGCCTTGAAATGCTCAACCTCATGTATCTCATGTATCCCATCCAATCCTCCCATTGTACAGATCAGAAACTGAGGCCAGAGAGGGGCAAGGACTCCCCTGTCACTGCAGGCAGGGACAGAAGGATGCTAGGGGGCTAGCTGGTTTAGGTGACTGTGCAAGCCATGATGGTAGTGTGAGGAGTTTGGCAAGGGGGTTAGGGGAGTGGGGAGGGTGGTAACTGTGAGCTTTTTTAGGAGGACGGGACTCTGTTTTGTTCACTGCTATATCTCTGAGGCCTAGAGCAGGGCACACTGGTAGGTGTACATGGAGTTGAGGTTTTCACTTTGGCCCACTGAGCTGGGAAAGCTGTATTGTCTCCTTGGCATTTCAGAGTTAGGCCTGGAGTGTTCCGTGTAGCCCTGGAATAACAACAGGGACTTGGTTTCCCCACCTGCCCCATATTGAGTGGGGGTTGGGTGAATGGGAATTGGGTCTCATCCTCTCTGGGCTCACTCCTGCCCTAGGCCTGCTGTTCTCTGAGACCCAGAAGCCACCAGGGACCAGGCGCTCACATAGGGGTCCAGGAGCATGCTGGTGTGCTGCATGAAGTCCGCCTGCTTCTGGAGCTGCCCAAGGAGCTCTTGGTACTTGTCCAAACAGCTGCCCATTGCCGGCGTACTCAGGAACAGGAGTCCGAGGACCCGAAGTCCGAGGACCAGACCTGGGGCAGAGAAGGGGTGTGTCACCTGACTTGAGGAGGCAGGCGGCTTTCAGAGGGGAGGGCGCCTAAGAGGGCCTCAGGGGGCACAGCCCATCACCTCAGGCTTCATGCCATCGAGGGGGGGGGGGGCTGTCATCACCTCCCCCCTAAGGCACTGCCCAGCATCCAAAACAGTGGCTGCACTTCACCATGCAGGCCTTTGAGAGGAGGCTGTGGGGCCCAGTTGGACCTCCTGCACTTGCCAATCTTCCCAACCTCAGGATCTGACACAGGGTAGCCCAGTGGGGCTGCTGCCTGCAAGACCTCGGGGTCCCCCATAGCAGAGCCTGGCCCTCCTTGCAGCTGGGTGCATCTGGTGCCCTGAGCTATGTCTGTACAAACAAAAGACACTCAATTATACTGACAGGAAAATCAAGGCACTGAAGGAGAAGGGTTCACCCAGGTCACAAGGCTAGCATTATCCTCGATATCTTACACCTTCCTCTCTCTCCCTTATTGGCTCACATCTGTCAGGCCCACCAGATATGCTGTGAGCCAGAATGTTCCGTGTGGGAGGAGCATAGTTACTGCTGGCCAACCTCCCCACACCCACCCCCCAGGCAACGGCAGCCATGTGGTCGGAAGGGGCCTGTGGCGCAATGGCCCGGAAGGCAGTGACACCATGTTCCCTTCCTAAGAACCGTTCAGCTGCTGGGGAGGGATGAGGGGCTGGCCACCCAGGCACGGCAACCACAAGGCACTCCTCACCATCTCCTCAGGTATCTGCTGCTGCCGGGTTGGCAGGGGGGGCGGGGGTGTCCATGTGAGCACCATAGGCACATGGGACTAGGGTGTCTTCATAGGTGTGTGTCCAAGTCTGTGTGAGGTGAGAGGAAGGAGCTGGCCATGAACAAGCATTGTGCGCAGTCGACCGTGGGGGCCCAGGCTGCATCTGGGGGTTCCCAGGTTGGTGAGATTGTGGGCTCTGAATGACATCACATGGCTCTGTGTGCATGTCACCCTGTGGGTGTGGCTATGTGTGCTGTGTGATTGTGTGGTTTCCAGGGTCCCTGGACCCAGCTAACTGTGTGTATCCATTCCAGACCCTGTGAATCAGGGCAAGAAGGAGGCCTCGCCGACCCTCCAGACATCACACTGTTTTCCTGCCTGGCCTCTGCAGCTTACTCCTCTATCCAGCACGTCTCCCACCTCCCTCCTGCTTCTCTGGTTTCTACCCCAGCCTATCTGCTTCCCTCACTCTCTTGTTGCCTCAACATCACCTCTCTTTTAGAAGCCTGGAGATAGTCCTTCTCTACCTTGTAAAGATGCTGTATTCTCAGTGGACCACTTGCTTTGCCTGACCTCCCAGCTCTCCCCCTTCTCAGCATCCTTCTGGTGCTCAGCCTTTCCAGCTCCCAAAAGACAGAAGGTGCCCCTGCTCCCTGCTGTTGCCCGTGGGCACAGCAAGTGGGTACTGGTGGAGAGGAAGGAAGTACTTACTGAGCAGCGTCCTCCTCATAAGCTGTGCCCGCATGCTGGGTGCCCAAGCTCCGGCCGGCGCCTGCTGGGGGTGACACCTCCTGGCTGGGAGCCCTGCGGGCTAGCAGCCACTTTATGCCCGCCAGGGCGATTGGCCAACACCTCGTGAGGTGGGTGGGGAATGGGGGGGAGGGGCAGGCCTTCTGGGAACATGACCCCAAAAACCAAAGTTTCCACGGGTGGCCAATGGGTGCTGGGTGCGGTGGCATGCCTGCTCCTCCTCCTGTTTTCTTCGAATTCGTTCTTCAAGGTCAGCCCCACGCCCAAGGGTGATGCAAACCGCAGCCTCAGCCTTCCTGGGGCAAGTAAGGAGCATGGGGGTCCTTGCCATCTGCAGGGAGCTGTAGCCAGTATAAAGGGGAGAGTGTGCCAACTGGGGCCTTGGAGGACTTGTAGACCAGGCTTGGCCCAGGAGCCATCAGCCTCACCAGGCACTGTGGTTTGGGACTGAGGGGAGTGAGACATCTTCTTGAGTGCCCTTCCCGCCCTCCTGCTGGGGCTGTTGGGACATCTGTGAGCGGAAACCACCGGGCTCTGGGCACAGAGCCAGACCCAGGCTGGCAGCCCCGAGATTGTGGTTCTGGCCCCAGGACCTGCATCCCCTAGTGGGGCTCCCAGCCATCTCCTTTCCCCCATCATGCACCCTCCTCACACCCAATCTTCTTTATTCCAGGCCCATTGCCCACAGCCAGGCCCTTTCTTTACAGACAGGGTCTTCTGAGGGAAAACAGGCAGTTAAAGCAAGAGAAACAGGAGGTTAGGTTCAAGCCCACTGACATGCTGTGTGACCAGAGGCAAGTCACTTAACCTCCCTGGGCCTCAGAGGCCCCACCTGTAAAAGGAGAGTTTAAAAAGTATTTCCTGGTCCAGGCTCACAGAGCTGCTGCTGTCATGGACATAAAAGGCAAAAGTCTTTTGAAGAAAAAAAGAAAGATGAAACTCTAATTCCAAGTACTAGCTGTTGAGGGATGGTGTGAGGGACCGAGGAGATGGGGAAGCTGTGAGCTCAGAGGGGAAGCCAGGGCGGGGGAGTCGCCGTGGTGACGGTTGGGGACCAGGTTTCACTTTCTCTGAAAGATAGTGATTGTGGGTTGGTCCTCTGTTTCTTGCAGACCTCTGGATGTCAGAGTGAAGGAGCCCTGGAGATCACACCTCTCTAGTCAACCTGTTACTTTGTTTAGGGTGAAGTAAGGCCTGGGCAAGGGCAGACAAGGGGCTGGAAAGGCTGGCCCCAGCCTGCAGGTCGTGCCTGGCACCCCCAGCATATCTACCAGGCCTGAAAGGGGGTCCTTGGCCTACACCCTCAGAAGCCCAGTGGGGAAGGGGCCTCTGAAGGTTGGGAACCAGGGTGGGGCCTTTGGAAGCTTCCAGGGAGGCCTGGGCTGCTCCAGTGGGGGAGAGCACTGGGCCCATGGAGCCTGGACAAGGAGAGCTGAGGTGGCCGGGAAGGAAGAGGGTCAGGCACTCTCCTGTCCATCCGTGTTCCCAGCACCCATCATGACCACCAGGGCTGTTTCGGCCTGCTCTCTCCTCTGTATACATGCCTACCATCACTCATTTATTTGTTCAAAAATTTTTATTTGGCCCTACTCTGAGCCAGCCATTCCCAAGTGCTAAGGATCCAGTAGTGGGTAAAAACCAGACACACCCCCATGCCCAGGAGGCTGCTTGTCACCCTCCACCCACTCTCTGGCACCCCAGCATGGCGCTTACCACACCCACCAGCACCACCCCCAAGGCCCAGTTCTGGATTCTCCTCCTTAGAACGTCGCTTCTGCTAAATTCCTCATCTCTATGTCCACCCCCACAAGACAGTTTCTTGGGGCCCATGCCAAGCTGGGATCCTTCTTCATTTCACATCCCTGATCTCATCTTGCAACAGCCCCGAAAGGGAGAGCTCCCAGGCAGGGATGCTTTGGCTCCTTTTAATGGGGAAACTGAGGCTTGGCTCCAAGCAGAAAAGCCACATCCAGCGGGAGAGCTTCCTGCCCCTCTCAGCTACTGCAGATAAACCTCCACACTCAAGAGAAAGCTACCTGCCTTTACTTTCCTGTATCTGCATCACCCTGTGTGGAAACAGTTAAGAGGAAGGGACATTCAGGGTGCCTGGGTGGTTCAGTCAGTTAAGTATCCAACTTCAGTTCAGCTCATGATCTCACAGTTTGTGAGCTCGAGCCCAGTTTGTGGGCTCGAGCCCTGCATCAGGCTCACACCGACAGTTCAGAGTCTGCTTCAAATTCTCTCTCTGTCTCTGCCTCTCCTAAACTTGCTCACGTGTGCTCTCTCTCTCTCTCAAAATAAATAAATAGACTTAAAAAAGAAAAGAAAAAAAAGGAGGGGGCATTCAAACCAGGGCTGTCAAGTCTAAAAGATGACTCTCTGATCACGTAGCTAATGGAGGTATGGTGTGCAGGCCCCAGGGACAGGGCCACCAAACGCAAAGAGGGTTTCTGTATTAGTTTGCTTGGGCTGCTGTAACAGAAGAGCACAAAGGGAGGCGCCTGGATGGCTCAGTCAGTTAAGCGCCTGACTTCAGCTTAGGTCATGATCTCTCGGTTCGTGGATTCAAGCCCCATGTTGGGCTCTGTGCTGACAGCCAGTTAAGAGCCTGGGGCCTGTTTCAGATTCTGTGTCTCCCTCTCTCTCTGACCCTCCCCTGCTCACGATGTCTCTCTCTCCCTCTCAGAAATAAATAAAACATAAAAAAAAAAAAGAGCACAGAGGGACAGTACATCAACAATGGGAAGGCATGTTGGCACCATCCTAAGTCTGAGACCCACGTGTCAGCAGGGTGGATTTCATCAGTCAGCCTCTCTCCTTGACTTATAGATGGCTGCCTTCTCATCTCCTCTCATGGTTGACCCTTTGTCTATCTTAATCTTTTTTTTTTTTAAATATTTTATTTATTTCTAGGAGAGAGAGAGAGAGAGACAGCGTGAGCAGGGGAGGGTCAGAGAGAGAGGGAGTCAGCAGACTGAAACAGGCTCCAGGCTCTGAGCTGGCAGTCAGCACAGAGCCCGACGCGGGGCTTGAACCGATGAACCGCGAGATCATGACCTGAGCGAAAGTCGGACGCTTAACCGACTAAGCCACCCAGGCGCCCCGATACAGCTACATTCTGAGGTACAGTGGGGTTAGGTCTTTAACATATACATTTAAGGGATAAAATTCAGCCTATAACAGCTTGCAAGAAGAGGGCATGGCTGGAGGGCTGCAGGGAGTAGGGATGATGGGGGAATGTTCAGAGTTCAGTGGGAGGGGACAGTGATGTGCAGGAGGACAGGGAGTGGCCCCAAGGTGAGGAGACCCAGCTAGTCAACAGAGCAAAGCATGAGGGGAAGATGCGTCAGCATTTCTGATGAGGTCAGCACCCAGTGACGTCCCTCTTGCCAGCAGGAAAAGCTTGCAACATGGCCCAGCCAGTATAAATAGGCTCCCCGACCACAGGCCCGGGCTGTCCCCTCTTCCAAGGCCACGTCAGCTAGGTCCTCGTGATTTGGAGGGGGAAAGAGGGCCAGCTTTGTTCCTTAGAACTGCTGTTTCCATATCTTTCCGGCCCACCCTCCGGCTGTGGGGCTCTACTGCTTTAATTTAAATGCAAGAACAAGACCTGGGGTGACCTTGGGGGTGGGTCAAAATGGGAGGCAGGAGGCCATTCATCTGGGAAGAGAGACAGTGATCTCTGACCAAATAGGGTGGGAAGTAGAGATCCATCCAGTTACCAGTCTCAATCTGCTTATGAGCTCAGTGCTCTTGGCCCAGTCACATCCCCTTTCTGAGCCTCAGTTTCTCCTGTGGACTGCTGTGCCACAATTTATCAATGAAGAGACAACCCAATTTTAAAATGGGCAAAGGAGAAATGAATGGGCATTTCTTCAAAACAGACAGACATGTGGCCAGTAAATACATAAAAAGCTGCTCGGTATTGTTAGCCATCAGGAAAATGAAAAATCAAAACTGCAGTAAGGTACCTCTTTATACCCACTAGGGTGGCTACAATCAAAGATGGACAGGGGCGCCCGGGTGGCTTAGTCGGTTAAGCGTCCGACTTTCGCTCAGGTCATGATCTCGCGGTTTGTGGGTTCGAGCCCCGCCTCGGGCTCTGTGCTGACTGCCAGCTCAGAGCCTGGAGCCTGTTTCAGTCTGTGACTCCCTCTCTCTCTGACCCTCCCCTGCTCACGCTGTCTCTCTCTCTCCTAGAAATAAATAAAAATTAAAAATTAAAAAAAAAAAAAAAGATGGACAATAACGAGTATTGGAGAGGACATGGAGAAACCCAAAACCCTCACACACTGCTGGTGGGAATGCAAAATGGTGCAGCCGTTTCAGAAGGCAGTCTGACAGTCCCCCAAACCTTTAAACATTAGAGGTGTTCACTAATAGTTCACTGTATGAACTACACACACACCCCAGAGAATGGAAAGCATATGTTCGCATAAGAATTTGCACAAATATTTACAGCAGCATTTATTCACAATAGCCCAAAAGTGGAAGCAACCCAAATGTCCATCAGCAGAACATGGATTTTAAAACTGTGATATATCCACTCAATGGAATATAATTCAGCCACAAAAAGGAATGAAGTACAGACACATGCTACAATGCGGATGAGCCTCAAAAACATTATGCTAAGTGAAAGAAACCATTCAAAAATGGCTGCTGTATGGCCTTCCGCTTACGTGGAATGTCCAGAGTAGGTTAATTCATAGAGATAGAAAACACCTGAGTGGTCACCAGAGCCTGGAGGGATCTAAGGATAAGGAGTATGGGTATGGGGTTTCTTTTGGGGTGATGAAAATGTTTTTGAATTAAATAGTGGTGATGGTTGCACAATCTTCTGAATATACTAAAACCCACTGAATTATACTTCAAAATGGTGAATTTGATAATATACATATCTTGTATCTCTATTTTTAAAAATGCAGTGGCAAATGCTACCTCAAGAGGACAGTGAGGGTGATTCAGTGGACAATGCTTGCAAATGCCTAGCTCATAGCAAATGCTCAATAAATACCCACAAACCACTGGGGCAGACAAAGGCGTACATTTGCTTATGTCATAGCATGGTTTTGAGGACGATTGGGAAAGACAACGTTACATAAACCCTGGGGTGTGCAAGTTATCTACCAGGGCCCTCCCCATGAGGCCAGCGAGGTCATCCTGGACTGGAGGATCCTTTGGCTTGAGATGTGCCACAGAATTCTTCTGGGACCTGGTGTGTTCACAGTGTGGGAAGCCTCTGTGTGTCCAGTGGCTCCCCCAAATTGGGTAACTTGAGCCCCCTTCCAGAGGCCTGAACATCTATTCAGAGAAATGCAGCAGAGAGATAGGGATAGAAGGAACTCACTTCTGTTCAGGTGTCTCACTCTCTGTGGCAATGGGGCAGAGGGCAGAGGGAATGCATCTACTCTGAGGTGGGATGACCGGGAGATAAGAGCACTGCCCTGCTATCCTCTCTCTTGCTGGCCTAAAACAACCACCCCCCTCATCACCCTCTCTGAGCCCAGGGTCCTCTCTGTGAGATGGTGAGATGATGGGATGGGAAAGATGAACACAGAGGGCCTAGAACCATACAGGTTCTAAACACTGAGATATCACTGTAAATAAAAATAACCATAACCAATAAACAAGGATCACGAAGTCCAATGGAGTCCTGACTTTTCTCATGCTGACAACATACAATGTCTATTTTGAAATATCACATCCTTGCCAAAAATGTTTTGGTGTCCAGGCATGTGCTATATGCCCAGTGGTAATAACCAGACATGTTTCTGGAGTTCTGTGGGCTGAGCCCAGTTCTGAGTACTAGCTACAGGATGGCTCTATGAAGCCTCCCAACCATCCTCACAGAGATCATTGGGTCCACCCTGTATATGGGGAAACTGAGGCCTGAGAGATGAGGTATTTGGCGGAAAGTCACACAGGTGGGAGAGAGCAAAGACAAGTTTGACCCCAAGCAGCTGTCCTAGGGCCACACGATTGGCCAGCATACCATACACACAGTGTCTTGCCCAAAACTGATGCAGCCACATGGCTCAACAAACTTGAAAACAAATGGCTTTCATAGTGGGAAGATGGATATCCACTTGGTCAAGGGCCAGCCAGGGAGACCACCAGGACTGGGTGAGGAGATCAGTATGTCTACAGGTCTGGGGAAAAAACGCCAGTTTAACTGGCAGAAATGCAGGAAAGAGATGCTACAAACTCCACGTGGAAGGAACTGCATGAGGTGATGTGCAAGCAAGCCTGCACAGGTCTGGTTTAAAGAAATGCAGGTGTGGCTGAAAGTCTTAATAGAGAGAGAGGAAAATCAGGAGGGAAGAAGTGGATCTACCCACAAAATGGCTTTACTGCCATTGCAGCCCCTCCAGGGGACTTGTACAATACAGCCCAGTGCCACCCTTTTGTTTAAAACACTCCTCTGGCTTCACGCTGATATTTGGTAAGGCCAAAGTCATTACCACAGCTACCAGATCCTGCCCATCTCCCCAGCCTCACCCATACCTTTCTAGCCCACTGCTTTCTCTGACCTTCCTCAGTCCCTCAGGGGAGCAGAGATCTCACCTCATGACTTTGCATATGCTGTTCCCACTGCCTGAATCTGCTCCTACTGAATGAACTGTCACCCAGACATCAAGGTTCAGTCCAAGCTTCACCTCTTCAAGGAAGCCCTCTCTGAACTTCCTCCACCCCAGGCTGGTCCCTGACCACCTCTCCACAAAATTCCAAGAGGGTATGCGCTGTGGTTGTGGCTCCCCATTGACTCTCCAGAGCACTGCATAGGCCATGTCATATAGTAGGTGCTCAATAAATCCTTAGTGAATGGATGAATGCACAGCTGTACAAATGTGGCCATCTGCAGAAGCCCCAGAAAAGGTCACCTGTGGCTCCCAGGGTACAGGATACAGATGTGCCCCTCCCATATCTAGTGCACCTACAGCCAGGCCTCTGGAAGTGCAGGCCAACCACACTGCTGGGCAGGAAAAGGTTCTCTTGAAGCCTTTCTCATGCCTTCTCTTGGTCATCTTTCCCCAAGGAAATCAGAATTATATCACTCACGATGCACCAAAAGCACGTGATCTTTTTTTAGGAAGCCTGGATTTTAAAGACGCTGACTTTTTTCCTTTATGATATTTTTTTTAAGTGAATTCAAAATATATTTTTTCACCCACTGCAGATTTCAACACTTTCCTGGAAAATGAACTGAAAAAGAAAAAGACAAGGCATTTCTCCTACTTCCTTTAAAGAAATTCACTTCAGAATGAATTCCACATAAACAGTACCTGACAGTCTCATAGAACGGGACCAGTCTTCGCTGGAGGGCACAATCCTACATTTTGCAAAAAGAGACAAGTCACGGTGCCTTTTCAGTTCCTCACTCAACCTATAGTTAAGTAATTCACTGTATGAGTCAGGCACCAGGCTAGGTATGGGGTAGAGATCAGCAAGATTAGGCTTATAGGTAAGTCAATTTGTTGTGGATGTCTTTTTATGTCCAGGTTTTGAAGGGTGAATAAACATACAAGCCAACATCCAACATGAGGAGGGATCTCGAAGACTTATCATTTGTCAGCCTGCTCACTTCTCACCCCAGGTCATAGGAGGGAGTGTCCAACCCTGCCTGGCCCTTCATGGAACCTTGGAATGCAGCACTGACCCAACATACTGAGCAGAACCAATCAGAATCCTTCCCCAAGACTGATGTCAGACTCAGGGGATGGACAAGCCTCCCTTGCATGGCCAGGGGTCTTAGGTGAGATGCCGTTAGTCTGATGCCATGAAAGATCACTTTCCCTACTCTGTGGGGTGGGGTGGGGTAGGGTGGGGTCCCATCAAGTGGGTAAGAACATGGACCGCACAGCCAGGGAGGCCAAGCGACTTCCCTGAGCCCCTGGTCTCAGCCTGAAGCCAAGACCAACCCTTTGGCTAGTTCCAGCTACATGGGACAATGATGTCAGTCTATTTTCTGCTAGTTGAGCTGGTTTCCTGGCACTTGCAGTGGGGAGTCCTTTGTCCTACACCAGTATGAGGTTGGAGGCAGGAGGGGGGGAGGCTATGGAGGAAGTGGGATGGGCTTAGAGCCTTGTCTTGGTGCCAGCTGCTGTGAAAGCTCAGAACCTCTGCTCAACAGAGAAAGCAAATGGAGAAAGATGGGGGATGGGGGGGCCAGTCAGGGTCCCCATGGGACTGTCTATGAAAGTCCTGGTGCCAAGGGGAAGTCCAGGAAAGGGGTGGGACTCACTAGTAGGGATACCTGGAGGAAATGACCTGGGTCAGGTGCTGTGGAAGACCTGCCTTCTTCTTCCTCTTGTTCTTGGGGAGATGCCAAGGAAACTCTGGGTGTTTATCTTTTTTTTTTTTTAATGTTTATTTACTTTCATAGAGAACACAAGCAGGAGAGGGACAGAAAGAAAAGGGGACAGAGGATCTGAAGTGGGCTCCACACTGACAGCAGTGAGCCCAATGTGGGACTCAAACCCACAAAATGCAAGATTATGACCTAAGCCGAAATCAGACACTCAACCAACTAAGACCACCCAGATGCCTCTGGGTGCTTATCTTTATAAAGAAAAAAAAAAACCCACAGATCCTTTAGCTCCAACGGGAGAAAAGCCCATCAAAGCTTGCTTTGTCCAAAGGCCCACTGGTGGACAGTAGGGTGGACACCCATTCAATGGGTGATGGAGCATGGCCATCTGGGGCCAGGATACCTTGTTCACAGAACAGGCACGTAAAGAAGGAAGAGAAGCAGAACAGTATGGCAGTAAACACAAATGTTGGGTATCCTTCCCCAGTCAAGAAGGTAGACCTTAATAGCCAAAAGGTACGAACCCAAATGTCCATTAGCAGATAACAATTTTTTAAAAGTGGTGTGCCCATCCAGTAGAATTTCATTCAATCACAAAAAGGAATGAAGTACTGATACATGCCACCACCTGGATGTACCCCAAAAACATCAAGCTGAGTCAAACAAGCTAGAGGCCAAAAGTCACTTATTACAGAATTCTATGTGATATGTCCAGAATAGGGAAATCCAGAGATAGAATGTAGATTGGTGGCTGCCAGGGGCTGGTAGGAAGAAGAATGAGTGACTATTGATGGGTATGGGTTTCCTTCTATGATGATGAAAATGTTCTAGAGCTATATAGGTGGTAGTTGCACAATACTGTGAATGTGCTAAATGCCACTGAGGTATTCACTTTATTTCTTTATTTTTAATTTTTAATGTTTTAATTATTTCTGAGAGAGAGAGAGACAGCATGAGCAGGGGAGGGTCAGAGAGAGAGGGAGACACAGAATCTGAAACAGGCTCCAGGCTCTGAGCTGGCAGTCGGCACAGAGCCCGACGCAGGGCTCAAACCCACGAACTGTGAGATCATGACCGGAGCCAAAGTCAGACATTAATCAACTGAGACACCCAGGCGCCCCTGAGGTATTCACTTTAAAATGGTCAGTTATGTACTCTGTGACTTTCACCTCAATTAAAAAAATTTTTGTGGGGTGGGGTGCCTGGGAGGCTGTTATTTAACTGTCTGACTCTTGGTTTTGGCTCAGGTCATGATCTCATGGTTCTTGGGATTGGGCCCTGAGTCAGGCTCTGTGCTGACAGTGGGGAGGTTGCTTGGGATTCTCTTTCTCTCCCTCTCTCTGCCCCTCCCCTGTACATGTGCACACTCTCTCGCTCTCTCTCAAAATAAATATACATTAATTTTTTTTAAGGCAGAGATTAAAAGAATGGCAACTCCATGAAAACCAAGGGACTAGAAAGCAGTGAGTCAGCTGCAAGGGGGCAGGAGAAAGTCAGAGGCCTCCCACATCCCCTCCTGTTACTGCCTGGTTAGCACTTGTCTGAGAACTCTAGTTTGATGACTTAGAGAAGGCTCACCTCAACTTAAAAGGCCAGGACATACCAGCTCAGGACAGGGCCTGACAGCTGCCCCAGGGAGAAGCTTCCAGCTTTGGGGAAAAGCAAGTCTAGGGCGAGGCACTGAAGGTCAGGGCAAGCAGAAGAGCCGATGTGGCCAGAAGGTCTTAAAGGCTGACCTCCTGAGCAAGGGTCTACCCAAAGCTGGTGATCAGGGAGGGAGGGGACATACTAAGAATTTGCCAGGGAAAATTTACTTGTGCAGCCAGATGACAGGGAGACCCGTAGGAAGTATGGAGAAGTGGAGGTAAGGACAACTGTGGGCGGAATCAGGGCTCTGGGTACTGGGAAGGGCCAGGCTGTGGAGGACAGTGGAGCCGGGAAGCCAGTGGTGGGGAGGGGGTGTCAATTTCTCTGTGTCGTGACGGAGGGCCCAGATTGAGGGGCATAAAGCCAGGCCAAGCTTGCTTCAAGCTGCAGACAGAAGAGGAGAGACAGAGGAGGAGTGGGCAGAGGTAAGAGGAAGGCAGGGAGGCTGAGGCAGCTGGGGCAGAGGGTGAAGGTAGAGGGGTAGAATTGGGGGGCACCCAGCACAACCCATCAGTCCCCTGATGACTACAGGAAGCTGGGTCTCCTGAGATTAGGGAGAGCCAGAGAGCCTGAAAAGATGTGGGTCCAGGGAAGAAAAGTAGACAGGAGGGCACACATGGACACACATATGAACATGAAAACACAAGATGCAGATGCATACATGGGCACACACAAGACATACAAAAACAGACAAAAGCAGACATATAGAAACCAGTACCGCAAGTGCTCACATGAGCACGTATAGTCACAGATGCACACTCCAGCCACACCAGAATGGGACACGGCAGAAATGGAGCCAGGCACACAGCTGATGTTCATATGTAATTGGATGCACGTATGGCCATAGACAGAGGCACAGGTACACACTGGAATACACTGACATGGACACACGTGTGGACATACATACTTTCTGGCAAAAACAGGCTTATCTGTAGAGATGCACACAGAGGTCTGCATTGACTGCAAGTGCAGTCCTGTACATGCACACCCACGCAGCAGACGCCCATGCAGCACACTCATCCACATGGCGTCATGACCAACCTCCCACGAAAGAAGGTCTAGGCACCCCTGTTTGAGGCACCCTTGGCTCTAGAACCCTGGCACCAGGGCCCGCCTGGGAAAGTGAGACACAAACCACGGCCATTGCCCAACACACCTACTGGGTCCAGCTCAAGGCCAGGGAGGAGGCAGGGCCAGGCCTCTCGTGCTTGCCGACGCACGAACTGGCATCGGTGGCAGACACCAGCCACCGATGACAGCCAGCCGCCGACGTAGACAGCTGGGATTGCAAGGGATCTTGCAAAATCGTCCCCATCCCTCAGGGTTCAGCTAAAGTGTCCCCTTCCCCCAGGGAACCTCCCCAGGCTGTGGACACCATTAACCTTTTTGAATTCTGGTTTTTGCTGTGCCCAGGTCTGTGACCTTGGGCAAGTCACCCCACCTCTCTGCTTTGTTTCCCCGTGTGTAAAGCAGGGGTTAATGAGAATGTGTGTTGAATACATGAGCACGTACATCCCTTCCCACCTCTTGCACAGATAGGGAAAGCAGCTTCCTGGTACTCACGGCCAGCTGGCTGTAGACGGGGCTGCCCTCCTGTCTCCTGCTTGGTTCCTTCCCACCAGGCGGGATCTTGGGGCCAGGTGGAACATCGAGAGGGTGTGGGTTTATTCTCCCTTCTACATGGGACCAAGAAGCCAGCTTTGGAGCAACTTAGCAACAAGCACAGGACCATACAGCCCTGCCTGGCAGGGGTGGGGATGAGGACTTTAAACCCTGAATTTCTGTTCAAATAACTTCAAAGAGTACTTATGAGATCATTTCCTCTGCATGGGCATGCAAAGTCAGAAAGTGTGGAAATGAACCACTGACTCTCCCTACCTGAGATTTCCTCACCTCCCGTCCTCACCCACCCAAGAGCCCCCCACCCAGGTTCACATCCTACCAGGTGATGCCAGACACTGGGCTGGCAGTCAGAGGGCTAAGAGCACCTTCCTACTCACAAGGGGACTGTGGGCAGGGCTTTCCCCAGACACGGGCTACCATCTTTATGAGGATGAGCACTCAGGCTCCACAGTCTGGGCCTTGACCCTTGAACTCAGGAATGGCTGTGCTGATGTGGACAGGTGGATTAGGGCTCCCAGGGTAGGAAAAACAAGGTCATGGACTGTGTGCCAGTAAGCACTCTCCAACCTCAGTTCTGAATGACCCAAGCTGAGTTCAAGTGCAGGCCTGGGTTGACCATATTGGCTTCCTTTGTTCAAGAATTCTATAGGGAATAAAAAAAAATTTTTAATATTTTAAAAAAGGGGCACCTGGGTGGCTCAGTCAGTTAAGCATCCAACTTCAGCTCAGGTCATGATCTCATGGTTCGTGGGTTCGAGCCCCGCATCGGGCTCTGTGCTAACAGCTAGCTCAAAGCTAGAGCCTGTCTTCGATTCTGTGTCTCCCTCTCTCTCTGACCCTCTCCTGCTCACGCTGTCTCTATCTCTCTCTCAAAAATAAATAAATAAACATTAAAAAAAAAAAACATTAAAAATTAAAAAAAAAAAAAATTCTACAGGGGCCTGGGTGGGACAAAGAGGTGATTCTGTGAGCCCCCACCTCAGGTCAGGACAGCTTAAGGCCTGTCTTTCTGATGTTACTCAAAGCATCAACTACGTGTGAGTTCCAGGGTCATGTCCCCCTCTCAGCTGAGTGTGCCCCAGTCACCTCCCAAGCCCTGTGCCCTGACCCCATGAGTCCTGGTCTCCCTGGCAATCCCAGAGCAGATCTCCCCTATTTGTAACCTGCTGAAGGCCAAGCTGACTCTGAGCCCCAAGGACTCTAATGCCCTGGGAGCTAAGACCCCTTCACATAGACTCACACACATGTGGCAAAGAGACACATGTGAGCTCTAGGCTTGGATCCAAGTCAGACTAGCCCACTAGGGCATGCAGGTGGCCGCCCCTACCTGTGGGCAGCGCACCAAGAACTAACCAATGCCAGGTTAGGACCTAGTCTGAGGAACTGGGCAAAGCCTGATGTACCTGGAAAGCCGGGATGACAGAAACACCCAAATCAGGCCGTGACTCACAGTGACTCATAAGCAGACAGATGGACAGAGTCCCTGGAGCTGAACATGGGGCACAGCAGCTCACTGCCTGCAGGTCAGTAGCCCTAAGGATTCTGGTTCTAAGCTCCCCGTGAGCCCAGGATATCCCTTGATCCAGGGCCCAGGATGGGCCCTCCAGAGAGAAGAGAACACTCCTCCTTTCCCCCCCAAGTCAAACTACAAAGCAAAGCTCCCTTTCCAGGGTCAAGAAGTATAGGGTTCCTGAAGGAGCTGCCTCCTAGATCTTGATACACATGAGGAAACAGGCTGAGGGGAAGGAGATGGTCTAGGGTTCCCGACCGCTCACTCACCAGGCTGGGCTGTGCTGTCTGCTCCTGTGATCTGCAACCCCTGGGTCCCAGGGGCAGGGCAGGCACGCAGCCAGAGGCCTGGCCCCTGTTCTGGCTTTTCTAGGGAGCCACTGCAACCTCTGAATACGCCGAAGTCACACCCTTCTTCCTTTCCTGAGTGCGGGCGGGTCTGGGCTGAGAGTACTTGATAACCTCCCTGGCACATCGGTAGGGCCCCATCTGGCCACAGTGGAATCCCAGTCTCAAGAAGCAGGGAGGCAGCCCCTCAGTGACAGGAAACCCGGGCCCACATGTGCTGAGTCTCTGGCCTAGGAAAACAGCCTTTGAAGGCACAGTGGGTTCTAGGTGGCCTCCAGGCCCCAGTTCTGTCCTTCTGGCCAAGGGAAGCCTAGTGCGTAGACTCCTGGTCCCCACTCGGGCTGGCCCCCTCCTACCACTATTCTAGGAGAGCCCTGGTGGCAAGAACTAACTGATCTTTTGGCCAACAGGGACACCTGTGTGGGACCTCCAGGACTCAGGCATGGCCCAAAAGCAAGCAAGCAGGAGTCTGGAAGAAAGGTGCTTTTGGGCCCACCTTGAGGTGGCAGAGAAGGCTGGGGGACCTCCAGGTGGAATGGTCTGAGAATCTCTAACCACGTTCAGAACCTTCTGAACTATTTGCAGAAACAGCAAGAAAGGAAGAAAGAGGCTGGGCTTCAGAGGCAGGTAGCCCTGGATAGGAATCAGGTGACCTTGGCTAAGTCCCATCACCTCTCAAAGCTTCAGTTCTTCCTGAGGTGAGAACTGAGTCAGGTGAGCCCAGCCAGAGCCAGCTATATAGGGACAGACCAGGACTTCAGGCAGAGGGACTGGGAGAAGCAGCAGAGTAGCCATGGCTGAGCTCAGACAACCCCCATGGACCACAGCCCAACCCTTTAAAACTATAAGCCTTTTATTAATAAGTCAATAAAAAAGGGAGAAAGATGTAAAAATACTTTTCTTGGAGGCCCTGGGAGGGGCAGGCACTGTCAGAATTCACCTGGCCAGGGAAGGCAACCCAGCCAGAAGCAGAATGGAGACTAGGCCCTGCCTCAGCTGGCTCAGGGCACTGAGAAGAGGGATGTCTTGGGCCTCAGGCAGGGAATGTGCAAACACTGAGACCAAGCAGGGAGTGATGGGGTGAGGGCTTCCTGGAGGAAGCCCAGAGCACCGTGTTCCCCTGGGTGGGCAGACACACATGTCCACGTGAGAGCTGGTGCCTGCACGCAGCTTACATACAGAGAGCAGAAGGAGGGGTCCCCTGGCAGGAATGGGGGTGGGAAGGGCTCATCTCAGAGCTTGAGGAAATAGCTTAGAGAAATCTCTGGAAGGCTGGGGTAAAGGGACAGCATGGAGGCCTCAGGATCCCTGGCCATCCTGCCGTCGCTGGAGGACTTCAATGGCGCTGCCGATGCCGTCCTCGGGCACCTGTGGGCAGGTGAACGGAGGGAGGGGTCAGGGCCACACTGACTTCCTTACCCAGATGGATTGCATCCTGTACCTTCCCCACCCTCCTGGGCCTCAGTGTCCTTCCAAGAGCCCAACCCATGGTGCTTACCAGGGCATGGTCAAAGTTGAAGGTGCTGATGTAGTAGGCAGAGATGTCAGCTGCAGCCAGGGGGCCTGCGATCTGGGCCACGATTCCACATTCATCTGAGAATTATGGAGGCATGGGGAGTCCATGTGGATCATCCTTGTCACCACCCCCCAAGATTCCCCCATGTCCCCAACCCACAAGGAGCAGCCCTCACCGAAGCCCAGGGGCTGTCCACCGATGCGCACCATCCTCCACAGCTCCCCCGAGGAGCTGGTCAGCAAGAGGTCACTGGGGAACCTGGAGAGGCAGGTGGGCAGTTGGCAGGGCACCCACCTGTCTCCTCCCTGCCCCAGTGTGAGCCCCTGGGAGCAGGTTGACCTGGTGACCTCAGGGTCTGACGCTCCACCTCCTCCCTCCCTAGGGCTGACTTAGGATCTGTGGTCCACTATGGGTCAGGAGTCACATACTTTTTCTGCGTCTCAGCATCCATGACGATGGAGATGTAGCCCTCGATGAGGGAGAAGGCAAAGAATGTAATAGAGCTGGGTCCAGGACCACCAGAGTCTGCCTCCTTGGGGGCACTGGGAAGGGACAGAAGGCTCAAGCGCTCTTCAGGGAACCCAGCCCACTGCATCTCCTCCTATCTCTGGGCCACTTTCCTCTTCTGTCCAAGGGCCCTGATCTCCTGATGGTGTCAGGTGTGGGTGGGGGAGGACGATAAATCTCGCCTGTTCCAAATACACTGGACCCCAACCGCGGGGTTGGCAGAGGACCAGACCAAGGAATGGCTCGGAGTTGTCTCTGTTCACAATACAGGAAAGGGCTGCAACTATGGCATCAAGATCTTCCCTGAACATCAATAAGGGGCGCATGGGTATCACAGGCTGCCAGGAACCCAAAACATAGAACAGGGCACAGAGTTGCAGAATTGAGGGACAAAGGATAGGAAATAATGGTGTAAAGATAGAGACAAAGTGCAAACAGTGCAAACAAGGCCCACCTGTATGAGTAGAAGAGAACATCGATGAGGATGGTAGCAATGGCTGGCAGTGTCTCAGGGTCCAGTGTAAGGACACAGAAGCGGTTCTGTGGGCTCTGGATGGGATGCACAGTGGGGCTGGGCCCTGCTAGGGGGGACCAAGCAGCAGCAGGTGTTAAGGGACTGTGGGCTGGGGTGCCCCCTGGTGGCCAGATAGGGAGGGGCCTGGGTGGGGTTAGGGTCATGCTCTATAGGAACACACCTCTTTTCTCCACATCTCCCTGTCTCCTGAGGCAGTCAGTATCAGCTGGTATCCCCATGCCCACAGACCAGTCCTCACAAGGGAAGGGCCCCAGTGGGAAGAGGAGGCCCTGTGTAGGTCTGGGTATCAGAGGGTAGCCTCACCATGCTGAGAACGGGGAAAGCCATTGCTGGAATCATCCCTGGCAACAGGCACAGGCTCCCCACCCACTTCTCGGTAAATGTCGAACTCCTGGGATAGCGTGTGTATCACCACAGACAGGTCCTGTTCCCGCACCTGGACCACAGGGAGATGACATATCACATGAGCCCCCAGGCACCAATACCCACCCTGTCCTGCACTGGAGCCTGCAGAAAACTCACCAGGATGAAGTCCGTCTGGTAAGTGGACAGCATCAGCACAGACACGTGGTGCTCGGCCAGTGGTGCAATGACTGAGCGAGCGATTTTGGTGACCCCAGCAGCCTGCACTGCTGCACCACTGTGGGATGAAACGTTCAGCACCAGCCATGTGGCCTCAGCCACTTGAAGGAACTCAGATGGGGGTAGTTCTGTGAGCAGGAAGTATACACCATGTCAGAACCCACTGGACTGTCCCCTGCCCCTCAGTTTCCCTGTCTACGGTTTGGCAGAGGCAGGGAGGGGAGGGGTGGCAAGCGCTCTACCAAGGTAAAAGCAGGTCTGGAGACTAGGGCTGTCTCTCTCTCCCAAGTTCTGCTCCTGAGAATTGCAGGTTTGTAAGGACTAAGAAGTGCTTCAGGTGCTGGCCTGCCAGGGATCGAAACTTCCCAGTGAAGACTGGAGCTCCAACTTTAGACAGACCTGGGTTCAAATCCCAACTTCACTATTTACTTGCTGTTGACCTGGGGCAAATGATTTAACTTCTCTGAACCTCAGTTTCATCTGTAAAATGGGATAACAGCATTATACCTCATGATAGCTTCTTTGGGTTAGCAGAGGTTTTATACCACATGGCACCACCAGAGGGCACCAGCAGATCAGGTTGGCAGGGGGAGGCCCTTCTCCCTTAGCCCACCCAGACTTTCCCACAGTACAAACGGTAAACTAAGGCCTGGAGGGGCCCAGCAGATGGGCCAAGCCTCAGTTTCATGGCCTGAGACTCCAGGCTTGTGAGGAAGGGTCAGGCTGGAAGGAGTAGGAGCCAGATGTCAGCTCCAGAGACCAGGGAGGGAGGAACCAGGCTGGTGTCCAGTCTGGAGCAGGAGCTGGGGCAGGGTGTCTACTAATCTCCCAGGCGCAGCCAGGAGGTCCCCCAGGACCCTGCTCTGGACTGGCTGCCTGATCCTGCATTCCTTTCCCAGCCCTCAGACTCCTGGAGTACCCAGACCAGTCAGGGAAGCGGTGATCCCTAACCATCAGGGAGATTAAGTCTAGCAAGGAAATAATGGCCAGGGGAATCTAAAGGCCTTAGGAACCCCCAATTCTTACCCTGAACTGTAACTGAGACCCTGCTACTGCCCTGAGAACGCCAAGTACCCTTCGAAGCCCCGTCTATAAAGTTTTCATGGAACCTTATTAGGCCAGAACCATAACTATACCCATTTTACATAAGAGGAAACAAACAGCTCAGAGAGAGGAAGTGACTTGCTCAAGGGCACACAGCCAGTAAGTGGCGGGAGTTGAATTCGCACCCAGATCTTGGGACTCTGGATTCCAGCATCTAGTGAGAATCCCACAAAGAGGAGAGCACAACAGCCTTCCCCAGCCCAGCCCCCAACCTTTGAAGCCCTCCTCGTCCACCATGAGCGTGTAATCCTCGGGGGTCTCCGTCAGGCTGAAGAACTTGCACCTGGATGGGGGGGGAGGGGGTGGCATCTTCAGCCTGGGTTGGGCGGAGGGGACGAGCAGACTCACTTCAAGCTCCCGGAAAGACCCCTGCTGGGCGCCTCCCGCCCCCCCCCTCAAGCCTCAATTTTTTCCCCCCGCCAATGGGGTGTGTGCCTTATCATTGGAATCACAAACTGTTTTTCGCCTCCCGACCTCCGCAGGAGCTCCGGACGCTCCGTTCGGGAAGGGGAGGCTCACCCGCGGCGACAGCCCAGGAGCGTCGGACTTTGGGCCCCCTAGACTGGTCCCTCTGACCCGACAGAGGCATCTGGAAGAATCTCCGGGTAGTCCCCAGGAAGGAACTGCCTCCATATGACACCACTCGGGAGTTAAGTATTGCCCATCCCCGGCTGTTTGCGCCTTAACTGGCCCTGGGAGGGAGCCTCTTGGGGCCGGATAGGCGGCGGTCCCAGCGAGGTAGGCCCAAGCCGGATGGCGGCCGGGATTGGGGGGGTAGGTAGGGAAGAAAAGGGCCCTCCCCGCCCTCTCCCGCTGGCCCCACAGCGATGTTAATTTCCCAACCGCGTCCCGGAGCAACAGCGGAGCCCACCCCCATCTGTGCCCCCGAACCCGGGCGCGCACCGGCTGCGGCGGGGTAGGAAGAGTAGCTTGATCAGCGGGTGGGTGTAGAGCCGGAGACCTGGGCGGGCGAGGCTCAGCACCCGCACCCGGTGCTCTAGGATGTGCAGCTCCATCACTGTCCGCGCAGACCCGACCCCGTCGCCAACCAGACCCTGATCGCCGCGGGGGGCGGGGCGGGGCGGTGGGGGCGGGGCCGGGGGCTTAAAGGAGCCGCTCTGAAGCCGCGTCCCTGCCGCGGGCTACGCCGCGGATCTTCCTAGCCCCATGCCTAGTCCAGCTCCCTGAAGACCACGCCCTGAGGAATGAGCGGCCTATCTGAAGTGGCCTCGCCTCCTTTTTGAGGCCAGAGCCTCATCCCTCGTGTTCCAGCCCGCCGAGCCCCGCCCCTAATGACTCCGCCCCTTTAGTTTTGGCTAGAGATTTTAGGCTGATCCCACCCCATTGAGTCCTCCAGGCCCCGCCCATGCCGCCCCCCCTCAGCTGGCTTTTCCGCCGGCAGCTTGCCTTGCTGGGTCGAGATCATGGGGAGATGTGGAACGGTTTTTGTTGTTCGGGTCCCCATAAGGGTCTTATGATTGATATCTTTGAGGCTCCAAAGAGCCGCGAAGCGAACCAGGGCTCAGCTGGGACCAGAATATCGCCTCCAAACCTCTGGAGCACGGAATGGTAGGGGTATGCAGTAAAGCCCTGGTGACCCTGTGATTCTCTCCGACCAGGGTCCTACTGCCTTTCTCTCTCTTCCTTACTGTGAAAGAAGGCACTTACTCAGGGAGGTCACAGAGATAGGGAGGGCCCCAGCCACTTATGTCTGAGCAACATACTGTGGGGTAGGGTAATGAAGGTGGCCAGACTTATTTACGGCTTAAGACCCTTCAAGACTAAGTGCTTGGGCCAGGGATGCCTTAGGCTCAGACTTCAAGAGACATGCCCATGCATCTGAGACTCATGGGTACTCAGATCTCAGACTTGAAACTTGATCCCTGTTGAGGCCTCCCAAAGCCTCAGCCAATAGCAGGACCCAGTTGGTGTAAGCACATGTGAACTTGCTTTACGCCCACAGAGGCCCTCAGCACTGGCAGATGCCCCAGATCTGAGGCCTGTTAGGACCAACTTGGGCTCGTTTCAACATTAGAATGGGTTCTGCTCAGGCCGCCTCAGGTCTAAGTCTTAAAGGTTAAGCAGGCACCAGCATACCTAGGCTGGCCCTGTAGCAAGACAGAAAGAGCATGTTCTGGGGGACTCTTGTCTGGCCCAAGCATCCTCACGCCTCAGATCTGAGGCTTTGAACCAAACAGGTTAAAGCAGGCCTCAGGCCTGACTGACACCCAGCAGGTCTACACAAGCCTCCTGCCTGCTCAGGAGCCTCTACTGTATGTGGGATGGAACCTGGGCAGCAACCTCCCTCTCTGGGCTCTCTGGCTCAGGGGGTTCCTGTGGATCACCGCAGCTGCCACATCCTGGCCTGTTCCCTGGAGAGACATGGGGAGAGGAGTCCTCAAAACCCCTCATGGCAGGTACAGATGGGGTGGGAAGCCACAGGGTGAGGGGTGGGAGGCAGGAAGTGGGTAGCCTGCCCTGAGAGACGCAGAGGACACTTGACCTCCCTAGGCCTCAGTATCCCCAGCTGCACCAGGACAAGATGTTCCAGGCCCAGGCCCTGTGATGCCTGAAAGCTCCTAGGAAGGCCCTACTCCTCCCTCTCCCACCCCCTCCCACAATGGCCCAGCCCAGCCCAGCTTGGTAGCCTGCCAGGAACAGCCGCTATTGTTTGACTGGAAAAGCTGCTTCCTCAGCAGAAGGGGGGCCCTTTCCCAGGGACACCCTGTCCTTACCCTTACCAGTCATCGGGTTGTGACCGTAGCGCCTGCCTTGGCCCTCAATGGCATTACCAGGTCACCAGGAACCCTGCTCAGGAGAGGTAGCTGAGGGACTCTAGGTGCAAATCAACCAGCTTCATCTTTCCCACTCAGCTCCTCTGTTTGCTCATCTGTAAAATGGGGATAATAATAGAGCCTACCTGATCAGCAGGTGATATAACCAGCCCAGCCTGGCAAATGCTAAGTGCTCAGGAAACAGGCAACCTTTTATCAAATACCCAAACTTCTCCCCTCACCCCTCTACCTCCAATGGAGGCCTGGACTTAGCATGTAAGGGCATTCATGGTCCCCCACCGCTGGCACCAGCACTCAACCCAAAATGAACACTCAGACCCTTACTGGGGTCTGAAGTGGTATCCAGGTCAGGCTTTGGTGGAGGAAGGTCCTGAAAAGACCTTCTTAAGGAGTCCCTCTCCCTCAGAGGTGGGTAGGCATCAAGGCCTGGGAAGCAGGCCATGCTCTGCTCCAGCACTGGGCTCTAGCTCAGCTGACCCTCATCCATGGCAACTGGTGGACATGGAGCAGAGGGGATGGGGTGAGATAAAGTGGGAGCCAGGAACAGGACTGGCCCTGGACTTGGCAACCCCAATGGCCAAAGCATTTCTAGAAAGGCCCTCATGCTGGGCTGGGGCAAGGATGGAGGGCTCTATAGGGCACAGGGGAGATGCTGAGCACCAAAGGTGGCTCTCCTTCCCAGTCCCTAGCTGCACAGCAACTCTCTACACAAGACTGTTTATTTCTGTACAAAACCATTTTTCTATTATACACAAAAAGCACCCCACCCTTTACCCCACCCTCTCTCCTCACATCAGCACCCTACCTCTGCGGAGCATCCCCCCAGGGGGAGGGTGCTGAGTGAGGCCCCACCCATGGGCCCTCATTTCTGCCTGTCCCAGCTGGGCTGGCCCAAGCTCCACTCTGGAGAAAATAAATAAGGAGGCTCAGGCAGAATCTGTGCTGGGCCAGCCAGACTCTCTGCCACCCAGTGGCCAGGCAGCTGGGTCCTCAGTGCGTGGGCAGGCCCTCGAATGTCAGTTCATGAACCGTGTAGGTATGTGAAGACCCCACACCACAGGCCTGAGATGCCAGGGTTACAAGTAGGTGTCCTCACTCTCCTGGGACGTCAGGCTCTCCTGGGAATGGTGGTGGGCTGAATCCTGGGGAGCTGAGTCCTGCAGAGCTGGGTCCTGGTGGGCTGGATCCTTTGGGGGCACATCCTGTGGGGGACATGCATCTCCTGCAGCGGCTGCCACCTTGGCTTGACTTGGGGTTGGGGGCTTGTCCAGGTGCCCACTTGCCTTTGCCTGCTTCCACTGCTCCTTCTCCTTCTGGCTCTGTTTGGATGGCTTGGGCTTGCCTTTGGAGCCAGGGAGGGGGGCATTTGGGGGCAGGCGGATGGATGGTGAGGGTTGCAGTGTGGGCCGGGGGCCTGGCTCCGCCTCCAGGATGGCCTTGGCACCATGCAGCCTGGGTGGGGAGCAGCACTGCAGCTCACCCCGGGTCTCTTGCCAGCGCCGCAGCTGAATGAGGTGCTCACGTTCAATCTGGCGCTCAGTCACTGGCAACTCAACCACCTGTGTGAGTGGTGATGGGCAGATGAGAACAAGAAGAAACTTCCCCTCTGCCTCCCAGACTGGTGTCTGCTCTCTCTCAGTGTCCCCTAGCCCTGGTCACTAATGGTTGACCCTACTAATGATCGGGTTCTGGTCCCTGTGCTGATCACAAGTCTCAGAGCTGAGTGGCAGGTGAGTCAGGCACTTGAGACCCATTGCCTGAAAGGAAAAAGCTGCCCACAACTCATGAGTCCACTTGCCCAACAATGTGCCACCCTGAGAGACAAAATTCCACAAAAGAAAGAAAAAAGGGAAAATAAAGCCAAGGACATGAATGTGGTACCATGGAAGAAGAGAAGTGGTGAGTTGTGGCTTCTCTCATTCGTAAGTGGTTCAGAACTTGGAAGGCCCTGTAAACCTAGGCTTCTCTGTGCCCCTATCTTCTCATTGAGACAGAAGGATAAGGTCTACACATACCATCCTAAGCTGCTGAGCACCAGGCCTGACACCAGTGACCTACCTTAAGAGGCAGAGCTACCAGACCCCTTCCAAAGGACCCCCACATTTCCCACTCCCACCCAAGGGTGAAGGGAGAGTGTGGGCCATACCTCCTGGACCAGGAAGGCCTCCTGCATGATCTTGGGGCTAAGGCTCCGCAGCTGCTCAATAGTTTCGTACTGGCCCTGGCAGGCTTTCAGCTTTTCAGGAGAGCCCAACGCATGTTTCAGCAGCACCAGCCCCACCCGGAAGATGATCTTGACTCCTGCATGAGGGGGTCATAAGAGGGCCTGTAAGGAATTTCTCTGGAAAAAGAGGCCCCCTTGGGCTGGGTTAGAAACAAGAGTGCTCCCCTGAACCTGACCCAGTACCTTCGCAAAAGAACATATCCCAGACGCGCAACACAGAGCTCCAGGGCAGGGTGCGGGCAAAGGCACACATGAACCACTCTGTCATATAAAGCAGCGGGTCGATCTTCTGCCTGCTAAGGTGCTTGTGGGCCACGGGTGACACCTTCTGCAGCAGTGAGAAGAGGATCTCCCCATCCAGTTGGATCGCCTCCTGGGGATGCAGCAAGGTCACAGGACCAGGAATGTAGGCTCGCAGCAGGCAGGACAGAGACTATGTCCTGGCTCCCAGTACCAGGCAGGCATTAATTTATCTTTCAGGCAGCTACTGCCTGTAGGGAGCCGACCTTGTATTGGGTGCTGGGATACAATGAAGAGCAAACCAGACATAGTTGGTCCCCCTCATGGAGCATGTAGTAAAAAGAGGAAGACAGATGAATTACAGGAGCAAAGAGACTGGGAGCAGGGCAGAGAGGGTGGCTAAGTGTCCAGAATATGGCAGGACCAGGAATGCTAGATTAGCATGTGCCAGAGATCCCACCTGTCAGGGTCACAGAAAGCTCCCTGAGGGCTGAATACTGAAGGAAAACAGGGGTTATTAAGGGAAGGAAGGGGGTAGAGGCTTTTAAGCCTATGCAAAGGCTGAGGCAGGGAAGAACTTGGTGCACTGGCAGAACTGAGATCCTGCTGAGCAGCCAGACGGTTAGAAGCAGAGATGGACGGCAGGGTGGAACCAATGAGTTGGATCCTAGAAGACGTGACCAGACCAGAAGTCTGGGAAGTTTTAAGCTAGGGCAAGAGTGGCTGTGGTGAGAAAGGCCTGGAGAGGCCACAAAGGGCAGGTCCCAGGCCAGGTCTCCATTCACCACGCACTCACCAGTTTCTCACTGTAGTAGCCAGGCAGGTACTTCTCACAGATCTGCACCAGGCACCAGAAGGCTTGCTGTGGGCAAGAGAGATAGGATGTCTTGCTGCTGGGTATTCCCTGCCCACCCCCTGACCCACCCAGGGCCTGGTGGTACCTCAGCAGGCATGTGCATGAGCAGAACAGCAGCAATGGGTGCCTGGGCCTGGCAGTATCCCTCCTCAGGTCGGTATAGGGTGTAGGCCTTCAGCACACGGAATAGGTCCTGCTGGCTGTGGAAGGACCAAGTGGGGCAGGAAAGATAGGTGTGACTGTGCCATTTACTATCCTCACCTGTGCTGTACCAGACCAGACCTGTCTCAGAATTTTCTCTACTCTGGTGACCTGACTGGTCAGCAAAGGGTCAGTCTCCTGCTGTAGCACACAGACTCTAACAAGACCAGGGGAGGGAGGCAGAGAGGACACCTCCCCGCCCAAATTTGAAACGTGAGGACAGAGGCTCAAAGAGAAAGCAGAGGCAGAGCTTGGGATACCAAATACCAAGTAATGGTGTGTGTCAGGGCTGAAAGTGTGGGGCTCTCACTCAGCAGCTGTGTCCCCCTGGCCAGGTCAGCTTTGTCCGAGGTGTCTGTCTTGGCCCTTTGGCCTGGCCTGCCTATCTTTCCCTTCCTACATACCCTCTGAACACCCATTTATCTCCAACACTCTTTCTTACCACTAAAACCTATTTCTAGAAGAGGACCAGACAAGCTCTAGCACTCTGGAGAGTAAATGAAAGTTGACCCAGAAGACCCATCAGATTCAAGCCAAAGGGAAACTTTAATAGTGGAGTTTGGGGCTGCCAGCTTCTGGGCCCCTGAGATACACTCAAACTCATTTTACCTCTTCTGTGCCCTGAGGAACAGGGCCCAGAGCCACCTCCAGTGTACAAGACCCAGCCTACTCACCCATGGCCTCCCCGGGACACAAACATCTCATGGAAAGGGAATTGCCGGTGCAGGTCACGCTCAATCACATCTAGCCACTTGGGGTCCCCAGGAGACATGTCCAGCTCCTAGAAACAAGGTCAAGAGCATGCATTAGGAGTTAGGAATGGCTACTGGGAAGATACACCTGTCATGGGTACTGGAAGAGCCCCCTGCCAGGAGTAATGTCCACTCAATCCTATCATAAACTGGGCCTTCCTGAGGGCAAGTCAGGAAGCTCAGGTAAGGAAACCTGGGCAGAGGCAAAGAGGCAAGGAGGGAGGGCCCTAGAAACTCTGACGGGTGATCCAGGAAGACCCATGTGGTCAAAGTGTCTGTCATAGCTGTGGCTAGAAATAACCCCTAGACACTTTATTCAGGACTCACTCAAATACCTTATGTCACATCCTTAAGACGGAAGGCTACTATCAATGCAATAGCTACCACCTGTTAGCACTGCTCTGAGCCACCCATGGGCCTCACTGACTCTCTTCCTCAACACCAAAAGAGAAGTCAGACTATTATACTGTTTACAGATGAGGAAATGGAAGGTCAAAGAAAAGTCACTTGTCCAAGTCCTCATGGTTAGAAAAATGGTGGAGCTGGGCCTGGAAGCCAGGTTGACTCAGAGCCATTGATCCCAACTCCTCTGCTATCTGTCTCCCTGTGCAAGTGACATCACCTATTCAGGAAAAGGTGTTTATGTGAGAGAGAGTGAGTGAGAGAGGGAAAGAGAGGGAAAGATCTGCACAGAGTGTTATGTGGAAGGCTATGACATTTGTCAAACCATTCAACTCAAAACCATCTCTGGGCACTGGGGTTTCAATAACAGTTTTACTGTTTTATTTGAACTTCTGTGAACATTTTGTCATGAGTATCGTTTTAAAAAACAAAGTATTACACAAAGAAAAATCATTTCCTCATCATCTGAAATGTCCTATATTGTGATTTGCTTGTTAGTTACATGGATAAGTATTATTTGTCAAAACTCACTGAACTGCACACTTAAGATCTGTGCATTTTACCCTCTGTAAATTCATACCCTAACATGAAAAACATCAATAAAAAGAAAACCTGGAGGGCTGAGCAGGGAAGCAGATTAAGTACAAGTTGCCTGTGGGGCTGGGGCAGAATTATGGAAGGTCCCTGGGATGAGGGCCAGGTTCTCAGCAAACATACCAGTGGGCATAGACCCAGGCCTTGGCCTTGACTGGCAGGTGTCTTCATACAAGGTCCTTTCTCTCCTGTGCCCCCTTAGTGGGGGTGTCCCAATATTAAGCTAAAAACCCTAGGGTGCCACGTAACTTGACATGAGAGGGTATTGAGAGAAAAAAACTGATGGAGTGTCAAGGCTGGAGGGTGGAGGGAAGGGCCAGGTGCCTCCACAGAGTGCCCTTGAGTAGGCACATGGTGAAGAAGTGAGTATGCAACCTCTAGAGTCCCACATATTCTCAAGATGGGGGTCTGTGCATGTGCTATGAACTTCTCAAGTCAAGCCCAGGGCTGGATACTGTCTGAGCACAATGCAGGATTGCTTTTGTTAGAAAGGGGAAGAGGATCCCACAAATTCTCCTGAGGGCTCTGGTAAGGTAGGGACCCAAGACTCCAAGAAGTCAGTTCCCAGGATGTACTTGCCTGGCACTTGACCACACAGGGGTGGGTGAGAAAGAAAAAGGTGTAGCTGAAGGGCCTATGGGGAGAAAGGGCTCTGGGAATCAAAGGCAGGTGTGAGCTGCTGGCAGCTGAAGGTTGTGCCTGGAGCCTGGAGGTGCTGGCACCATCATGAGGTGAAGCCAGAGAAGAAAACCAGGTAAAGAAAGGAGAGAAGGTCTTGCCCTGCTCAATGAAGGAACAAGAAGTGTGGGAGAAGACAGAACCATGAGAGACTGCAGAACCTGCTCTGACAGCTGAAGTTGGGGTCAACCACCTGGGTCTTCAGGGGAGCACAGGAATAGGTGCTGTTATGTGCTGCCACCAATAGCCTGTCACTGTACCCTTGCCTCCGGCTGTCTTGTCCACAGCAGCCAGAGGGAGCTTCTCATCCTTGCTCACTTCCTCCACGTTATCCATAGGCAAAGTCCTTCTAGATGTGCTCGAAAACTACTGTTCCAGCCCCTAGGACTGCCTTGGGGACCGACCACTCAGCTTCAAAGTATCTAGAAGGCCTTTCTTGGAATTTCCCACAAGCAACCCTCAAGACTCCATAGAAGTGGCTGATTCTTCTCTGGACACACTACTCCCCACACACAAAATGCCCACACATGCTCCACATTCTGCTGTTCTGTGCTCACATTTGATAACTATGGAACCAAGAGTCTGACCAGGCCCACTAATCTCTTGGCTCCTATGCCTGTGCTCTGGCAGCCAGAGGTAAACTTGGGTGAGGTTCCCACCACTGAGTTTCTCCCTCCATCCAAGATGCAGCCTCCTAAAATGTAAGGATGAGAAGAAGACACCGGGAGGAAGACTCTGGAGTCAAGAGGCTGCTCTAGTAGGAGCTGGTATTGATGCTCGGTGGGACAGTCCAATCACCCTGATTCTGGCCCACAGCCAGACACTCCATCAAATCCCCCAACCCCAGGGCCAAGTACTATTAGCAAAAGGCTCTCACCCTCTTTAGGTCAACAGCAGAAACTCTAGGCTGCTCTGCCCCGCCCACTCTTCTTAGGGAACAGGTTTGGCAAAACAGGAGTGTTTGCTGAACCATGAAGTATGTCAACAAAAAGCTGGTAGCTGGCAGCTCTTTCTCACTGCCTGTCACCAGTCCCAAAAGGTTGGGAGAAACCCTGATGCCTAGGGTCAGGTCTAGGAAATAAGCAGGGGCAACCCCAGGGGAGCCAAGTGCCTCCCACAGGGGAGCATGCTGGAGGAGCTGCCTAGCCCAGGTGGGGTGACTGAAGGGGTGTTCTTACTCTGGCAGCCAGGGGTAGGGAGCAGCAGGTAGGGAGGGGAAGGCATGCCTGCAGAGAACACCCTCTCTGGCCACTGACTAGTTTCTAACCATTAAGGAGACTGGTTTGGCTCTGCCACCCCTAAGGCTGACAGCTCCAGAGGCAGGAGAAAAGGGTTGAGGATGGGAGGCTAAGAGTTACTCAAGGTCCTGTGGCCTTGAAGGCAGGCCCCCAAAGGCCCAGAGCACGGAACCCAAGGCAATCAGGGAAAGTGGTCTGAGTATCCCCTCCTGACAACCAAGAGCTGGGAGGTGGCCTGCTGACCCCAAGAAAGCAAAACTGGGTGGTTGGCAGGAGAAAGAGCTGGAATGGAGGATGGGAAATCTGTCCATCCCACTGAAGTCTGTACAGCTGGAGCTTCAGATGGGCAGAGCCCACAGGAGTCACAGGTTGAATAGGCCTGGCCAGTGGGGCATTTTATGGGCGGTCCTATTAATCAGCTCGTATTGCTGAGGTCCAAGTGAGTACACAGAGAACTTTTGCCATGGGTAGGGCATCAAGAGATGTGGAAGGGTGGGTAGGGTGAAGGAAGGGCCACTCACGTCAAACTTTCCAGGATTCTGCTGTAGCTTCACCTTGCCTCCTGACAAGTACTGCCAAGCACGGCCCCGCAGAGAAGGTGGGATGCCCTTCTGGCACCGCAGACGGATCTGAAAGTTAAAAGGACTGTGCTCATGCATCCACCCAGGCCGTTCCTCCAGAGGCTGTGTGCCAGCCCAGCTCCACTATTGGTGTTTGAAGCGCCTTTAGTTAGCACACTGGGCAAACCGTATAGTGGAAAAAATAGGACTCCCTTCCTGTGGCTACTGTTGCTACAATGCATAGTTTAAGATGCTGGGGGTGGAGAGGAGGGTGACAAGTAATGACTTACTTAGATATGCTGCTACCAGGTGATGGCAGTCTCCATGTCCCCTGGTCCAGTGATAACACAGATATTCCTGAGGTCTACCACATAATTCTGAATCCCCACGACCATATTCTGGATGAAAATGGAACCATTCAAGTTGGAGGAGCCCCACGGGATATCACTAAGGAGGAATCTGCATGGTATGGGGCACAGCTGCAGCTATAGGAAAGGATAGTTTATGAGCTGACCCAGAAGGTGCCCAGAGACATGGCCTGGGCAGGCCCAGGGCAGAGGCAGCTTTCCTGGCTGTGAGTTCTGATTCCAACTCTTGCTACAATGGCATGGGTCTTTCCTACCACTCATAGACTGGGAGAGGTGAGGGAGAAAGTATTTGGGGGTAGCTTATGACCCAGAGCTATGCTCAATTGTCATGCTTGCTGTCTTCATCAGAAAAAGGCTTCCACTATCAAAATCCAGTTTGAAAAATCATGTCTTCTACAAATGGGAAAACTGAAGACACAGTGGCAAAATATTAAGGTCACACCATGAAGAACCCACTACTTCCTATACCACACAGGTTAGAGGAATCCAGCCCCATGCACTTTCCACTTCACTGGCTTCTCAGAGCTAGATGGGAGGTGAGCTCCACCTGGACTTTTGGACAGAATGAGACTGAGGGAAGCTGCCCTAATCATCCTCTTTGACCTCAAGGCCAATGGTCAAGGATGATGAAACCAAAAGCAGAGACACCATTCCTATAAAATGGAGGTGTGGGGTACTGACCAGTGACACTCCCCTCAGCCCCTGCGCTAAGCAGCCTGGCCTGGGATGGTGACACAAGCTCAAGGCAGTGGGAAAAGCAACTGGATGTGAGTTTGAATCCAGCACCGGATTCTCATTCAATTCTCATCAATAGTAAAAACAGGATGGTAATACCTAGGATTCTATTAGAAGGGTGGGAAAATGCCAAGCATGGAGCTTGACACACAGTCTCTGTTCAATAAATACCTTCTTCTCTACCCCTCCAGCCCAAGAAGATGCCTGACATAGAAACCCCAGGGGCTCCTGCTCACACCTAACTTTCTCTCACCTGGAAACCCCCTCAAATAGTCCCATTGGAATCTCTCAGAGGAGCACAGAAGGCCTAGCCTTCCTGATGACAAGCACAAACAAGAAAAAACTTTCCAAAGGTCAGAGAGTGTCAAGAACCAGGAAGGAGACAGGCAGACAGGCAGGAGGCAGTGGGGGAAGAGCGAAACAGCTGGTCATGGGAGCTAAGCTGGAGCTCTGGGACTGCCTGCAAAGGCGGGTAAGGAAGGGAGCAGAAGGGAACTGCCCCAGACTCTGGGAATAATGACTTCCTGCTGCTGTGGGATGAGGGTCTCCTTAAGGAGGCCACTTGGTCTGAAAAGGCTTTGGCAAAGGGATATAGTATGGCCTAGAGCCACAGGCCCTTTGGGCTCTCCCCAAGGCCAAGCTTAGCCTGACTGAGGCAGCCTCCACATCATCACAGCCCCCATAGTTGGCCTGCCACAGGGGAGCCCAGGAATACCTTCAGTCCTTTAAGGTTCTCAAAAAGGCCCTGACCTCACTCAGGACAGAGCTGGGGAGGTGGGTGTAGAGAACCAAAAGTACAGCCAGCTTTTCCCACTCTGGCCTCTGGAATTCTCCTCAGCACAGAGGTGCTAAGGGAAGGAAATTTCTACCTGTCAGCTTTAGAGAGGAGGCAATGGTGGGGATCAGAAAAGATAAAGCAGGAGAAAGTGCTCAGTAAACAGAAAGCATAAGGGATATTATTCTCTGATGACAGCTGACGCCACACCCTGCCAGCTTAAGTCTGGGAGGGCTCAGCCACAGTTTGAGCAGAGCCCTACAGGGAAAGACAGCATTCCAGCCAGAGCCTTGCCTCCCTACAGGGCCTGGACCCCTTCCTGGGGACTCAGAATAAGTCCAAGAGAGGTGTTGGACTTATTTCCTGAAGCAGGTATTGTCCTTCCTGTGCCATGACTTCTTGACTGGGGGAGAGCCCAAGCCTGTGCAGCCAGGGAAGAAGAGATCCTAGGGCCAGTGTGACCATAGCTGAGGTGGCAGGAGCAGAGAGCAGAGGGCTAGGGCCTCTGGGTAGGGTAAGGTACTGCCTCCTGTGGTTGCCCCTGCTGGGAAAGCCTTCTCAGACCAAGTGGCCTCCTTAAGGAGACCCTCATCCCACAACAGCAGAGGCCTCTAACCACAGTGCCAGGGAAGCAAAGGGCAAGAGGAGGTGGTGCTGCCTGCTCTACTGAAAGGATCTCCCCAAGACTCCCTTCTGGAATCCCCCATTTGCAAAGGAGACTGGAGCAAGAAGGATCCACCATCTGCCAGTCACTAGTCACAAGAGACTGGAAAGGGACCGGAGGCTCAGGGTAAGAGCCTGAGGGGTAAGGAGGCAGGAAAATAGACCCAAGAATCCTGCACAACACAGTAGAGAACAGCTATATTTAAAAAAAAAAAAATGTTTAAGAGAAATGTTAATAAGCAAAAAAATGAATGCTGCAAAGCCTACACAGAACAGCAAGAAAGAGCCTGAGTTAGATGTGCCTCTTCTCCATAGACACAAGGCTTTGTAGTCACCAACTGATGGGAACCTCCCAACATGACTGTCATTTCCATTCAACCAGGGTAACTGAGGGTGAAGTGGCTCACACAAAGTTGCACAGCTAGCCACAGGCCCAAAGAGGGTAGGGTAGTGGTGCTATGCCCAAGCCCATATCTGACCTTCAGTCCTGAGCTTTCTGCTTGACCCTGCAACCAGCTATGCCAGCCTGGACCAGACCAGCATGTCAGGTGATAAAAGCGGGACAGCAGACTCACTCTGTGCAGTGGGACCTCACGCAGAGAGACCCTGGCTATGAGGTTCTGACAGGTCTCCGCTAGGCCAGGGAGTAACCAGATCCTGCCCAGGGATCCAAAGGCATCAACACACACATTGTGCTAGGCTAGAATGTTCCTATGGGGCAATAGAACTAGTGTCCAAAGAAAGACCAATTAGAAGAGGATCAGAGGGCACTTTCATTTTTATAAGACCATTAAACTGTGAGGTCACTTTTCTTTGTCCAGGAGGCAAGAGGGAACTCATCAAATTCATCTAGAGGGTGGTGATGAAGAATGAAGGCACTAAATGTAGATTGCCTGGGTTCAAATTTTGATTTTGTGGATCATCCATAAAGTGGGGGTACTATTGCTATCAACCTCACTGGAGTGTTATAAGGACTACTCGAGTTAAGTGTCCAGCATACTGCAAATGTTCAATACATGTTAGCTATTATTAGTATTATAAAGTCTTCCTTGATAGGTAGTAAACAGCAGTAAGAACTTCTCCCAAGAGGGATGGAGGAAAGCTGCCTATAAGGGCTTTTTGGCTAAAAGTGCCTTTGAAGTTTGACTCCAGGACAAAATCCTGCATGACTCTGAAGTCATCTTAGAAGATCAAGACTGGTCCCTGCCTTCCAGCCAGTTTCTGTTCCCTTTTCAGAGATGGCAGACAGAGACACTTAAGGCTACTGGCAGTTAAGGAAGGCTACTGACAGGGGCGCCTGGGTGGCTTAGTCAGTTAAGCGTCCGACTTTCGCCTAGGTCATGATCTCGCGGTTTGTGGGTTCGAGCCCCGCGTCGGGCTCTGTGCTGACTGCCAGCTCAGAGCCTGGAGCCTGTTTCAGTCTGTGACTCCCTCCCTCTCTGCCTATCCCCTGCTCATGTTGTCTCTCTCTCCTAGAAATAAAAAATATTTAAAAAAAAAAAAAAAAAAGGAAGGCTACTGGCAGTTGGCTACTGCTCCTCTCTGATACAGTTCCTCCTTCCTTTTCTTCCCCAGGCTACCAACTCCCAGCCCAAGGCCCAAAGCCAGGCCCCTCACCTTTTTGTGTTTCTTGGCCATCCATTTGTCCCAGTTGTTGAGCATATCCAGCCACTTGGATTCCCTCTGCCTCAGCACCTCCAGAGGGATTTCCTCTAGCCTGTGGAGCAAAGGGCAGGACCTGTCAGAAGTGCCAAAGGAAGCAAAGGCCCTGGCTTAAGCCCCAGCTACCAGCCTTGTCAGGCCTTCATTCCTACCCATCTTCCATCCCTACTGTTCCCTTCAGGGCTGCTAACTCATGAACACACTTACAAAGATGAGAGGGATTACTGCTTCCTCCCTAGATGGTACAGATCAGAGAGGCACCAGGTTAAGTGTCTACTCCCCCAATGTGTCAAGGGGCCAGGGGTCACTGTGCCTTTCTGGGGACAGAGGTCTGAGAGCCTGCATCTGTGCATCAAAGCAAAGCATTCCTGTCCTGGGTCTGTCTAGATAAATAGCCTCTTAGGAGGCCTGCATGCAAGGTATAGAGCTGGATGAAAAAAAAAGTCAAACAAGTACAGAAATAACACTCACACCCCTTCATTCTAGCAAAACTAGTTACTCATAGTTTCCACAATTATGCCCTGGCCCTTTGCTACCTCTCAACCTTGCTCATGCCAGTGCCTTTGCTGGAATGGATTCCAAGTTGTCTCTACACATCAAAATCCTACACATGCTTCAAAACCTCATCAAATATCACTTGTATTTTACATCTATTAACTGAGCAGCTATCACAGCTGTGCTAGCATTGTTCTAGGGCCAGGGATTCTGGGCAGGCTGTGGGGAAACACTCCTTTGACTAGAATGAAGTCCTGGCCATCATGGCATTGACATTTCTGCTAGGCTCTGAATGCCCACTAGAGTCAGTGGGGAAAACACTGGGGCATGGAGACCCACCCCAGGCAAGCAAATCAGCACTGGAGCGGTTGAGGCAGGCTGGGGCAGAATCCGTGGCTTAGCCAGAGGGTGCTTCAAGTGAGTAGGCTTCCTCTAAGTAAGTTCCTTAGAATTCCTAAATTCAAATAACACTGAGGGGCAAAGAGGAGGAGACTAGCATTCGCAGAGTGGGTACTCTACATATGCTTTTTTATTTAGACTACAGAGAAAATGAAAAAGATGTATGTGTACACTTCTATACACACAAAACATTTTATTTTTTTAAGATCATTTTGAGAGAGAGGGAGCACACGGGGCAGGGGTAGGGGGGGCAGAGGGAGGGGCAGAGAGAAGGATAGAATCCCAAGCAGGCGATCCACCATCCCACCATCCATACAAGAGCCTGATGCAGGGCTCAAACTCATGGACAGGGAGATCACGACCTGACCCAAGATCAAGAGTTAGATGCTTGACTGATTGTGCCACCCAGGCGCTCCACATACGTGCTCTCTTCTTAAAATCATTTTTAAAGTGGTAGATTGTGAATTTCTTGTTTTTAACCCCTTTTTTCCCTTCAATTAAAAAAGTGCTTGACGTTATTTAGAAGTAAGATACCCAGGGAGGATATCTTGCTCAGAGTCGAACAGCAAATCAGTGGAAAATCCCAGACTCAAATCCAAGTTAGATCCTAGCCAAGAGCCTGCACTCAGTCCTGCCTGACCTCCCAGAAAGGAGTGCAGGGTCAGAATCACTCAGACAGCTGGGAGGAGGCCCTTAGGAACAGGACATGATGGAGCTAGGGCTTGGCCCAGGCCTTGATTCTCTGATTTTCTGACGGAAGGAAATGTGGTGCTGTGACTTTTACTGGTTGGAAGAGCAGAGGGAGGGGCCTTGGCAGAGCAGAGGCCTCCCAGACACAAAAGGGCAGGTCTTCTTTAGTGTGCTTTATTCTGGGGAACTGCACGCTCCTGAGAGGGTCCTGGAGCTGAACAGCTGAGGAGGAACAAAAGCCTGGGGCAAACTTACCCCCTCAACACACTTACGCAGGTCATTCTCCTCTTGAACTGCTGACCCTCCCTTACCACCTAGAGGTAGAACCAGGCCTGAGGACACTTCTTTCCTTTCTCTCCTCGTGGGAGAAAACCAGAGACCACACCTTTAGATCGAACAAACTGACAGATGTATGTCTCCAGGCAACCCCTAACTAAACACCCAGGAAACGGAAACCAAAAGCCCAGGCATCACAGGACATACTGCCTCCCACCACCTACAAAGTACTAGCTTATACAAGTTAGGGGATGAGGCTTCTGGTTAACTAAATGAAAAAGGGTGCCCACACTGTGTTAACGGGAAGTGTGGGCAGTTGTAGATGTGGATAATACTTGATCCAATCCCCCCAATGAGCAGATGAGAAAACTGAGGCTCAAAGAGGGCAAGGCTTCAGCCTGAGATTACGTTTCCAGTGAATTCCCATGTGATTAAATACATGCATTTGATACCTCAACCCTCCAGGTCTTTGTTGATAAGATCTGATTGCAGGGCCTCATTCTCCCAACTGCAGATACACAGGGGAACACATTCAAGTTCAGTGTTCCTTTAAATGATGTCAGATAACAGCTTTGGCAATTTCAAAGCCCCAACATCAAACCTCAAACCAGAATTTTAATTGGTTACAAAACAAACAACCATATTTCCTGGATTCTAAGACACTACTGACTTTAAGCTATACCATTGATTTGGCAAGATCTTTCTCAGAAACAAAAAACCGACCACTACTTAAACTGTACATGTCAACTGAAAGATCTGTTTTGACTTTTAAAACCTTAAGTTGGGGGAAAAAATGAGGAAATAACTCATTTGAGTGGCTTCTCCACCAATAGCAGAGGAGTTTAAGCCACCTGGAGATGGTGAAAAGAAGACACTAAAGGTGTGGTTGTACCCAGAACTCAGTACACCACATGCTCTGTAACTGCAGGTAGATTTCTCTTTAAGCACAGGATGTGCTCTTGAAAAGTTGCAGGCTTCCTTTATTTAAAACAAGAAAGTTCACATATCCTTCAGTCTAGTCAGTCAGGATCTTAAAAGACATCTGATCAGTCTGGTATAGGAATCCCTTCTACGACAGGTAAGCCCCTTGCCCTCTTTGAACCTCAGTTTCCCTATATGATTGGAATGATCTGCATTGTGAATTGATCCTCAAAGGAAGCCCAGAAAAGAGCCATGAGATGAAGATAGAGTCAGGGGTGTCCCTGCAAACAGCATGATGGTGTAGAGGCTATCTGAGGTGGTTTCTTCCTGACAGTGGAAGGAGAGCATGAGTCAGTTTCTAGTGACAAGGAAGCTGACCAAATGGCCAGTTTAAGGGATCAAATGGCTCACTGGGGATGCTTCAGGTATGAGAGCTTCACTTACTCTTCAGAAAACCCCTCTTTCTTTCAGGTGGCTTGAGGGACTCTCTGCAATCAAAAGAGCCTAATGAGACCAGTCTCTAGTGGCCCAATCTATGCTGAAATTCTGCCAGGGATGGGCCTCATTATCACCAGGTGAAGCCACCGTATTGTTGAAATTTCTAGTGCTAAAAGTTTCCTTCCTCTGTAATGCCAAAACTTTCCTGGCACCATCTATCTATAATCTCAACACCCCCTTTTAAGGCTACACAAATCTCAGCTAGACCAGTCTCATACCAGGCACACACATACTTAGCCCTTGTCACTGTCCCATCCTTACCTAGAATGTCCCTTCTTCTCCCCTCTCCAAGTCAAAGCAACTCTTTCAGGGCCTAATATAACAATGAAAACCACAACTGCAACAATACCAGCAGTAACAGTAGTTACCATTTATACATAATTTTCTACTTACTAATTTCTTCCTAAAAGTGTTAAATACATTTTCCTCATGTACCTTTCATAATAACCCTACCATAATATCATTCTCTTCATTTTCCAGAAGTAGAATCCAAGACTTAGTAAAGTTTAGTGACTTACTTAAGGCCAAATAGCTGGAAGAGACAAAGCTAGGACTCAAACCCGGGCCTGCCTGACTCCACAGTCCATGCTCTTGACCCTTGTACTGTACTATACCCCTCTGGTCCTACAGGTCAAGCCATCAGCCTCTACATGCTGTCCACACCTGCTTAGATCTCCAACCTGACGACTTTTATCTTGACTTAGAATACCATTTCTCACAACTTTTAAAACTGAGACCCACAATAATAAATACATGATATATTGAGATTTTACACACACACACACACACACACACACACACACACACACACACACACATAACTGAAACACATTTTATGAAATAATTTACTCTTTTTTAAAGTTTATTTATTTTGAGTGTGTGTGCACATGCACATGCTTGTGGGAGAGGGCAGAGAGAGTGAAAAGAGAGAATCCTAAGCAGCCTCCTTGCTCCTGCATCGGCTCAGCACTCAATCTCATGAACCACGAGATCAAGACCTGAGCCAAAACAAGAGTCAGATGCTTAACCAACTGAACCACCCAGGCACCCCAAAATAATTTACTCATACATGCACTCTGAAATTTTCAGTTTAGTTTTATTCTATTCTACTCTATTCTATTCTATTCTATTCTATTCTATTCTATTCTATTCTATTCTATTCTAATTATATTCTGTTCCAGAGAGAGAGAGAGAGAGAGAGAGAGAGCGCACAAATGAGCAAGGGGCAGAATGACAAAGAATCCCACGAGGGGCAGTAAGAGAGGAGGAGAGAGAGAGAAGCAGGGTTCACCCAAAGTGGGGCTCAAGTTCACTTGATGCAGGACTCAAGCTCACGAACCATGAGATCATGACCTGAGCCCAAGTCAGATGCTTAACAAGTGAAACACCCAGGTGCCTCCCCCCTTTTTTTTCTTTTAATGCTTGTCCCAATCCCCTAAAATTGATATCAGCAGTAATTCACTAATGAATCAAGACATGAAATTAACACTTCATTACACCTTGCTCATATTGCTTAGTACTGTCTCTCCCTAACTAGACTGGGTCTTCAACTTCTGTAACTCCCACCAAGCACCTCACAGATAGTCAACACATGCCATGACATCATTACTTTCATATGAATTGTATTCAGGTCTACAAGCCACTGCTGCCTACAGCAATTTTATTTGTGCCCCTAATAGCTCAGTGAAGTGGATCCCTCCTTAATTAATAGATGAATTACTGTTTCCATTTGGCCCATGAGAAATCTGACCCAATCAGAGACATTATTAGACTTGGGCAATGTCACAAAGCTATTAAGTTAAGTGGCAGAACCAGGGCTTCCCCTCTACCACAGTGATCCATGTGCTGCTTTGGACTCCCCTGGGAAGACTGTGAGGAAATCAGGCTGTTCTCCAGATGCCACTGTGGGGGTCTATCTCCGGTCCCCAAGCCCCTGAAGACAGTCCATCCCCATCTCCAGTGTTCTGACTGACCCATTGAGCAGCCTGCCTATTCCCACTAATGCTCAGTGAAGCCAATACGCTGGATGAGCACAGCTCCCAAACACAGCCTCGATTGGAGATGGCAAGCCTGGGCAATGTGCTGTTTGCCAGCCACTCCCTCTTGAGGGAGAGAGGCACAGAGGAGACAAAAGTGAGCAGCCAGGGGGGTGACTGAGCCCAGATTCTGTTGGGCTCTCAGGCTGAGCTAGGTTTAGCGGTGCCATCCCAGGCCATGGCCTGAAAGCAGTAACACTCTGCTGACCCTGTGTTCTGAAGGCTCCCAGTTACCTAGTCTTTTCCCCAAACTCAGAACTGGAAGTTTACAAGAGAACAAGACCAGTTCCCAAGGCTATCAAGACCAAAGACTGGGGCTCTCTCCCCATTTGTCTTTCTAGCTGTCTGCCTTTTGCCCAAGCACATCTCAGACCTTCTGGCCGGCAGTCAGCCAGGTATGGTGTCCATGCCCATGACCCCCTTTATCCAATGGTGGAAGCTAAATCTTGGTCTCAAGGAACAGTGTAACCCCCTCCTTCAAGCCTCAGTCTCCAAATCAGCCCAAATGAAGAGAAACACAGCCTAAGGAGAAAGCCCAAGGCCACAGACCACGGGATTATTCTTCATTTCAACCACTGGAGGCCAGCTGGGGTATGGGGAGAGTGAACAGAGTGGAGATCTTGAGGCCAATCAACCTAGGTTTCCATTCCAGCTTCTCCACCTGGGAGACTACAGGCAAAATATGTGTCCTCCCTAAGTCTTCACTTCTTCATCTTAAATGGGACTATAATACACACCTCAGATTTTATAGGACTGGAATGAGCCTGATGAATAGCTAGCAAATGGTAGCTATTAGGTAACTGATGTTTCCAGCTTACCTAGCACTTTCATATCCCTTTTCTCATCTGACTGGTCCACATATGCCATACACACATGCAGCAGGATAAAATTATGCCCATTTTTCCATGAAGCAATTGAGGCCCAGAAAGATCAAGTAATTTACTCAATGACACAGAGACTGTAATTCCTGGTTTCTGATCCCAGCTTTATCTCTATATAGCTACCTGAAACAGGGCAGGCTGCTCCACTCTGAGCAGGTTCCCCACCTAGTATATGGGGGCAGTGCCACCTCCTTAGAGGCAGCGGTAAAGATCACATGAGGCAGTAAAAGCTGACACATTTCCAGCACTGGCCATGTAGTGGCTCTGCCAAGTACTACATATGCACACAATTCCCTAAGGAAGTAGCTTTTATTATCTCCATTTATTAGACAAGAAAACTAAAGCTCAGTATGGTTGAGTAATCTGCCCAAGGTTACACAGCTTGGAAGTAGATGCTGCCACTTAAGCACTAAATTATCCAATAAATATAAAGTGTCTCACAACCTGGCCTCAATATAATCTAAAGGCCTCAGTGCCTGTCATATTCTCTTTCCTCTTCTTTACTACCAGTAGAGAACCACTACCCTCTGTGCTGAGAAGGGCAGGAGTGAGCAACAAGAAAGTGTGGAAAACTGGGAAGTAGATGTGCAGAAAGAGAATAGCCAATGACAGATCCAGCGACAAGGGTGGGGGAGCTACCCTCTCCTAGAGCTGGAAAAAGTGAGGATAAACAAAAGGCTGACCTACTTTGCATGTCGGGTAACAACCTCTGGAGTTCATTAACCTAAAAGGTGGTAATGACTGAAAGTATAAATAGCTTTTATGCCAGCTCCATAATAACTGATGATAGGAAACTGGAATGCAAGAGAGGGTGGGTTGGGAGGGTGCAAATGGCCCATAGTCAGGGGTGGGAGGCCTGTGAGATCACTCAGTGAATCTACTCCTCCCCAGAGAGCCAGGGAGGCCTATAGCCCACAGGATAAGTGATCTGCCCAAGGCTATGCTGTAAGTCAGCGTGGAAAAGGAAGATGGTCTTCAGCAGCCTGGTACTCCCTCCTGCGGCCTGGCAGCCACTGGTTTAAGGGTAGGGCAATGTCCAGGCTCTCTGTCTGGGTGAGTCTGGCTTGCTTCACTCTCCAATTCCCAGTGCAAGCTAGTTCTGGGCCTGCCTCCCTTTCCCATAAGGAGTTCCCTGGCTTTGCTCCTTCTAGCTCTGGGTCAGTGCACAATGGTAAACAGGTTCTCTCCACCTTTCACTGGCCTTGGTGCCCTGGGCCTCTGCCCAGCTCTCTACTCTGTTCAGCTCCACCCCTCTTGATGTCAGATGGAAGAAATGGTTCCTTTAGGCACCAGCCTTGCTGGCTCTAAAAAGCAAGGAATCCCTACTCCCCCCCCAGCTAGGGAAAGGCACAGACTACAGCAGAAACCTCAAGGGCAGCTCTCCCTGACAACTGCAGAAAGGTATGGAGATTATTCTCAATAGAAGACCTCCCTTCTCCAAGCCCTAACCCTTAGCAGGCTGCATAGTGCTTGAAATTTCCCACTGCCAACTGGGTCTTCAGATCACAATCTCACTGTGGGCACCCAGAGGCCATCCTGACTCATGTATGGCTTCCTTAGCCCTTCTTACCAAATTGCTAGATCTTACTGATAGATTTTACCAAATTAGTTTTGACTCACTGTTTATATAAGGCCCTTCCTCTGCTCACATTCCTTCAAGGCTCCCTACTGTCCTCCCTGTCCAACAGAAACCTCAGGTCCTATTTCCTCTAAACATCCCTCTTCTTTCCCCAGCTCTATCTCTAGGTGGCCCTCTCTCTAAACTGGTCTCCCTCACCCCTACCCTCACTCCAAGTCACTTCCACTCATCTTCCAATGCCTCATTCAGAACTCCCTCTTATGTCTACAAAGCCCTTCCAAACTACTCCAGGGACAGAACACAATCAGCCCCTCATTATATTCCATACACATTTCTCTAGAGCCTGTGTTCCAGGCCCTGAATAGAAAATGCAGTCCCTGCCCTTGAAGAGGTCAATCTGGCAGAAGAGACAGATGGGTGAGTAGAAAACTAGCACATGCAGAAGTGTTATCACAGAAGCAAGTAAAAGGTACTAAGAAACTGCAAGAAACCCCCAGGATGGTGCTAGTGGTTGGTGGGGGTGGGGGTGGTTTTCAGAGAAAGCTTTAAGAGGGGGCTGACTTTTGAGATGGTCTTTGAAGGGTGACAGGAAGTAGCCAGCATGACAAAGGGGAAAGGGTACACCAGCCAGAAGACCCAGTATGAGTAAGCACAAGTTAACAGAAAAGGCCACGGCTTGTTTGGGGAATGTGAGCAGTCTAGTGGAGCAGGTACAGCTTCTCCACCCAAATAATCTATCTGCTCTGCTGAGGCAGCATTCCATGAGAAGGTGCACTGGAAGGCTCTGTCCATCTCATTCTCCACAGTGTGTCCTGGGCCTAGAATCGAGCTTGGCACTTAACTGGTACCCAATAAGTGTGCATTGACAGAATCATTAGCTTTGTGACCTCAGGAACTCTGTGTTTCAGTTTTCTCCACAGTGGGATGGGAATACTGTTCTCAACCTTGAGATCAGGCGGGTAAAACACAGAAAGTGCCTAATAACATTCCCTCTCTGGCCTGATACCAGCTCTGGATCTCCCTTGAAGCCCAGCACAGGGCTGAACACAGATGTGCTTGATGACAGCCCTTTACAACATTATAATTTGAATATTCAATTAATGTAACTGAATGTCTTTTAGAGCACTTACCAGGCACTTGCTATGCAACAGACATGGTGCTCAGCACTTAACTTACATTATTTCTTTTAATCCTGACAACAGGCTCATGAAGTAGGTCCTCTAATTATGACCGCCTCCCCTTCCACAGATGAAGAAACAGGTTTTCAGCAAGCCAGTAACTATCTAAGGTCTAGGGTGAGCAGAAGACAGCCTTGGGAGGTGAATCCACCCTGCTCTGTCACTCAACTCCTGTGCTGACCACCAGGCAGGGTTCACACCAGCACAAGGGAAGCTGGAGTTTTGTGGTCACAACGCCATAAACTGTGTGGTGTTTGGCAAGTCACTTTACCTCTCTGAAATTTGGTATTTGCTTTTGTAAAATGGAGGTGATGATGAATTATGACTCACAGAATTAAATGGGGCAGTGTCAGTGAAAGTGTGGTCCACCATTCAAGCTCCTCTGTAAAACAGCATTATCATGTGACTATGCTGGGAGGGTGGAGGGGGCCACCCTGAGGCAGGACATGAAGCCCTACAAGCACAGAAGGAGGGTGATGGTAATTATGAAGCAAATTCTGATTTCTTCCCCAAGAAACTGACACTACCCAGGAAGGCTGAGGCTCCAGGCAGCACTATGGTTACATGCTTTGAGTTGAATTTTTCAGGAGACCCACCTTATTCTCACTTCTGCTTGATCTTCACAGTCCGAAGAGAAGGAAGATCAGGCTCTCCGAGTCAGGGTCACCTGAGGACTGTTCCAAATGACTCAAAGAGGAACTGATGGGGGGATTCCCAGCCTGCCCTGGCATGCCACAATGCTCCAGACCACAAGCTGAGCGGGACTGGCTCCTCTACCCACCACTCCCAAGAGTGGTGGGCAGAGCACATAAAGGAATCTGGATCTTCACACCCATGTTGCCTTGCTGTCATTATGCCAAGGGCCTGAAGTAAACCTCAGAGGATAAGTCACACTCAAATTGTAAGAGCCACCCTGGACCTTTATTTTGTGACAGACACTGTGCTGGGTGTTTTACCAACATTAACTCTCTCAATCCTCATAACATCCCCTCTCTCCCAGTGTCACCATGGCCTATTTGCCTTAGAGAAGTCACATGACTAGAAAGTGACAAAAGCCAGGACTTGAATTCAGGTCTGCCTGTGTCTTGAACCCAGACTCTCCCAAGGCCCAAATTTAGGTTCTCCCTTTTTGTGAAGACACAGGGGAAAGGGAAAAGAAGCAGCATCCTCCAAAAGTGGCTGGCTGGGAAGAATCGCTTCTGGACAAGAGTCCAGGCCCCAGAGTGCACTCAGGAGGAACAAGAGCTCTCCACACTATGTTTCTGGGTCCCCTCACTAGCCAGCTGTTCCTGCCTTGTCTTGGGGTACATATTAGGGGCTGTGTGTGGAGAAGTGCTCCATACATCACAACAACTCAAACAACTTGAGAAGTCTACTAGAAGAAGCACAAACACTTGGGGCTGAACTGAAGTTCTAAAGCTGGGACAGGGAGGGGCCGGAGAGGCCACACAGTGGTCACCAGCTTTGGTAAGATAGAAAACTGGAAAAAAGGAGTTCTTGGTTCCAGGCCCAATTCCATTACTTGCTCAGCTTTGGTTTTCTTGCCCATAATCAGAGTAAAATAAAGCTTAGCCTACAGATTTCCCATTGCCCTACTATAAGAACTACTGCAAGGCAATGGGAATGAAAGCACTTTCCAGACTAAAGAGCTAAATAAATCAAAGCATGCTTTGATTTGATTATACTCCCAAAAACATGAGGGCCACTGGTCCTACACGCAAAGAGAGGTCCTCCCACAAGAAGAGCAGAGCATGTTGGAAGAACTGGCCTCTGTGGGCTGTGCCAAAACAACCCCTTGCCCTTGCGTGGTACCCCATAAAAAACTTCTCAAAACACTTTTCATATACTCCAAGGTCAGTCTCAGAATATTAGAAGCATCATCCCATTAAAATTGCCTTAGTTTAGGATGCCTGGGGGGCTCAGCTGGCTGTGTCTGACTTCAGCTCAGGCCACGATCTCACAATTTCATGAGTTCAAGCCCCATATCAGGCTCTCTGATGTCAGCCCAGAACCCGCTTCAGATCCTGTCTCCCACTCTTCCTGCCCCTCCCCAGCTCATGTGTGTGCTTGCATTAGCTCTCTTTAAAAAATAAACATTAAAAATAAAATGCCTTAGTTTATATGTGGGGGAAACTGAGGCTTAGAAAGATTAAGCATGGGACGCCTGGGTAGCTCAGTCAGTTAAGCGCCTGACTTTGGCTCAGGTCATGATCTCACGATGCCTGGGTTTGAGCCCCACATCAGTCTCTGTGCTGACTAGCTAGCTCAGAGCCTAGAGTCTGTATCTCCCTCTCTCTCTGATCCTCCCCTGCTCATGCTGTCTTTCTCTCTCAGAAATAAATAAAACGTAAAAATAAAAAAAAGATTAAGCAAATTTCTCAAGGTCACATAGCTAGTTAGGGATCCACCGAAGCCCAGGACTCAGGTCTCTTGACCCCTGTTCAGCAGCAGTCTTTGCTTATGCTATGCTCATAATTCAGTTATCTCATTTGATCCTCACAATCCTTTTGTACACAGGCCATACCTTTAACTACCTATTGAATGTCTGACTTCCCTGCTAGGCTGTAAGTCCCAGGAGAGCAGGCCAGATCTACATCCCCTAAGCCCTGCACACAGCTGCACATATAGTGAGTGCTGGGTGAGAAACAGGGACCATCAGTCTCATGATCAGGTGAGAGGATGTGCCTAAGTCATATACTATAAGGGTCAGTGGTAGAGCCGGCACTAGCGCCTTGACTCCAGTGCCTCATTCAGAGCCCTTTCCCACTACTAGCCTAAATCTATATTTCTAGCCAGAATCTTTAACTTCTGAGAAATGGCTGGTAATGCCCCTAAGTGCTAAGGGGTTCACTTTCTCATAGGTACTGGACATATTTCTGCATGTCCCATCTGAAGGACCAGCTCCAGGAACAGAACACATAAAGTCAAGCCAGCCCTGGCTGCCATCTGTCTCCTCTTGATCAATTTATCTATACCCAAAGCCCAAACCTACCGTCTCCAGCTGCACACTACCCTAAGGCTGGTTTTCCATGCCCTTAGGCCTTACTTCTCTCTCCTTGGAAAGGAGTCTGGCTCTTCTTGCCATCCAATATGTTTACCAGGCAGAGAGCACAAAGCTCAGTACCACTCACCCCTCCCGCTCCCAACCAGGCCAGCTAACCCGCTCTCTCACTGGAGACAGACAAAGAACCCCTTGATGTGTCCCGAGCATGCCAGCCATGCCAGGCACCTTGGGGAGCCCAGAGCTGTGACAAAGCAGAGTCAGCAACAACCCACTGGCCACAGGGAGGGCTTGTGATAGGCCAGGGCCTCTTCAGCTTGTCTTGAGACTTCCCAATTCCCCATTAGTCCACACAGCTAATCATCTGGCCTCTTCATCCTCACAGCTCCAGACCTCTTCCAAGCCTCTCGATAACCCTTTTGGGCTGTCTTGAACTCTCTCAACTAGTCTCACTGCCTGTGGTCCAGCTCCTCCCTATGCCATCTTCCACACCAGCACCAGACTGCCTTTGATGAAACACAGGAGGTCTCAATCTGACATTCAAGGCTAGGCATGGTCTGCCCAATCTACTTTCCTAGCCTCCCCTTGCTTCACATCCACCTCCTACCTTCTACTCTTCTTGTCACCTCTCTTCCTGGCATACCACATTTCTCAAACAGCTAGCTTTTGAGGGGGTCTTGCACATAGGTCCCCTCCCACCTAGTGAAATGCCTTTCCTTGCTCCTTCTGAGGCCTGGATCAAATGTCACTTCTTCCTGGGCTCCTATAGACAGAGATGGCTGTCTCTTCCTATATATTCCAGAGCGACCACGTACCTCAATTATAGCCTTTATTGCTCAACATTGTAATGATTTATTTGTGGTTCTATTTTCCAACAAGTCTGTGAACCTGTTGAAGGCAACAAGACACAGATACTCTGTTCAGTTCTGAATCCTTTGTCCCAATCACATGGGCTGACAGAGTAGGTACTCAATAAAGTTTGGTAAATAAGCTCACTACTAAGGTGGCTAAGCTGGCAAAAGTAAGCTTTGGCTTTCTCTCCCAGACTCCTGAGTCTGCTGCCTACTTCCCTACCTGAATAGCAGTGAAGAGCCAAGTTGTGAAAGCCTCTTAAGAGCTGTACAGGGCATGAAATAGAGTAGAGTGGGATGAAGAAGGGAAAGAGAAAGCTGAGATAAATAAAGCCAAAGTTGGCAGTTGCCCTGAAATCCTGGATAGGAGGCTTCTGAGCAGGTGAAGCATCAGGAGCTTTGGTTTGCCAGTAGGGCAAACAGGACAGCTTTCCCTCTGCCAGAGAGGGTTCCTGGGCCCTGGATAGCAGTAGATTTGCCAGGCTCAGACAAAGCAACTAAAGGAGGCCTCCTCCTCCTCCCCCTGAGGAGTGCTGCCTGCAGGATAAAGTGATCACCTAGGGCACTGACAATGAGTGAATAATGGCTGTGTTCTGCTCTGGTGGTCAATGTATCCTGGCCTGGAGGCTCAACTGGCTTGGAGCCAGGAAGAGAATGGGCACTGACATATAGGCTAGCAGTGGGCTAAGTATCAGAAGATCTGGGATTCCTCCTTAATTTGGCTTGTTAACTAACTGTGAGGCTGCTCCAAGCCTCAGATTCCTCACCTGTACAGAAGCATAATCCCTGCTTAACCTACAGAGAAACAAAGGCACAGACTGGATATCAGAGTCAGATGACCATTAGGCAGTATTTGGGGGCCAAAAGCAATGCAGTGTCGACTCTGGCCTATGGGAGGGCTATACCAGGCCAAATCTGCCATGTTTCAGGGCCTCCCTAAGGATCTTTCTCACTGGGTCTTTCTATGGACTTAAGCTGTACTGAGATCTACACTGCCCTCCACACCAGGTTAGAGAGGTAGCCAAGTTCCTGCTAACTCCTGCTCTGGGTGTAGGGGCCTCCGGGACTAGTGAGCACCTGTCATCTGCCTGCTGCCACATTAGCAAGGCTTAGTAACTGGATTTCACATTGAGAAACAGGTTCTAGTCCTAATTCTGCAATTTACTAGCTGGCAAACTTTGGGCACTGTCTTCTCAGATCTTTGGGGTGCTCATCTATAGAATGGGGATAACTACCTCTCTCAGGAGAAAGTGAGAGTGCACCAACGGTTAGAGTTCACTCCTGCCCACACGGGAATGGACCTCCCTGACACGCATCATCATATCTAGAGATATAAGTAGAAAATGAAGACAGGACCACTAGCCATTCCAGTCTTAAAAAGAAGCAAGAACAGGGCCGCCTGGCTGGTTCAGTCACAAGAGCATGCAACTCTTGATCTCAGGGTCATGAGTTCAACCCCATGTTAGGTGTAGAGATTACTAAAATAAATAAATAAATAAATAAACATTTAAAAAAAGGAGAAGAACATTCATTGAGCACCTACTGTACTGTGTGCCAGGCTCTTTTTAAACATCAGTTCTTTTAAACCTCACAAAACTCCTGCAAAATCAGTATTATCACAACCATTTCACAGTGAGAAACTTAAGACTTAGTAAAGTGAAGCAACATGTCCAAAGTCACACAGATAGCCAGACTCCAGAGTTTGTGTGAAGAGGGAACAGAGCATCTTCTTTCCCCCACCTCAGTGTAAACAGATTGGGCGGCTGTACTAGAGCCAGGCTTCACTGGTCCTCTGGAGGTCCTGTTTCAGACCCAGATGCTGGGAAGACAAAACATCAAGCAGGTCCCACTGCCTTATCTCTTTCCCACAGCTTAGGATTTCCTAGCAGGCAGACATGCAGGCACATTCCCAGGGCAGCAGCTGGTGCGCTGGCCGCCTCCTTCACCAAGTCAAGTCTTGTCTGAGGCCCTAGAACACCCACAGGGCCACCAAACTGGATTTTCCTTTGAAGCTGGAGAAAAAGAAGGAAGAGAGAAAATGGAGGGCCTGTGGTCTAGTCCACATGTACAGCTGCCTCCTTCCAGATGGACCACCCAGGGACCACTCCATTGCTAGTTCCATGCTCTCCTGGGAACCATAATAGCTCAAGAAAAGAGGATGCTCTGAGCTTACAAGCTGGAGAAGCTGGTAGGAAGGAGGCAGGGAGATAGGCTCTGCCCTGCCAGGAGAGCCCTGGACCTACCCCAACAAAACCTGGCACAAACCAAACTATAGGGATGCCAATTAAGCCAGTTCTATGATTTCCAAAGCCACAGGGCTGCCATAGTTGGCTAGGAGTAGTGGAGAACCCAGGGGACAGGAGAACTGAATCAGCACAAGACAATACTACTGTTTCAGATGTTTCTCTCTGGACCCAGCTCAGATCCCTCTCTCCCTTAGCAGGAAGCCAACACCCACGGGATCCCAGAAAGCATAGCTCCTCACCTCATCTGGCCTGTAGCACTGAGCAGACTGAAGCTGGGTGGGAAGCTCCAGCCTCAGGAGGCCAGTCCTGGCAATTACATGGGAAAAGTAGAGGGAGGTATCTTAGGCCATCTCCTTTGGGCCAGGAGGCCTAGTATCCAACTGGTATCCTTCTTTTCCTTCGTGACCCTCTCTTCTATGCTGCAGAAAAGACCTCCCGGTATAGATCTGCTCTTCCTACCCCAAGGTGGTAGGAATGGTAACATCACTCTTCCCACCCTTCGCCTCTAAGAACACTTCTTTTCCCTCCTCTGGTCTTTCCTGGGCTTCAACAACTAGCTCAACCCCCAACCAAGCCAAAAGAACCAATACTGTCAGCACCTCTGTCTGTGTCCATGCCTCCCACAGGGCCCTTTGCTGACTTGGTTGCTTTCTAGTCTCTCCTCACTTACTGACTTCTGTTCACGTGCAGGTGAGGACTATCATAGGCTCACCAAAGGTGCCCTGTAGAGTAGGCTTAAAAGACAGATGAGGCAAAGAAGGAGAAAAGGCTCACGGCTGGGAATCAGGAGTTCTGGGTTCAATTTCTGGCTTTGATTTTAACAGACTGAAGAGGTGAGGCTAATCAGTTCTCTTGACCTCAGTTTACCTAGCTATATAATGATAGCCATCTCTAAGGTCACTTTCAGCTCTCTGACTTGAAATGTCCATCAGTAAATGTCATTAAGTAAATACTGAGTATTTACTTCTCTGCAGGCCTGAATAGAAAAAGGTGAATAAGCCTGATCCCAGCCCTAAAACTGATCAGTCTAATGAGCTGGTAATGATAACACACTCTTACCCTTGCTGTGCCAGCCTTGTTAGCCTCCTACACTACTGAGTTAAGCCAGGGAAAATGAGGACAGGCAGGTTCCTGCTAAGAATCTTCTACCTACCTGGTACCTGGTTTTTTGCTGGCACCATAGGCTGTATTAATGGATGGTGAAGGCAGTGGAAACTGTTCTGATCTAGAAGTCAGAAAACCTGGGTTCAAGTCCTGGTTCTTCCAACTAATATGCTGTGTTCTCAAGCAAGTGATTCTCCTCTCTGGGCTTTGGTTTCCTTATCTGTAAAAGCAAGGGCTAAGCTTGGTCAGTCTCTTAAGATCCCTTCCAGTTCCAATAGTCTATGATTTTATGATCTACTTATGCCAAGCACCTAACAGTCACCTAAGCAGGGTAGCCTCTGATCTTTCTTCCCTACCCTCTAAGCCCCTGGTAACAGCCAAAACTGACCATTTTGAGACAACCTTTGTTCTAAGGTGGCTGAAATGGACCTTTAATCTAGAGACAGAGTTCCTGCCCTCTCCACTGCAGCCATCAGTGTTAATGTTTCACTCTCTGGGATAGTACATGGACTCCCAGCCCTTAACCATGAGATTAGCTTTAAGGCAATCACCCTGATATTTCCCATAACTTCCCCTCTTACGGCCTTGGGCAGGGACTTACTTTTGGCTTCCTTGGAACCACAATATAAACTCAGCAGGGAACAGCCAAAGCTTTCAGACACCAGAGATTTTAGGTTGACCAAGACGGTCAAGAAAGTAAGGCAGGGAGAGAGAAGGGAGCCCGGGACCCCACCTCAGTCCCAGTTCTATAAACACCAGTGATATAGAGGGCATGTGCAAAGTCTGGGTTTGTGGTTGGAGTGTGGGGAAGACAGATGTCTGGCTGCCTGGTGGGGGAATACAGCCAAAGGGAGGTGCTCCCACTGGAGCGTCTCTCTGTTCAAAAATACCAGAGGTACGCCCTCATTTTTCTTGTCAATTCTCAGACCCTTAGAAGGAAAAGAAAAGAAACTAACATTTTCTGGGCCACTACTTGGGTCAGGCACTGTGCTAGACACCTTCATATTACCTGATCTCATTTAATCCCCACAGTAATCTTGGAAGTACATGTTACTGCTGCCCTTTATGGTGAGCAAACAGGCTCAGACATTCAGGATCTTGCTCAAGGTCACACAGCCAGCAAGTGTGATTTTTTCCTAAGTCTGGCCTTTTCCCACTATATCACACTGCTGTGTACCCCAATATCTGATTAACTCTCTGGTAAGAATGTAGTAGGAATTCTTATCTCTTGAAACTCACCAGCAAATTTAAGTTTCTCCTTCCAAGAACCCACAAATGCAACTGGAAACTTTTCCCACTTCTCAAGACCCCACCCCCCTCTCAGGACCCTGGTCCCTCGTGACTGCTCCTTAACTCAAAAAATAAATATTCTCTAAGTCCCCTTTGGGTCCTCACAGGGTAACCCCTGGGGAGCTGTGACAAAGGATCAAAGCAAGGTGAGGCATCAGAATAAGGGGTGATCTCTGGGTCCTGCACTGGACAAGGTTTAGCCTGCTATGAGCAAGTTGGGGGGGAGGCTGGAGGAGACAGATCCAGTGGGTAGGAGATAACTCTCTTTAGGGGAGGGGGCTACATTTCTCAAAAAGAGAAGGAGGACTGGTGAATAGGAAGCTTTGAGACTAGGAGAAATCCGGAAGTGACCTTTATGGGGCTGCTTGTGTGGGGTGGGGTTCTTAACAGATGGTCAAGGCACTTTCATAATTCATAAGAGAAGCTGGAGGAGCCTTGGACAGTCACAACAGGTCAGAGAAGGGAGAAAGGACCACATGGAGTCGGGTCTTGGCTGAGTCCTGTGGGGCCCCCACAGGTAATTGTGTGAGGCCCTCTGTTGAAGAGGAGGCACACCATAGGGAGGCTTGTCAATTCTGTGCAGAACACTGTTCTCATGTGACAGAACAGCTGGGATGGGAGTGGGGTCTGAAGTTTGCCCTTTGTAAAGGGACTGCCAACCCATACATATGAACTCTGATCAGGCTCAGAGGGTTCTGAAGGTAGTGTGGCTGCCCAGTTACCCAGCTTGGAGGGAAGGTGCTGCTGCTTCACTGCCTTGCATATCTCTGCCTGCCAGCTGGGTCCTAGAGGTTCTGGGGGTGGGGATCAGAGTGTGCTACCAGCAGGGACCCTGCTGTCTCCATGACTGCCCCCTCAAGAGTCTGTGTTTGGGAGGAGGTGTGTGCTTCCACAGCATACACGGAGACAAACCAACAATCTGTCCTGGAGGTGAGGAACTGTCACCCTGTGGATACTGAGAAGGGGGAGTGTCTGCCCACCTGTTGCCAGTGAGAAGAAATCGGCTTCTGAAAGGGGAGGAGAACACTCTCTGACCCTTCTGTGAAGGGAAGGGACTATCTGCCCCAGGGAGGGACTGTCTGGGAGGCAGCTGACCAATGTCTGTCCAGTCCACCCAGAAGCCTGTGTGTCTTGAGGTAAGGGGTCAGTCTGTCCTGGAGTGGAATGAGGGCAGGGCAGTCTGTCCCTTTGAAGTCTGTCTCCCTAAAGTATCCCCCTGGTGCGGGGTAGGAGGGTGGAGACAGGGCGTCTGTGGGTCCACGGGAATGGGGGTAGAGAGGGTATGTGTCGGGGGAGGGGCAGCCATCTGTGAGCCTGTCAGGGGTGGCACAATTAGGCCTAAGGCCGCGGTGGCAACAGTGGGGTTGGGCCAGGTGTCTGTCGTTCTGCCCCGCAGTTGGGAGGAGGGCACTGCGGGCCCTTCCTGGGGGCGGGTCAATGTGTCTGGAGGGCGGGGAAGGCAAGGGGAAGGTAGGGCCGGCCTGTCTGTCCTTAGGTCGGAAGCAGGCTGCCGAATGAGGGGCGGGTCAGTCGGCTCTGGTGGGGGGCTGGGAGGAGGGGTGGTGGTGACTGGGAGAGAAGGGGTCGGTTGTCTCTGGCTGGGAGAGAAGATTGTTGGTCTGTCCTGAGAGAGGCTCTGTCAGCGTCGAGGCCCCCAGCGCGAAGGTCCCGCGACTGCCCTGGCCCCCGGCCCCGAGTCCCGGCGCTACTCACGCGCCCTCGGCGCCCTGCGAGCCCACGATGAAGCCGAACTTGTCGATGCGGCGATCGGCGAAGCCGTTGGCCTCCGAGTCGGAGCCGAGAGAGCTGAGCTCGTCGGCCGCTGCGGCGTCGGCGCCCGGGGCCAGGTTCTCCCGGGTCCCCGACAGACTTCCTTCGGCCGCGGGCCCGCGCGGCCCGTTCTCTCCGCGGCTCTTCGCCATCCCGGCCGCGCCCGCCGACTCAGCCCCAGCGGCCACCTCAGCCGCCTCAGCCTCCCGGCAGCCGCCGACGCCGCCGACGCCCCGCCCACGCGCCGCGTCCATTGGCCGCCGCAAGGCCAGGGGCGGAGCCCTAGGTCCTCCCGGGAGCTTCCCCCCACGCCCAATGGGCGCCGCGGACCCCCAGGGCCCGCCCACCTCCCCTAGGCTGGCGCCAACCGACCCGACGTGAGGGGGCGGGGCAGCCGTCGCCCGGAACCCTCCCCCCGGGCTGTCAATCACGAGAGCTTACCTGAAACGGCTCCCCAGACCTTTCCCGGTTGGCTCCCGCCTGCCTGTCACCAGCGGCCACTCAGTCACAGGCCAAGGGAGTGCGCTGGGGATTCTGCATCTACCTCCTGAGCGCTCGGCTCCTCGCGAGACCCCAGGGATGTAGGTAGGGATGGTTTCAGCCATTTATTTTATGAGGAGCTCTGAGGAGACCCAGGATGGATCAAGGGATTCGCCCAGGGACACTCAACGGCTTAAAGACCCAGGCTGAGCTAGAATTTCCGCAGCCCCTGCTCACTGCTTCTAAGGCTTTAAATGAGTCCTTGGGAGACCTAATTAATGAAGAGTAATGACCAACGTTTATTGAGACACTCATTGCCCCAAGTTCTACCTTTTCTCTTGTAATCTTTTTCCCAACAGCTTTATTGAGACATAATTAACCTACCATAAAAATCACCGGTTTAAAGTGTATAATTCAATGGTTTTAAGCATATTTGTGGAGTTGTGCAACTATCACCACAACCTAATTTTAGAACATTTTCATCACCCCCCAAATTCCTATCCCTTTGCAGTCACTGGCCATCCTTCCTCCCCTAGTCCCTGGCAACCACAAATCTGCTTTCTGTTTCTAAAGATTTGCCCTTTCTAGACATTTCATACAAATGGAATCATTCAATATGTGGCCTTTATGTCTGGCTTCTTTTATTCAGCATGTTTTCAAGGTCCATCCATGTTGTAGCATGTATCAGTACTTCATTCCTTTCTATGTCTGCATAATATTGCACCAAATGCAATACCACATATTGTTTATCCATTTGTCAGTGATGGTCAGGTACAAGCTTTTGTATAGACATAGTTTTGTTTCTCTTGGGTAAATACCTAGAAGCGGGAATTGCTAGGTTATATGGTAACCTATATAATCTTCCGAGGGAGGAACTAGCAAACTGTTTTCCAAATTGGCCCCACCATCTCGTAATCTTTGCACAATGAGGTAGATACAGTTTTGTCCCATATTTACAGTAAAAAAAAAAAAAAAAAACTGAGGTTCAAGGAAGTGAAATCAGCTAAGGTCCCAGCAATAGCTGTGGCAGAGCAGGATTTGAATATAGCTCTTACCAACAGCTTATATCAGGAGGCATGGACCATCTGTATCTATATAGACTTAGCTCCCAGAAGGCTACTTCTCACTCCAGGGACTGTCAACGCTTAAAGTCACTCTCATAGCTCCTCAGTTAAGCCCGATACTTTATAGTTTACAAGTCACAACCATGTTGTCATCTGATACTCCCCATAGATCTGTGAGGAAGACAGACCCCAAAAAAAGAAAGCACTGGAAGAGCCAGGCCTGAGCTGCGGGGCCTGGGGCAGGCTGAGACCCAAGGCATAGTCCCAAGAAGGGGGTCCTAAGACTTGAGTGATTTCACCAGACATTTCCTTGATGCCACATGGCCCAGACATTCTTGAAGACTACACTGTGCAGTCTTCACATTCCATAGGCTTCTGGTTTTCCATAAGGCAACAGCAGACATGGGACTGGGCACAGGCTATTTTGTCTTAAAAACTCTCATCTAGGGGGACATCCCCTTTCTCCAATGACTCAAGACAGTGGTAGGCTCTTAGTCCCAGCTCCTAGGAGGGGCAGTGTGGGCCTTGCATGGAGATGTGGGCCTATCCCAGGGAAGGTAGAGAGGAGCCAGACACATGGGAACATTATGTGAGGCCTCAAGTCTGGTAAAATATTGACAACCCCTTCGACTTCATAATTCTGGTCTTAGGATCATATCCCAAACATGTTCAGCTCTGTAAGGGCATAGGCAAAGAGATGTTTAGCTCAGGGGTATTTGCAGTGGGGGTGAGGGATGTTAGAAGCATCTGGGTGTCCATCTTTGGAAGAGTAAATGTTTCTCAAGTTAAGGCCTTGAGGGCCCAGGCTTTTAATTTTCTTACACAAGACTACCCAGGATTCAAAACTCAGCTGTCACTGTGTACCTTAAACAAACCACTTCTCTCTGAGCCCATTTCCTCATCTGCAAAGTGGAAATACTGGAAAATATTTTTTTTCATTCTTTCTTTGGGGAAGTTGTTCTGAGACTTTAGTGTGATAATATGTGCTAAGCATCTGACACATGGAGGCACTCAGTAGCAGTAGATGGAAGCCAGGAGTGGTAATGTTTGTAGTTTGCAAAGCACTTTGCAAATCCTTATTGTCTTGAATATTTCCCTCACCACAGTCTGTGGCTGTAGCAGTGGTGTTTACCTAATTTAACCAATGGAACATGGCTTGGGAGACTTCATTTCATGGCTGTGCCCCTCAATAACTGGGTGTTTCTTGTGCAAAACTGCTTAACTTCTCAGAAACTCAGCTTCGTCTTCTGAAAAATGTCAATAATTACTTGGTGATGGGGCACCTGGCTGGCTTAGTCAGTAAAGCATACAACTCTTTATCTTAGGGTCATTTCCAACTCCACACTGGATGCAGAGTTTACTTAAAAAAAAAAAAAAAAATCAAATGGTGAAGTCCTTGAACTATGTCTCTGAAGCCTCTAGCACATTGGAGACACTCAGCTGTTACATTTCTTTACTTCAAATTCCAGAGCTCAGTATCTGATATTTAGTGAGCAAGAGAGATGAAGACCTGGACCAATAGTTTACATTGCAGTAGAGGAAGAACATGTGTGTGGAAAATAAAGCAGGATAAGATATAAAGAATGCCAGGGGAAAGGGTGCTGGTGGGGGTGAGTAGTAGTTGGAAATAAGGAAGCTTCTCTGTGGGGATCTACGAAAAAGTGTGCAGGAAGCAGGGCAGCAAGTGAAAAGCTCACAAAGGAGAAGCAGGCTCAGAGAATGGGGTGGTCAGAACGAAGTAAGAAAACAAGAATGAATGAATGAATGATCCAAAGGAACACTCTGCAGAGTCGTGGTCCCTAGAATACTAAATAAGAGGCCTTTGGCAATGCAGTGAGACATCCAGGCAGAATGACAGCTGTAGGTGTTCTTTGAGAATTAGATGCTTACCCAGGGCTACAGGAATGTATGGATAACCTGGAGTCTCATCCCACTGGGGTAATTCTTGAAAGGTTTGTTCTAGGAGCTCACAGAGGCCCAGCAGTCCCCTTTCCTGGATCCTGGAATGTGGAACTTGCATGAATGAGCTCCTGTCAGCATTGGTCATGAGCAGATGTCCAGATGTCATAGCCTGATTTGTGATAACAGAGCTGAGGTTCAAATGGTAGACAGTTTCAAGTGCCCAGAAGCCAATGAAGAATAGGCGAACTATAAAACTTCCTTATCCCTATACTAAGAATAACAGTAAGATTCTTTTGGTCCATGTGGCAGAGAACACCAACTCAAATGGGCTTACCCCCAAAACTGCATTTAGTGAGTCCTATAACTTAAAAGAAATTCATAGGTAAATCAGCTTCAGGAGCAGTTTGATCCAGAAGTTGACCAGAGATAGCAGCCTCGTTTTCATCTTTTCCCTTTTCTTTGTCCTCCTTCCTGTGGTTGCCTTCATCTGAAGCTAGAGCCCCTCATGGCAGCAGCTCCAGGCTCACATCCTTCCTCCACACATCAGTACAACAGCTTCTTCTGGTAGCTTCTGCTCAATAGTGAGGTGGAGGGATTCCTTCATGTATCATCTGTTTACACTAGGACACATGCCTTTCCCTAAGCTAATCACCATAGCTCAGGGATAGGAACACTGGCTTAACTGAACTCAGTTTAAGGCAACAGTAGTACCTTCTTTGTGATGATATAAGGAATAGGAGTATCTCGTCTCGCTTCATGGATTACATGGATTACCTCTATATACTCAGGGATATCTAGAATTATTCACTTACTTTTTAACAACATATAATATAGAATAGTTGAGGGCAAATTCCAAACTCGAATTAATGTTAACTTCAAGATGATATATTTTAGGGGTGCCTGGTTGGCTCAGTGGGTTGTGTTCGATTTCGGTCAGGTCATGATCTCATGGTTTGTGGGTTTGAGCCCCGCATCAGGCTCTGTGCTGACAGCTCGGGAGCCTGGAGCCTGCTTCAGATTGTGTTTCCCTCTTTCTCTGGTCCTCCCCTGCTCGTGCACTGTCTTTCTCTCTCTCAAAAATAAAAACATTAAAAAATATTTTTTAAAAAAGACAGCACATTTTACTTTATTTAAAAAAATAAACTAAAAATCTTATATATTAGTATGTGTACCTTCAAACATATTGTTTAAGCCGTATTGTATTTTGCCTTTTTATCTTTGAATTATAGGGATAAATATTACATGTAAGAATTGCTATGCTATAATTAGAGTATACCATATATTTCCATTTAAGTATATACCCTAACATAACTTAATATAACCTTTGTAGATATCCCCTAATACAACATTTACTTTCAAAAAAAAAAAAAAGAAATGGGTATAATCATAGGTGGCCTCCTCTGGGCTATGTGACAAGTGCTCAATTCAAGCACCTGGCAGAACTGAAAGTGAAATTCCTTAATGTCTACGACTCCCAATGTCTTCTTTGCCTAAGTCTAAAATGACAACCACTCTGACATTAAGTCCTGCCCATTTTCCCAGCAGTCCCACAACAGGAGTATTTTCTCCCCATTTCATAGTCTGATCTGGTGAGGCAGTGAGGACAGTGTGGTCTCCAGGAATGTAAGAGCTGCTTTTGGCCTTCCAGAGCCCTCACTGACTACATGACCTTGGGTATCCACTTACTCTTAAAAATGTGACAGATAATTTTCAGAGGACTGCAGCAAGATTCAGAAAAGCTGTGTAAGCAAGGCATTGCCTTCATGCTGCATAACCTAACCCAGAAGTGTAGAGTGCTGGGCTAGAGGCCACTGACAGTCACAAGGCAACCCTGGTCAATGGCCCTTCTTCAACAGGAGTGAGCCAGGACAGATGTCCATTCAGGAGCTCCGGGAAACTGGGTTTGGGCCCCAGAAGGTGGCTCAAAGGACCCATTCACTCACATTCTACCCAGATGCATTCCTGACCTCCAGTCACAGCCTCTGTCATCAAGGTCCCTTGGGATCTACCATCTGTGGGGGAGAGTGCCCAATACCACACCCCATCCCCAGAGCCAATCCATGGAAGAAAGGAGAGCTTGGAGCACAGGATTCCCTCAGGTCTCCTGACCCCCTTTTCCCAGGTAGTGGTTAGTGCAATTTTTGGTGTTGACTATAGAGAAGCAACCACAGTGCCTTCATTTTAGGTACCCAAACCATAGAACCCACTTCAGCCCTGGCCCCGGGCGGGGGGGGTGGGGCGCGGAACTTCCAGCAAATGTCAAACGAGGTGAGGAAAAACATCCCTCTGACCAGATTAAAAAATGTGAGGGATGGGGCGCCTGGGTGGCTTAGTCGGTTAAGCGTCCGACTTTCGCTTAGGTCATGATCTCGCGGTTCGTGGGTTCGAGCCCCGCGTCGGGCTCTGTGCTGATTGCCGGTTCAGAGCCTGGAGCCTGTTTCAATCTGTGACTCCCTCTCTCTCTGACCCTCCCTGCTCACGCTGTCTCTCTCTCCTGGAAATAAATAAAACAAAAAAAAAAATTAAAAAAAAAAAAAAATGTGAGGGATCCAGCAGTGTGTAATGGAGCCATGCAAGTGGCATTGCAGAAGGGCCACCTGAGCCCCAGGTCTAGAGTAAGAAGCTTCAGCTTGTGAGTATGAGGCACAAAGGGGTGTGTGCAGAGCAGGGTGGTGACTAGAATACTGGTTCTATGACCTTGGGAACAGCCTCACCCCCTGAGCCCTGGAGATGACCTCATGGAGCAGCTAGGAAGATCCAACGGAGGGACTTTAAAGAAAAGGCACTACATACTCAAGGGATAAACACACAATGAAATCCTCAGAATAAAATAGAATTTAGGTTTCAAACCAGGAAACAGTTCAACAGGCTCTCACCTTTCTCCCTCTAAACACCCACAGCAGCGCCTATGTCCCTGTGATAGCACAATTCCAAAAATAACAGCCTGCGTCTGGCTCATACTAGGGAGCAGGGCCTGTGACGAGCATTTCGCACACGTTCTCTTTTCATCTTCTTACTGTGTGCCTGTGGGCATGTGACCCACCCTCTCTGTGCCCCAGTATAAAACAAGTATATTCAAGATTACATAAGTTAAAATTGATTAAGTACTTAAAACAATAAGGAGTAAACTGGTTAAATTTTATAAAATCCTTGGAATGGTTCAAGGCTGTGGCACAATTAAGTATTTTGTAAATAAATATAAGTTGAAAAAACTTCATGTCCCTGTGCTCACTCAGAGTAAACCATCTGCTTAAGGTCATAGAGCCAATCAGGTGATGGGTGATTCCAGGTCTGCAGGAAACAGTATCCCGAGTCTCATCTACATGTTTCTCTCCATTGCCCACTGGCCCAGGAAGTGCATCACACTTGTCCTTGTTCTTCTGTGGTCCTGGCATGTTAAAGGCATTTTGTAGCAGTCTGTTAAATACATGGGGTATGCCTTTGGATGATCCAAATGTTTTAAAAGAGCCATAAAAAGAAATCTTTCTAAGACAGATTCATGAAAGACTTGGTGGTGACAACAATTAAAAAAAAAAGTTAAAAGTCCAGCATTCCTCAAAGCAGAAGAGGAGCCAAGTCTTAGGACACTGCTTTCACAGGAAGGGCACAAGAGGTTTATTAGACAACCCATGGCAAAATACAAAATGATTAATAATGAGAACAACCATATTCTATCAGCCAAGTGCCACACGGCACTATGACACTATCCCACAGGACATCTCTGGGCTCAAATCTCCTAGTATGCTACCTAAAGAAACGAATCCTCTCAAATCAAGACTCAAACACAAAAGGATTCCAGAGACCTCTGGGAAGAAGAGTGGCTTAGAAAGCTCAGGACAATTTAAATTTCCAAACTTAGTAAGAGAGAAAGAAATGTGCAAGGCGGGGTCTCCTGGGTCTGGGGCAGACAGTGGGGCAGTGGGGGATAGTAGAGGCAGAAACGGCAGTGGCTAAGACCTGATAGCAGGTTTCCCTCTACTTCTTCCGCCCGCCTCTCTCCTTGAGGGCCAGGTGGATAACAGCGCCATTGGCCATGTTGTAGTAAGCCAGTGAATTGGAATCCTTGATGAAAATGCCCTGAAAAACAGATGGTGTGTTTTAGCGCAGGACAATCTGGCCTTGAGCAGTGTATAGCCTCATCACTCCCAACGTCCATTTACTCTGAACTCAGAGAATAGAAGAGCCTGAAAGAAGGTAGGACAATGGCACGGAGCAGGGGTTGGGGGGGGGGGAGTCAGGAGGGTGGTGACAGGGTGGGATTAAAGATCTCTGGTTCCCCCCAGAATGCTCTGCTTTTCCTTCCTTCCTAGTTAAGTCGTGCTCTTCCTCTTTAACTCCCCAAGAAGTTGGCCCAGACCAACCCCAAAAAATTCTGACTCTCAAATCATAAGATCTTTAGAGATCAACTAGTCCTAGTCCCACTTTACGGAGCATGAAACTGAGGCTCAGAGTAGGGATTTGTCAAAGTACTGAAAGGGAGAATAAAGTACGCCAGGTGGGCACCAGGTTGGGGTGGACTATGACCTCTGTGTCCCTGCACAAAGCCAGACTACCCCAGACCACACCAGCTGGGATGGCTCTACCTCTGGGCCAGAAACACATCAAAGCACTCTCCTCTTGTCCCCAAGTATCTACCCTAGTCATTGAGGCAAAAAGTTTTTTGGGCCTCACACAAGACTACACTGTGACCCCAGCAGAGCTTCATTCTGTCAGGCTAACCTGCCCTGGCACTCCCAGCCAACATCATCACTTCTAGGATAGACTCACATGGCCACCCCCACGTCTCCCCAATCCTTTGATCCCACAGGTCATTAAGCTTCTGGGATGGCAGAGGTGTTGAACCCAAGGGTCAGAAGCACTGATACATGACCCACCTCATACTGCAGCTTCTGTTTCCCCGCGGGCATACCCGTGGCTTCATGAATCTTCACCTTGATGACAGAAACCTGTGGGACAGAGAGGTCATTCACTCCCTTGCTAAGGTCAGCTGAAGAAAGCTCCCCCCTGAATCCTGGGATCCCCTACACCTGATGCCAGTTAGCAGCACCAACTCATACCTGATCTGTGAGTGGGAGGGTGAAGACCAGTACTTGTCCATTCAGTTTCCATTCAGTCTTATCCTGCATGTTGGGCACTTGGACTTTGATGGACACTGGACCCTGCAAAACAAGACATGGCCATTATGGCCAGGGAACCCTGAGCCCACCAGGAACTATGCTCTCCTATTCCTGGACCGGTCTGAACAATGTCTCCTGTCCATCTGGACTCCTGGACTCTGGCCAAATTCAATACTAAGGCCATTAGTGAGAGGTCACAACTCATCCCCCATTTTTAAGATTTTGGATTGAAAGTCTCTAGCTCCCCCAGAATGCTCCACTTTTCCTTCCTTCCTAGTAAGTTGCGCTCTTCCTCTTTGTCAACTACCCAAGAAGTTGGCCCAAACCAACCCCATGAAATTCTGACTCTCAAACCGTAAGATCTTTAGAAATCAACTAGTCCAAGTCTCATTTTATAGAGCAGGAAATATCTTTCCTTTCCTTACCTTTACAGAGGAGAGAGATATTTAAAATGATCCCTACCCTGTCTCTTGGTGAGTTGGAACTGAAAAAGTGGTAAGAGAATGCCCTGCAAATGCCATAAGCACCCATAAGAGAGAACATAAACTGCAAGGTCAGAAGACCTAGGCTCCTAACTCAGTCTCCCTGCTAACTATGTCTCCCAGAGCCTCAACACCAAGCTTATAAAGCAAGCGATCACAATGGCTTCGTGGTATGGTGTAAGCACTGAAGAAACAAGTGGCCATAAAACGTGTAGCTCTACCTTGGCACTTCTGCTATCAGAAAGAAAAAACAAAAAAGATCTGGTCAAATGCACTGGGGAAGCAGGGCTAGGACTGTTTCTGCCTCCTCACTAGAAGCTGACAGCTTCCTAAGGCACTGCAATGTCAAGGTTCTCCTTATTTCTAACACCCCAACAAAATCCCCACAACAGAGAACTTCAAAGGGTTGGAGCCGCAAATGAATGTGACAAAGAAACTAAAAACTACACCCAGGATTTCCTCCAGTATCCAGGCCCTCTTCACACTCAAGTCCTGCTGCCTATGAAGCTGGTTCTCCTGCTGGTCTCCATGACAGCTCACACCAGAGGGACCACATATTTGGTCTAGTCCTTCAACGGTTGACTATGCATCTAGTGTGTACTCAGAAGTGCTTATGGGCTTCCAACAGCTGAGCTAGGCCCCAGAAGCCAAAACGGTGAGAGCAGAATAGGATGGGCCAGGGAGTATGTAACTGAGGCAGGACTGGGTCCCCCCACGAGACACTCCAGGCCACTGGTGGCACTCTGGTATCACATACCTTGTTTCTGCGTAGGAACTCCTCCTCAGGCACGAGGCTGTCCTCTGTCTTCAGTTTCTTGGAAGCAGGCTCATCCTCCATGGGAGGTGGGGGGTGGACAGGGGGCATGGGGGCTGGAGCTGGGACAGGTGCCACAGGCGGAGCAGGCACAAATGCTGCCAAGACAGGAATAAGCAACTGCATGAGTGGGAGGAAGGGCCCTGGGACTCAGGGATGGCGATAAATGAGGGAAGACTGCAAAGGTGTACCACTTCACCCAGTCAGAGGTGTGAAGGGTCACTCCTTGCTGAGTCTGAGCCAGTAGGTTCCCTGTCAGGGAGACCTAGGAGGCTGCCCACACTGGGCAACAGGGGACTGGAGGAGGAGCAGAACTGATGGACAGAGTAGGTGTCAGCTGACAGTAAGTCTCACTGGGCCTCTGCATCTCTCTAGGGCCTGACCAGTCTGGGTGCACAGACCCCAATTCTGCCACATTAGCCTATCTCCCCCAGGACCACTGGCTCCCAGGCTCCTAGCTCTGGGATCGCTCACGAGGGGAAGCCAAGTCTCTCCTCTGGGCTGGATGCCCAACTGGAACAGCTGGGCATTACCATCAGCCACTGCTCTGCTCACAGTGCTTGGTCCATAGCCCTGACCCAAAGGCTTGGAAAGTGACACGAGAGGCACTGACCTGTTGGCACAATCATAGGGGGTGGACGGGGTGCCATGATAGGAGGGGCTGAGGGAGGCATGGGCACCACGTTGATCCTGGGTGCATGGATGATAGGCGGCATGGGGGCAATCACTGAGCCTGGGGGTAGTCGGACCACTGATGCCATCGGTGGGCGGGGCATGACAGGTACTGCAGACACAACTGTGGTACGAACAGGAGGCGGCATCTGTGGGGAAGAAAGGACTCACAGATCACAGGAAGCCAAAGGTAGACCTCAAAGACACATACAGCTGGTGATAAGCCACCAGCAGCCTTTGAGAATGGGGGCTGGAAAGCTCCGACTCAATCCCCTGGGGCTGAAAGACTGCAACCCGTAACTGGACTCTGACAGGAACTACGCTAAGAGAGGCCCAGGGTGACACTCCTTCTGCCTAGGACTCAACCAGCTGCTTGTGGCAGACACCAAAAAAAACCACTAAAGAGGATGACCTCAACTTAGCTTCCTGGAAACAGGCCAGCAATCCTCGAAGACCTGTTAAGCCCTGCAGCCCTTCTCTGCCCCAAGCCTGCAACTCACATTTGCCTCCTGCTTCCCTCCCTGTTCCAATCCTCCCACACAGATGAAAGATCAGACTAGAGGTTCCCACTTACTATTAAAGAGTTCTTTGTCTCTCAACTTGACCCACGCAGCCCTCGGGCCCCACTACAAGGAAGCTGTCCTTTTCAGCCAATAATGTCCAACCCCAAGAAGCAAGCTCTAAAAGATCAGTCCCAAAGTGGCTACTGGCTTACTGCGGGTGGCCGAGGCACAGAGGTAATGGGAGGGGCAGAGCTAGGAATGTTGGTGGCTGAAGACGGAGGTGGTGGCTGCTGGGGAAGTTCATTGGGTTTGCTGGGGCCAATCTTCTCTTTGGTATCATCCTCTGGCACTAGGCCCTTGGCCTTGTGGATGGCCTCAATCTGCTCCTGGAGAGTGATATTGGCCTGGGCAGCCTGCTGGGTCCGGGCCATGCTGCCTGAGTGGCCGTCCCAGGTCACCTGCAAAGGAAAGCAAAGCCATAGCTTGTCAGGGCTTCTGAAACTGAGCCCAAGTATAGTAGTGTAAGGGGGTGGAGAAAGTACTAGGATCCATCAGAATGGCACCTTTTCCTCCGGCTTCTGGATCTCCTCCTCACCAATCTTCTTACCGATGGCTGTTTCCTCTACACCGAAGATGTCAGTACGCCGCTCAGCCAACTGTTTCAAGCTGCTTTCAATATCCAGACCTGGGTAGTCACAAAATGGTGGCAGGAGGTAGAAAGGAAACTAAAACCAGGTGCCTTTCTACCAGAGCAGCAACTCTCCTGGTGCAGGGTAGGGGCTGGACCTATGGCGCAGGCCTGAGTCCAGATCCCAACACAGCATACCTGTCCTCTGAGCCTGGTAAAGGATGCCCAATCAGGAACAAGCCTGTACACTAGAGCCTGTCCAATTGCTGGACTTACAAAAAGCAATGGAGAGGACAGGATCACAAAAGTGGCAAGTAGCAGTCAGGACTAAAAGCTTAGTCTCCTGTGTCCGGGGCAGTTTCCTCCCTATCATGTCTCATTTCATATTGCTCAGGGTGCTCCAGCTACCAGAGCCCTCATTCTAAGACAGCCCCAAGACGGACACCCCTCCCAACTCTGGGATGTCTGGGATGCCATCCATGTCAGATGCCTGCCTTTGGAGGAGTCTTATGAAGAATTCTTCTCGATAATGGGGAGTGCTTTTGCGGCATCATGATTGTACCTCTCCTTGAAAGATTTTGTTGACCTCAATTATTGCTTTCTGTTTGTTTACTTATTTATTAATGTTTTATTTATTTCTGAGAGAGAGAGAGACAGGGTGAGCAGGGGAGGGTCAGAGAGAGGGAGACACAGAATCCGAAACAGCCTCCAGGCTCTGAGCTGGCAGTCAGCACAGAGCCCGACGCAGGGCCCAAACCCACAAACTGTGAGACCATGACCTAAGCCGAAGTTGGACACTTAACCGACTGAGCCACCCAGGCGCCCCGCTTTTTTATTTAAAGCAAGCTGACCATAGTCTAGAATTCCCATGGGTCAAAGGGAGTCAGGGCTGAGTCAGAGAAAGGGTGTGGACTGGGGGGGAGGGGGAACCCCCACCTCACCTGGCGCATACACTTCATCATCACTCTGCTTCTCACGGATGGAGCGGTCTCGCTGCTCTAGCCAGCGGGGATCGAGAAGCCCGATGCGCATGTGTTCCTGCATTTTGCTGGCAGGGATCTTCTCCCCCGTGATGGGAGACACGAGATACTCATCTGGAGCAGGGGCTGGAGGCAGGGGCTTGGAAGCTTTAAAAAAAAAAAAAAAGAGGTGCTTGAATGAGAATACTGGAAAGCAGATGTTAAGAAACTATTGTTTCATTCACGTGTCACTCATCCAAGACACATCAACTTAGTGCCCATGCTGTACCTAGCATTGTGCAAGGTACCTAGGCGCCAGAAAGGACTAAGCTCTGTTCCCCATCACCAGGCCTGCAAAGGAGGGGCTATCAATGGCTTCGTGACGAGCAACCTCAAGCCCTCTTAGAAACAGACAGGTCTGAGGAACAAGTGAGGGCAAGAAAGCAGGTAGGCCCTACCTTTGGGGTCATAGTCCTTCCGAACAATGACCTGGTCTGGAGTCGGGGGCAGAGGAGGAGGCATGGGTGTCTCTGGGGGTGGGGGCACTTTCTGCCCTTCTTCTTCATCATCTGAACCCTGAAAAGCAAAGCAATGGCAGGACTTAGAGAAGGGCCAACAGGCTACCCCCTTTGGCTGAGCCCTGGCGGCTCTCAGGGTGGCAAGGAGCCTAGGTCCCTGCCAGCCAGTGTCCATGTGCTAAGCTTCTGGGGGCAGGCGAGGCCAGCCGGCAGTCGGCCAAGCTGCTTCCTCACAACATGAATGAGAGTCCTGGGGGCTGTGCTACTAACACTCTGTCCAGGCATTTCCAGCAGCTGGCACCAGGCAGTCCCAGGAGGCCAAGGGCACTTAAACATGCTGGGGAGGGGTGTGGGGGGCAAGCTGGCACTCAATGGTAGCTGCTCATGAAGTAATGCTGGGAGGGAAAGAAAAAGTCAATTCCCACAGACACGAGGGCCTTTCTTCTCACACACAAATTCTTTTTCAAGGGGAGGAGGCAGCTTGGCTCTAGAGGCTCTATGCCTGCTCAGAGGGCCTGGCTCAGTAGGGGTAGAGATGGCCAAAAAGAAGCAGAGGCTACACTTAGAAAAGCTCTGGGAACTGCTGATCATTTGGGCCTAAACTCAAATGCATCAAAGCATGTGGTGCAAAGCATTCCCTAACTGAGAGCTGGCACAGGGGCAGTGGGGAGCAGGGCCTCTGGCCAAAGGGGGAAGGTCACAGAACAGAGCCAGTACAGCTTTCAGATCCTTGCCCATGAATGAATCTTTGTTGCCTGAGCTGGAGAAAGGCTCTATGTTGCCTGAGTTTGAGCAGCTGATCAACCAGAATGCCTTATTCAGGACCCACGTCTCTTTCCAAGGTTCACAAGGGAGCTGGATCTCTGACTCTGGTGGAGAGCACCCTCAACTCCTTAAGCTCCAGAAGGAAAGGCCAGCCCCGCAGACCCTCCCAGAAGCATACCTCATCCATGTCTTGCACTTGGGTGTCCTGGTCCAACTGAGAAGGAGGTTCCTCCGTCTTTTCTTGTTTCTCATCCTCCTCATCAGACTCGACCTCCATCTCAACCTCCTCACTTTCCCCAAACTTCTCGTACCGCTCCTGAATAAGGATTCGGGCTCCCAGTTCCTCCGGGGTGGTAGGGGGAGGGAAGTTTCCTGGCAGAAGGTGACCGGAGTCAAAGGGAGACCTCCAGAGACACTCCTTATCAAAGGTACATCCTTCTGCCCTCCCCACACTGTGAGCTCTCCAAGGGCCAGGGCTGACTTCTCTCCCAGCTCCAGACCCCCACCCAAGGTCTGCCACGATGTTTGCTCAGTTGGGTTTAAGTGGGGGCAATGTAGTAAATCTGAAATCTTCTGAGAGCAGAGATGAAACAGGCACTGATAAAACCCTCTGGGGCACTTTGCTGCTCCCTGGGAAGAGATGTGAATCTGAAATATCCCAGGATGGTTCTAAGCTCCTGGCTCCCCATCTGAAATCACACACCTCCCTTCCTCACAGACCTACCTTGCTCATTGGGTTGGAAGTCCACTGTTTCTACCACGACAAAATCATGCCAGTCAATCTGTGCATATGCCACCCGTTCCTTCTCCTTTTCCTCCTCTTCCTTCTTCCTCTCTCGCTCCTGGAACTTGGCCCACTCCACCCGGTAACACACCTGAAGAGACAGGAAATGGCATGATGCTATGTTGAATCAGGGTCTGCTCCTGACAGGGCAGTCACCTCCAATACCTTCATAAAGCCAGCATCTCCCTTGAAATAAGAAGCTGTTCTTCCCACAAGGGGAAATTCCTGGTATGTGCATCTGGTCTCAGTCAGGCCCAGAGCTTGAACAGAATAAAAATTCTAAATGCCACAGAAACCTTGTGTCTAGACCCCAAGGGCAGCCATTTGTTATAACCTCAGAGTTTTCTGCTTAATTTGGCAAGGGTCTCTGTGCTCACAGAGCAGCAAACTCTGTCCCAGGAAGTCTGGGTGACAACAAGTACCCACAAGAGAAGCAGGAATCTGAGTCTGAGAAACAAAATCTTCAAGCAACCACCCAAAATAGAGAGCACCAATATGCCTTCTCTCCTGGACTCTGAGAACTTGGGGCCTCAAAAGGTATCTGTCACCAGAAAACCTGCTCGGGAGTTGGCTTCTAGTGAGGACAAGAGGAAGATCCAGTAAAGTTGAGAGAAAAACAGAAAGTTAGGGAGCAGACAGTCTAGGTTTCTTCCGCTTTTTGTGGCCACAAGGCCATTCTTCCCACCATTCCTGTGCCTGTAACACAACAAGGTACCACCTCAGAGAACCACCACTATTTCCAAACATGAAACCCAAAGTAACTTGCACTTTCAGCAACTGGTTATATAGTTTACCTGGTCCAAAACTTCTCGAGGGTTCTCGGCCTCTTTCTTGAGCTTTGTAAATAAGCCTTTAGGTGGAATCAAGATCTGAAACATGGAATAGTTAAAGCAACTGTCAGTGCATCACAACACAGGACAAAGAGGTGGCCTTCTGGGGCCTGTGGAAAGACATAGGAAAAGCGAGAGCATGGGGTTCCAGGTCCCAATCCCAGCTCCACTTGGCTTTGTGATGACTTTGGGCAAGTTACTTAACCTTTATAACTTGGCTTCCTTCTACAAATGGTGACACCACCACTTAAAGTCAGCACAGTCAACATTAAAAGGTTGCTGCAAGGACCAGCAGAAAGTATACAAATGCACTGTCCATCACCCAGGGTAGTCAGCATGTGCTGGCTGCTCTCAGAACACAGAAACGCTCCTACCCCATTTTTACACATGCTCCCCTGACAACCCCACCCAAGATTGCCACCCACAGGCCCCATCTCCTAGATCTCTGTCTGCTTTCTATTTCTCCACAGGATTTATTACCATGTGACATCCACTGACACTGCACTTGCCTGTTGCCCCCTCACTAGACCAGAAACTCCGCAGACAGAAATTGCTCTGTCTTCTGTTCACTATTGTGTCTCCAGGATTTAATATAAATTCTAACTCTGAACATATGTTTGTCAAGACAACAAATAAAGGCTTTGTTCAAAACATCCAGTCATTCCACCTGCCCCAACAGTACTTTAATTTTTCATAAGTACGTATTTTTGAGAGAGCGAGCGAGAGAATGTGAAGGAGGGCCAGAACGAGAGGGAGACACAGAATCTGAAGCAGGCTCCAAGTTTTCAGCACAAAGCCCAATGCAGGGCTCGAACTCACAAACCATGAGATCATGACCTGAGCCACAGTCAGATGCCTAACTGACTGAACCGCTTGGGCACCACCCAAAACAGTAATTATTTTTACTGATAAACTGGCTCAGGCTGCCCCCCTCCTCACTATACCTCTACCCCAAGAATAAATCTGCTCCTGGAGTCTCCCATGGCTAAAGACAGACACCAGTGCCCTCAGGTTAGAGTACTGAATGTCAATACCAAAGTTCTGAGGGAGAAGAAACAGTAAAGTAACAGAATACAAAGATACTTGGGGACTTTTGACCCTAGAAGTAGTCCACTAGGTAAAATTAACACAGGGCTCACTTAAAATCCATACTATGTAATTACACTAACCCTTTGGCCTTCGAATGATTATTATAGCTACTCTACCATTTTTGGATTTGACCATTTTCTAAACACATACATCTTTGTAATTCTTTTTAGTTAAATACTCAGAATGAAATTAGAGGAAATCATAAATTATGGGTCCTTTTAAGTCAGAACTTTAATGTAATGTTTCTAAATAACAAGAAAAGATATACAAACCATGCCACTAAAGCAGGAAGACAACCTCCACTACATGTATAGCAAGAAGAACAAGCCACTGGCAAATCTGTATCAGTGTACTTTGCAATAAATTAAGGATCTGATTTTTTTTTTTAAGTATATTTATTTTGAGAGGGAGAGAGAGAGAAAATGGGAGAAGGAATCCCAAACAGGCTCTGCACTGTCAGTGAAGAGCTTGATGTGGGGCTCAAACTCACAACTCTCATGTGAGATCATAACGTGAACCGAAGTCAGACATGCAACCAACTGAGCCACCTAGGCATCCCAGATCTGATTATTTTTCAATACCAATATTGACTTGTTCAGATTCTTGGTTACAATAATATAGCATGATAATTAAGATCTTTTTAGCATTATACTTAAAATTCAGGTCTTAGGGTCTGAGTAAAAAAATGCCAGAAGTCATGTCCCAGCTCAGCAAGCCCTAGCTGTATTATTCTATCCAAGTTAACTTCCCTGTGCCCATTTCCTATCCCATAATATAAGGATACCAATGACTACCTTAAAGATTATTAGAAATTAAATCAAAACATGTTACATATACAAGTATTCCATCAATATTTGCTATGCTTGGGGTGCCTGGGTGGCTCAGTTGGTTAAGCGTCCGACTTTGGCTCAGGTCATGATCTCACGGTTTGTGGGTTCAAGCCCCATGTCGGGCTCTGTGCTGACAGCCAGCTCAGAGCCTGGAGCCTGCTTCACATTCTGTATCTTCCATTCTCTCTGACTCTCTCCTGCTCATGCTGCCTCTCTGTCTCTCTCAGAAATAAATAAAAAATTTAAAAAAAAATTTTTTTAAATATCGGCTATGCTTATGTTGAATTCTCAACACCGACTTAAATATTTCTTTATTTAAATTTTTTTAAATATTTTATTTATTTTTGAGAGAGACCAAGACAGCATGAGCAGGGGAGGGTCAGAGAGACAGGGAGACACAGAAGCCAAAGACAGGCTCCAGGCTCTGAGCTAGCTATCAGCACAGAGCCTGACACAGGGCTCGAACCCACGAAGCATGAGATCACAACCTGAGCTGAAGTTGGACGCTCAACTGACTGAGCCACCCAGGTGCCCCTTAAATTATTATTATTTTTTTTTAATGTTTTATTTATTTCTGAGAGAGAGAGAGAGAGAGAGAGAGAGAGAGAGAGCGAGCATGAGCAGGGGAGGGTCAGAGATAGAGGCAGACAGAATCTGAAACACGCTCCAGGCTCTGAGCTGGCTGTCAGCACAGAGCCCGATGTGGGGCTCGAACCCATAAACCGTGAGATCATGACCTGAGCCGAAGTCAGACAGTCAACCGCCTGAGCCACCCAGGCACCCTTATATTTCTAATTCAAGATACTTTTTAGGGTGAAAAACAACATAAGTGTTAGAGTCAGTGCAGCTACTAATTGAGAGACCATGAGTAACTAACTTCAACTCTCTGAGCCTGTTTCTACTTTTGAAAAAGGGAGAGGGGTACACATCCTGGGTTCTTATAAAGATTAAATTGGGCTAAAAGGAGACTATTATTAAGGGCTTGCTTCTCAGTTCCTGTGCTAGCAACTGAAAAGTTAAATGTACTTAAAAGCAGCTAGCATCACTTGGGATATCACATAGTAGGCATTAACCTAATGGCAGTTATCAATCACATTTCCCTTCTCTTTAAAACCAGCAATCTATGTTACATTTATAAAGAAAAACTCAATAGAAATCAAGACTTTACACTGAACTGTAATTTTTACATCTACTCAGGGACCCATGGAGGAGTACTGTTCCTGTAGACATGAACAGATTCAGTGCTTCTGCAAGATGCCTTCCTTCCCTAGGCCCAGCATCCCGGCCACTGCCCTGCCCAGGCACCTTGGTGTACTGCTCCACCAGCTTCGTGAAGTAGTTGAAAAGGCTGTGCTGAGGGCGAAGGAAGTCAAACTGGTAGTTGCGCTGTTCTTTCTGCATCAGCTGAGTCAGAAACTGGCGGCCATTCCTGGCCACAAACTGAGCTGTCAGCTTCACCACATCCAGGTCAAAGGCTGAGATGGAGGGGGGGTCTGCGATGAACTCAAACTCAGGAGGGGGCTCTTTGGGCACGATGGTCTCTTGGATCACCTGGGCTTGGACCTAAGATATAAGAGAGAATGTGAGGCTCGAGAGGGGGTGGGAAGACACCCCCACAAGATGGCATGGACCTTGACGCTTCTGTTAATCATGTGCACATCACTGGCCCATGGTGTCAGAGAATACTAACTCACAAAAGCACCAATTACTTGACCAACTGTGGCCTCAACTCCCTGAATGGCTTTGAGCAAGAACTGTACCCCTCTGTATTTCTGCTGTTGCCCTGAAATCGAGGGTCAAAACTGGGTGGCACAAGATCCAACAAGAACATACCATGTTAAATCCCATCCAAGGGAGATGGAGGCCACAGTAAGCCCTACATGTGTGCAGACAACCCATTGGAGAGGACTCCACATGAACCACAAGACGGATAGAACAGGTACTGTGAATCCTTTTTACAGATGAGGAAACTGAGGTAGCCTGAAGCCCTGGTAGTAGTAAATTACAATGCAAGGTAACAGAATCTACTTGAACCTTTATTTCCCACTATAAAACAAGACGTAGCCTTTGCCACCATGGTTCAAGAAAAGAGCAAAGAGAAGGAACTAATCTAGGTCTATACAGGAGGCAAACTGTGCCAGTCCTTCTTGTCCACACTGACAACCCTTAATTGTCCCTATCTGTGGACCTAGTGAGGATTAGGGTATTAGAGCAGACCAGATGGAGGGGCCCTGGGAAGGTGAGATGGATGGGAGGGAAGGCTCAAGACGGGGCTCACAAGCCACATTACAGCACTGTCCTCACTCCATGGTCAAGGCAAAGAGCAGGGGCCAAGAGCTTGAACTCTGGAATCCTGACTGTGGCCTGGGTAAATAATATTTCCCCAAGCCTTAGGTTCCTCATCTATAAAATGGTCACTTTGCCGTCCTACTTAAGCAGCTGCTGTGAGGTGTCAATGAGACTCGTAAAGCACTGAGCACATAGCTGGACAAGCAGTGCTCAGGAAATGCCAACTGTCAGCAGTACTTTCCTATCTGAGCCTAAGTACATAAAAACCTCATCTCTCCCTGGCTGATAGAGAAGTTTGGAAAGCAGAGTTCATTACCCTCCCCTTTCTATCCAGGCTTCCCTCTTAGCCCTGGGGATATGAACGGAGGGGTGAGCTCCAACCTTCTGGGGCAGCTGCTGCTGGGTGGCCTGCTGCTGCTGTTGCATGACCTTGGGGATGGCAGCCGAGGGCTCCTGAGCCTTCCCCTCCTTGAACTCGCTGACCTTGTGGCGGTAGTAGGCATGGTAAGGGTCATTGGGGTTCAAGAAGTTAAACTTGGGGTTGTTGATTTCATTCTGTCGTATCCTAGCTTCAAATTCAGGTCCATTTCTACAAGGAGGAAGAGAGAAGAATTAACACCACAACCGTTACAATTGCCTAGACCCAGAACATTACCCATTCAAGCCCCCTTCTTGTCACCACTCATCAAACTAGACCATCCCTAAGTATTGCAGAGGTCTTCCTTGAAAGCCTTGGTGTCAGTGGCCAAAGTCATCTGCCTTCCTTCAAGCCTGGGCCAAGCCTCCTCTACCACAGGGTATCCCAGACCTCTGTCATTCCTGCAGCTCTCTGCTAGTCTTGCCATTCCCAAAATTATCTAAGCTATTGCATTAACAAACTTTATTCATTTTGGGGCACCTGGATGGCTCAGTCAGTTAAGCATCCAACCTCGGCTCAGGTCATGATCTCATGGTTCGTGGGTTCGAGCCCTGCGTCAGGCTCTGTGCTGACAGCTAGCTCAGAGCCTGGAGCCTGTTTCAGATTCTGTGTCTCTCTCTCTCTGACCCTCCCCTGCTCATGCTGTCTCTCTCTCTCTCTCTCTCTCTCAGAAATAAACAAAACATTAAAAAAATTTTTTAAAAAACAAACTTTATTCATTTTAAAAATACTTTAAACAGAAAGCATATATTACTACTTCCAGCAAAAATCAGTATGGTGGCTTTACTAACAAAAGAAAGCATAAAATTAAACACAATGAAAACAAAGTAGTATCATTAAAACCCAGCTCAAAGTCTGCTGAGACTGAGGCCAGATGTCTTAGGTAAAAAGAGAGAGAAGAGTGCTGGAATGGTGTTAAAGACACACTAACACCAAACGGACACTTTGTCCTTTGGGTAACCACAAGGATTGAAAAAAACTTCAAAATGTAGACAATTGGACATAATGCTTTGTCCAAGTACCACCTAAATCACCTCATTTACTATTAGGTGAGGCCCACACTGGAAAAGGATGTGTGCTGCTGTGTTAGGCACATTCAGATAACAAGGGGAGCGGTAAGAATAGAAGGGAGGTCTCCTATCTCTCTCAGTACCCGAGACACTTTTCCACATAAACCCTGGGTTCCCAGTTTGGATTCCTTTAAAATTTCAGGATAAAAAAAAATTCCCCTCTCATGAAATTTAGGAGGCCCTGATTTTTACAGAGTCCCAATGGTAATATTTCAAGGTGTCACACCTATACAACATCTAAATCAGTTAGAAAGCATGCTAACCTTAAAGATACAATATATGGACAATATTCGTTTTGGGTTCACTAATGACTGAAGTTATTAAACGTCCTGCTCTCTCACTCTCTCTCTTTTTTTAACTTCCTAGATTACCAGCTCATTAAAAAAAGGATATTTTAAAGGATAATAATAAACAGCCAGATGAAAAAACACAAAGGGATATGTCTGGTAAGGTCGTAGGCACAGGAGATTTTGTTCCTGTAGAGTCTGGGGTGCACCACCCTCCCGCATTCTCTCAGATGTGCCCTTATTCACTGACCTAGAAGCTCTCTGAATCCCTTAGGTTAGGGTTTTTTATTGAGACTTCATTACACAGGCATGATTGATTAAACTCAATCTCTAGCCCCTCTGCCTCTGCACGCCCGCCCCAGAAGTTGGGGGCCCAAACTTCCCTTTGACTCAATTTCCCATGTGTAAGATGCGACTAATACTACCTTCTCTCTCTATCCTGGAGTACTGAGATCAAATCAGCTAAGGAGATGCCAAAGTCTTTCTGAATCATACGGTGGCCTAAAACGCAAGGGCTGTCACTCCTACGAAAGCTAGAAAGGTCTGTTTCATAAACGTTAAAGATGATCTGGGTTTTAGATGTCTGTGGGGCTTCCCTCACTACTCCAGAGACCAACACTCAAAGTATACTCCAAATACATCAAGGGATAGTTCTAGGGGCTGCTGGCAGCAGGTTGCTCACTTTCATCAGACTTTCACACCCTGACCCTGTTAGTTGAAGAGAGAATGGGAGACAGGGTACAGGCAATGCCGTGCCCCATAACTGTGCCATGGCGGTGGTCATCAACACCCAGGGTAGCTGCTTTGCAAGTTCTGGCCACACCCTGCAGCATGAATAACACCATGAGGTCTCAATCTGACAGTGCATCAGTCCAACTGGAACCTCATACTTGGAGAAGCAGCATCTTCCCCTCTAATACAAACCATATACGAAGAGGAAGGTAAGTACACACTTAGATATTGCTAAACTAGGCCATCAGACATAGCAAATGCCGAGGGGAGACAAAGGGCTGCTAAGAAAAGGGGGCTCTTGTTGCCTCTTCTATCACTGCCTCCTAACCCATGACCGTACCACATCTGGGAATAATCTGGGGTGGGGGTGGGGGGGAAGAAGGCAAGAATGTTTGTTCCAAGTGATTTTGTTCTTTTAAATTAACTTAATGTTAATTTTAGAATTATGTTCTCTAACACAAGGAATAGATTTCAGCAGAAAAAGACATGATTCTGAGTCAACCCAGCTGGTGGGACTTTTAAGGGTAATTTCCACTTCAGTTTCTTGACAGGAAAATTCAGCGAAGACCACATGCAGAGAGAAAAAATTTCTTTTGGAAAAACATACTCAGTGATTTTTTTACTGTCTGCTCCCTCAAATCAACATGTGTGACCCAAGAGAAGTGAAGTAGAAGGTCCTGCATGCTTCCTTATCCCAGAGTGAGATGATGCTGGTCTGTTCCCTCATTGCAATGTAAACAAAAGGAAGTCCACAGATTTTAAAGATGCCTACAAGGCAATCACCTTAGCCAAAAATAAATCTAGAAACATGGATGAATACATTTTTATTTTTAAGAAAGAGTGGATACTCTTATTTCTATGGCAGCAAAGGCTGGCACAAAATTATGGGAAAGCTACTTGGCAAAATGTTTCAGAAAATCTTGAAAAACCCTCTTTCAGCCAGTAATGTGCCATGTAGAATTCTAAGGAAACAATCTAGAAAGGAGAGAAAATGCTCAGATTTCCCCACGGCTTCATTTGCCAAATTGAAATGTTGGAAACAACCTTGAAGGGAAACAGAGGAGACAGCCAAGTCCAGAAAGGCCCGTCACCTCAGCATGGTGTATCAAGGACGGCGCAGCATCAGGGGACCACAGAGCAACACGGGAAAAGGTTTATAACACAACACAAAAGGGAAAAGCAGGATATGAAAGTATCTACTAGTATTAAAGGGTCTAAAAAAAGGACGCCAAGGCCCAGAAAGAAACAGGAAAGTGAAAACAGCTGGTAGAAACTATTCTGGTAGTGAGACTGTGGTGATTCTTCCTCTAACACCCTTTTCCTATTTATTCTGTTTTTAAGTTATCAGGGGGAAGAGAGAAGTATGAGCGTTGCTATGATACATTAAACATTTATCATAAACACAACACTTACTGCCCTAAATCTGACATTGTTCAATCAAGCACAGAGCAGATTTAACACATTACCCAAGTTAGTCAAAGCCTTTGAAATGTAATAATATGAATCTGCATGGGGCCTGACAAGTGAAAGACATCAAGCAGAGTAACTTTTATGTTGCATTATATTAGGAGGTTGGGAAAGGAAGGAGCCCTGTATTAAATGATGTACTATGATGGGGATGCTGCCTTGGGGTCAAGACGTGGCCCTCTGGAGTACATGCCCTGACTGAGGGCAGGAGTCCATTCTAGGCCAGCTACTGCTTCCATGCAATGAGCTGTCCACTTCATCCACAGAAGCCAGAAACCCAGATTTTTTGTGCAATCTCCTCATTTTTAAACAGTGGAATCTCCTCATTTTTAAACAGTGGCAACTAATTCTAGTTTTACTATGGGGAAAAACAAGAGCTCTGTAGGCTGCATGTGGCCTGCTGGCTACCAAAATACTTTAAACTAGGGGATGTGTTGACCTTTGGAGTCAAGTAGCCATCAAGATGATTCCATCTGAGGAAGTGGGAGTGTGTTTAAAGGATGCAGAAGAGGAAGAGGAACTCGGACTGATTTCCATGCCATCCATGAATATAGCTAACACATACATAATGCATGTGAACTGGGCTCAGTCCCACTCCTCCTCTCCTGCCTTAAAACAATTCTGCGGTGGCATTTTATTCCATTTTGCAGATGGGTCAGTTGAAGCTCTAAGCACAGTTCTTGCATAATGAGAACAATCAACTCCTTTCTTTGTTTTCCTGAGATCAGCAGCTCACAGACACACATACTCTCCCTGACAAAGCAGCTTTTTAGGCACTTCCTTAGGCCCATTTTGGAAGCACAGGTTCCTGGTGACTCTGGGGCTGAACGTGATTCACATTTTGCCCCTGCCATGCTGTGCTGGAGACACCAATCTTGCCCACTGCCTATCTCACCACCAGGATGTGGTGTTAGATGAGCTAACAGGCCTAGGCTGACAGCACAGAAGCAGCTAACGTTACCTGGCCACAAAGCTGGCAGTCTTGTCCACGATATTCCTGACCTCTGGAGGGGGATAAATAATCCCCACCACTGGCTTCGAAGGAGTAGAATCCTCCTTTGAAGAAGCTTCTTCTTCTGTGGGCTGTGAAAACAAGAAAAGAAAAATAGTATCTTGAAGTTCCTGATTTGGGACTGGATCCCCACTGTCGAACTTCTCTAAAATATTATCGAGAATGTAGACTCTCTCCCTTGGACCTTCCTCGAGTTAGGACCCTCTGCTCCAGAAAAGGGGTTCTCTTAACTGCACTATACTTGAGTGGGATTCTCCTGGGGAACCAGTGAAAAGAGCAGCCTCCTTGGTTCCCCCATAGCCAAGTGGTCTCAGTGACACCGGGAATCTGCATTTTTACCAACTGCCTAGGTGATTAAGATAGGGGACTGGGGTGGGAATCTGATCATATTCTAAGAAGCCATCTCCCAGAATTCAGAAGGCCATTTCTGCACCTAGGGATGTGCCTGCCATGGAATATATAATGACTGTTTGCTGAATAAAGAAATGGGAAACTCGCAGGGCGCCTGGGTGGCTTAGTCGGTTGGGCGTCCGACTTTCGCTTAGGTCATGATCTCGCGGTTCGTGGGTTCGAGCCCCGCGTCGGGCTCTGTGCTGACTGCCAGCTCGAGCCTGGAGCCTGTTTCAGTCTGTGACTCCCTCTCTCTGACCCTCCCTGCTCACGCTGTCTCTCTCTCTCTCTCTCTCTCTCCTAGAAATAAAAAAAAAAAAAACATTAAAAAAAAAAAAAAAAAGAAATGGGAAACTCGCTGTTGGCAGCTCCTTATGCCCCTTTCCTCTTCATCTATTCCAGTCTTAACCACCACTCAATGCACAAATGTTCTGTGAAACCCCACTGGAATACCCAACATCAAATGCCCCATAAGCTCCAATATTCTTTCTTCACCAGCTGCTTCTCCTTAGTAAACAAACGGTCAGTCTCTCATCTTAAAAAAAAAAAAAAAAAACAGCACCGCTGCCTTCACATTCTTTTCTGCTGCTGCCCTCTTCCCCTCTTCCTCTGGTAAATATCCTGAGTTCTTTGTCTTGCCATTCCTACCTCTTCACCTCCCATTCATTTCAAGTGCTCTTGCCAAAGTAAAAGAATGCCAAATACAGTAGCCATCTGATCACATGACCAGTGACCATGCCTTCACAAAACTCTCTACTCCTCAACTCCCAGGTCCCATTCTCATCTGTCTTTCCTTCTTGCTCACCATTCCATCCAAGGTTCCTTCCTAGCTCCTGTTTCACCTCCTGCCCTATGTTAGGGCTCTCCAAAAGTCTGTTCTCCAACATATTCACACTGTCCTCAGGCACTCACAACCACATCCTCCACTTCCCCTACTACCTCTAGGTTGAACAACCCCACCCAAACTGATGTCCCAGATCACTCTTATGTGCCACGGAACTCTAGATCCAACTGACTCCTGGGCACTTTCATCTCTAACCACTTTTCCTTATGAATGGCCAACCATGCACTCAGTCATCCAGGCCAGAAACATGGGCCTCCTCTCCCTTCCTCAGGTTCCACATTCGATGATAACATTTACCAAGCATGTAGTAGGTTCCAAATAATTTTCTAAGAACTTTAAATAGATTAACCCTTATGAGAGTCTTATGATGTGAATACTCCATTGTTTACATATAATAAAACTGAGGAATGTAAAGCTTAACTGGACCAAAAAACAGACCCAGAATTCCAACACACTTGAGCTGGAGAGTCTGCACCACCAGCCATTTTGTGACTTGAGCTTGCCCATCCCGTCTGCCCTCTCCCCCACTCCAATCTAAGTCGGGCCCTCAGCATCTTTTGAATAACTGTGCTCCTAGCAATTCTCATCACAACCTGCCTACCAGAATTTCTGAAACACATATATGTCATTATCCAGCTTAAAACTTCCCTTTCTCCTCATTGTGTACTAGAAAAGTTCAAATCTCCCAAAATGCATCTTTTGCCACCTCTTTCCAACCCTATGCTTGAATCACACTTTTAAATTTACTGTTGATCAGAGACATCATCTGATTCCTACCCTGGTGTCTTTACAATTATCCAGTATTACCTTGTTTCCCAAGTGACTGGGAAAATACAAGGGATACTGGACATACTTAAATATTTGTGGTAAGGGTATGGACCTCTTTTGTCATGTACTCTGCTGTATACTGAACCCAAAGCAGTAATCAGCATACCATATGTGCTCAAAAAATGTCTGCTGCATGAATAAAGGATGTTATTTCCCTTTTCCAATCACCTATCTGACTAACTACGAATACATCTTTCTAAAAGCAATTTACTTAACACGGAGGTGGGCTCCACCTACTTTAATTTCTCCTTCACCCCATCAAAGAAATGTTGATTAAATTACAATCTCCTTTTACATCTGATACTTACCGGGCATATCACACCATATTGCCATGATTTACACACCTCTTTTCCTCTCAGCTGATTTAAGAGCTGGCTGGTATCATTTATGGTGATCAAAGCAATAAATATTTGTTGAGAATTCATTTAGATCTGTCTCCTCACTAGAACTGTGAACTTCATAAACTAGCTGTGCTCCATTCATTCTGGTTCAGTCGGAACCTGGCACGGTGTTTGGCTTAAGAGTAAGCAAAGAGGAGATCCTAAGAATTACCAAAAACGTATCCTACAGGCTGGGAAATTAGAATTACTGTGCAAACGCCAGAGGCCGGGGTGAGAGGGGACGACGGCCGGCCCAATTACCACTGAAAACCTGAGGGTGGGCTAGATCAGTGTTCCTCAAACTTTAACCAATCACCTTGAGATCTTGCTAAAGTTGTATTAGCATTTCGTTTTGGCATTTCTAATGAACTCCCTGGTGATGCTAACGCCGCTGGTCCGCGGACCGTATTTTGAGAACCACTGTTCCAAGAACGCTGGTTTCGCTAGCCTAAGGCAGCGCAAGCGCGCTGCCTCCTGGGACTTGCAGTCCCTCCAAGCCCTCGTAAGTGGCCGCTTCTTCCTCTGCACGAGTGAAGAGCAGCCGCGCCGGAGGGGAGGGCCCAGACCGAGGCTCAGGTTGCTGATTGAGGTGCGGGGGTCGCGGTACCTGTTTGGGCTCGGTGGCCGCCGGCGGCGGCGGGGGCACCGCCTGCACGGGTCCGGCCGGCATGACTGCGACGCTCAGGGCTGCCAGTCCGCCTCGTTGACGGTGAGCGGTGCTGCGTCAAAGCAGCTACCCGCACGGACGATACAACAAGCTCGCAAGATGGCGGCGACCGAGAGACTCGTAGCCCAGGAGGAGAGGCTGACGCACTTCCGGGACCGCCCCTTTTTCGTGATGCAACTTCCTGTCTCTTTCCTAGCGCTGCCTGCGCGAGACGCCGTTGCCATGGCAGCGGTCGAGGCACTTGGCTAGGATTTGTGAGCGATCCCAGGAGCAGCAGGCGCGCGGGGGACAGTTCCATGAGCCGACCAGACACAGGGGCTGAGGCTACAACGCAGGAAACTGGGGAGACGTCCTACATCACCCGCCGGACACTCTCCTCCCGCACCCCACGACCCTCGGCCCCCTCTCCTTTACTCCAAAGGTGGGTCCCTCGCTCCCTCCCATTGGCCTGTCAGTTTGGAGAGCCCATTCCCCTCGAGGCTGCTTCCTCTTTCACTTCAGGTCCACCTCTTCTAGACCCCCTTCCCAAGTCCCAATCCCTAATTCCCACCCGTCCCTTTTCCCGTGGGACTGCCTTTCCTAGGTTCCACTTCTACCTTCCATAGCCCCTCTCTCAAGCCCCACAGACCATCTCAAATCAAGACCTCTTTAAATTCCATTGTTTTCTCCCAATAGTGCGTTCCTGCTGACCACTTCCCTAGCTTCCCTGAGGCTCACTTGGAATCCCGCCCCTTACTTCCTCTTCTGAGATACTGTCCTCCTTGTCCCGTCAACCCCCGGCCCCTCCAGGTCCGGAATCCAGGCCGGCATTTGCCCTTGTCTGGATAGTTTAACAGTTTCTTCAACTGTGAAGGATAGGAAGGCAGGATAGGAAGAGATGCCTTCCCTAGTGTCTTACCCCATCCCTCTCTCACACGCACACACTCCATAGCTGGTTTATGTCATTGTTGTTATTCTTAATGTAGAATAGCTGGAATTTATTGACCCTGTGCCAAACACTACATGCTTTACGTCACATTTCTTTTTTTTTTTTAACGTTTTATTTATTTCTGAGAGAGAGAGAGACAGCGTGAGAAGGGGAGGGTCAGAGAGAGGGAGACACAGACTCTGAAACAGGCTCCAGGCTCTAGCTAGCTGTCAGCACAGAGCCCGATGCGGGGCTGGAACCCACGAACCTTGAGATCATGACCTGAGCCAAAGGTGGACGTTTCACCGACTGAGCCACCCACGCACGTCTTACTTCACTTATTTCTTAAAGAAACTTATTTACAGACGAAGACAGTGAAATTCTGAGTTGGTGGAATGGAAATCTAAACTCATTCCTTTACTAGTGCAGCTACTTATTCCTTTATCTTCATTCAAGCCCTTTATTGTCCCCAGGGATCCAGGCAATTAGCAATCTGTAGTCAGAGGCTGACAACTGGAATATATAGGTGTTTTTAGAATTTCCAAAGTGTTTTCCTAGTGGTGACCTTGAATCTCAGCAGGGATACTGGCCAGGACGTAGGTAGGCATGGTCTTTTTTTTAACTGTTTATTTATTTTTGAGAGAGACAGAGATAGAATGCTAGCAGGGGAGGGGTAGAGAGAGAAGGAGACAGAATCTGAAACAGGCTCCAGGCTCTGAGCTGTTAGCACAGAGCCCAAGATGGGGCTCAAACCCAAGAACCTTGAGATCATGCCCTGAGCCGAAATCGGACGCTTAACTGCTTAACCAACTGAGCCAACCAGGCGCCTGGGAGGTAGGCATAATCTTTACCAGACGGGTAGGATCCTATAGCTCAGCGAAGGAAGTGGCTTGCATGTTGAATGGGAGTGGAGGGCCCCTTCCCTTCTCTGCAAGTCAAAAGTCCACCTTGAGCATGAGGGAACTCAGAGGCAGAGTTAGCTGCTCTCCTTCCTCAGGGCAGTGTTGGCACAATTAGCGCCATCATTTGTATGATCTCAGGAACAGTCAGTGCAGGGTTGGCATCTTCAAGCTATAGGTTCCACTTAAGACCCAGGGATTACAGAGAAAGCCCATGTCAAATGCTCCTTCACTTGACACACACCTAGGTGGTACTCAAAACACATTTATAACTGCAAATCCCTAATGTTCAGAAGAAAACAATGTGTGGTAACCTTGGATATTTTACAGTGTTGTGTTTTCCTTTCACGTATTACTGATGCTTTGGCATTTGTTCTACTTATCAGAACCAGAGTTCAGGAGTTGGTACCTCAGCTGGCCCCAGATGGCAGCTATAGTTATTTGAGGGTGAACAGGTCAATGTTTCTTGATGTCTTCAGAAGCAAGCTCCTGAGTTCCAGGTGCTTTGCCACCTGCATATGCCTCCTGCCAGGACAGGATTGCTTACTTTATTTATTTCCTCCCTCTCATTCCAGGAAGGAGACCCAGAAGGTTTCAGTCTATTTTTTTCTGTTTGTTTCTGCCTCATTCCTTGGGGATATAAAATCTCACAGTTGGCAATATCTCATGAGAGGCAGTCACCGCAGCAACATCCATGTGCAGGATGTGGGCCTGTGTGTGTTTATGAGTGTTTTAGGGTGGATACTCATTGCCCTGCGGGTGGAACTGACAGAGGTGACACACCAAAGACCTCAGAGATCCTCAGAGGTGGTTTCTGGGGACAGGGCTCTGTGTTTCCTTCTCTGTCCGTATTCTCGACACAGTGCCCAGAATTCATAGGTACTTAGTCACCATTTGCTTCATGAACACACAGGATCTGACCGTCTATACCTGCACTGTCCTGTACGTTAGCCACCAGTCCATGTGGTAGTGCATTTGAAGATGGTAGCTGGTCCAAATTGAAATATAGTGTGTCACATAGACACTGGATTTTGAGACTGAATGTGAAAAAGACTGTAAAATAATCTCCTTAATAGTGTTATATTGATTTCATGTTGGAGTGAGAGTATTTGGGGTTTATTAGGTTAAATAAAATATATAATTAAAATTACCTGTTTTTTTTTTTTTAACTTTTTTATGGCTAGTAGAAAATTTAAAATCCCATATAAGGCTAGCATTGTAATTCTTTGGGACAGTGCTGCTCTAGAAGCAGCATGGCCCGAAGACAGGGCAGAGATGTTGAACCCAAGAATCCTACCTCCCTGAGTGACCTTGGGTTAACTCCCTAACTTTCCAGAGCCTTGGGTTCCTCATCTGTATAAAGAAGGCAGATTCAGGAGGTAACACACAGTAGGTCCTGTGGTCAGGGCCTAGCACCATTAAAGTACAATCTCTGTGCTCAGGCTCAAGGTAGGTGACCCCACAAGTGCCATCCCTTACCCCATTCCTCCAGCCTGGGGCCCCCTCCCCTTCTTTTGGGACAGGGTCCTTCCTGCACCCCTCCCCCAAGGAAGCCTCCCTCAGTGCCCACTCACTCACTCTTGCCTTTATCCATTCCCAGGGACTGAAGAGCTATTTGGGGCCAGCCCTGCACTGGATACAGGAAGCCCAACACCTGGATGAGCCTCTGACCCTGAGCCCCAGAGCCCACAGGCTAATCTGACAGCCAGATATACTCAGACATTCAGCTTCACAGGCAGGCACCTGTGCAGAGGTGAGGACAGGACCCAAGTCCTCTGGGAGGCCAGAGAGGCCAGCTCGGCCCTCAGGAATCGCCCCTTGGTGCCTTCGAGCATCCCATGAGCTGTGGGCACAAGCAGTCTCTCAGGTCCCTCAGCCCAAGTGACTAGGTGATACCACAGTGAACTCAAAAGACAGTCCATGGACTTGTAGAGAGACAGACTGCTAACTGCAAATAATTATTCATATAATAATTCAGTGCCAGTGTGGCATATGCTAGAAGGGAAAAGAACAGAATGCTCTGAGAATGTGTAACAAGTAAATTCACCTGGCCTGGGGACCTGAAGGAAGGTGTCTTATCTAGAGAAAGTATGAGGAGGTGAGGGCACATTCTGGATGGTAAAATGCTGAGGTGGGAACAGACCACACAGGACAGAGCCCAAGAAAGTGTTCCAGTGTTTATGCTATAGAAAGCCATTCAAGGGCTCTGAGCCAGGGAGTGAGTTGCCTTTTAAATGATTACTCTGGCCACATTCAGAATGGACGAGGTAGTGCTGGGCAGAGGGATGAGGGCGACCCCTGAGGGAGGCTGTGGCGGTGGTCTGGGGAGAAGAGGGATGGTGGAGCGGCACCGACAAACACAGGGGTGGGTTCTCAGTGCGGTCTGTCTGGACACAGGATTGGCAGCACTGGGCACTGGGTTGTGGGGGTAAAGGAAGGGAATATAAGGAAATGTCCAGCTGCATATAGCGGGGAGTGCCATTTTCTGAGATGAGTGAGGTTGGGGTACAAATAGGTTGGAGGAAAAGAAATTTCTCCACCAGGCCTGGACTTGCTGGAGATCAGGGAAACCAACCATGGCCTAAATACTGTCCAAGCAGGGAAGGGAAGAGCTATGCTACAAAGAAGTGCTTTCTGCTGTTGAGAAACCAACAATGGACAAGAGACCCTGCTGCAGGGTGGGGAAGAACAGGGCTGCCCCGCTCTGAACAGAGGAGAGGGTGAAACTGGAAGGGTGTGCGATGACACTGAAGGGGCCACTGGACTGTCATGCTTCTCCACGTTCTGAGTCAAGGATCAGGGACCATTCATCACTGTCTTCAAAGATGTCCACAGATTCCAGAGATGGGCAAGAAGCATTCTGTATGGGCTGCAGTGGGAAAGGGGACATATAGAAAGCAGGCAGTGGCTCCAGACAAGGATGGTCTTTGCTGTTGCTACTGCTAATAGTAATTACAAGAATAATGCTTACTATTGCTTGAGCACTTTTACTGGTGGCTTGCCCTGGAGGGTGGTCAGGGAAGGCTTCCTGTTGGAGGTGATACCCAGGAAGCCTGAAGGATGAGAGGAATTAGCAAGGTGATGGGAATTGAATGGGGAAAGCATGACACCCACGGAGGGACGGATCGAGCCCAGGTTTAGAAATGAGTGCCGGCACCTGAACTGCTGTTTGGAACTGATGGTGGTTGAGATGCAGAGTATGGCGGTGGGAGAGGGATATGGCCAGAGGTGGCCTTTCTCCCAAGGGAGTCCTGAGGGGTGTTGGCCTGTGTGACATGCTCAGGTCGGGTTTGGCCCAGATCTCTAGAGCTGAAGTGTGTCAGTTGGAGCAGTCAGACCCGTGGCCCTGCTGGAAGGTGCTGCAGGGGTCCAGGCAGGAAGCTGACAGTGGCCCAGCATGATCCAGCACTTCCTGTCATGCTGTAACTACTAACACTCTCTTTTAGGTGTCAGTTGCCTATTCAATGGTTTGCTCAGGGAGAGAAGGACTGTAGGTACTTTCTAGTTTATAGCTGTATCTGCCCAGCCTTTAGCAGGGGTCTGGCAGATACGGACCCTTGGAGGGACTCCTGGAGCTATGGAATTGGCAGTGTGGGCATGGCGTAGGGTGGATGAGAGGGACTTTGGTGAAGTCTCCCAAAAGCAGGTACCAAAGGGCCTGTGATGCAGGCCTGGGAAAGACTTTTCCCTAGGGTCTAGGTTGGACTTTCGGCCTAGGAGAATGGGGCAGATCAGGGTTTTAGTACGTTTCCTTTAGGGGCACCTGAGTGGCTCAGTCGGTTAAACGTCGGGCTTCGGCTCAGGTCATGATCTCATGGTTCATGGGTTTGAGCCCCACATCGGGCTCTCTGCTGACTGCCAGCTCAGAGCCTGGAGCCTGTTTCAGACTCTGTGTCTCCCTCTCTCTCTGACCCTCCCCTGCTCACACTGTCTCTCTCTCTCTCAGAAAAAAATAAAATAAAATAAAAAAGAAAGAAAGTTTCCTCTGGCAGCAGCCACATGGCTCTGGCTGATGGGGATCTTCTCTGCTCACCCCAGGAGCCACAAGTATGGCGCACCTGCTGGGCAGCCAGTCCTGTATGGACAGCCTGCGCAAGGACCTTACCGACCTGCAGGGCGCCATTGTGGACGTGTTCTCTCGCGCTGGGCCTGTGCACTTCCCCTCCTGGAAGTTCCCTGACCGTTTGGCTTGTGACCTGGACATGGTGGCCCTGCTAGAGCACTATGACCATGTGCCAGGTGACCCCGAGTTCACGCAGCTGTCCCATGCTGTCCTGCTGGAGCTGGTCATCGACAGGTGAGGGCCTCCACCAAGCCTGGTGATCTCGGGATGCTGTCATCCTCCTTAAACCAGTAGACCAGCCTTGGGATCCCCTCCAGCAAAGATCACATTGGTAACAATAATCACCTTTAACTGAGTACCTGTTAGGAGGCGGGTCAGTTCAAGGCCCTCACTGTGATCCCTTCTGTCACGTGCTTTCCTGTAGTACCTGCCCTCAATGCCACCTCCACCCCCACCCCGCCCCTCTGACGGCTCCCTTCCAGCTCCTGTCAGCTGCTTCCTCAGAGTTCCTGTGCCTCAGGGACACCACAGCTGCTGCTCAGAGTTTCCATCCCAGGCTCTTCTTCCTGGTGTCTTGTGGGCTATGCTGTTCTATCTGAGTCACAAGGTCAGACATGGGATGTGTTTTTCCAGATTTTGTCCCTGCTGGGAAGAGGCCAGAGGATTGCCCTGCAGCCCCTCCAATTCCACACTATCATTGAATGTAACATGGTCATCAGGTTTCCACTTCCTGGGGCCCGCAACCCAGGCTCCCTGTGCTCCAAACCCATACACATACAAAGTCATGGGGCCCCTGACAGGCAAGGACACCAGTAGTCTGGGGATGACCTGCCTGGGGACAAAGAACCAGGGTAACCACTTAGAAGAACCCCCAGTATGAAAGCATTATTTGGAGGCTGTGAAAGGCTCAGAACACACCTTCCTTCCTCGGTGCCTTTACATACACTCTGCTCTCTGCTAGAGTGCCCCTGCCCAGCCCTTCCTGGTCTGGTCAAGCCCCACTCATCCATCAAGACCCAGTCAGTCTACCTATGCCCCTGGGGAAGCTGTTGCTGACATGTCTTCTCCACCCCCTCTGTCAAGGCCGTGCTCTGTCTTCTTTCCAGGCACTTTCCTACCCCCCAGTGCTGCCCGGCACTGCAGCAGGCACAGCTGTCCCTCCATTCACAGAGGAAGACACCCTGGCCCAGAGAGGGGCGGGCCCCAGAGGCAATTGGTGCTTCCTCCCCAGGCCTTCTCTGCCCAAGGCCCCAGTGGGTTTAGAATGACCCTACTGCACTTGGAACAAGACAATGTAGCTTACCTGCCCAGTATGCTTTGTAAACACAATTCCTCTTCCTTTAAAATAGCTTGGTTCCCATGCAGATTCAGGCTTATCCTTCTAATGCCTCTCTTCCTTAAACATAGCCCAACTCTAATTTTGAAGACTTGAAGTTAATGTAGACACCCAGCTGTCTTCATGTCTCCCATGTCACAGGAGCAGCTTGCCCTGCAGGAGACCCTGACTAGAATCAGGAAACTACAGGGGCCCCCTGCCCTGCATGCTAGCCCTGAGGCTGTGGGCAGGCCCTTTCTCCTCTCAGGGTCTCTGCTCTGTCCTCTGTAAGGTAAAGGCTCTGAGCCATGTGCTATAATGCAGCCACCCACCCAGCACCTTCTGAGCACTCACAGCACAACTGAAGCAGACCCAGTCTCCCAGAACATCCCAGTGCAATGGGGAACAGCCAGGCAGAAGTGCTGATACCCAGGAGGCCTGGAAGGGGCCCCCAAGCTCAGCTCTCAGGGAAGGCTTCTTAGAGGAAGTAACTCTTGGATTGGTTTTGAGGCTGGTCCAGCAGAGCATATTCTAAGGCCCCCCAAGACCCCAGAGCCAGAGGCTGCTAGTTGCGTGGTGTGCAGGCATGCTGGCACTAGGCTCTAACCTAGCTGACCCCGCCATCTCTGCCCACAGGCTCCTGCTGCTGCTTCAGAGCTGTGCCAGCTACTTGGAGAACCTTGGTTCAGAGCAAACGGTGCCCTCCCCCCAGGCCGTGGGGCCCTGCATGTCTGTGGGGCTCACAGTGCGGCGCTTCTGGAACAGCCTACTGAGGCTGGGCATGCTCTACCAGAAGGCAGCCCCCCAGGTGGGTTGGCTACCCCCCACTCCCCAACCGTGGCCACCCTCATACCTGCCCCAGTTCCAGCTTCCTTGCACACCATGTGTGTACCACATTCTTTGCTGGCCCCATGCTTCCTGAAGGAAACAGTACCAACTCTGGAGCCTCCCAATCAATGCCAAATACAGTGTGCAGTTAGCAAGGCAGGCCTTGGGGGTCATGTCTGGGCTACCTGGCTCTGCTGTTTATGCTATGGGATCTTGGGAAAAGTCCCTACCTACTCTGAGCCTCAGTTTGTTCATCTGTACAGTGGGAATAATGGCAGTCCCTACCTCTCGGGGCGCTGTTGGGTAATACTGTTAATGTTAACCCCATTTGTTATGGCTTATCTCATAATTTTCACAAATCCCCAGTGGAAGAAGGACCACCATCACCATAACAGGGAAGAAAGGAAAACTGAGAACACCTATGGTGACATGACAGCAAGCAAGTCCATTAGGCAAGAACCCAGTAACTGGCAGCTGCAGCTTCACTGTTAGATGCCTAGTACCATGTAACTACATGGAGCCTGGGGCAGGGGGCAGCAGAGAGGGGGCCTGGGCTTGTAAGTTTGGGCAGCAGAAAGGAAGGAGAAGGTTCTCTCTCTCATTCACATTGGTGTCAGATAACATCTGAGGATCTGAATATCAGCAGAGGCTGTCACAATATCCCTAGGAAACTGGTCACCTCCCAGGCCTGTCTCCCTCATCTGCTTTCCCTTTCTTTTCCTGACCACAGAAAAGGGTAAACCAAGGGGAGACCCTCACCTCCAAGCCCACAGCCAAGGGCGAGCCAGCCAGGAGCCCTGAATTTGTGACTGTCAAGTTCATCAAGCCCCCCTCCCCAATGCCAGGCTTGCTCCAGACCTGCCAGGAGCCAGACAGCCTCCCCGCCAGAGTATCCCTGCAATGTCCAGCCAAGACCATCAAGAACAATAGGAGCATCCACTCCCAGACCGTGGAGACGGCCCTGGTGCCCTGTGATGCATGCACCAGCGTCCAGGGAAGCCTGTGGGAAGTGGGCAAGGTGGTCATCAGCCTGTGTCAGAGCCAGAACTTGCCCTCGTCCTTAGGCCAGTTCCAGCAGCTGGTGCAGGACAGCATGGGTCTCAGGCCGCTGACAGCCACCACCATGAGCCACTGGGCGGCAGAGCAGAGCAAAGACCTGACGCGCCTCAGTAAGCATGTGGGGGCCCTCACTCAGCTTGTTGGGCCCCTTAGGGCCCAGCTGGAGGAGGCTGAGAGGCAGAAGGATGGACTGAGGAAGCAGGTAGGCGAGCTGGAGCAGGCACTGAAGCAGGAGCAGGGAGAGCGGCGGCGACAGGCAGATGAGGCCACACAGCACCTGATGGAGCAGGAGCGTGACAAGCAACAATGGCTCACAGGTCTGTGTCCCCAGACACTGGACCCATAGTGCCCGGGGCTCTGCTATGTCCTTAGCACAGGCTCTCTCAGAAGCAACCCCCATGATGGGGCTGCAAGCACCAGTAGTCAGTGTAAAGAAACCCAGGCTGAGGAGTGGGCGAGAGACACGGAAGGCAACTCATCAAGCTGGTTATACTGTAGGCAACTAGAGCTTAATCCCACTGGGGAGTCCTGGAGCTGGTGGTATAGAACACACGCCTCAGAGCTGTCCCATAGGAGGGTGAGGGAGCCAGGGAATTCATCCACTCTGGTGTCACTGAAAGGGACTCCTGGCAGAGCTACTCTCCTGGCACCTCCAGCCAGCAGAGCAGCCTCTCTGGCTTCAGCAGAAGCCATCAGGCAGAGGTACAGCTATGGCACCAGAAGCAGGCCAGCACCTGCTGATATGGTGGGGCCTGACAGATTTGGGCAAGTCACTGCCCTTTCTCAGCCTGTCAACTCTGTGGAGGACGCTGCGGTCCAGAGAGGTATAGAGGCATGGCAGCCAGCCAGTAGGAAGCAGGGTAAATGGGGAGCCAGACCTCCTGGCATCTCCCTAGAGCTTCTACAAGTCCAGGGAGCCCTTCCACACAGCAATAGCTGCCACCACTTTGCAGGGTATACTGGGTGTGAAGGCACTGGCCAGGCCCAAGAGAGCTTCTGAAAGACCCCCCTCCCCCACCCTGTCTCGGCTGCCATAGAAACAAGTGACCTCAAGGTGAAAGTGGCCACCCTGGAGGGGAAGCTGAAGGAGCAACAGGAGTCCATGCAGGCTGTGGGTGAGGAATGCCATTGTGTGGCCCCCAACCCCATGCCCTGTGCTCGGTGGTACAGCAGGATGAGCACCCTCCATCTCTGTCCCCTGGGCTTCTGGGGCAGAGAAAGGAAACCACAAGGAGAGTGGGCCTGACTGGACACACTGTTGGGTGTGCCACCTCCCACCCCGAGAGCACCTTCTATTTTCACAACCCACTTCAGGCAGTGTTCAGGGCCCCATTTGTGGCTGAGGACACTAAGGCCCAGAGATGGGCTATGATCCCTCGCACCCCACCTCAGTTCCCATCCTGGGTCAGAGGCACAAGGACTTGCACCCAGACTTCCCTGCCCTACCCCTTCCCATGCCCACCCAATCCTGCAGAGACCAAGGCCCGGCAGCTTCAAGAGGAGGCCGAGCGTAGGGCAGAGGCTGAGAGGCAGGTGCACCAGCTGGAGGAGCAGGTGCAGCTGCTGGCAGGGCGGCTGGATGGGGCCAGCCAGCAGATCCGCTGGGCCAGCACAGAGCTGGACAAGGAGAAGGCCCGAGTTGACAGCATGGTCCGCCACCAGGAGGTAAGGACCCCAGCACCTGGGGGTATCTGCAATGTGGGCTGCATGAAAAGAGAGCTGCACTGGTGGGGTCTGGGGGGTTATCCATGTAGGGTACCTGCTCCCCAGCACACACCCAGGATTTTGTTTGATTTTTACCAAGAGCCTGAGCCCTCCCCTGAGGCCCGGGCCCCGGGGAAACAGTGATCCAGGAACAGATACAGCCAAAGGAGGCCTTGTTCCAGAGGAGCTCCCCACCCAGCAGACAGGCAGTTGGGCCACCATAGCTCTAGTGCCAGATGGCTAACAGGGGTAGGAAAAGTACTTTAGAAGTCTAGAGAGGGACAAGCACATCTGCTTATGGGAATCCAGAATGATTCCTGGGAGGAAGTGGCCTTTAAACTGGATGCCAACGGTAGGTGATTGGTCCATCAGTCAGAGGAAGGATAGGGAGGCCAAAGGGTGAGCCGAAGCCCAGGATACATCTGTGCCCTTGGCATTGGGGCCTTGCAGGAACCCTCAAGAGTATGGCTGAGGGGGCAAGTAACCTGCCACCTAGAGAAGGGGATAGGTCTGGGGACTGTCCTGACTGGTCTTAGTCTCAGAGCCTCATTTGGGAAGCCAAGACCTCAGGTGGAAGTTCCCAGCATCAGTCATGGCCCAGTATAGGAAAGCCTTTCAGCTCCAGGTGGATGCTTTTCTCAGTGCCCTGCAAAGAGTTATGGTCACTGTGTATCAGATGTGTGCAGTGAACCAGGTGCTAGGCTTCCGCCTCTGTAGCCCTCTTGTTCTTGTTTCTCATCACAACAGAAGGAGGCAGATACTCTTGCCATCCCTATTTTATGGATGAAGAAATAGTCACAGTGAGATTAATGAAATTGCCAAAGCTGCACAGCTAGCCAGAGGTAGAGCCAGGACTCAGAACAGACCAGCTTTGGTTATTCCTGCTTAATACTCAGTGTATTAGGAAATGTGGGTCCCAAGTGACATGGGCTGATGGGACACTGAAGACCTAAGAAGAAGAAAAGTGTATTGCCCAGAATGCCTCTCCTAGTGGAGACTGTGACTGTAAAGAAGGGGGCGAGACTGATAATTGGCCAACTGCTTTACAAAAGGGAAGGGGTCTTCAGGTTGGAGGGCTTGGCCCTGACTGGCCTGGGAGTATACATTAGGGTATACAGCTGTCTTTGCTATGCCCCTTCTGCTACATGCTTATGCACAGCCTCCCCTGTACACAGGCAGGGCACAAAGGGGAGGGCTTGGAGGGTCAGATACCGTAACCTCCTTTGTCCCACGTGGCTGGGCCTTGCCCTGTGGGCCTCATAGCCTCCCTGCCTGCCCACCCCGGCTCAGTCCCTGCAGTCCAAACAGCGAGCCCTGCTGCAGCAACTAGACAGCCTGGACCAGGAGCGTGAGGAGTTGCGGGGCAGCCTGGACGAGGCCGAGGCCCAGCGAGCCCATGTGGAGGAGCAGCTGCAGAGTGTACGGAGCGAGAGGGAGCAGGGGCAGAGCCAGCTCCTGGCCCAGCAGGTGGGAGCGGGCAGAGCAAGGGTATAGGACGGCTCTTCCCTTTGACCAGAGGGGCCTCCAGCCAGCTGAATGCCTGTGGGCCCGTCTCGTGTCTGGAAGGGATGGGGTGTCCCCAGAGGAGTCGGGAGCCATTCCTTGGACAAGACGAGCCTTCCCCACCCCCAGGAGCTACTGCAGAGCCTGCAGCGGGAAAAGCAAGGCCTGGAGCAGTCCACGACTGATCTGCAGCTGACCATATCGGAGATGGAACGGGAGCTCGTGGAGCTGAGGGAGCGGGAGCGGCTGCTGGTGGCCTTCCCAGACCTGCACACACCCGTCGAGGCCCAGATCCCAAGTAGGGACCAGAGGTGGTGGCAAGAGCACATCAGGGCCCGGACAGGCAGCTGAGGGTTTCCCTGGACAAGACACTGGGGTCTGCAACTCACCAGCCTGCAGAGCTCCCAGGACACACAGTGCATCATGTATTTCTACTCTGTGTAGACGGGGACACAAAGCCCAGAGGTGAGGTGACTGGCCACTGTCACACAGCTAAGTCGAAGTACAGGTCTAACACTGCTGCCTGTGTTCTTTACCATATCACATGCCAGTCCTTACTCAACTTCCTCATGTCCCCCAGCCTAGTGTCTCCCCAAACCACACCACAGGGCTAGCTCCAGGGCCACAGCCCCAGTTGTCCAGTGTCATGCAGCCCATGGCACAGGAGTGCTAATTACCAGTCTTAGCAGAGGATTGGATGCCAGGCAACCTGGGTTCTCATTCCAGCCCCTCTAGCCCTCACCCCAGGGGTGAAGCCACTTGCAGAGGTGCCAGGAAGATCCACAATTTAGCTGCTCATGATAAGTCATCATCAGTCCTGAGCACTGCTTTCCAGGCTCTTCCACTGTCCCTTCATCTGCCCCACAAGGTGGACAAGAGCCCTTTTACAAACCACAAAGCCAAGAACCACAGCAGGCAGCAACTTGCTCAGTTCAGTCATGACTTCATAGAGTCAGAGAAGAAACTTCCATCCCCCAAATCGTGGGAAAGAACGTCTTTTGCTGAATTCCTGTGACTCATACTCGAGCTGGCTGTGTGACTTTGGACAGCTCTCTGTCTCTCTGGCCCTCTGAAAACAGGCAGCTTTGGCAGAGAGTCACTTCACAAAGTCTTCAGTGAGCTCAAGGTCCCACCCAGCTCTCAGATTCCACAATGCTGCAGTCACCTCCCAGCAAGTAGGGGGTGGGAAGCAGAGACAAGGCCTCAGAGGGAAGATGAAGCGGGAGGCTCGGTACACTGACTGCTCAGCTCACCTGTGCTTGCCAGGCCACCACCAACCCAAGCCATACCTCAGCTGGCATGTGTGCCCTCTGAGGTCCTGTTCCACGAGGTGGGGTGAGGTACCAGAGAGTTTGTCCCCACAGGCTCCGGCAATGTTACAGACGACATAGAGAAGCAGGTACAGGCCAATGACATCCGCATCCGGGTCCTGCAGGAGGAGAATGGGCGGCTCCGGTCTATGCTGTCCAAAATTCGGGAGGTAGCCCAGCAGGGGAGCCTCAAGGTGGGCAGCCTGGCTCCCCAACTGGAGAGGGATGGCCCTTGGGGACTTGGAGGAGGCACCTGACCAGCAGGTCTTCAGACCCCATCCTGGGAACCTGTTGAAAGCCTGCCTCATCACATGTGGCTTATAGGTTTCAAGCAGGCATGAGACTGTGAACAGTGCCTGCCAACTCCAAACTCTCCCCTCCAGTCCTTGGCACCTTTATTTCGAGTGCAACCAGGAGCCCTGTCAGAAGGCAAAACTTCCCACACTTAATGCAGCTGGGGTAGCCCTGGAAGGCTTCCCAAACCCTGCCCCTCAGAGGAAGGGGTGTGGCAACAGGTTTGGGCCCTTCCTCTCCTCCATGGTGATGATACCCTCTCTGAATAGTACAGAGAATTTCCTGGGCCTTTTTTTTTTCTAGTTTTTTAATTTTTTTTTTTTTTTTTTTAATTTTTGAGAGACAGCATGAACAGGGGAGGGTCAGAGAGAGAGGGAGATAGAGAATGTGAAGCAGGCTCCAGGCTCTGAGTTAGCTGTTAGCACAGAGCCCAACACAGGGCTCAAACCCATGAACCATGAGATCATGACCTGAGCTGGAGTCGGACGCTTAACCGACTGAGCCACCCAGGTGCCCCTGGGCCTTTCTGATATTGGCTTTTTTTGCAGCTGATCCCACAGGACCAGCTCTGGGCCCCTCCCAGCAAGGGCATCCATGGAACAGCGCCCCAAGCCCAGGCCCAGAACACATCTCCAGGGTGAGTAAGGCTTTGCCAGAGGTGGGGCAGATGGGTGGGCTGGTCCCCTCACTCACAGGGGATCTTGCCATCTGGTCCTCCTTCAGGCCCCTGGGCAGGCAGCACCTGCCTAGCAGCAGGACAGCCAGTACAGGCAGGACCCCACCGCGCCAGCTCCGGGCATCCCCACCTCAGCAGCCCTGCAGCCGACCGAGCAAGGACATGACCCACTCGACCAACTGCGCTCAGAACCCCATCCGGGCCTTGGCCAGGCTGAGGAGAAGACTGTCACCAGGCCAAGGCCAGGCCAGCCCTGCATATCAGCCCCAGGAGCGGCCCATGTAGCCTGCTGTGGGGTGGGGCTAGAGGGCAGATGTCTGGCAACCCTCTCAATGTAATAAAACCCTGGCCATCTGCCTACAGCAACCTTGACCTCACAGCCCTGGCTCAGCCAGGGGAAGAGTCCTTCCTTCCCCATTCTGGGCAGGGACCACCTAGTCCCCAGTCATGCAAGTCACCTGCCAGCAGAAGCCTAGCATACTGTGGACCTTCAGTAAATGGGCACTACCTGCCTCCGTCCTGACAGGGCAGTGAGAGAAGAGGGCACACCAAGAACCAAAGGAAGCTCTAGCACCTGGGCCAGGTGAAAGGCCCACAGCAAGGGCAAAAGGGTGATGTGGACTCAGTGACCCCTACCAGTGAAGAGCAGGGTCAGGGTAGGGGGTGTGTCAGGGAAGGAGAGCAGCTCCCAAGGTAGGCCCAGTGAGGGTGTATGAGGCAGAAAGGCATCAGAGAACAGGGTCCTGGCTCTGGGCTCACAAAGGCAGACAGAGGGCAGGGAAGCCTTCCCCAGCCCCAGGCTGGGCTTTGGGCCTGAGGCCTCTTGCCCCAGCTCTGAACCTGGGATGAGCACATTAAGGACCCAAGAAAGGCAGTCCTCCTTTTACTGAGAAACTGTTCACCTTCAAGAAATGTGAGTCACAAGGGGTTTTCTAAATCCAGGAGGTTGGATTCATAGAAAGCAGGGCAGGGCCTTACCTAACCAGACACCCAGCAAACCTTGGCTTTCCCAGGCCTGTCTCTTGGGGCCCAGGCACCGATGCCACCAACCACGCCAGGCCCACCGTCCAGCTTTCCTCATGAAGCCTCCAGCCTGCCTTGAATCACCTCATCAGTGAAGGATAAGCTCTAAGGCCTTGCTGAGGACTTCTCACGGTAGGCACTCTCAGCTTCCTATGACATTCTCCTGGTGAGGAGACTAGGAGGTAGTGTGCCTCAATTTACAGAGAAGGGTCAAGAGGGACCATGTGTATAGCTGGGCTGGCATGGTCACTGTCTGCCCAACCCTTGCTTCTGTGGAACATGGCATACCTGAGGGAGGCTAGGGTGCCCTGGCACTGCCCCTCACAGGAGAGATCCAGCCCTTGGGATGGGGTCCCTGAGGCAGGAGGCATGGGCCCAAATCCAGGGGGAGGGGAGGACCCATCACAGCTCAGCCCCCCCTCTGCTTACAGTTCTGTAGGTTGGAAGTCTAGTAGGCAGGCTCTGTGACTGGCTTCTCTGTTCAGGATCTCAAAAGACTCACATCAAAGTATCTGCCAAGTTACATTCCTCCAACAGCTCTGGGAAAGAAGCCCTTTCCCAGGCTCATTCTGATTGTTGGCGGAATTCACATTCTTGAAGCTATAGGACTGAGGTCCACTTCTTTGCTGGCCACTGGCAGCCGGGGCCACACACAGCTCTTAAAGGCTATCTGCCTTCCTTGCCAAGTGGCCCCCTCCATCTTTAAGTCAGCAACAAGAGAATTTCTCATGCATTGAATGCTTCAACTTTCTGACTTCCTCTTCTTCCACTAACCAGAGAAAACTCTCTGCTTCTAATAGGTTTTTGTGTTAGATTAGGCCCTCTTGGATATTTTCCCTATCTTAAGGTCAACTGTGCCATATAACAAAACCTAATCATGAAAGTTAAATCCAGTAGACTCACAGTTGCAGGTTTATAACAGGGCATGTTCAGAAGGGCTGGGAGATCGTGGGGCCCATCTTAGAATCCACCTCCCATGCAATAGAGCCCAAAGTGACTTTTCTGTCTTAAAACATCCACACGAATCTGGTAGCTTATGTTAAAATATATCCATGTTTACTTCAATATTAAACCTCTCCTACCCCAAATCTAAAAAAACCGGCTGCCCCTAAAAGATGCACCACATTTATCCTGCAGTTTCAAGTATCCTGGTCAGCCACGTGTAACCCAGCTAAGAAGCACAGGACTGGATGGCTCCTGAGGCCTCTGGTCCCAGCCAGGCCTGGAAGGGAGCCCAGCCGGACAGGCGGTAGCACTCACACCTCCTAGTGTTCAAGGGCTGAGGGCAGTATCAGCGGAGGGGCCTCTGGGTTGACCATCACAGCCTTGACCAAGATGTGTCCTGAAAGGCGGTCAGGCCAGGGTGTCCCCAAGGCCAGCAGCTCTTCCCACAATCCAAACCCCAATAAATAAGCACAAAGCCGGGCCAGCCACTGCAGCCTCAGCCCCCAGGGATGCCCGGACTGGCAGGTCAGAGAGCTGCCAGAGCCCTGGGAACAGCTGCACCGCCCCACACCCTCTTTCCCAGGGCCCCCATCCCAGGTCATGGGGGTTGCCTGTGGGGAGGGCAGGCACAGACACCCCAGGATGGCAGAGAAGGGCCCCAAAGTGGCTTTTCCCTCTTGACTCGCAGGTCCAGACCCTGCATCCTTAACTGGGGGCTGTGGTCCCTCCTTCCCAGTACGAATATGATGGGGCACCTTGATCCCTAGCAGGGGAGGCCCCTATCCTTCCTCCCACCGGCAGAGCTTCCTATCCATCTGCTATTCTGTTCCACGAGCCCAGGCCTAGGGCCAGGGTGAAGGCAGGAGGGTCCCTTGCCCATGTGCAGAGACCCAGCTGTGGCAGCTAATCATCTGAGTAGCGGTTCCCTGCAGGGAAGGAGGAAAAAACAGGGAGGGAAGGGTCAGGCGGGAAGCAGGTATACGTCCAGCCAAGGGCTCCCACCCTTGGTGCTTACCCAGGACGTTGAATTTGCACAGCGGGCAGGTCTGCTGGAGCATCAGCCAGGGGTCCACACAGTCTCGGTGAAACTCATGTTTACAGGGCAGCACCCGGAGCCACTGCAGGGTGAGAGGCAAGGATTCAGGCCTCAAAGGTCAAGCCTCCAAGTGGGGAGCCTGGCCCCTAACTGAGCTGGGAAAATGAAAGTCCTGTGGCCTATCCCCACCCCCCCTCATTCTGCTTTCCTAGTTATAGTGGGGACTGGGAGGGTAAAGGCCTGGTCAGAATGGTTCTGGGTCTCTCGGGAGTAGAGTGAGAGACATTATGGGTCAGCTGATGGCTGGCCTCTGCCCAGGGCACTAACCTGCTTGTTGCAGAAGTAGTCCAAACACACAGCGCAGGTCTCAGCACCAGGCTCTGGGGGCCCCTGTGCTGCCCTGCCCAGACGGCAGCGCCTGGTCTTGAGTGATGCCAGTCTCCGCACCACACGGCGCTTGAACAGATCCACCTGTTGGGGGAGGGCAGGCACAGTTAGAGGGTAGGCTGGAGGGCTGGGGGCACCGGGGCTCCCAGGAGCTGGCTCTCACCTGCCCTCCGGGCTCCCGCTGGCTCTGCCTTGATGCCTGCCGCTGGGCCTGGACCACAAGGCCTGTGCACAGGAGCATGGCCACCAGCAGGATGGCGTTCCACAGCTGCTGCAGGGGCTTCTGGGGAGGAGATCAGGGTGTCAGGGATCTTGGGGCCACTTCACACTCTTCCCACAGTAAATCCACTTCGAGGGCCAGGCCAGTAAGGTCTGTTGGTACTGTGTCCCTGCAGGCTCCTGGCTGCCTCTTTGGAAGCCTCTGTCCCTCCCATCTGTGTGCTCCCAGGGTCTGCCTTGGCTGTCTACACAACTCTTCGTCCAGCTCCTGAGGGGACCCACATGTGTCCCCAGCCCAGGCCTCTCTTGGGCAACAAACTCAGTACATTCTGCATACTTGGAAGCTTCTCTCTGGCAGCCGTACACACTCCCCAGCCCCTCTCCAGCTCACCTTCCCATCCCCATCCCTAACCCATACTTCTCCTGGTCTACTTCCTTGGGTGCCATCACTTACCCACTTCCGTGTGGGCAGAGCATTCACATGGTCCCCTGTGGCTTCACGCTTAGGGGTCTCATGCATCCCTTCCTTCCATCCCACCCCTTCACTCTTTGTGTGACCTGCTCCAGCCTCACTAGCCCACTTCCCACAGTCACAAGGATCTTACCTGCAAACCTGGTCATACAGGACCCCTGCTGGACACTCTTCCCTGCAATGCCCCCACCCTCCGAAGAAAACTTCTCTAGCAGCCCTCTAGCAAGGCCCTAGATCTCCCACCCACTCTGCTCCTTGCTCCTTCTTATGTTCCCAGTTCTTCCTCACCCCTTCCCCTGGCTAATGCCTTTGGAAGCCCCTTGCTCCAGAGCTCTCCCTGACCTCCAGAGGTAAGCAAATGCTCCCACTTGCCTCCCCCTGCCCAGCCCAGCCCTCCTCACACTCTCTACTGTGTGCTTCCTTGGCGGTGCCGTTGGTGGTCTTCAGACTCCCACTGGCAGGAGAGAACCATATCTGATCTGCCTCAGCCTTCGTGAGGCCCCTGAGGGCCTCAGAGTTCTGGGGTGGGGGCATGCAATGACCTTAACTCCCCCCACAACAATATAGCAACTGGACTTTGACTACCAAACAGCTGGCTCAGGAAATGATGTGGCAGAGTAAGCAAAATCCAGCCAGCTCACCCACACAGGCCCACCGTTTCACAGGGTCTTTGGATGTGTTAGCACTAATGAACGCATTCATTTAAAAGTGTTGTGCATTCCTAGTAGCTTTCTGCCATCATGTTCTTCCTCAGCCAACAATGAAGTCCATCATCATCTTGGGAGAGAGGATAAGAAATGATTCGCTACAACTCAGGACAAGGCTGGGTCCTACTAGTGTCACAAGATGTTAATCTTGCTCAGCGGTGGTACCTGAGAAACCATTATCAAGAGATGTCAGTGAGCCCCAGCTTTCTGCTCATCACCCTCTTCCCTCTAGTCTCTGTCTCCCTTGTAAACCTGCTCCAGGAAGCTCTCCCCAACCCTCTAGGCTGAGCTCAGATGGCATTTGCTGTGCCCCAGAGGGCCCATGCCCACCACCAGCTCCATTGTTCAACCCAGCAAGGTGATGGCCATGGCCTATCTCCTCCCCAGGTGGGGGCCCATGAGCCCAGGGCTGGAGCTGCCCTGCTGAGCCAGGCTGACACATGGCAGGGCTCAGTGGCCACTGCAGCGTAAGCTCTCCATGGCAGAACCCGGAGCTCCATGTCTTGGAGCAGCCTGTGAGCACTGTGTCGGTGGAGGGCATGACCACCTTGGAGCTCTGATGCAGGCTGGAGACCAGCTTCCCCAGGCCCAGCACATCCTAGGGACCCACAGGTGAGGAGGGAAGGCCAGGATGTGTCCATCCGAGCAGTAAGGGAGTGGTTCATCTGACCTTTCTGATACACGGGTTCTGTAGCTCTGGATTTTGAGGCTGGAAGGATGGCGACTAGGCCCTGGGGTTGGGGCTGAGAGCTGGCTACAGCCACCTTTAAGATACCTCCGCTATCATGGCTAGCCAACAATTGTATGGGCCCACCCTGGCCAGCAACGTGGCTATTCAGCTTTGCCCTCTGTACCAGCCACACTGATCTGAAGACTGTGTACATTCCCACCTCGGGGCCCCTTGCCCAGCTTGCCCCTTCCCTATCTCCAGCCTTTCTGCATGTACTTCCTCTCCTCTAACAGCCCCTCACCAGAGGCCTGCCCCACCCAGAGGTCTGTGTGGGCTGCCTTTCAGGGGGAAATATGGTGGGGCTCCCTTTTCTTCCAGAAAGCCCTTCCATTCCCCCAGTTCCAGTGGCCGCTCCTTCCCTTCACAGGACTGTGGTTCAGTTCCTGCTGCTCAAACAGGAATTAGTACAAGCTGGGCTGAACTGAGGAGGCCTTTTCATGTGAGAGATCTTCCCTGCTTGTCTTTGAGCCCTTCGGGACAGAGCCCGGGTGTCACAGGTCTTTTGGACCCTTCACAGCCCTTCCCATGGAGGCCTAAGGGTCCTAGGATCTCAAAAGTTATCTGCTGATGACTGCTAACTTATTCAAGAACTTCTAACAATGAAGATATTCAGAATAGCAGCACCTGTCCCTCTGCTCCCTGCCCACTGTGAGCTTTAAGTACACAAGCCCCTGACAACCCTATGGCTTGTGCTGGCCTTGGTTCACAAGCAAGGGAATGAGACCAGAAAAGTTAAACATACAGCCTGAGATCACTCAGCTAAAGTTGCAAGTCTGCCTCACTTAAAGCTGCCCCGCATGGTCCACATCCACCAACACCTACCAGAGGCTGCCCACCAGGAGACCAGGACATGCCTGCCCTTCAGAGTAGGGACTCAAGAAATGCTTGTGGATGGAGTATCTTTGAACCCTTTAATGCCCAGCATTGAGAAATCCAGAGACAAGTAAGACATAGCCCCAGCCTTCAGGAGACACCCATTCCCCAACACATATACAGGATGGCCTGTCCTAAGAACCCTGTGAAGGGTCTGACAAAGCACTGCTGTGATTTGGAAGAGGGGAACAGTGAGCTGAGGTTGGGAGGGAAGCTTTCCAAAGAAAGCAGGCAGACGGGGACATATGGAGACAGAGAAAAAGAGCAGGCATGGACAAGGCCCAGTGGAGGAGACCAGAGTGTGTGCAAAGGCCAGAAAATGGCACAAGGTGCAGAATACAAAGAGGAAGATAGGAAAGAAAGGATAGGTGAGTAATTAGGAGAGCTGTGAAAGCCACACTAAGGAGCCTGAGCTTTATTCTGCAAGCAATGGGCAGCCTAAGAGGGCTTCTGGGTGAGAGAATAACATGACAATAGCAGCTGACACCGTGCATGAGCCCAGTAAGGCACTGCACTGAGCACTCACCATGTCAGTGAAGACTTATTTCAGCCCTGGCAGGTGGAAGAAGTGGTCCTGGCCATCCAGGCAAGGAGAGGCCACAGGATCTGAGACAATGCATGTGTGTGGCCCCACCTGAGCCTCCTCCCCCCAGGCACCCACCTGCTCCTGGGCCCGACTGCCTCCCAGGCACACCAAGTCCTGCCATCCTCCGTAGACATCCTTGGAGAGGCCACAGGTGGTCCACAGGGTCAGCTTCCACTCGATATTGGCTGACAGGGACTCTCCACTGGTGATCTCAGCTGTGGCCTGGGTCCTCCTGGGAGGGAAAGCCACAGGGGCCAGACCCATCCACCCCAGCCATGTAGGAAAGGATACCCCCAAGTATCCTCCCACAGCCCTTCTGCTTTGGCCCCCAGGCCCTTCCTGGCTATTGGTTTTTCCAGTTCTATCAGCCAAGCCAGGGAGGCCTGCAAGTCCCAGAAAGAACCTGTCAATCAGGAATCCAATTTCTTCCTTGCTGGAGCCAATTCTCTGTCCCTAGAGCTATCTCTTTGCTCCAGGCCCTGGCACCTTCTTCCAATCCCCTCACCCATTTTTCAGACCAAGAGACTATAGCTTTGAGGTTAACAGGAAAAGCCCTGATCCCGAGACCCCTGAGACCATGGCAGATTCAGGGCCTCTCAGGACCCAGACTCCCAGGCCCAGTCCTTTGAAACCCAAACCCCAACTTACTGCAGCAGTGCCTCCAGTAGCTTGGTGACATTGGAAGAATAATGGAGGACAATCACTGGTCTGAGCAGAAGCTGCGATATGTCTAGCTGTTAATGAACAAGAAGGTCAGCTGGTTTTGCCCCCCTCTTCCCTGGCCTGCACACCCCCACTGCCTGAACAGGTTTACCTCTCGGACCACGTTGTGGTTCAAGATGAGAAGGAGCAGGGCAGAGGCTCCCAGGAAGAGCGCCCTCCGCATCTGCAGGAGGACAGAGGCAGAAGCTGGCAGGCACCCTGCCCACACACCTGCCTCACCACCCACGACACGGTTCTTAGCTCCTGGCTCTGCAACAGGTGTTTCCTCTGGAAAGACTGGCTGTACACTTTTTGAGGTCAAGGGCAGAAACTCTTTATTCTTCCTGCCATTCCCCCAGATGCTCTGTGGGACCCAAATGATTCTGTGCCTTCCTTGGTCCTAGCAGGACAGGCCTGCCCCCAGACCCTCGGCAGGAACCTCCCCATCTGATACTCTGAGCCTGTGAAGCTTCCTGACTCTCTGTGGCCACCTCCCACCTCCCTGCTTCCACTCCGGACTGACTCAGTTCTACAAACTGGGGACCCCTGCCTCACCCAGGCCCAGGGTTTCTCTGGAAGCTCCTTAGGGGCTCACATGGTAGTCTGGCTCTAGCAGATGCCTTGAAACCCCTTCCTCCAGCCCCCTTTCCCACATACACCCCCTGCACCTGCTGGACCAGGGCCTTAGGATAGGCTTGTGGGCCGCTGCCCTGACTCTCCTGGTGGAACTGCGCCTCCTGCTCCTTGCCCACATATGCCACTGCAATCCAGCCTTCTACCGGCACCTCCTGCTCAGCATCCACGATGTCCATCTGTGGGGCAGGGGACCATGAGCAGAGGGAGGAGGGGGAAGAAGAGGAGTCGGACACACAGAGGATTCAAGGACAGGATTTGGAAGCGAGTTTAAGGGGACAGCCTCTGGATCTCAGGATTTGGAAGCCGGAATCTGGGGCCTGGGAAGCCTGGGGAGAGGGCCCTGGGCTACTAGGGCTTGGTCCAGGATGAAGGCCGGACCTGGGTGCGGAGCCAGATGGCTCGGCTGCGCTCACCAGCAGCAGTCGACCGCCCAGCGTGGGTGCTGGGTCGGCTTCGGGGCCAATCCTGACGCCCTCCAGGATCAGAGCGTCCTGTCGCGGCAGCCTCACGTCCACTCTCACGGCGCGGGCCCCGCCCCGCCCCGCCCTGGCCGCAGGCTCGCTGCCGTCTGCCGCGGCCCCGGGTCCTGCCAGGCCCAGCCAGAGCGGCAGCAGGGGCAGCAGCAGCAGTAGCGGCGATGGCGGCGGCGGAGGCGGCGGCGGGGGCGACCTCAGCGCTGGGCGAGCGGCGGAGCCCATGGCCAGACCCGGCGAGCAGACAAGACGGGAGCTGGGGGGGAGGGGGGTCCGAGGCGCGGGGGGAGGGACGAGGGGTTGGGGAACCGAAGGAACTAGGCCGCGGCGGGACGGGGCGGGACGCCGGGAGGGGCGGGGCCGGGGCTGGACGGGGCGGGGCGCCAGGATGGGGAGGGGTTCGGCGACTCCAGCGCCCAGACTGGGCCGCGCGCACCCCCTAGTGGCTGCGGAGAACTTTGACGCCGGCGGCCTCAGAGGCTGGAATGGGGCGGAGCCCGGGTAGAGGTCTGCAGAAGTGGGAAGTCAGAGTTGGCAGTCACCGCTTGTCATACTGGCCGAGAGACCGAGCAGGAAAGACCGAGGGAGATAGTTGGCCACCGGGGGGGCTCCAGAAGGGCAGGAACAAGGGATGTGTGATGGCCTGGAGGCTGGCTGGCCCTTGCTGTGCGACAGCCCTAGGGTCACACAGTCATAGGTCATAAGGTGTGGCCTTGGTCAAGTCACACCCCCCTCCTTCCTGGGCTTCTATCTTTCCGCCAGACCTAGCTCCAGGAGAAAGAGCCAGAGACTGGCGTGGGAAGCAGATGGGGGAGATTGAGGCGAGGGTCTTGGAGGGCCTGAGAGAAGGGCTGGGGGTGCTTGCCTAGACAAAGTAGGCCAGACACAGCTCCTTAGTGGGGCCCACAGGCCGGGTCTTCAGGCAGGTCACTTTTCTGGGTAGTGAAATGGGCACAATATTAGAACAGCACTGTCTCATCTCTAACAATTTCTGATGCCTACAGGAATGTGAAAGGTCCACACATTGTCCTAAAACTCACCCTTTTCTCCAAAAGGTTGTGGCTTCTGGGAACCACCTCATCTGAAACCTGAACCTTTTAAAAATTGTATCCTGGAGCGCCTGGGTGGCTCAGTCTGTTGAGCTTCCGAACTCTTGATTTTGGCTCAGGTGTGATCTCATGGTTCGTGAATTCCAGCTCCATGTCGGGCTCTGCGCTGGCACACAGAGCCTGCTTGGGATTCTCTGTCTCTTTCTCTCTCTCTCAAATATAAATAAATAAATTTTTTATAAAAATTGTATCCCAATTAAAGGGCAAAGGCCAGATAAGCCACAACACTCTTCCCCCCAATATTTTATTTTAAAAAATTTCAAACATACAGAAAAAAATGAAAGAATTTTATAGTGAACCCCTGTATAATCACCAATGAACTGTCAAGATGCTCCTGAAGAATAAGATGGAGAGAATAAGACAGTCCAATGTAAGGATATAAGTTGAAAGACAGACAAATGGCATCCAACTGAGAAGCCAGAAACTGGCCTCCACATGTAAATGTGGCTATGTTAGAGGGAGCGCTGCAGCTGTGGAGTGTGAGAGCAGTATAATGGACTGTTTGGCAAATTGTGCTAAGAAAATGAGTTAACCATACGGAAAAGAAATGAAATTGGACCTCTCCTGAGCATCGTACACAAAAAAAATCAATTCTGTGTGAATTAAAGATCTAAATATGAAAAGTAATACTCTAAATATTTAGAGAGAAATATAAAAGACTGTCGCATTTACTTCAAGGTCAGGAGAGATTTTTTTTACTATGTAAAAACATAAAGGGAAACATTGAAAAACGCATCTATAATAAAACGATAAACTTCTAAAAAAAATGTTAATGTTTATTTTTGAGAGAGAGAGAGAGCAAGCTGGAGAGGGACAGAGAGAAAGGAAGACACAGAATCTGAAGCAGGCTTTAGGCTCTGAACTGTCAGCAATGAGCCCGACATGGGGCTCAAACTCACACACCAGAAGATCATGATCTGAGCCAAAGTCTGAAGCTTAACTGACTGAGCCACCCAGGCACCCCTAAAATGACAAACTTCTGTTAATCAGAACCTTGTAATAAAATGGCAGGGGAAGCCACAAACTGGAAGGAGGTATTTGCAACCAAAGGATTTCTCTGCAGAATGTACAAATGCATAGATAAGGGAATAGGCATCTGACAAAAGAGAAACAAGAATGGTCAATAAATATATAAAGGTGCTCAATCTCGTCAGTAATCAGGGAAATACAAGTTAAGATCGCATGAGAGATCAACTGGCAAAAATTTAAAATCTGATAGTGTCATGGGTTGGTAGGGATGTGGAGTAATGGGATCTATACGCTACTGAGGGTGGTATGGCTTGGTTGTACTGTACAGTTGGCAGCAATTTTCCATCAAATCATACTGAAAACGTACACTCCCAGGAATCCCACTCCTAGATATATGCTCTAGAATAGTGGTTCAGTCTATGAACCACTGAGCCAGACTGAACATTAGAACCATCTAAGGATCTTCTAAAAACAGCTACTACCAAACCCTACTCCAAATCAACAGATCTCTGGAGGTGGGGCCTTGTTGCTGGTAATGACAAAAAGCTTATACTCCAGATGACTCTAATGTACAGTCCCAGGTGAGAACCATTCCCTGGGTATGTGCAGAGCAGCCCTGCTTGAATAGTAAAAGACTAAAATAGCTTGACTTGTCATTACTAAGAGAAGAAATAAACTGTAGTATCTTCATATGTAAAATACCATGCAACAGAGAAAAACAAATGTATTAGTCGTGCGTATCATCATAGACAGTTCTAATAAATGTTTAGCACAAAAAGCAAGTCTTCAAATAATATATACTATTTAAGCCCCAAAACATCAGGGTTTAGGGGTACCTGGGTGGCTTAGTTGGTTAAGGGCCCGACTCTTGATTTCGGCTCAGGTCATGATCTCCCAATTTGTGAGATATAGCCCCTCATTGGGCTCCAGCCTGACAGCATGGAGCCTACTTGGGATTCTCTCTCTCCCTCCCTCTCTCTCTCTCTCTCTCTCTCTCTCTCTCTCTCTGCCCCTCCCCTGCTTGCACATGCTCTCTCTCTCTCTCAAAATAAATAAACTTTTAAGAAAAGTCAGGATGTATAAGATAAACACACAAAAATCAGTTGTGTATCTCTACACCATCAATGAATGATTTTAAAAGAACATTAAGGTAATAATTCTATTTATGATAGTTTCCACAAAATGTTAAATTACCTGGAAATAAGCTTAGGCAAGGAACTGAAAAACATGTGTACTGAAAACTACAAAATATTCCTGAAATAAATTAAAGAAGATAAATAAATGGGAAGACATTCATGCTAATGGATTGGTAGACTTAATATTGCTAAGATGGCCATACTACCCAAAGCAATGTACAGATTCAAGGCAATCCCTATCCCTCTCTCTCTCTCTCTCTCTCTCTCTCTGCCCCTCCCTTACATGTGCTCTTGCTCTCTCTCTCGCTCTCACTCTCTCTCTCAAAAATAAATAAATATTTAAAAAGAAGAAGAAAGTTGGGGCACCTGGGTGGCTTAGTTGGTTAAGCGTCCGACTTTCGCTTGGGTCATGATCTCGCGGTTCGTGGGTTCGAGCCCCGCGTCAGGCTCTGTGCTGACTGCCAGCTCAGAGCCTGGAGCCTGTTTCAGTCTGTGACTCCCTCTCTCTCTGACCCTCCCCTGCTCACGTTGTCTCTCTCTCTCTCCTAGAAATAAATAAAAAACATTTAAAAAAAAAAAAAAGAAGAAAGTACTTTTCACAATCTGCAAGATGCACTGTGTGGGTCCCTTGGTGTCCACTGACAGTCTTGTTTCTCCAGTTCTGTGGATGTCCCAGCCCATCTGTCAGCCCCAATGATAGGGTTGCAAGTACATACCCTGTAATCAGCCAGGCTGTTGGCTCCACTGTCTGCCAGTCCCTATTCTTACTACTTACTCCCTAACCCCCATCCTGCCCACCCAGGCAAGGGGACCTCACTGCCCCCCTTAATGCACACACATGAACCAGGCACAGAGCCTTGCCTTTACCTGTCACCAGCCTGGAACAACAAGTTTCTGCTTCCCCACGAATATCCACATCCTAGCTTTCCATCAGTGGGAGTCTGAGCACCCCTGTAAACTTGGTGAGTAATCAGAGTCCCTTGTGGTCTGTCCTCCCACTGGGTAACCCTTAGTTACCCTTGAAGAGGCAAGTGCTTGGGGAGCTAGTGTAAACGTGGCAGGGTATAGCCCAGCCCAGCTAGGGCCCTTCTGCTGTTGTGTGTGGTGGGTTGGGGGGTGGGGGGAGGGGCGGGCAGGCAGAGGACCAGTGAAGATGGGAGCTACTGTTGGAGGGAGTATTAGCCCAAGGACAGGGCAGCAAAGGTCAGGAGATTGACTGCAGGGAATGAATGCCAGGAGAGGCCCTGCTTGGGATCACAGCATCTGAGGAGGATGAGACTAGAGGAACCAACAGGGAAGGAAGGGATCCTAGCTGGAAGAAGAGGCAGGCAGCTGGATCTGGAGCCGCACCTTGGGGTTCCCTGCCTTCAGGGATGGACAGAGAGGTTGCCCAGCCCTGTGGGCCCTTCCAGAGGAGCCAAGCCCCTCAGATCCTAGCTTGCTTCACTTCTGGGGCTGGGTGGGGAGCTGGCAGGGACAGGGCAGTCACTCTACCATGTTCCTAGGAGCAAGCCACTTCCCTTTTCTTGGTTCATGTCCCCAACTATAAAGTAAAATGGGAGCTGGACCAAACACTTTGGGGGTGGGGAAGGCTTTCACCAGACATGCTGTGATTCCAAGTGGCTTGTGTCTTGGATTACAAGGTTTCTTGGCCCTGGGCTGGGCTGTGAACTGTGTAGAGGAGGCCCCAATGCACCTTGTCTTCTTCACCCCCTAAAGTTACAGGGGACCTAGTAAGAAATGAAGCTATTAACAAAAGTGTGAAGCGTGGGATGTGTTACCCCAAGTGGAACGGGGTTGGGCCAGTGAAATGTTTTAGAATCAACACCAGTAATAGAATATGTGGGAAAGCTGGTGAATTCCATGAGCACAAGCCCATGACTGCTCTTCCTTTGCTGTGAAATAAATTCTTCAATGTGATGCCAGACTGTGCATTAAAGTGGACAAAGCATTCCATGAACAATGCTAGAAGTAGGATGAAGGACAGGGAAGGCAAGTCCCTATCCAGAATATGTGTCTGCTGCCCAGGACTACCCTCCTGAGATGGAAGAGGGCCAATGTAATCAAGCTGTCACCAGGTGGCAGGCTAGTTCCCGGGGACCACGTTGGGGCCTCGAGTTGCACTCTGCTGTTTTCAGAGAAGGCCTTCAGTAAGGCAATGCCTACCTAGCTCAGGGGAGTGCAGCCCGCCCCTACCCCCATGGGGGCTTTCAGGACCAGTGGCAACAAGAGAAGGCTAGGCTGGAGGGCTCTATTTTCAGACCTCAGAGATCCTTGAGGTCCTTTCACCTAATAGGCATGAGCTCCAGGACATACAACAAATTTTCTTAGAAAATTCTTAGATTGTCGGGGCACCTGGGTGGTTAAGCATCCAACTTCAGCTCAGGTCATGATCTCACGGCTCATGGGTTCAAGCCCTGCATTGGGCTGTCAGCACAGAGCCCTCTTCAGATCCTCTGTCCCCTTCTGTCTCTGCCTCTCCTCCGCTTGTGCTTACTCTCTCTCTCTCAGAAATAAACTAACATTAAAAAAAGCAAATTTAAAAAATCTGCCTAGTTACATTGCCATCTCCCTTATGTCACCCAGACGTGCAGAGAGGGGTGGTGACTTGCCAAAGATCACCCAGGGCAGGTGCAAAGGTACAGAGTAGCAGCATCTTAACTGTGGTGTCAGGGGGAGAAAGAGCTACCAAGTGGAGGAGTGGCCGGGGCCTGCTCCTTCCCTGGTCCCAGCCCTTGGGGGACAGAGCGAGTGCTGAGTCCTGCCCACAAATGAATGTGGAATACCTGCTGGGTTCTAGGCACTGGACATGGAACAGTGACCAGGACCTGCCATGGCTCCAGCCCTTCAGAATAGATAGGAAACCACCACCACATATACAAGCAAGACAATTTCCAAGTGCCATATGAAGGAGAAAAAATAACATGGGGGGTAGGGTACTGGGGGCTACCTCAGCTTCAGTACCAAGGGAAGAAAAGCCTCTCTGAGAGGTGGTGTGTGAGTTAAGATCTGAACTGCAAGAATATCATGGGGGGAAGAAACAAGAAGTACAAATAAAAACAGCCAATCATTTACTATGTTCCAGGCACTGTTCAAGACCCCTTTGCACAAATTAGCTTATTTAATCTTACCAAAGTCATGTGAGGTAGTAGATTACCATTGCCATCTTATGGAAGGGAAATCGAGGTATGGAGGTCAGGTAACCTTGGTAGGTGATGGAACCAGGGCGTGAACCCAGGTATTCTGACTTCAGAGGCGGGGCGGGGCGCATCCCATGCCATTCTGTTTCTCAAAGACACTGACCTGCCCTGAACAAGTCTGACTGTAGAATCTGGATTCTATCTTGAATGCAGGGTACAGGTGGAGACATGAAAACCCACTCTGCACAAAGGAAGTCTCCAGGCTCATGCCAGCCAGTCCAGAGGCCAGGGCAGGGTCTCCAGCACCCTTCCTGCCCTCCTCCACTCTCTCCTCCACTTGGGGGGAGTCCTGAAGTCCCTGCTCCCTGCCCCCAGCTTCTGGGTTCACAGCTAACTGGGCCACCTCATTCTAAAGGGATTTGACTCCCTGGGACAACTGGAGACGGGTAAGAAAGGGCTTAGGGATTAGATAATGATAGCTGGGAAGGTAAAGGACTTAATTAGGGGGGTTTGGGTGTGGGAAGTGGGGCGGGGAGAGGATTTGTGTCTTCACAAAGCCTGGGTGGACTGCGGAAATGAAGAGGAAGTGGGCACCTTGGGAGGAGCGAGGCAGGCTCAGTTTCTCCTGTTCTGTTGTGCCTTCAGAATTAACACATAATAGTACTAATAATCCCCCACATTTGTGCACCCACCAGTTTTTCAGCCATTATTTCACTTGGAATTCTCACAGCAACCCTGGGAGAGAGGCAAGGATTATTTTTCTACCCAGAGAACAGGCACCTGGAGAAGACAGGTGATTTTGCCCTCTGAGAAGCTGGGGTTTGGTTCCAGGCTTCCTTACTCTCACTGCATTACTGCAGGTGGGGGAGGCCACAGCAGGGGCCATGGAGCTGCCTCAGGGGAGGAACCCCCACTGCTACCTCCTAGCCTGCTGTCTTTGAAGACTCCAGTCCTCCTCACTGGGGGCTGGGGAGGAGAGGAAAGAGTAAGGGAATAGAGGGGCTGCCATCCTGTGTTGTGGGCAGTTAGGCAGGGCTGGGGCTGGGACCTGAGGGGCCTGGCAAGGGGACACCTTATCCCACCCCTTCTCCTACACATATCCTGCCCTCCCCAAGGGAGATCCATCTGTGGCTCTTCAGACTTCAAAGGTGCTTTCCACCTGCAGTCTGAATTTACCCTAGCAGAGTTTCCAGTCTTGTTCAACACCAAGGATGCTGAAGCCCCAAAAGGAAAAAGACCTCCCCACCCCCGCCATCCACACAGAGCATCCCCAGCTCAAGGGTCTTAGAATAGCCCTTCCGCGCCACTCAGAGGTCCTTCCTGACACCTGCCCCTCCTACATGCATGTACCCCCAAGCCCTGATTCTTTATCTGATCCCCTATTAGCCCTTTCCACTTCTCCACAGCCCTAGCTCAGCCTGGGCATGCCCCCCAACCCCAATACTGTAAGTCCATGAGGCAAGCTTTCCTACTCCAGGATTATCACAGTGCTCAGTTAAATATGGGAGGGAAGGAAAGAAGGAAGGAAGGAAGAAGGGAGAAAGGAAAGAAGGAAGGAAGGAGGGTGGGAGGAAGGAAAGAAAGAAAAGGGGAGAGTGAATGGTTTCCAGGCCTCCTGCTTCCTCCAAAATGGTGGACTCATGCTCAGTCTTCAGGTCTCTTGACCGGGTGTGGAACTTCCTGACTGTACCAATATGGTGGTGCTGGCCACATTATACTGGAATGACCTGTTGCCTTAGCTATTCTCCCTATGGACCAGGAACTCCTTGAGGGCAGAGCCTGGTTGGCCTTGTTCTCTGAGGTGTCCTGATGCCTTAGGTTTCATGCCTAAATACTCATGGAGCCAAGACATGAAAGGTGCTCTGGCTCCCAGCTCATCAGGAGCTGAAGCCTGGACTACCTGGAAGAGAGTGCAGGCAGGTACAGGAGTCAGTCTATCACTGTTGCTTCCTCATTCTGCTGCTGTCACCTCCACTGTCAGGGCCATGTCATCCTAGGCAGTGCAGATTTCTTCATTCCTTCCCCTACTTGTTGGAAAAAAATTTAAGTCAGCTGAAACTCTGCATGGCAGGCTAGGGATAAGGAGAGGAGGCATGGAAGCTGGAGTTAGGGCCCTTCTGCATGGTCACAAGGGCTTTCTGGAAAGTTCTCCTGTCTGGCCCCATGGAAATAGAGTGTTCCACAAATATTTGTTGAAGGGTTTAAAAGACTGTTAACTCTCAAACCACTGTGCCAGTCTCAGCACCACCCCTTTCCCGCTGACACCAGAAAATCAGAGGACAACGCACTCAGGGGCCTCTGATCTGGAGGTCAGTGCCCTTGTTTTAGAGAAGAGTCAACTAAGGCCCAGAGGTCAAAGCAGATAGCCCCCAGGAGCATACCCCCTCTCTCCAGTGCTCATTGCTAAGTAGTCACTGTAGCACATTTACTCAAGAACACAGTCAAAATCCTGGCTCTGGGGAGCCTCGGTGGCTCTGGATTTCGGCTCAGGTTCATGATCTCACAGTTTGTGTGATCAAGCCCTGTGCAGGGCTCTGCACTGACAGTATGGAGACTGCTTGGGAATCTCTATCTCTCTTCCTCTCTCTGCCCCTCCTTTGCTCATTCTCTCTCTCAAAAATAAATAAATAAATAAATAAGCTTAAAAAAAAAAAAAAAAAGGAAAGAAAGCCCTGGCTCTGGACTCCCAGTACGGCGCTCCTGCCTATGCCAATAGCCACACTGTAGAGGAATCTCAGCCCCAGGGCACTAACTCCCAAGACTAGAACCATTAGTGACCCCACATTCCTTCTAGACCTCCTAGGCCCGGCAGCCTTCTTCCAGCTGTTAACATCACCTTGCCTGGCAAGGTATACTCAGCACAGCACACTCGTGACAGACCTGGCAAGCAGTGGGGCCTGGATCCCACCTCAGGCCGCCTGACTGAGGATGCTGGGCCCTTCCTATTGGGTCAGGCCATTGCCTGATAGTCACCACTGCAATACAGAGTAGTCAGTGTCAAGTTCAAGAGAGAGGGGCTACTGTTTGGCAGGGCTCACGTTAGATTGGTTATATCAGGGAGAGGTTCCTGGAAACAGCATTTGATTGGGGTTTTGATGGCCTGGGAGGATCTGGAAGGAGGACTGGCAGGAGGAAATAGGAGAGAGAAGCAACTCTGACAGAGGCAGGAGGGCCAAGATATGTCTGAGGATCATGACAGAGCTTCTTTGACTAAGTGTGTCGAGGGGAGGAGTGACAGTGAAGGCCACAAAGGACATTGGGACAAGATAGACCTTGGCCTTGAATGCAAGTCAATGAGACTGAGCTGATCCCTGAAGGAACTAGGGAGTCACTGCAGATTCTTGAGCAGGGGAACACTATACCTAGCAGGGAGAGAGAATTGCTGGACGGGAGTAGGGGGCTAGAGAAAAGGTGAGGATGTGGAGGAGGGGCTCTCTGTTAGTAACCAGCTCAGAGGAATTTACCAGATTATTATTCTAGGATTTATATTATCAGATTAACTAGCTATTCCATAGTAGGCCAGAGACAGGTAAGTTTCAGTGGAGGAAGGAGAAGGAGGTAGCCACAGGACCTGATAAAGGCGGACTGGAAGAAGGGTACTTCACTTAGACCTTTATTGTGGGTAACTCCAGATTCCTGGGGGCTTGTTTGGGGCTGAGGGTAATTTCCTGCTGGATAAATGTTTTCCTTGTGTTTCCCCACGTAGCCTGTGTAGGTAACTCCGAGGCTAGTCCACACCCCAGCCCGTGGGTGCCTGGGAGCCAGAGACTTGGGTGCAAGTCTTAAATTTGCACATATTCTTACAGGATCACTTCTCTCCCTAGGTTCTTCAGTAAATCACCTGACTTAGATGGTTATCATAGGCTATATCTGAAAGTGCCTTGTAAACTGTAAAGTGCTGTAAAGGGGCTATTCTACTATTTTCCTTTGAATGGGCCCTACATCTTGCCCCTGGAAGGGTCTTATATAAGGACCTCAGCCACATGTTCAACAAGGAAGGCAGCCTTGTTCTGCCCTAAGCCAGAAGGCAATGATTCTTTCTTTAACTAGGGCAGAACTCCTGGGACAACTGAAAAACTCCTCCCAGAGGTGGGGGTTGGGGATTTCTCAGTCACAGAGCTGAATCCAAGACCCTCAACTCTGCACCCTGTAGCAGACCTTCATGGTAGGGGCCATGTCAGGTGCAGAGTGAAGTCCTCCCAGGTGTCTTCACAGGCCTGCTGTAGCTGACCTCTGCCTTCTAACTGGGATCATCTTATCCTGCTTTCTATTCTCCTGGAGAGCTGAGTGCAGAGCTGGTGGGGACCCTGATCTGAGAGGCGGGATACCGACAAGCTCCTGGGCCTAGCTCTGTATGAATTCCAGGCAGTAAGTGGCAGTTTTCCGTGTGCCAGGCACCTGGCAAAGTTCTCCACATCTGTCACGCCACTAACGATTTTGGGTCGTGCTCTCTCTGGGCATCTGTTTCCACATTTTGTCAAGTGAGATGAGCTGCCTGATCCCTGAATGATCTGTGCTTATGTCTCCTTCCCAGGGCTCCCTCAGCACCAGGCTCTGTGCCTATTGGAGCATTTCTTACATTCATTCAGTCAGCATACATTTATTGAACAGCCCCTGTGTGTAGGATACTGTGTTGAGGGTAGGCGGCTTGTGGGGATTCAGAGATGAGTAACCCAGGGTGATGTTCCCAAGGACCTCATGGTCTGGCAGGGCTGATGCTACTAAGCAGGGACACACTGTGGTTCTGCCAGTTCCCCCTGCCTATCCTTCTTCTCCCCTCCTCTCTGGAGGTAGCCATGCTTCCCATCAACCACCCAAACTTTGCTTATGCCATTGTGCCAGAAGGGAATGAATGGATTTCTGTTCCATTTCCTCCCTACTCCATATTTTAGGATGCAGCTCCAATGTCACCCTTTCCACAAAGCCTTCTAGGATTCTTACAACCCAAAAGAATTGTAAGGGCAGAGTTGCCCTAACCTCCCAGGAGCTTGCTCTCTTTGGAACATTTATCTCGCTCTTATATTCTAGGTGATGGTGCCTGTGTCTTATCTTTGGGAGGCAAGATGGTGTCTGATTCATTTCAGGGTTCCCAGAATAGTGACTAGGGCCTGGCACGCAGTAGGAGCAAAAAATGGTCCAGGGTATGTGAGCAGATGCTACCACAGAGGTAGGAAGAGAGTATGAAGTGTGTGTGTGTTTTGGGGGGTGGGGCAGACAGAGGGAGGAGGCTGTTGAACACAGAAAGGAGGAAAGGGCTTCATTGTATGAGGAAGGGGCTGTGAGACTTGGCAGGATAGAGAGTTGGCCCTGAAGCATCTGTCACAAAAGTCAGACTTGCAATTATAGAAACCCAGAGCTCTGACCCCTAGGCAGAAGGGGAAGCCTGCTTTCATTGAGCCATGGCTTTACTGTGGCTTCCTCCATGTCCACCCTACATCCCCACCCAGAGGCCAAAGCCTGGCCAGACAGGCAGCAAAAGGAGGGTGTGCAGGGCAGACTTGGGAGTGGTCACAGAGGCAAACCCTGTTAAGCACAAGTGCATAAGGCACGGGGTGACTTGTGTACGTTAGATCCCTTGATCCTCTCAAGCTGACTTGAAATCCAGATCATCACCTCCATGTTGTAAATGAAGAAGACTGGGTGCACAGAGGTGAAGCTGCTTGCTGAAGTCTGCAGAGAGCGGTGGAGGATTTAGGATTCAAACCCAGGTCTTCTGATTCCCAGAGAGGAAACAATCCTCTCTGCCTGCTAAGGAGCAGCTCTTGGAGAGCTGGGAAGGTCAGAAGCAGAGGTCAGGGCCCTGGGTTGGAGACCTGGTCTGTGGTTCCCTGTCCCCTAGGCCTGCCTGCCTCACAGGTGCAGGGGAAAGTCTGTCAACACTGAGAGGCCCCAAGCTGGGTTGACAGCAGATGTCCAAAACCGGTGGCAAAGAGAAGGAGGGCAGGGGCTCCAGAGAGAAACGGCCAGTACCCCAGTACTGGTACCATGGTTCATCGCAGGATGGTGTCTAGGCTTCAGGACTTGGCCTCCCTACAGTGGCAGGAGTCAAGCTCCCTACCACTTGGGGGAGTGAGGTTCTGCCCTACGGGGTCTGATTGCAGGAGAGGTCATTAGATAGCACCTAGATGGGGAAACTGAGGCCCAGAGAGTCAGGTGTCTCTTCCAAGGTCACAAGGCGAGCTAAGGATAAATTTGAGACCAGAACCCAGATTTCCTGACCTTATAATGTCCACTGGACTCGGCCCGCGTGGGGCACTCCTCGTAGCCTCCTGCCCAGGTCTCCGACTTCAGGAGGACAGAAGGCGACGCTCCAGAGTCTCCCGCGCCCAGCGCATCCCTCCCTACTCCACCCCTCGGGATCCTTTAAGAGGCGGGGCTTGGCGGCCAGCCCCGAGGCCCGGGCAAAAGGCTGGGACTTTACCCCGGTGGCTGAGAACGAGCCCGTGCTCCATCAGCTGCCGCAACCGCCGCGCCCGAGCCGGAGCCACGATGAGCGGCAGAGTCGGCGATCTGAGCCCCAAGCAGAAGGAGGCACTGGCCAAGGTGAGTCCTCACCCTGGTCCGACCCCCCACCGCCCGTCCGGGGCCTCACCTTCCAAAGGCTGCGAGCCGGGAAGGAACTGGGAGGGGGGCGAGCGACGGTGCGGGAACGGCGGGCGGCTCGGGGAGCTGCGGCTGGCGGCACCTGGCGCCTCGCGCCCCTCTCCCCGAGGCCTGCCCCTCCCTCCTTCCCCCCTCCGAGGAGGCCCCGGGGAAGTTTGGCCACCTCAGCCTCAGCCCCGAGCGAGACCTTGGCGATGCCACCTGGGAAGAAGTGGTTGCTTGGAAGCTCTCGTAGGTAGCTAAGGGCACAAAGGCAATATTCATTCTCAAGACTGGCACCCGGGCCCTGGGGGCTGGAGCTGGGGCAGCGCCCCAGGTTTCCTCCCATTTCCGGGAGGTTTTCCTCTTATGGGGGCGGCGGCGCCCTGAACAGGGCCCTGACAGCTCTTTAGGATACTTGGAGAACCCCTTCTGGGGCACCAAGTCTCTCTGCCGACCTTGGGCAAAATCCGTCCTTCTCTGTGTGCTCCTTGATAAATGAAATGAGGGGTTGGACCCGATGTTGTTGAAGGGAGCACCCTCATGTGCAGCCTGGAATCCTATCAGCGACTCACTGGGTTGAGGTTAGTTTGAGCTCAGACCAGCCCTCCCTTGTCCTGCAATCCAGGCCCCTCCCTGGGACTGGGGCAGATGCTCCTCAGAAGGCTAGAAGGTACACCTGGCTTTGCTTTGGCACCTGGGCAGAGGAGGGGGCAGCAGTTTGAAAGCTAAGCCCCCTCTCCACCAACTGAATCTACTTTTTGTTGCCCCTGAGGAGAGGGGAGACTGGCTCTTCTTGCAGCCAGAACTCATTGGGTCCTGTCTGAAGGTTTGGAGGCTCCACAGCTGAGCAGTTTTCCATTGCTGGGCAGGGGGTGGGGGACCAGATGTCTCCTGCTATGGCAGTGGGGCTGAGGCACCAACCCCATGAAGGTTCTGCCCCAGGCTGGGCCTCCCCTATCCCAGGGAGGCTGGATAGGGAGGTTTCAGGTTTTACTGCTGACCTGCAGGGGAATTCACGCAGAGGAGGGATTAGGTGGTTATTAAGCTGGAAACCAGGGGGTGGGTAGGGTCCTTGGTGAGGGGTGGCTTCATGCCTAGGCCCTGGATGAGCATTTTCCCTGGGAGTCCTGGGAATGGGATGGGATGGTCTGAGTCCCTGGCTGATCTAGGCAAGGGGCAGAGGTGGCAGGTCCTCATTGGTCCCCTCTGTGGCTGTCCTGTAGGTCAGTGAGTAGAGAAAGGTGAGTGGCTAGAAGCAGGAGGCATGGAGAGAGCATGTGGGGGTGTGCTCACCTACGTGGAGGTGGATGTGGTGTCCCTTGAGGTCACTGTCCACATCCCTTGTTTGGCACTCCCTGCACTTTCCCCCTTCATGGCTTCCTGTTGGAACTGTTCCCTCCACCTGGATTGCCTTCCTCCCTCCTCCTGCTGCCTTTGAAGTCCTTATAGCCCAATGCAAATGCCATTTTTTTTTTTGAAGTCATGAGACCACTGTCTTCCTAGGCCAGTCATAATCAAACATTTCCCTCCCTCTGCTCCCCCAGCATATTGCTCACCAGTCCATTACTAAAGGGCAGAAGACTACAGTGGAAAGAGTGCTCTCTCTGGCCTCAGACAGACCTGGGTTTGCATCCCAGCTCTGCTGATTACTAGCTGTCCAGCCTTGGGAATGTTACTTAGCCTCTCTGAGCTCTAATTTCCTGATCTGTAAAATAGGGACAGTGAAACCTCCAGGAACTCTGAGTGAGGCATGAATAAGATAAGTGCCAAGTTCAGTGCGGGGCACACAGGGAACGCTTGGCAAACTGACACCTTTTACTGTGGCACGTGTCAGGTGCCAGAGCGTGTACTATCACAGTTAGCTGGAAACATGTATGCCCACCTGGTACACTGGAGTGTGGAAGTGAACACAGCTAGGCAGAGGTAGTGTCTTACTCCCTTCCTGCCTCCTCTTTGCTATCCACTGAGGCAACACAGTGTGCTGTGCAGCCCATGTGCTCAGCCAGTGTCTACAGAGTTGACGCGTGTTGAAGAGGGGTCTAGCAAAGTCCCTGTGGAGAGTCCTGGGCAGAAGGTGTTCAGGGTGGGAGCTGCTGTTCACCCTACTGCTTCTCCCTACAGTTTCGGGAGAATGTCCAGGATGTGCTGCCTACTCTGCCCAATCCAGATGACTATTTTCTCCTGCGCTGGCTCCGAGGTGAGGGAATTGGGGCTGTGGGAGGCTGGGCAGAACCTTGTTCTGGGTAACAGAATGGTACACTCTGGAAACCCTGCCCCTGGCAATCTGAGAATCTGGAGAAGTCAACCTTTAGAATCCAAAGGACTCTTGGCAATTACATAACCTTGACCCTCTTATTGGGTAGAAACAACACTGAGGCTCAGAGAGGTGAAGTAACTTGCTCCAAGTCACACAGTGCTTGAGATACAAGCAGAGAGAAGACTAGAGCTGGTGGGCTGACTCCCAGCCCAGTGCCCTTTCCATCCATTTGATAAATGCACTCTCCTGATGGACTTGGGGAAATGGATTGAGGAAAAGTCTAGGAAGACCCAGCCATGTGGGTAGTCAGAGGCAGAGCCAAGTGTACAACCAGAGGGCAGGCCCCTGGGAGAGTCTAGCCCCCTCTGCGGCTTTTTGGGCTGGCAGGCCATCTGCTGCCAGCAGTTTAGGCAGCTTGAAGGAGGGGCAGAGTGCACAGGGAACATGGGGAGCACTCAGCCAAACCAAGGTTGACAAGACTGCCCTCAAGCCACTACCAGGCTCCAGAACCTCCAGTTCTAGTACTGGCTCTGCCTTGGCCTGGCTATGGCACCTTGGCCAGGGGCACACATCTACTTTAGGCTCCTCCCTGTTAGAACAGGACCAGACAGGGTACCCTGCCTATTACAGGATGTAACATGACAGAACTCTATGAGTGGTAATGATATGTACACGTTTCTACTAGCATCAGAGTCCAACTCCGCTCCATGCCCCAACTCTTGAAATCTCTCCTTTTTTTTCCCTTTTCCTCTCCTGTGGCTCAAGTCATGTGTTACCTTCTCCAGATCCTGTGACACACATTTTTTTCCTTTATAGAAACTTTCTTACCAGACACTGAAATAATAGAGAAAATTCCACTGTGTTAGACTGGGAGAGATTCAGTTGTGATGTAGAATCATAGCCCCAAATATTAAAGTACCAATCATGCCTGATTATTTATTTATAGAATGGACACACACACATATACACCTTAGGGGTCTCGGGACAGGTGAAGAGGTGTATTTTCCATTTCTCTCCAGAAAAGGTGCTAGTAGGCACCCCAGGGCAGGTGCAGCCAGGGAAGCGACATGGGGCCCTGTGTGCCTCTGGAAGTGCCACTTGCCCTTTCCCCCTGTGACTGCCCCACTAGCACCACCCTCAGCCCACTCGCATTGGGTGGAGGGGCAGCACGGCGGTGCAATGGCATCAGTCCAGGGATGGAGGATGTTTTGCCAAAGGGCCTTTGCTAGAAGTGGGCGGTTAGGCAGCGTGGGAAGACTGTGCTGCCTTAAAGAGCCAGCTGCAAGATGATCAAACACCCCACCGAGCTGCTGTTAGGTAGAGACATGTGGTTTCGGAGAGCTGAACAAAATAACACAGCTCTTTTATCTAAGAGAAGGCCACCTGGGCTTCTGGCGCTTGGTTCCCCAGGCATTCCCAACTCCCCAGTCCTGGGATAACCCCTCTCTTTGCAGGCATATGGAAGAGTATAGTCATCCTCATTTGCTGGATGAGACAACTGAGGCTCAGAGAGGGGAAGGCACTTATTTAAAGGCACACAGCTAATGAGAAGCAGAATGGAGGCAGAAACCTAGGACCCCAGACTCCCAGGCCACTAGTCTCTCTAGTAAGCTGCAGCTCGTGTCTGAAGACAAGCTCTGCCTCTACAGACAGAGGAAGTATCTCCCCTGCACTTTGTGCCTCTCATTTCCTGGGCAGGAGCTCAGTCCTGGTCAGACTTTGCTGTGAATTTCAATTACGGTTTTTGTTGCCTTTTTCTTTAAGGAAACATTTTCTCTCTCTACCTTTGATTCTAAAGGTAGAGAGGTAAACATTTTCAAGGCGCATGCCAGCAGAATGTCTTCCTCTAACCTAGGTGTGAGCTCAGGCTTCCACTCTTGACCCTTCCCCTTATGTGAGTTCAGTTTTCTGCTGGCCCCCAGGTCCTAAGAGCAGGCACACAGATCTCTACTGCTTCACCCTGACTGGGGCTGAGCTCTGGGCTCCCCAGCAAGGAGCATCAGATGGCCAGATGAAAACAAGGAGGTGGTAGAAACACCCTGTGTGTGTGTGTGTGTGTGTGTGTGTGTGTGTGTGTGTGTGTGTGTGTGTGTGTGTGTGCGTGTGTCTGCGCGTGTGTGCATGCGCACATGTCTGTGAGGGGTGGGGGCAAAGGAGGTCTCAGTCTTCTTCACTAGGACTAGGAGGTGATCAGATAAGAACCCAGGATAGCTGTTCCTGGGCCAGTTTCTCTGGCAGTGCCCTAAGCCACACTTTGAGCTGCCCCTGACCAGGCCGGCAAGAGCCATGGAGAGGCCTGACTCAGCATGCATGGGGAGGCACCAGGCCGGGTCCTGTTAGGGCCAAGTGGCAACTTGGGGAGGGCCCTCGAAGAAGACGTTGGATGTTGGACGCCGGCAGATACTGGTTAACTGGAGAGCCACCTGGAGATAAGGGGGCTCACAGTTCACTGTCACTCCTTCACAGACCAGCTGGGCTCCCCCATCATGGTAGCATGTTGCTTTGCATCTTTCATGTGTTTCAAGATCAATAGATGATTTAGTCGGAGATATGTGCTATCTTGTCCAAGGTCAAACTGCAAGAAAGTGGAAGGCCTGATATGCAAACCCAGATTATATTCCTCTAAGAGCTGCCCCTTGCTTCCATGATGGCATGTGAAAGGTAGCCATCAGAAGAAACTTCCTGAGAGTGAAAGCTATTTAGTTCTACACATGTGTGTCCAGCACCAATGACAAGGGTGGCATTGGTCAAATTTCACCCTTTGGGTGCAGGAGAGTGGACTGGATTTCATGATAGCAGAGTCAGGGAATGTGCTCGGCCACTCCCAGAGATCAGTGATTAAGGTGACAGTCCAGAGGGCAGCCTGTCTGGCCCAGCTTCCAGGGCTGTCAGCAGATCTAGATACCAATCAGTTCCACAGAGACATACAGCTGGGAGGTACAGTTCATAGGTCAGTTGGCAAAACTGGTCAGAGTCTGGATCTCAAAAACTCTTTAGGGGATGAAACGAAGCTGACTGTAACAAGATGAAATCTGATAGGGATGGGTCCAGAAAACCACCTCACAACATATGGGATGGAGGCTTCACAGCAGCACAGCTGAAAAGGATTTGGGGGTTTCAATTGACTGTAAACTCCATCTGAGTTAAGGGTGTGACTGCTGCCAAGAAAGTTTTTAGGCTTTATTGGAGAAGCCTTTATTGGACCAGGTGTTCCTGGTGCTGCACCCAGTTCTGGACAGCACACTTTAAGAAGAGCAGTGGCAAACTGAGAAACTTGTTTAAAAAAATTTTTTTTAATGTTTATTCATTTTTTGAAAGACAGAGAGCAAGTGCGGAAGAGACAGAGAGAGAGAGGGATACATGGAATGTGAAGCAGGCACCAGGCTCTGAGCTGTCAGCACAGAGCCCGACGCAGGGCTTGAACTCACGAACTGTGAGATTATGACCTGATCAAAGTCAGACACTTAACTGACTGAGCCACCCAGGCACCCCTAAACTGGGAAACTTCTAAAGGAAAGTTCTGTGGATGGACTTGAAATGAGACTATGAGGAATGGTTAGAGTCCATGGGTGGGCAACATGATAGCCTAGGGGACTCAGGTGGCAGCACAGAGTTTAGTACCGGAGAGGTTGTCATATGACTGAGGAAGCAACCCTACTTTCCAAGTGTCCTGGCAGTGGATCTCCACTCAGTATAACAATGAGGACTGGGTGCAAATGGCAGCTCAGATTACCTGGAAGCAGGTGGCTTGGGGAGGGGAGGCATTGAGGTCTTTGTGTTCAAGATTGAGCAGGACGACTTGGGGTTAGAGCATAAAATGAAGCATTGGCCCAGTTGAACTTGAATTCTGAAGTTTTCCAGGAACCATGGGAAGAGGGCCCTCTGTGTCCCACTAGGGTATGCGTGGGTCCTTTGAAGATAGGGCAAAGTGGACTTGAGGCTCATCAACTCCTCTATCCTACTGGGATGTTCTGCCAGATCCACCCCAGATTGTGGGGCAGCTGTGCTCATCTTTGAACTGTGGGTCAAGTTCTCAGAACTGGATGTTAGACTGTGAAGATTAACTTCGTGTAAGGGGAAAGGCAAAATGATAAAGAGGTCCAGGGTTTACTTTCCATGAGTGAAGATAAGCTCTTTCATCTATTGCATCTACTAGGGTAAAATTCTTTTAATCCTGAAGTTGCAAGGCTCTAGCCACCTGCCCTGATCCTTCACCTTCAGGGGCTATGGTGTTCCAGAAGCCCCCAGTGACAGTCTTCATATTAGCTTCTGCCTGTGGGGTGATCTAGGAGTCAGCTCCCGCGTGGGAATAAAGAAATCTCCCTGTCCTTGGATGCATAGTCTGCTGGTCTAACCCTGACCACGTTTTCCTGTTACAGCTAGAAACTTTGACCTGCAGAAGTCCGAGGCCATGCTCCGGAAGGTGAGATCCATTTAGCTTCATAACCTGCTGCTTGCCTGTTTGTCTTTGCCTACTCTGCCCATCCAATCACAGATTTTGACTTGTGTGACATATCTGAGAATTAGCTGACCACTGTTGCCTTATACCTCTGTGACAAAGTACATTCCCTTCCATGGAAACACAGAACTTTTATAGGTCTGGGCCAGCCAAGAAGTATAATCCCTTCTGCCCAGTCCTCTAAAACAGGCAGTGCCTTCTTTTCCATTCCTGCCAGTTGCCTTCTCATGACATACCTGAGATGTGATGGTGACCTCTTCGTACTGTCATCTATTGCTAAATGCCTCGTAAGGGTTCCCCCCACTTCTGCTCTTTTAAAGCCCTGACTGTGTGTTTGCAGCACGTGGAGTTCCGAAAGCAAAAGGACATTGACAACATCATGAGCTGGCAGCCTCCAGAGGTAAGGGCAAATGATCTTGCCCCATCCCTATGTTGGACCCACAATCTGTGTCCTGAGTCTGGCAGACTGGGACCTTCAGAGGAGAGGTCTGACAATTCCAAGTGAGCCCCAGTGGTTCCCAGAGTGGGTATCCGTTGGCATCCAGGGGAAGACTGTAGAGGGAGAGTTTGATGAACCCATGGGAAGGCCTCGGGATACAGGGAAGGCACAACTGCCCTGGGCCTGTTGACCAGGTGCCTCCTCTGTGTCTTTGCCCAGGTGGTCCAACAGTATCTGTCAGGGGGCATGTGTGGTTATGACCTGGATGGCTGTCCTGTGTGGTATGATATCATTGGACCTCTGGATGCCAAGGGTCTGCTCCTCTCAGCCAGCAAACAGGACTTGCTCAAGACCAAGATGCGGGACTGCGAGCGGCTTCTTCAGGAGTGTGTCCACCAGACAGAAAAGGCAAGTGGGTTTAGCATGGTTGAAAGCGAGTTTGTCACAGTAGAGGTGTTCAAGCAGAAGCAGGCACATCACACAGGGATTTAAGCATAGCTTCAGGGCTGAGGCCCATATGTTTGGATTTCAGATGACAAACTTTGAAATGTCAAAGTTCTGGGGACTGACATATGTTGCCAAATATTTATTTTTCCAAGCAAGGACTTAAAAAGAAAATTTACTGGCTACTATTGTCGTAATCAGCCCCCAAAACTATAGGAATGGCATAATCTCAGAATAAAGAACAGTCCTTTAAATCAAAGAAACTTAGTTTCATAAATAAATTCCTACATTATCATTGTTTTTCTCATTCATCTGGGCACCAGTAAAATCTTTGTCATGGACCAACCTGTCCTTGGACAAGTGTTTGGGTACCACTAGCAAGATGAGCTGAGTCTGTATTCAAAACAAAAAGGTAGGGACAGGTGATTCCCTCTCTGAGAAGGGAGAGCCAGAGCCACCCTGACCTTTTCTCCTGCCTTCCTCTTCAGCTATCGTGAGGATCCGGTGAAATGATGTGATAGCTTTGGGAACACTTCGACCCCATCATTCACAAACATGCACTGAAAGCTCAGTGTGTGCAAAGACCCTGCAGGCTGGGGATACAGAGAAGCATTAGGTGGGGATGCACCCTTCAGGGCTTTGGTTAGACGGAGAGTCTCTGTGCCTGCTCACCAGAAAAGTTGCCGAGTGAGGCCCCACAGACAGAGCACTACCAGGTGCTGCACACAGAGGAAGGAGGAGGCCACCAGCTCAAACTGCAGAACAGAAGGGACCTCAGATTTAATCTAGATCCAACCAGTTGTATACTGGATGAGAACAGGGACACCTAGGCAGAAAGAGTGACCAGCCTAGGCCACAGTTCTGGCATGGGGGTGATTATTTCAATTTGGAAGACCCTTGGTATGGCCCTGTCCAGATCTGGTTGCTATATGGGCCCATGACCAAATCAGCAAATGCCCTGAACTGGGGTGGGCTTCTGCATCGCAGAAGCCTGATATGCCTCTCTGCTCCTCTGTACCCTGCAGATGGGGAAGAAGGTGGAGACGATCACTCTGATTTATGACTGCGAGGGGCTTGGCCTCAAGCATCTCTGGAAACCTGCAGTGGAGGCCTATGGAGAGGTGAGGGACAGGGCTAGAAGGGGGCTGTGAGGAGGAGAAAAAGTAGGGGTGAACCTCTCTGCTAGGATGCCTGGTGGGTGAGGTGATGGGGGCGGAGTCTAGCCTGAAGGAGGCAGGGCCTTCCTCCCTGGTACAGAGGTCTGGGCACTCTGGACTCTGTGATTTGTTTCCACAGTTTCTCTGCATGTTTGAGGAAAACTATCCTGAGACACTGAAGCGTCTTTTTGTTGTTAAAGGTAAGATGGGGACTATCTGTGATTAAGTCAGATGGGAAAGAGGGGCCCAAAATGTTACTGGGGCAGGTTCAGGAGAGTAGAATGGGGTGAGCCAGAGGAGGGGATCTGGAGACCCCTGACATATGCAGACCAAGTTACAATTCACAAAGCTTTTAGGATTTATTACCTCCTTGGAGCCATCCAGACGGGTGAGGTAGGAAGGCAATACCCCCTGTCTAGACAGGGAGCTGCATGTCAAAGAAGCGCTTGTGCCAAGCCTCACACCCTGGGCAGCCTATGTGGGTTCTGCGGCACTAGGGAGTCTGTGGCCTGACACAAGGGGCTGTGGAGGACACTGTTAGGGACAAAGTGGGCCTTGCTCCTGGTCTCACGTTGCCTGGACTCTGTTCCAGCCCCCAAGCTGTTTCCTGTGGCCTATAACCTCATCAAGCCCTTCCTGAGTGAGGACACTCGCAAGAAGATCATGGTCCTGGGGGGTGAGTAGCTCTGACTCTTCTCAATGCCACTGGATGCTCTGTGGCCCAAACTGGGGACTGCTTTAGATGTATCTAAGGTGAAGGCTTCCTCTGCTGGTTTGGTAGCAGTGGGACCCAGGAGCAAGCAAGGCACTGGGCTAGGGTCTGCCTTTCTGTTTTAATAAGAACTCTTTCTCTCAGATACTCTAGAAGAAAGTACTGAGCTCAGCACTGTAGATGCAAAGATGAACAAAATGTCAGTCTTGCTCTCAAGGAGCTTACAGGGTAACAGGAGACAGACCTTTAGAGAGAATGCGATGATACAAGCTAGAAAAGGCACTAGAAACGGCAGAGAGAAGGTGCCACAGAGGTCATAGGAGCAGAGGTTGCTTTCAAGTAGGGGCAACTAGGAGTGGCTTTATGAGCACCTACTGTGTGCCAGGCCGTGTGGACTAGGTGACAAAGATAAAGAAGATAGAGTCCCTTGAAGAGCCCTCGGCCCTCTTGGGGAAGGGAGATGCAGACAATATGTTACATGTAAAAGGGAGGAATCAAAATGTGGGTGGAGACACTGGGCAGGAACACTCACCCCTTCCTGACCCAGGAGAGAGCGGATGCCTATCTCAGCTGAGTGCTATGGAATGAGTAAGAGGCAGCCAGATGAAGCCAGGCAGGAAGCTGTTGGGCAGAAAGAACAGCACTGAGGAAAGACCCGACACACCGTGGCTTAGGGAGTTGTAGAGAGCACAGCAGGGCATGGCAAGAGGTCCTGCTGTAGAGGGGTCAGGAGTCAGGGCACAGAGAACCCAGGGCACCATGCTGAGAAGACTGGGCATGACTACAGGCCACTGGGAACCACAGAAGAATTCTGAGCAGGGAGGGTACCAGGATTGGATATTTATTTATTTATTCACTATTTAACTTTCTAGCCATTTTACTATTTTTTTAATGTTTATTTATTTTTGAGAGAGAGAGACAGAGAGACACACACACAGAGAGAGAGTGCAAGCAGGGGAGGGGCAGAGAGAGAGGGAGACATAGAATCTGAAGTGGACTCCAGGCTCTGAGCTGTCAGCACCGAGCCCGACCCAGGGCTCAAACCCACAAACCATGAGATCATGACCCGAACCTCAGTTGGAGGCTTAACTGACTGAGCCACCAAGGTACCCCTATTTTATTATTTTTTTAAATGTGTTCTCAAGTTAGCTAATATACAGTGTGATCTTGGCTTTAGAAGTAGATTCCAGTGATTCATCACTTACATACAACACCCAGCACTCATCCCAACAAGAGCCCTCCTTAATGCTCCTCACTCATTTTCCCCACCCCTCCACCCCTATCAACCCTTAGTTTGTTCTTTGTATTTAAGAGTCTCTTATGATTTGCCTCTCTTTCTGTTTTTATCTTATTTTTCCTACCCTTCCCCATGATCATCCATTAAGTTTCTCAAATTCCACATATGAGTGAAATCATATATCTGTCTTTCTCTGACTTATTTTGCTTAGCATAATACCCTCCAGTTCCATCCACATTATTGCAAATGGCAAGATTTCATTCTTTTTCATTACTGAGTAGTATTCCATTGTGTATGTGTACCCCATCTTAACTAGAATCAGATTTTTATTTGTTCTTTTTTTTTTTATAAGTTTATTTATTTATTTAGAGAGAGTGCGCATGCATGCACAAGCCAGGGAGGGACAGAGAGAAGGAAAGACAGAATCCCAACCAGGCTCTGTGCTATCAGCACAGAGTCCAAAGTAGGGCTGAAACTCACATAATGGAGATCATGACCTGAGTTGAGATTAAGAGTCAGATGCTTGACTGACTGCACCACCTAGGCACCCCAACCAGGATCTTTTTTTTTTTATATATTTTTATTTATTTATTTCTAGGAGAGAGAGAGACAGCGTGAGCAGGGGAGGGTGAGAGAGAGAGGGAGACACAAACTCTGAAATAGGCTCCAGGCTCTGAGCTGGCAGTCAGCACAGAGCCTGACGCAGGGCTCGAACCCACAAACCGCGAGATCATGACCTAAGCGAAAGTCGGACACTCAACCGACTAAGCCACCCAGGCACCCCAATTTTTTAAGTTTTTAAGTTTATTTATTTTGAGAGAAAGAGAGAGCACAAGTTGGGGAGGGGCAGAGAGAAGGAGATACAGAATCCCAAGCAGGCTCTGTGCTATCAGCACAGAGCCCCATGTAGGGCTCAAACTCATATACTGTGAGATCATGACCTGAGCTGAGATCAAGAGTCAGACTGCACCACCCAGGCACCCCGACCAGGATCAGATTTTAAATGGAGACACATTTTACTGGCAAGCTTGCGAAGGAGAGGTACTAGTTTGCACACTGTGGCCATAGTCCATGCAAGAGGTGTTGCAAGCCTGAGCTGGGGCAGTGGCAGTAGGCATGGAGAGGAGAGGATGGGCTGGAGACTTAGGAAGTGAAACAGCAAAACTCAGTTGACTGGATGTAGGAAGGAAGGAAGAGAAATCTAGAATGACTTTCTGGTGTCTGGCATGAGCGACTGAGTATCGCAATCACTCTGGTGCAATTCAGTTCAGAACAGAACTGGAAGAATAACCTTGATGTAGAGTTTTGGGGGGGGGGGTCTCTGAGATATTTAGATATTGGAGGTATTTGAGCCTGAAGCTGAAGACAGAACTCCAGTTTGGAAGTTTGGGAGTTATCAAACATAGGCAGCAGCTAAAACCTTGCGAGTAGAAAAAGTCTGCCCACAGAAGAGCAGAGGCTAAACCGTGGGGACTATCCAAGTCCAAGGGCAGGCAGAGCAAGAGAAGCCCACCAGGGAGAGTGAAGAGTGATCAATGAAGCTGGCAGGACCGCAGCCGGCAGGGATTGGATGTGCCAGGGAGCTGGGAGAATATCAGGGCACAAGGGAGAAGCCAGCGCAAGAGATGCACAGGAACCAAGCCAGCCAGGGATAGAGAGGAGCTGAGTTTTAACAGAGCATTAAGTGGAGTTGGTGGGAAGAAAAGACTACAAATGTAGATTGACACGGGCTCCTGGCAGGCTTGATGCCACCTGTGAAATTGAATTTAGGGGTAGGTAATACGGATTCTGAAGGTTTCTGAATGTTCACCACATTGAAAGTGGAAATCTTCCCAATGTGTATTAGTGATCCCTGGGAGCAGCGTGGAGCATTCTAGAAAGCATTCTAGAAAAGGACCTGGAATCTGGTCCTGACTCTGGCAGCAACAAGATCTGCTTCTTGTCGCCTCAGTTACTCTCTCTGTAAGATGGGAAGGTCCTTCTGGCCTTATTCCAACTCTCCAGCTGAGCTGGGGGAAGACATACAAAATCTGAGCAAAAGGCTCTGATGATTCTTGGCTTTTCTGCTGCTACCACCCACCATGAGCATGAGGTGGTTGGATTTCCTGGCAGTGGAGCTGTAGAGAAGGTGCCGTCTGTTCTCCCACCCACAGCTGAAACCCTTCAACCAAATCCATCTCAGGCTCAGGAGATACAGGATCTTCAGCAGAGGAGGGAAGACATTCACTTCAGGCTAGTCAGTGGAGCTTAGGAGCACAGATTAAACCACAGATGCTGTGTCCCAGGAGTTGCATGGTCCCAGGACCCTAGAAACCAGAGGGCTGGGAGACCATGGACAGTCTCTGTGGGCTTCCAGCCAGCACCAGCAACAGAGGACACTGGGTTGTACCTCATGACTTGGAGCTGCTGCCTATTTATGGTCTATATAGTCAGCGTGGAAAGGTTTCCAGCATCAAAATACTGTACTTGGCTGATACTAGTTTAGGAATTTGGAGTGGCAAACTGGTTTTCAGCATTGGTTGCACTAGAGTCAAACTCTCCTAGTCAGGAAAAGGCTTGGTTATTTAAAAAAATAACTGCAAGTCACTGGCAGCTTAGACAGCCTGAAAAACAGAGCAGAAGTAAATCGTGGCTGGGATAAAGCCAAGGGAACCCATTTCAGGGTCCACTGTAGAGTGGTGCATTCAGTAACTCATGACTGAGCATGATTCGTGTAGATGAAAGTAGGAGATGAGACACAGGGTTGTGCCCTCCTGAAATTCAGTCTACCTGAAATTCAAATCATGTTGATTCAGACCCTCATGCACATGCTGTCCCCTTGTGTGGGATGTTCCTTTCTTTGTTCCCTCTCCTTGCACTGCAGATATTTGTATCCCCTTTCTAGGAGTGATAATATATTCTCATGAGTGTAGGGCACCTAACAGTTTATGGCATCTTCTCAAGTACTTAGTTCACTTCACTCCCACTGACGTCTTGCAGGGTGGGAGGAACCAGGCTCAGAATGAAGTGATTTGGCCAAGGTTGCTAAACTGGGCAGAGGCAGGGGAGACAGTACTCTGGGTGTTCTGATTCTTAATTCAGGACAGGGCCTCACCTCTGGGTGATGGTTCCTCCTGAACCCCCTGCAGACCTGTGTACACACCATGTACTCCTAATGCCTGTGTTTTGCTTCCTGGGACAGACAGGGTTTTTCTGGTTCTTTTGTGTTGACCACCAGGGCTGTGAGGAAATCTTGCCTAGTGGTGACCCTTTTTTTCGCCTTCCTTCCCTCTGCTGCCCAGCAAACTGGAAGGAGGTTTTATTGAAACATATCAGCCCTGACCAGCTGCCTATGGAGTATGGAGGTACCATGACTGATCCTGATGGAGACCCCAAGTGCAAATCCAAGGTATGGGACTGCATGCCCCCTCCCGCAATGCCCATATGGGCTAGGGGATCACTCGGGAAGCCTGGCTCAAATGCACATTCCAGTTCATTCTGTGCTCTGCTTCTAGATCAACTACGGGGGTGACATTCCCAAGAAGTATTATGTGCGAGATCAGGTGAAACAGCAGTATGAGCACAGTGTGCAGATTTCTCGTGGCTCCTCCCACCAAGTGGAGTATGAGATCCTCTTCCCCGGCTGTGTCCTCAGGTAGTGCTCTGGACCTGTGTAGGTGGCCTGTGCCTTTCAGCCATCGACGCCAGTGGGGGGGCTGGCTGGGAGAAGCCCTGGGGGCAGGACCTGAGAGAGTGCACACACAAATGGAATCATGTCTCATTGGGTGGATATCTCCTGCAGGTGGCAGTTCATGTCGGATGGTTCAGACATTGGTTTTGGGATTTTCCTGAAGACCAAGATGGGGGAGAGGCAGCGGGCAGGGGAGATGACGGAGGTGCTTTCCAACCAGAGATACAATGCCCACCTGGTCCCTGAGGATGGGACCCTCACCTGCAGTGATCCTGGCATCTGTAAGTATCTCCGACTTGGCCTAGAGCCCCTGCCTTAGCTGTCTGCCTGTGAGGTCCTTCTTTCTCCATGGATTTGTGCTCTCAGACTGTTAGAACTAGACATAGGGAGCCATCAGTTCAACGCTCTCCTTACATAGATGAGGAAACCTAGGCTTGGACAAGTACAATGACCAGGTGACCCTGCTGGTTAGCAGCAGACTGGGACTCTGATCAAACACTCCCAGGTAGAGGGTGAGTCATGGTGCTAGGTGATCACCAGGGTTCAGAATACCTGCTCTCTGGTCCAAGACCAACTGGATCTGTGACTGTCATCAGACAGTTCTTGGGGACGCTCCTCTCCCCAGACATCAGAGAGGCAGAATTTATCTGGGTAGGTACAGGGATCCCAGGGTGAGCAATGCTAAAAAGCCCAGTCTTGACCCCTCTGAGCTTCATTCATCTCCACCTTGATTTAAAAAAAAAAAAAATGGGCACAGGGGCGCCTGGGTGGCTTAGTCGGTTAAGCGTCCGACTTTTGCTTAGGTCATGATCTCGCGGTTCGTGGGTTCGAGCCCCGCGTCGGGCTCTGTGCTGACTGCTGGCTCAGAGCCTGGAGCCTGTTTCAGTCTGTGTCTCCCTCTCTCTCTGACCCTCCCCTGCTCACGCTGTCTCTCTCTCTCTCTCCTAGAAATAAATAATTAAAAAATATATATTTTAAAAAAATGTTTAAAAAAAAATGGGCACAGACCATGAACAGGAAGGTTAGTCAAGAGGAATAAGAATGGCAAACAGACATTTGAAAAAGTGTTTAACCTCACTCAACTTTGTAGTATCGATTAAAATTCTCTTTTAGCAATTCTACCTCCAGAAATGTATTCTACAGAAATGTATTCTACAGAAATGTAAGACACAAAGAGGGGCACCTGGGTGGCTCAGTCGGTTAAGCCTCCAACTTCTGCTCAGATCATGATCTCACGGTTCATGGGTTCAAGCCCCATGTTGAGCTTGGTGCTGACAGCTAGCTCAGAGCCTGGAGACTGCTTCAGATTCCGTGTCTCCCTCTCTCTCTGACCCTCCTCTGCTCATGCTGTGTGTGTGTGTCTCTCTCTCAGAAATAAATAAAACATTAAAAAAAAATTTAAATACAAAGACAAAAGGGTATAGGTACAGGGGTGTTTCTAGCAGTCTGGGAAAGTGGCAGTAAACTAAATGGCCTTAATAAGATCTTGTTAAATGAATTATGGTCCGTGCATACACGTACATGGAATACAATATACCCATTAGAGAGAATAAATGGACACATAAGATGTCTGGTACATGTTTTTAAAAAAACGACGAGTGAAACATAGCATATGGTATGCACTCTGTTTTTCTTTTTTAATCTGTATATTGAAAATAATTCTGGAGAATAGTGGTTATCTCTGAGATGGTAGTAAGCTTATAGAGAGCTTTAATTTCTTACATGAGTTCTGCGAATAGTTATTTAACAATGACCATGTACAACAGTTATAAGCAGAAAAGCTACATACACACACACAATTCCCTTCCAATCTCCAGTTTTCTTTCTATCAGAGCCAATGGGCCAGGCATGGAAAATCAATGAGAGCAAAGGCTTTATCACTGGGCTGACTTAGATTTGACTATAAAACTAGTCCTTAGCCAAGTGACTTTGCACCCCACCCCCCGGCTTCAGCAGTGGGATCAAATTCTCTACCTCATGGGGATAAGTCTATGCAGCACTTAGCATACAGCAAGCACTCAACACACTGTAATCACCATTATTAGTATGAGGGCAAGACCTGGCAGGGAGAAGGGCCATCCTAGAAATGGTGTTGGAGATGGGAGAAGCCCTGTACCCCATTTCTAGGGTGGCATCACCAGGAGATCTGAGCTAGCCCCCAGATGCCTCACACCATCACCCCAATCTCAGATGCCGTGTACTTCCCCACATGCCAGGCAACCTTCAGTCTCTACTGCCCTTCCTCACAGATGCTCTGTGGTATGGCTCCCCGGGGAGGAGTATTCTTGTTAGTGAGTGAGCAGCCAGGTCTTTGGAGGAGAAGGCGTATTACTGTATGCTTCAGGAAGAACAAGTCCTAGCACACCAGATACTATTATCCGTAATAGCCCAGATACTATTATCCATAGAACATAAAGCATTTTGTATATAAGCTTGAATTTTTTAAAAAGTTTTTTTAATGTTTTATTTATTTTTGAGAAAGAGAGAGACAGAGTATGAGTGGGGGAGGGGAAGAGAGAGAGGGAGACACAGAATCCAAAGCAGGCTCCAGGCTCTGAGCTGTCAGCACAGAGCCTGACAAGGGGCTCACACTCACGAACTGTGAGATCATGACCTGAACTGAAATCAGATGCTTAGCTGACTGAGCCACTCTGGCACCCCAAGCTTGAATTTTTAAAAATATATTTTTTTAACTTTATTTATTTATTTTGTGAGAGAGAGAGAAAGAAAGAAAGAGCAAGCAAGCCAGGGAGGGGCAGAAAGAGAATCCTAAGTAGACCCCATGCTGTCAGTGCAGAGCTTGACATGGAGCTAGATCTTACAAACCATGAGATCATGCCCTGAGTCAAAACTAAAAGTCAGCCACTTAACCAATTGAGCCACCCTAGTATCCCAAGCTTGAGTTGCTTTCTTTTTTTTAATGGACAGAGAAGCTGAGGTATAGACAAGAGACAAAGTAGCTTGTGTAAACACCAAAAAACAGAGGACGTGAGGCGATCCTAGAGTCCTGGTCCAGATCTCTAGGCCATAGCCTATCCTAGAGATGATCAGGTCTGTCCTGAAGCGACAGAAGAGAGAATGGAGTTCCAGACCAGGGAAGTAATTTACTCAAATCCATGCAGTTAACAGCAGTGCCCCACACGTTTTCCACCAGTGTCCATTACTGACACAGCCTGAGAGAGGACCAAGAACCTTATAACATAATGAGGCTCAGGTTTGCAAATCCCAAATATATTTTAGCTCTTCTTGGATACATTCCCAGATGGAAAGTTTATCTGCCTGGGGGGCCTTGACAGCTGCTTCTTGTCCATTCCATGGAAGATTAGAGGCAGGTCACAGTATCCACGTCCCCTTCCCAGGTGTAAAGACAATGAGATGGGATCAGCTGTTGTCTGGAGCCATGGCTCAAGTTAGACCTGAGCCCAGAGAGAACACAGTGTTAGGTTACAAGCTTACCTGTGGGAGGGCAGTGCCCTTGGAGAACCAGGTGACTCCCTGCAAAGTGGAACATAATCGCCCAGTGGAGAAATTAAAACTCTGTGCCATTACCACTCTCCAGTGGCAAGAGCACATTAATCCTCCCCAGGCCACACGGGTCCTTGCCCAGGTGTTCTTAATGACTGAGAAGGAGAAACAAAGCCTGGATTGATTTCACTTATGATTTTTTTTCCCTCAACTAATATTTCCTGAGGGCCTGTGTGTAGAATACTTGGAAAGAAGATTCAGAAGAAAAGATCTTGACTTTGTCTGCCAGGAGTCCTTAGCATGGTCTAGAAGACCAGAAGACTAGATGAAGTTTCAGCAGTACTGCCAGGCCATGCTGGGGAGAAAAGAGTCCAGCCAGGCTCCAGGAGGCCTGGTTTCTGAGTCCTCCTGTGCCACCAACACTCCAAGTGTTTTGAGCAGGTGTCTCTAAGTAGTTTTTGCTTTCCTTCCTTTTTTTCTTTTTAAGTTTATTTGTTTATTTTAAGAGCATAAGCAGGGGGTGAGGCAGAGAGAGAGGGAGAGAGAGAATCCCAAGCAAGCTCTGTCAGCACAGAGCCCAGTATGGGGGGGCTCAATCCCACAAACTATGAGATCATGACCTGAGCCAAAGTCAAGAGTTGGCCGCTTAACTGACTGAGTGCCCAGGCACCCCAGATTTTGCTTTCCTTCTTAAAATGAAGGGAGTGGGCTAGAGCAGGAGGTCTTTTTTTTTTTAATTAAATTTTTTATGTAGGTTCCATGCCCAATGTGGGACTTGAACTCACATTGAGATTAAAAGGGAGATTAAAACTCCCTGAGATTAAAAGTCACATGCTCAACCAATTGAGCCAGTCAGGCACCCCTAGAGCAGGAGGTCTTAATCTGGGGTTTGTGGACTCCCCATAGATGTGACCGTGAATCTTCAAAGACCAAACACCTCCCTTTTATAACATGGAATGTCTAATATCCCCTTTACTATTCTGAAATGAAATTCATGGATAATATAACCCATCTAAATATATAATTTTAAAAACAATATAATCTCCCACTGGGAAAAATAAAAGGAAGCTAATTTAGGATATATATTTGTTTCCATACATAAACAAGAGGGCATGATTACACTCATGTGCCAACACTCTTCAGAATGGTGCCTTTCCCATTGGGACCCCCTAACCCAAGGGTCCATGATGGGCCCCAGGGGATCTGAAGTTGTATGATTTCATCAGATTCTCAAGGGGCCAGTTCCCCAACAAAGGTTGAGGAGCCCTAGCCTGGAGGATCTCTGAGGGCCCTATAGGTCTGTGAGTACATGATTAATGCCAAAATGAACCATGCAGTTCATGAACTCCATTTCCCTTCAGCCTGGGCCTTAGAACAGCCCCTTCCTTGTTTCTGAGAGCAAAATATCATACGAGGCAGAGCCACCTTGATGCTGGTGCTAAGTCCAAGGAGCTCAGACCTTTGCTCTAGCATGACTAATTCTAGTTGCTAGGGCTCTGTCATCCAGGACAGTGAGGAAGTGTCTCTTTCCAGAGGGACTACCGGTTCTGAAATACCTCTGGTGCAGAGAGAAAATCAATGAGTAACACTTCCTTCACATCATGAAAAAAGAGAGGGTGGTATGTCTACCCAAGGTTTAAACTATGCGTTTGATTTAGGGGCAGGAAAGGGGAGAGGTTAAGTTTCAGGATTAAATATACTTGGGGGCGGGGGGGGAGGGGCTTGTTTTAAGTTTTAATTTTTGCCGGGAAAAGCAAGAGAAGTCCAGGATAGGGAAAAGGCAGAGCGAGTGTATTTGTTCTCACGCTCTGTTCTCTTGAAGGGGTATTTGACTGAAATGGAATAACTTCTCAAAAAGAAAAGGGTTAGATTAAAAGCAGTCTGTTCCTCAACCAAGGCTTCAAAGCCTTCTCTGCCAACTGCATGCCCTCTTTGAGTTTTCCTAATCATTTATTATTACAAACAGGGGCAAAATGATCATCTTTGTTCATTTATCTTTCTGTGGGATGAATTCCTGGTTCAGAAACTCTGTATATTTTTTACCTTGGCCAGAAGCTGAACAGGGCTCATCTTTTTCCAGGGCCCAAGGCAGGCAACAATGCAGACCAGAGGGAAATTGCAGCTGTCACTTCACCATGTGACACAGCGACCTCCTTTTTATATGCTATAAAGCAAGATTAATGCTGAATTCATAGTTATTTGGAGCAATAGTACAGTAGTGTATATAGATTACCAACCCTGGGCTGACACACATAAGTAGCCATTGTTACCATTACTATTATTATTATGACAGCTACTGCTGGTACTAATTTTGCTGTGCCATTTCAAGGCCCAGTTCAAGTTCTAACTCCTCTGAAAAACCTTTTTACATTATTTCAGTCCATAAGGTCCTCTCCTCCCAAGCTGTTAACAGATATGGTCGTCTCTCATTCATCTGGCACTCGCCATGTTCTGTCTCATATATTTTTTCTCTCTGTGAATAACTTGTCAACCTAGCTTGACTTAAGCTTCAGAAGGTGAAGGACCATTGCTTGTGCCACCTTCATCCATATGCCACCTTTGTTCAGTCAACAAAACTCACTGCCCTTTGTTAGAATTGCCTGAATGTCTGGTTTTCTGCCTCCCCTCAGATGTCCTGCGTTTTGACAACACCTACAGCTTCATTCATGCCAAGAAGGTCAGTTTCACTGTGGAGGTCCTGCTTCCAGACAAAGCCTCAGAAGAGAAGATGAAACAGCTGGGGGCAGTCACCCCAAAGTAATGCCTCCTCCCACAGAAGGCCTGGCTCCCTCAGTGTCTCCCTTTCAGTTTCTGTCCCTTGCAGCAGTCATTTGCCCAGTACCCAGATGCCCCAAAAAAGTGGGCTACAAGAAGACCTTGGGCTGGATTTGGGAAACCTTCATTTCAGAATTAGGAAGAGGGAGAGTAGCAGGAGACAGTCCCCTTGCCTCTCAAATTGCTAAGGAGTCTCCAGGGGCTGGGCACCATGAAAGGATCTACCATCCTATAAGCTGTGCCAACTTCACTTGTCCAGTGACAGCTGAGACAGGAAGGGGGAGGGGGGAGGGAGATGGGGGCGGCAATAGGGAAGAAATTAGAAAAAGGGGGAGAGATTGAGACCTAACACTTCAGAGAAGCCAGCTGTAGGGGAGGAACTTGTTACCAAATGAAAATGTTAAGTCTAGATCACAATGAGGAGTATGGCAAGGTAGCAGGTTGCTAGAGTTATGGTGGGGGTCACAAGCTCTTCTAAGCTTTCTATTACCAAGGCTGGGATCTTTTGGCTTTGCCTACTGCATCTTAGAAGATGGCCTGAGTCAGTATAGATCTTCCCACTCAGGGGTAGACAGGGAGACCGCCTTGAGATTTCTGCAACTCTTGGGACTCTCTGGCTGTCTCTTTAATTGCTGATTGTCAGTGACTCAGCTTCTCTGGACAGTGAGATTTAGTAGTCAGCCACTGTCCTCCAATGCAAACAAAGCACAGGGAAGTTACCTCCAGGATCCCAGCTCCATGATGGGCCAGGGAGGCTAGGGGTGGGGGTGAGTCCTGAGGCTTCCACCCCCCTCTTCAGTGCTGCCAGCTTCATCAAGTTAACTCTCCACATGAGCACCCCACACAAAAATGACAAGTGGGATCGAAACAGTAGATCTCAAGAGAGTGCATTTCCCTGAGTCTCCCACGATGCAGGCCAGGAGGCCAGGCTGCTTCCTGACTGACCTAGGCAGTGCTTTGGCTGTCCCATCTCTGTGGGAGATGTTTGACCAGCCCATTGGGTTCCTGGTGTCTGGCGGGGAGGCTGCCCCGGCAAGGGGCCAAAGCCCCGGCCAGCATCTGGGGGCAGCCACAAATAGCCTCACAGGTCCCCAGACCCTCCATCCACAGTGACAAACAGGGATGGAGCCAAGGGGTGACCAGGGACTGGAGGGCACGGACCCTGGGGGCAACCACAGCACTTAACACCAAGCCCTGCAAATGAACACTGGAAAACGGCCCCTCCTGGGCCCTCGCAGGAACTCCTTTTCCCCCCGAGACCTAGGCCCTGGCCCAGCGTGGGGAAGTGAAAACTGAGTAGGGGCTGGACTGATGTTGACCTGAGCAGCCTGAGGCTGCGTGGGCACCAACCAGACCACTTAGGAGGGGTTATTCCGATCTTGGTTTACAACGCTCTGTTAGGAAAATTAACCAATGAATAAAGCAACATTCAGTGCACAGGAAGTGGAAATCAATGCCCACCCCCTCGCTCCTCTTTGCCTTTCACTCAGAACGACAAATTTATGCCTCAGCAGCGCCTAGCCGTCAATAGGAGGGGCGCATGCGCAGAAGCCACGCGCTACTAGCCTCTGGCGCACGCTTTCCATTGGGGCTCAACAACCAGCTTGCCTCCCGGTTGGCCCAGCCCGTTGCTGTGTTCCGCCATCTTTATTAAGGGCACCAGGGCGTGCTCCTGGACGCCTTCAGGGTCAGGGTGGAGGCCCCGCCCACTCGATGACCCGTTACGTGCCGGCGGTTCTAGCGCGCGGGTCTGGGGAGTAAGTGCAGTGCCTGCGGTGGGCCCAGAGTGGGAGGGAAGCGGACGAGCGACGCTCACGTGGTGCTAGGGACCGTCTCCTAATTCCGCGTCAGCACTACCGGTGTTTCCGAGGCTGGCGATCCCTTTGGGCCCAAGCCCAGCTTCCTGCGAGGTCGCGCCAACCGGCAGCACGACCGTACAATGACAGAGACGGCCAGGGCTGAAAATGGGGCCCTTAATATTTAATCAGTGGTCTTTATTTTTCCCTATCTTCATTTGATGACAATAAAAGCTAATTCTTTAATGAGCGCTTACTGGGTACCACGCAACAACCCTGTGCTTAGGGCCCTGGGCTGTTGCAGAAATTCAAGGAAATAATATGTGCACAGCGCTTAGAAGACAGCCTTGACACGTGAGAGCTTAGTAAATATTGGCTACTCGTAAATTTTACTGACGTGGCCAATAGATGGCACAACTGGGATTTGAACCCAGGACTACCTGTCTTTAATGGCTGCATCTTCCCTGGCTGATACCTCCAAAATCCAAAGGTTCAGAGCTTTAGTGAAGTGCACTCATTGCCACATGAGTAAACTGAGGTCCAGCTGGGGAAGTTTCTTAGTAATCATTACCCCTCAAGACCACACATTCTGTTCTCATTTCCCTTAAGTCTTGTTTCCCTTGCCTCATTCATTCATTCATTCATTCAAGGTCCGGCCCCCATTCAGAAGTTTGGTTTGAGGGTTATACCAACCCAGTTAGACCCCAGAGCTTGATAAATGAACACAGTACCTGCCAGGAAGGCACCCCCTTGGCCAGAGTGCTCACCATTCACTACCCCAGCCTCATTAACTCAACTCCCCTTAAGAGCACGGAATCTGGAGACACACGACCTGGATTCAAATGCCAGCTTTACCACTTAGCTGTATGACCTGGAAAAGTGGCCATCTTTTTTGTGCCTCTATTTCCTCATCTGTAAAATGGCGGTCCCAGATTGGTGGGAGGCTTTAAAAAAGTAATCTGTCTAGAGTCTTTAGTCAATGGTTTGATCAGTAGTAAACTTAACAAATGATTGCTTATAATTAATCTTTGCAACGGTCCCAGGAGTGAACATTGTGTTCCGCATTTAATAAATTAATAAAATGAGGCTTAGAGAAGTACAGTCTATTGCGTAAAGTCACACAGCTATGAGGTGTAATTAGGAAATGCGGCCCGCATTTGAACCCCAGTCTCTAAGGCTTGAAACTACAGCCAGTCGTGGGAAAGGACTGCGCCAACCACTCAAACCCAGAAAAAAACGTGAAGAAAATTAATCTGGAAAGCCCAAGCCTGGGAGAGGGGCTTCAGTGCGCGGGGTAATTTGCAGACGCTCCCTGCTGGCGGGGACGGCGCGACCTGTCCTTCAGTTCTGGACCTTGAGCGGGTCCTGCCGCGGCTGACTGGATCGGTAGTGGAAGCTGAGGTGGTATCGGCGCAGGACGGGCTGCAGTGGCTGGTGCGGAGGTGGAAGCGCCATGTCCGAGCCGCCCCCGCGGGGTGCCGAGCGCGACCTTTTCCGAGACACGTGGGTGCGGTACCTAGGTGAGCGGGGGCCGGGAGTGGGCGAGGGGCTCGGCGACCCCGCACAATGTGGCTGGAGAGGTAGGAGTCGCCAGACGCTGGGCAGGGGCCCGGAGAAGGTGGAAGGATCTTAGTCCTCATTCTGCCTGGGCCAGAGACTGGGCTCAGAGAGGGCTAGGGACTTGCCCAGAGTCACACAGCTCAGGTCAGACCACCTCTGCCCTCAGGATCTGTACTGGTCAGTCTCCCAGGTGTAAGCCCCAACCGGACTTGGAGGAACCGGGAGAATGGGCTGGCCTCTCCCGTGTGCCCAGGCACTGGCTGTAGAGTCAGGGCATCTGGCCTCATACTGACTCAGTTTGATTCTCGGTCTTCTCAGCATAAAGTAATGAACGGTGTCCCTCTCATGGGGTGGTAGTTGTAAGAGTAGAAAGAGATAAGGCACAGGAAAGGCCTGGCGCACGGTGAGTGCCTCATGGGAGGATTTGCTCTTAATCTCCGCATTAGTAGTGCACGTGCTTCTAGAACCCAGACTGGGAAGGCAAGTGAATGATTATAATGGTGACTGTGCTCAGCGCTCCCACAATGGCCCTAGAGTGGAGGTGGGTTTTATGGACGCCTTTTTACAAACTGGGAAACGGAAGCTCAGAGAAGTAAAATCACTTATCTAAGGTCACCCAGCTCTGGCTTAGCAGGCTGGGAATTAGGACTAGTGCCCCCTTGTGGAGCAAACCATCCCCACTCCTACCCCTGGAATTAAATGTCTCCTCCCCAACAGGCTATGCCAATGAGGTGGGAGAGGCGTTCCGCTCTCTGGTGCCAGCGGCTGTGGTGTGGCTGAGCTATGGTGTATCCAGCTCCTACGTGCTGGCAGATGCCATTGACAAGGGCAAGAAGGCAGGAGACGTGAGTGTTAGCCTGCCTCTCAACCGCCGACCCTAGTCCACTCCCCTTGTGATTTCGTCCACAGCCTTGCATGTGGTAAAATCCCCTGTGGGACAGTCCAACCCCTACAACCTTGTCTGGTGCAGTCCATACCCCCATCCTGTTTGTAGGTTGCTACACCCTGCCCCCAGCCCTGCATGTGACACAATCTATACCCCAGTTCTGGCTGTGAATGAATCCACCCTCAGCCCTGAATTGGTACAATCCAGAACCTGACAGTAGTGCAGTTCTGTCTCCACCCCCCACCGGCCACTTCCCTCCCCTGGTCCAACCTCATGCCCATTGTCCACAGCATTTCCTACCCCTGCCCTGCTGGATTAAGTATCTCCTTTCCCTACCAGGTACGAAGCCCTGAAGCAGGCCGCAGTACCAGGGTGACCGTGGCTGTGGTGGACACTTTCGTGTGGCAGGCTCTGGCTTCTGTGGCCATCCCAGGCTTCACTATCAACCGCGTGTGTGCTGCCTCTCTCTACATCCTGGGCACTGCCACCCGCTGGCCTCTGTCCATCCGCAAGTGGACTACCACTGCATTGGGGCTTCTGGTCATCCCTGTCATCATCCACCCCATTGACAGGTGGGTGCCCCTTCCAGCCTCAGGGATCATCCACTCTACAGGCAGAGATAAGCTCTGAGAGACATGGTGTCCCCACTTTGCACAGTGGGGGACACTGCAACAGTAGCAGCAGAGGCAGGGCTGGCACTCAGGCTCCTCAGGTAGAAAGGACAGCCTGTGCCCTTGGCATATGATCTGGAAGATGCTTTGGCAGTAAAGGTAAGGGGATGCCTTGAGGGCATGGGACACAGGACCAATAAATTCTAGAAAGGAAACCTAGTGTTACAAAACAACCAGAGGCAGGCAGGAACAGGTGCACATTGGAAGGGATGGGTTTGGGGAGATTTTGGTGACAGAAGCCCAACTAAACTAGGTTAAGTAAAATAAGGATTGATTGTTTCATGAAACTGAAAAGTCCAGAGTTCTGCTGCTTTCAGGCATGGCTGGATCTAGGCACCCAAATGATGTCATTAGGGGTCTTGGTCTCCACATCCTGCTATCTTTCTTCCAACACCAACCCTTGTTGGTTTCATTCATTTTCCCACAGGGGAAGAGATATGGCTTCCAGCAGTTCCCAGGTTCCATCCCACCAGCTTAGCAAGAAGACCCATAGGAAGTTTCTTAGAGTTGACAATCAATCAATCAAAATAAAATAAAATCCCAAGGAAGGCTGTCGTTGGTCTATTCTGGACTGAGTGCCTAGTCCTGAGCCAGTTTCCCTTTTCTGATTGGCCAGGCTTGGGTCATGTGCCTGGTCATAGAACCAGAGATGGGGCCAACCCACATTGACATAGAGTGGGAGGAGCAGTCTTCTCCCAAGGCAACATAGCTTCACCCAAAAGCCCGAGGTGAACCTTTTAACCTCTCTGTGCCTCAGTTTCCCCAACTGAATAAAGAAATGGCACTGTGTCCTGCATCTAGGAATCCCTTCTCTGGCCCTGACCTCCTGTTTCCTACTCCCCCACTAGCACCCATTGGTCACCTCACCTGCTCATCACTGTCCCCGCCCCACAGGTCAGTGGACTTCCTCCTGGACTCCAGCCTGCGCAAGCTCTACCCTTCAGTGGAGAAGCCCAGCTCCTCCTGACCTCACCCTGGTACCTGGCCTGTGAGTTGGCCTACTCTCTGCTCTGGTCCAACCTCCTCCTCCTGTCAGGGAATATGGATGCCTGGTTCCCTGGGGTCTGAGGCCCTGGCATTGAGTATATTTGAGCCTGATGGAAAGTGAGAGACAAAGGCCTCAAGGAGTAGCAGCTGCAGTGACTCACAGAAGGGGAGACCTGAACTCCATCTGCTTCCATGGACTCTTTGATACTGTGGAGCGGACCTGTCTTTTGACAGGGAAGTAACATCCTCCCATGGAGGATAAGCAGACCAAGGCCCAGACACGGCCAGTAGTACAGCCAAGATCACTTGGCAAGCTGGGGACCCAGGGGTCCCAGTGGCTTGGCCCCATGGCAGTGTGGCTGAACGGAAGAGCAGCAGACACTCGAAGAGATGCAGGAGTGCAGTGGCGGGCACACTCAGGACTGATTCTCCGGCCAGCCCATCCCTGGTGCAGGAGCTGCTTGGGCCTGCCTGGAAGGCAGGACAGCCCCTGGCCCAATAAAGCCTCAAGAAGTTGAGTTCTCTTTTCCTTTCCTCTTGGGGGTGAGCAGGGGTGTGGTGGCGGGGAGCAGGCCTGGGGGCCCTCAGAGGTGGAGGCTGACTTTGGCCATGCATCACTCGCAGTAGCCAGCACTGGGCCTGTCTGTACCTCCCTCCCCCACCCCACACACACAACAGTGCTCCCCTGCAGATGCCAGGGACCCCACCCTTGGTGCTGCCAGCCTCCTTTGGGCATTGAGCTCCTTGTAAGCCTAAAGCACCAGTACCTCTGGAAGAGGAAGGGGAGCCTGTTGGACAGGTACCACCTGAGCCTGAAGGTGCCTGAGGTGAAGACAGCCTGCATATGAGTATCACAGGAGACTCCCATGAGGAGACTCAGGAGTCTTGGAGAAAAAGGAGTGACCAGGTATTAGGGGGGAGGAGCTGTCTTTGGGAGCACTGAAGAGAGGAGGACATTCCTCCTTGATTCTGGACCAGCCTCTTTTTTGGCTGTTAACAACTTGGAGGGGTAGAGAGGTGGGGAATGGCGTTTGGATGTGGAGTAGAAATAGGCCTAGGTCCCTATTACTCAGCCCTGCTCCAAGCCACAAATCAGTTCCAGCTGAGACTCTGGCCATGCTCCTTGCAGCCCAGGCACAGACTGGGGAGCTAACCCCACCCCAGAGACCCCCTGCACCTGGATGGGGACTTCTAGGAGCCAAGGGACTGGGCAAGACTGCTGGGGAGACAGAATGGGGGCTCAGGTTGTGGCTCATGCTCTGGGGGGTGCCTGCAGCTGTAGGGTGGTCTAATGTCTGGGAGTCTCAATGTAAGCCTTTCTCTGCTGCCCTTCTCATCCCACACCAGTGGGTTCCTTTCTCAGGCCCCCCTGGACCTCTGCCCAGTCTCCTGCTGCTCCCTCCTGCTCCCTTAAATGCTCTGAGCCCCCTCAATTCTCTGGCCCTCTCTCTGTCCCTCTCCAGTCCTGCACCCTCCGCAACCACACACCAGGTTCGCACTTGCACCTGCATTCCTATGACTTCTGGGTTCTACCACCAGTTCCCTGCTCGCTTAGTCTCTACCTCCCATCCTCTTGGTTCCCCCGAAAATTGGATGCTGCTGGCCAGAGTTGGGCCTCTGTGTTTTGGGGCACAGCTCTTGGCCCTGCACTGGCCTTGTGTTCTTCCCTATCACCTGACTCCTAGCCTCTCTTATCCCACCCTACACTCTTCCTCAGCTGGAAATACTTTTCCTCTTGGTCAACCTTGAACATTCTTCATAACCAGCCCCGATGCCCCTTCTGTGTTGCCCCTCAGCTCTTTCTGAGACTGTGTTCCTGTTGTGTGATTACCTGCCCCTGGTTACCCCATCAAAGAGCCTTGGCAGATTGGAGTTTCTTGGTTTTATAGGTAGGGTTTATGGGTAGGCAGTATTGGGGGGATGGGCCTATGGGAGGTACTGTCGTTCCTGCAGACCTCTGAGGAAGCTGATACTGACCCTTCCAAACTACAAGACCCACTCAAGTTATCTGTTGATCAGGAGAATCAAGGAGGGATCTGGCCTCTGGAGAGCCCTCTACTATGACCTTGGGCAAATCCCTTCTCTCTCTGGGCCTCAATTTCCCCAAGTATAAAATGAGAGCATTCACTTGGTCTGCCACTTTTGAGCTTCTAGTCTCATCTTTATTAAACAAACCTGGAGACCCATTCAACTCCATTCATACAACCTAGGTAAGTGCCTTACCAGGACGGGGTTCTTAGTCACCAACATCATGGTGTAAACATGTTCTTTTCTTGCTTTGGGATAAATAGTTTCATTTTCTCTCAACTTTCAGCATCAGTGAACAGATACTAGGTCAGAAGGTTAGAAGTGTGTAGAGGTTGGGTGGGCTAAAGCCTTCTGGTGGGATATCTTTGTCTTCTAGCCTCTGGGAAGGCCACTGAGGAGGCTTTCCACCAGATGACATGGTCCTTTTAGTTGAGCTAGGCTTCTGACTCCATGGAGCCCAGAGGTGAGTGAAGGAGTCCTTTTCCAGAGCTTTGGCCATTCTCAGGGTCCCCTTCATAGTGGAAGACACTTGGCAATCCCAGCAGGACCCGGTCCTAGGTTCTTCCTTCCCCCTTCCGCCACCTGGTCCTCATTCATGGCCTGCCAGAGTAAAGCCCAAAACTTCAGACAAGTTAGCTGTAAGCTCGCTCACCCCATCACTGTGGAAGCCACTCATCCCTCTGAGCCTCCTCACCCTGAAGAAGGGTAACTGCCACCCACCATATATTGTTAATAAATGCTACCCTTTGTTGCCTGGCAGCTTCCATTTTTCTGTGATGACCTCATCTGATCCTCCTAAGAATCATGCAGTAGACATGATCAATGACCAACCCCATTTTAGAGATGAGGAAACTGAGGCTTGAGGTCACATAAGCACCGCTTAGCCTAGTACGCCCATACTCTCTCAGTCAACAACACGGTCTGGCTGGTGGAAGCTGTTGCCCAGCCCCTTCCCAGTCCCTGCTGGTGTACTTGCTGCCTCTTCAGGCCCTGATCAACCTCTGCCTCTTATACCAGGGAGCCTTCCCAGCTTGCTGATGCTGATGCGAATGACAGGGACTCTGCTCATGGTGGTGTTGATGTCCATCCTAGGCATGGGCTTTTGCATCTTCACCCACTGCCACTGGCTCAGGGCACAGAGCCTTGCAGATACGTCCAGCTGCAGGCTGAGGCAGTGGGTCTAAGGAGCCACCAAACCTACCGAAGCTTTCCAATAACTCTACCATTCATGATAGAGTCACCAATGACTCTACCATTCATGATTTTCCTGAGGCAGCTTGGGGAAATGAGGTCCCCCAATGCAGGAACTAGTGTTGGGTCATCTGTGAGGTGATAATGCCCCTGGGAATAAGCAGGTCTTGTGCCTGCCACGTGTAAACCTGGACAGGAGTGGGGGTCGGGGGGATGCAAACCTGTGGGCTGCCTGGGGGCTCTGGATTAGGGTGCTTCTCTTTGTGCTCCTTTAATACTTGCCCTGCAGCCCCCTAGGCAGAAGTTGGGCCTCTCCTAGATGCCTGAGACCCAGGCCCATCTGGAGGCTTACTTTGCACATCCTCTTGCTGTGGCCAGTGAGTGGTGTGCTAGCACTATTCATAGGGGCCAGAGCTGAGATTGTTACCTTTTTAGGAATCATTTTAAACATAGCCATTATTAAAAATTAAATAACGGGGAGAGGCTGGTGCAGGATGCCTGCAGTGCATCAAAGCATGAAGGCCCCTGTTGCTGTAATAACTGGAGGAGTCTCTGGCCTGGGTCTGGCCATGGCAGAGTGACTGGTGGGACAAGGGGCCACTGCTGTGCTTCTGGACCTGCCTGGCTCCTATGGGGAGGCCCAAGCCAAGAAATTAGGGAAGAGCTGGAAAAAAAATTGAATAAGGTGAAAAAAAGAAGGATGTAAACTTAGATTTAAATACATTATATTAGGGAACTGGGGTGGCTCAATTGGTTAGGTATCTGACTTCAGCTCAGGTCATGATCTCATGGTTTGTGTGTTCGAGTCCCACTTTGTGTGAGCACAAAACCCCTCATCAGGTGAGGTCAAGCCCTGCTTTGGGTGAACATGAGTCCCGCTTCTCTCTCTCTTTGCCCTTGCCTACTTGTACCCCCCAATAAATAAATGAATGAATGAATGAATAAATGAATAAATAAATAAATGCAGTATATTGGGGTGCCTGATTGTCTCAGTGCAGCTCTCGATCTTGGGGTCATGGATTCAAGCCCCATGTGGGGTGTAGAGATTACTTAAGTAAATAAAACTTTATAAAAATGTGTTATATTAAAAACAGGTATTGAAAAGTTCTCATCACAAGAAAAAAATCGTAGCTATATATGGTGATAGAAGTTCACTAGACTATTGTAATCATTTTGCAATGTATTTAAAAAGCAAATCATGTACACCTGAAACTAATATATCAATTATGTCTCAAAAACAAGTGCACACACACACACACACACACAAACTCAAGCAAAAAAGAACAGGTAGTGGAGCACCTGGGTGGCTTAGTCGGTTAAGTGTCCGACTTTCGCTTAGGTCATGATCTCGCGGTTCGTGGGTTCGAGCCCCGCGTTGGGGTCTGTGCTGGCTGCCAGCTCAGAGCCTGGAGCCTGTTTCAGTCTGTGACTCCCTCTCTCTCTGACCCTCCCCTGTTCACGCTGTCTCTCTCTCTCTCTCCTAGAAATAAATAAAACGTTTAAAAAAAAAAAAAAAAGAACAGGTGGTAATACTCAAAATGTGTTGCTTCTTGACGATTTTACTAGACTTAACAATTATCTATGCTCTTGAGGTTATATTTCTTGTCATCTGTTTGGTGGCTATACTCTATTAGAGTTATTGCATGTTGCTTCTCAATTCTGTGTTCAGTAACTTCTCTTGGATAGTTTGAAATAGGTCACAATGGGACTATTTAACATTTTTCTTAATGTTTATTTATTTTTGAGAGAGATAGAGAGACAGAGCATGAGCAGGGGAGGGGCAGAGAGAGACACAGAATCTGAAGCAGAATCTAGGTTTCAAACTGTCAGCACAGAGCCTGATGCTGGGCTAGAACTCATGAACCATGAGATCATGACCTGAGCTGAAGTCAGATGTTTAACCGACTGAGTCACCCAGGTGCCCCACAATGGGACTATTTATACTGTGAACATCAACAAATCAGGGTCCCCTGCCTGGGGAGCGAGTAAATTAAACATTTACCAGCACACCAGTGCTTTGGCCCTCCTGCCAACCCAGGAGGTGGGTCAAAGCACCATCCCCCTGTGTAGACCCACATCTAGGATCAGAGAGGGCAAGTGACCTGGGAGAGTCCTCACAGCCTGCAAGGCTGTAGGTAAGACTCATTCCAGCTCTGCTCCTTCCTCTCCCAAAAAGCCAGGCAGGGAGAAGGGAAGGTGGCCTCAGCTGCATCCCTTGCTTATCTGGAGCCTCCACTCCAGCTTTCCTCTGGCTGCTACCCCAGCACCTGATGCTCTGGCTCAGGCCCTTCTCATTGTTCCCTGGGTGTTCCCATTCACTCATATGGCTTCTGGCCCCAATCCTCTGCCACCGAGTGGCCTATCTGTGCCCTCCAGGCTTGGATGAGGGCAAAAGCCTCTGGCTTATCTCCCCCCACCCTGCCCCCAGCTTTTCTATCTAGCCAACACTTCTTCACATGTTCAGAAAAAGAGTCCAGACTCCTTGTAGGGGGGCTCTTACTTAGAGCCCCGCATGGTCTGGATGACACCCCCCAACCCCTTGCTCTCCACTCCCAAATCTTCATTTCAGCCATTCTGTCCCTCTTAGTTTCTTAGATCTGATATTTGTCTTAACTGGGCTTTCTCATACAGTGTTCCTTCTACTGGGACACTCCCTTCCAACCTATACCCCACCTCTTGCTGTAGGCCCACCCACCCTTCCCTGACTAAAGCCACTCAATTCCTTCCCCCTCAGGGTAGCCTCTGACCCCCTAGTACTGGCTTGGGAGCTTCCTCTGGGCTCCCTCCAGCTCGATACTTCCTCCATTGCCTGAAAGGAGGGGCAGGCCCCTTTTGGGATTCGAAGGCAGGAAGGCTTGTCTTTTCCCAATGCTCCCCGGGCCTTTGTCCAAGAGCATTCTGGGAGGTGGGTCCCCCCGGTGGCCACCTTCATGCAATGCTCAGCATCACCACAAGGAGGCAGCACCACCAAACATGCCTTGTTGGCTGTTTCACACTGCCTCCAGGGTTTTTGAGAACAGTATGCTAGTGAACCCCTGGGGGCCTGGGCCAAGTCCTGTGCTAAGCGCTTTCTGAGACGTGGCTCATTTACTCTTTACAACCACATCTGTGTTTCCTGGAGTTGGAGTCACTGGCCCAAGCTCACACAGTCTGCCCCCCAACCTCTCCCTGCTCACATAACTCCACATTCTCCCCATCTCTTCCAACTTCTCTCTGTCCCTTCTCTCCTAACCTCTCTCCCCTCAACCCAATTCTGATTCTGTTCCTACTGCCTTCCAGTCTGTGGGTCTCTACACAATAAGGGCAGAGCTGATTCACAGGCTGTGTGACTATGAGCAGGTTACCTAACCTTTCTGAACCTCAGTTTCCTCACCGTACAATTTTCTATAATGATCTCCTAAAGCTGCTGCCAGAATTACAGGAGAAATGGCTCACAAAGCATTCTGCCAGAGCAGGGCTCACAGAGAGAGGTCCACAAATACTGGCTATTATCAGTGTGTCAAGTGACCTCTACTTCAAGAGCAAATGATTGAATCATCCCATCTGATGACTAATCCAGATATAAATTATGTCAATTACATGGTTCAAGGATTTCACTCTCAGGAATTTATTCAGAGAAAATAATTGGATGATCAACCAAAGATGTGCAGCTGAAGGTGATGGTCATGGTATTATTTGTACTAATTAAGATCTTAGGAAATCTTTAAATGCCCAATGCATAAAGGAACATTCTTCTGAGCTGATCATGCTGGTGGCTGAATCTCCCCAAAGGCCTTCCGTTCTGATACCTCGCATGACTCTGGACAGCCCCCGCAATCCAGTCCAAATACCTCAGCCTCGCATTCAGAGCCTTGAGGCCTTGGCAGCCTCATCTCTCACCATGACTCATGCCTGCACCTGAATTCTTGCCTCTGCTGAATCTTCATCATTCCCTGGATGTGTCCTGTGTTAGCCTCTGTGCCTTCACTCAGGCCATGTCCTCTCCACCTCCATGTTCCCAGCCCCAGCTCCGATGGTACCTGCAGCATGAACGAACGCTTCTTGACTTTTTCTCCCAGACAGGATCATCTTGACGTACAGCACCCTCCATCATCAAGCGCCTCCCTCCCCATTGGACAAAAGTTATGAAAGACACTCACAGCAAACATGGATGGAGCACTTACTGTTTGCCAGGCACGGTATTAAGCACTGTGTTATATAACCTCCATCAGAGCCAATGCAGTAGGTGCCATCACCATTCTACAGATGAGAAAATGAAGCCCACTGTGCGGGAAGCCTTCCATCAGCATGAACTCTTACAAACCTCACTCAATCCTCATCAGTAAGGAGGACTTTGGTGTCTTTTCTAAAATCAGGAGGCATTCATCTATGAGAAGCCTACAGCTAACATCATTCTCAAAGGGGAAAAACTGAGAGCTTTCCCCCTAAGATCAGGAACACGACAGGGATGTCCACTCTCACTACTGTTGTTTAACATAGTGCTGGAAGTCCTAGCATCAGCCATCAGACAACAAAAGGAAACTAAAGGCATCAAAATCGGCAAAGAAGAAGTCAAACTTTCACTTTTTGCAGACAACATGATACTCTACATAGAAAACCTGACAGACTCCACCAGAAGCCTACTAGCACTGATCCAAGAATTCAGCAAAGTTGCAGGGTACAAAATCAACATATGGAAATCGGTTGCATTTTTATACACCAACAATGAAGCAACAGAAAGATAAATCAAGAAACTGATCCCATTCACAATTGCACAAAAAACCATAAAGTACCTAGGAATAAACCTAACCAAGAATATAAGAGATCTGTATGGTGAAAACTATAGAAAACTTATGAAGGAAATTGAAGAAGACCCAAAGAAATGGAAAAACATTCCATGCTCATGGATTGGAAGAATAAATATAGTTAAAATGTCATTGCTACCCAAAGCAATCTACACATTCAATGCAATCCCAATCAAAATTGCACCAGCATCCTTCTCAAAACTAGAACAAATTATCCTAAAATTTGTATGGAAGCACAAAAGACCCTGAATAACCAAAGTAATATTGAAGAAGAAAACCAAAACGGGAGGTATCACCATCCCAGACTTTAGCCTCTGCTACAAAGCTGTCATCATCAAGACAGTATGGTACTGGCACAAAAACAGACACACAGACCAGTGGAACAGAATTGAGAACTCAGAATTGGACCCACAAATGTATGGCCAACTAATCTTTGACAAGGCAGGAAAGAGTATCCAATGGAAAAAAGACAGCCTCTTTAACAGATGGTGCTGGGAGAACTGGACAGCAACATGCAGAAGAATGAAACTAGATAATTTTCTCACACCATACACAAAAATAAACTCAAAATAGATAAAGGACCTGAATGTGAGACAGGAAACTATCAACACCCTAGACGAGAAAACAGGAAACAACCTCCTTGACCTCCACTGCAGCAATTTCTTACTTGACACATCCCTAAAAGCAAAAGAATCAAGAGCAAAAATAAACTGTTGGGACCTTATCAAGATTAAAAGCTTCTGTACGGCAAAGGAAACAATCCATAAAACTAATAGGCAACTGACAGAATGGGAAAAGATAGTTGCAAACGACCTATCAGATAAAGGGTTAATATCCAAAACCTATAAAGAACTCACCAAATTCCACACCCGAAAAACAACCCAGCGAAGAAATGGGCAGAAGATATTAACAGACACTTCTCCAAAGAGGACATCCAGATGGCCAACAGACACATGAAACAATGCTCAGCATCCCTCCTCATCAGGGAAATACAAATCAAAACCACACTGAGATACCACCTCACGCCAGTCAGAGTGGCTAAAATGAGCAAATCAGAAGACTCTAGATGCTAGCCAGGATGTGGACAAACGGGCACCCTCCTACACTGTTGGTGGGAATGCAAACTGGTACAGCCCCTCTGGAAAACAGCGTGGAGGTTCGTCAGAAAGTTAACAATAGAACTCCCCTATGACCCAGCAATAGCACTGCTAGGAATTTACCCAAGGGATACCAGAGTGCTGATGCATAGGAGCACATGTACCCCAATGTTCATAGCAGCACTCTCAACAATAGCCAAAACATGGAAAGAGCCTAAGTGCCCATCAACGGACGAATGGATCAAGATGTGGTTTGTCTATATGATGGAATACTACATGGCAATGAGGAAAAATGAAATCTGGCCATGTGTAGCAACATGGATGGACCTTGAGGATGTTATGCTGAGCAAAATAAGTCGGGCAGAGAAGGATAAATACCATATGTTTGCACGTATAGGACGATTAGGAGGAACTTAACAGAGGACCAAGGGGGAGAAGAAGGGGGGAAATAGTGGGGGAGAGGGAGAGAGGCAAACCATGAAAGACTCCTGAATACTGAGAACAAACTGAGGACTGATGGGTGTGGGGGTGAGGGGGGAGATGAGCACTGGGTGTTCTATGGAAACCTACTTGACAATAAACTATTTGTAAAAAAAAAAAAAAAAAAAAATCAGGAGGCATTGCGAGCAGGTAGGGAAGTGTGGAAGTATTTGGCCTGTACCCAGCTCAGCCATGCCTTGGCTTACCTGTGGGCTCCAGATGAGGCTTGTTCCCTTCCCGGCCTCCTCTGGGCCAATTTAAGGGGGCTTGGGAGGGCAGTAGTGATTTTTCTTCATTATGGCCGCCCCCAGCGGACTTCTGCAGGTTGCTGTGGTCTTGCTGCAGCTGGGTAAGGTCTAGACAATGGGGCTCCCTTGGGAGCTGGAGTGCTGAGTGGGGGGGGGGGTCCTTCCTTCCCCCTGCCCTCCCTGAGCTGAGCCTCCCCCATCAGCGGTGCGTCTGGTGAGCCCCCTTGAGGATAGCTTGCCCTCCACCCCCACCCCACACTGTCTGGCCTGGAAGCAGCAGGACCCAGACTTGGCATCCTGGGGCTACCTGGAGGAGAGGACTTCTTTCCTGATGGCCTGTGAGTTGCTGTGCTGGTTGCTTTTCAAAGCTTGACCTCACCTCCTAAAGCCTCCAGTCCCTGGAGTTCCTTGATGTTCCCCCCACTGCAAGCTAATGACATTAGAACCTGGGTCATCCATTCTTCTTCCCTGAACTTCACCCTGCCTCTTGGGAACCTTTCAGCCTTGTCCCAGGCTGAGAAGAACCCTCCTGGAGTCCAGGGAAGTCCTGCTTCTTGAGGCTCAGGCTCCCCAGCCAGGCCAAACTTGGGGGGCAAAGGCCCATCCCAATTATGCACCCCTGGCTTCTAAGGCAGAGCTTGTCATGCAGTAAACACCTAGCAAACGTTAAACAGATGCCTTAAATTCTTATCTTAAAAAAAAAACAAATGGACACCCAAAAAGCCTAAAATTCCTTTCTGGCCTTTGGTCTGCCCATTGCCCTCTGGGATGAGATAATACTTCTTGAGACAGTGTGGCGAGGTGGTCAAGAACCCAAATGGTAAAAAGAATTAACTGGGGCCATGCAGGGGTGAGTGCTCTTTTACATTATTGCTCACACAGATGAGAAGAAGTTTCTGGTAGAGAGAGGTAAAGGTAAACTTAGCTTTCATCTTAATGCCATTTGGTATCTTTGCCATATGAGAACTCCAACCTTTAAATATTTCTGGAAGAGGGGCCCCTGGGTGACTCAGTTGGTTAAGCGTCCATCTCTTGATTTTTGGATCAGGTCATGATCCCATGGTTTAGGAGTTTGAGCCCCACATTGGGCTCTTTGTTGATAGGTCGGAACCTGCTTGGAATTCTCTCTCTCTCTCCCTCTCTCTTTGCCCCTCTGCTGCTCACACATTCTTTCTCTCTCTCTCTCTCTGTCTCTCTCTCCCTCCCTCTCTCCCTCCCTCTCAAAAATAAATAAATATAAAGAAAATAAAATTTTTTAAAAATATTAAATATATTTCTGGAATAGCCCTTGCTTAGGAGTTTGAATCTGAGTTCTGCGGCAGATAAGCTGCATGTAACAACCATGGGCAGATGGTGGCAGGACTTCCCACCTCTCAGTTTCCACATCTGAAAAATAGAAGTGGTTGTGCAGCTCACAAAGTGTGTGTGAAATTGCCCCCGATGGCAGCTATGATGATACTCAGTGCTGGTCAATCTTATTTGAGCAGCTTCTCTTTGGCCTTCCTTCCCCCCGTTACCTCCTCCAGGGTAACTTGCCCAGGTCTGGCCCTTCACCCTGCCTGTGGGGACCCACTGGACCCCCTTGACCTGTGGCACCTCTTTCTCGGCAGCCACTCAGCCTAGGCTGCTCCTCGGGCAGGAGGCAAACAGTTCTGTTGCAGCTGGCCTGTCATGGACCCGGCCTGGCCCTCTGAAGGATCCCTTCCAGAAGACTTCACCCCACACCTCAAAGCCCCTGCAATTGATCCTCCAGGTATTGCATATTGAGTCTTGGGCTGTTGTGAGTATGAGTGGAGGGGGATGGAGTGTGGACCCCGGAGGATTGCTTAAGGGGGAGGGACAGAGTGTGATCCACCTGTACCATCTTGTGTCTGGCCTCAGTCTTCTGCCCTTGGTGGAACAGGTGTCCACCCATTTGGTAGATGAGACCAGAGTAAGAAAACTGAGGTTCAACCACCTCTGGGCCTCCATCATCCCACCTGTAAAATGGGTATAGAAAACACTTCTAGGACCATTCAGGATTAAATGGAATTATGGTTGTGACTAACAGGCATGCAGCAGATACTTGTTAGGAGGAGGCCATGACTTCTTACCAGGAATAACCCTCATCCTTGTCTTACCCCAGATGCCTTGCCACCTCCCTATGTAGAAGGCTCATGGTTGACTCTTGAAACCCACGTCCAGCCGGTGTCAAACTAGGCCATGAAATTCTATGTGGATGAGTGTGCAGGCTCTCAGAGCCATTACCTGAACCATTCCCAGATAATATACACCCTTGTCTTCAACCAAGAGTCTATGAGGCTATGGGGGGAGTGAAAGGGAGAACAGGGGCTTATCCCTACCCTGGAGTCTTGCTTAGCTGGGCCATTGGTGTAATGATGTAGAGGGATCTATCTTGTTGCACTTGGTCATTGGTGACCAGCCTTTTTTTGGGTCTGGTCTGAAACTGCCCACCTGGGCTGTGAGTTTGGCAAAAGATGGACTATCCTTGCCAGTGAGGATGCAAGCTGTTGAGTCACTGTAGAGGCCTTAAGGTCTTGTCACTTGTGGCTGATTTTGTAACATCTGCCCCTTTCTCAGGCTAACCACAAGGCTGTCCTTGAACTCTGGTAATGGGGTGGACATTCTCTAATGAGGCTTTAAGGAGCAAAATGGTCCCATAATATGAGCCTCTCTGTGGATTCATGGGAAACTTGTTCCTGCCAGTCTCTGAGTTGAAGATGCCTGTAGTCCCCTTGACTGTCCCCCAGGTGCCTCTCAATAGGCTCCAGGTCGGGCCCTTGGTTCCAACAGGATAATGAGACACTATAGTTCAGCGTGGACACCTTCATGCTCAATGATGATGTGGGAGAGAATGAGGTGAGGGCCGTGTCTCAGGCCCAGCTGGAGGTTTTGGGGACTCTCTTACTGTTACCTGGATTCCTTTCCCAGGACTATTTTGGGCAGAACTGGAGGTCAGCCCAGAAAGGGGGTGCTGGATCCCCTGATAAGGTCTACAGATTTAGCAAATAAAAATATAGGATATCAAGTTAAGCTTGAATTTCAAATAAATAATGGATTTTTTAAAGTATAAATATGTCCCAAATATTGCATGAAACTGATTTATACTAAAGTTTAAAAGATTTAACTGGGTGCCCTGGATTTTATCTGGCAACCCTAACCCCTAAGAATGGCAATGGGATAGGGATCTGGAATTGGGATAGCACCCACAGCCCTGGTTTTGGCTGCAGCTCTGAACACAAGGTGAGTCCCTCGGGGTCTCACATTTCCATATGTGGGATCAAGTCTGGGATCAGGCCTGGCTTAAGGATTGCATGTTGGGGGTGGGTGTTGGCATTGTCCACTCACCCCAGAGAGATTTGGTAAATGTGATTATGGGTGAGGGAACCCGGGGAACCATGGCTTCTGTCCCTCTGGATGCTGAAAGCCTGGGACTACTTGGAGCTTTTTTCCTTTGTATCTTCCTAAGATACTGTCATCATGGGAAACACAGATGTACAATAGACAACCGTTACTGCTTGGTGGTTGTCCCAAGATGGTACTGGAATTTCCTAAGTGTACGTCTATTTACAAAGAGCCATACTTGACACTTGACTTTTGCTTTCTATTCTCAACATTACTTGTTAATTCATGCATAGAACAGGAAATGAAAATCCTGAAACCCTGAGAATCACCAATATTTTGGTATATGCTAAGTTAGTGTTTTATAAAATAGGATTCTTTTTTTTTAATGTTTATTTATTTTGAGAGCATGTGAGAGTGCATGTGAGGGGGGAGGGTAGGGAGAGAGAGATTGAGAGAGAGAGAGAGAGAGAGAGAGAGAATTCCAAGCAGGCTCCATGATGTCTGCACTGAGCCCAACGTGGGGCTTGAACTCATGAACTGTGAGGTCGTGACCTGAGCTGAAATCAAGAGTCAGACTCTTAACCAACTGAGCCTCCCAGGAGCCCCTATAAAATAGGATTCTATGTGCCATTACAAAACTTGCGTCTGGCCCCCACTCTTTTTTTTTTTAATATTTTTATTTATTTCTCGGAGAGAGAGAGACAGCGTGAACAGGGGAGGGTCAGAGAGAGAGGGAGATGCAGACTCCGGAATAGGCTCCAGGCTCTGAGCTGGCAGTCAGCACAGAGCCCGACGCGGGGCTCGAACCCACGAACCGCAAGATCATGACCTAAGCGAAAGTCGGACGCTTAACCGACTAAGCCGCCCAGGTGCCCCAATCTGGCCCCCACTCTTAACATTAAGCATATTTCTCTGCATAGAAGAACATTTTTGTACTCTCCTATGAAAGTTAACAGCTACATAGAACCCAGTGTCTGACCAAGTTGTAGCTTAACTAGGGCCCTGTTCGAAACCAGGGCTGCAGTGAGGAAATTCTCATAAAAAAGGGGAAATAAGAATTTTCTTGCCCTCTAAGGGCCTGTAATAGATTGGGGCTGTGCCACCCACAGACTGGCCTGGCTTCATCCCTGCAGTGTTCAGCTGGTGGGGGATAAATTAGGTATGATGTAGTCCTACACGTGGGTGTCTGTGTCAGGGGCCGTGGGCGCCCAGGAAGAACCTCTAAGTGAGTGTTGGGGTCCCAGATTCTTCCTTAGTCCATCCTTCCAGGTGTGTATCACTTGCTGGGTGAGCATCTGGAGTTGGACAAGACCCTTCAAGTCTGGTCAGAAATCCTGTTTTTATAATACTCCCTTATATAGGTGAGTGTTCTTTGCTTCAAGATGTGGGACTCTTGGAGCCCCATTTCTAAAATGAGCATGTTTGCTGCCATGATGTGTGGGCCCTGGGTCCTGGAAGCTGGGCAATGGAGAGGTTGAAAAGCCTCACCTGGCCCTGTACTGTGATGCTTCATCTGTACCAATGGAAATCCTTACCCTGGAGGTGTAGGCGGCCTCTCCCTGGTATAGGAAAACCAGGGAAAGGAAGGTCCAGGGAGGCCAAGTGATGGCCTGCTGTCACCCAGCTAATACTGCCATGCTGGAATTGGGACACGGGGCAGACTGTCGCCCTCCTACCCTCCTGACTGAGCATGTCTTTCTGTCTGGACCACTGGCAGCTGGCAGATAAGTAGGAGAGCTCTGTGTGTGACTGCTGTGACTTTGGCTCTTCCCACCCCAAAAGAGGCCAGTGCCATGGTAAGTAGAGCGGGACCAGGTTAGAGGGTCTACTGGGGATTTTTGGCTTGTGGGGGGGGATGGATGTTACTGAATCTGCCACGGGCACAGCCCCTGGGCTGGGAAGGTAGATAAGGTGGTGAATCAGGGTGTAGGGGCCAGGAAAAAATTGTAGCTTGGGTGGGGTGGGCTGTGGGCTGTTGGGTAACCCGTATGGGTGCTGTGAGGAGGAAGCTTGCTCTGCTTGGTGACAGGACCTCATGATGTGTATGCTAATTACATTCTGCTGCCCCCTTTACCAAACAAATATAAAAAATATATAACCATCCAAGACAATTTAGAGATTTCAAAAAGATTTAAACCTACAATTCAAACCATTGTTAACTAACATCTTAGTGTAATCATATCCAAGCAGCTTTTGTTGTATATACACATTAATATGATGGTCCAATTTTTATAATGTTCTCTAACCTTCTATAATACTCTACAGACAGCTCTGTAGGTCAGATACCTCGTTTATATTTATGACGGTGTAATCCATGGAATGGAGATATTAGAATTGAATCAGTACCTGTGGATGGATATTTGTGTTCTTTAGGTATTTTCTCTTAAACCCTGTTAGGTGACATCTCATTGCTCTTTGCCCCCTGCCCCCATTTAGCTGTCGGACACAACCTGCTTAGGAGTTACCTGGCTCTGAGTGTCTGCCAGAAACTGGGAGAGGAAGAAGATTCCAGGGCTAACAGCTTCCCCTCCACAGAGTTCCCAGATGAAGAGAACACTCATATGGTAGTCATGCAGCCACTGACAATTAAGAAGCTGCTGATATCATGGTTTAAAGGTAGGTGCAGGGCTGGGAGGCAGCCGAGGCCCCAAAAGGTCAGGTTCCACCATCCAGGCCCATGGACACTTGCTCTTGGTCCTGATCTCCCTGCTCTGTCCTATCCCAAGCCACATCCTGTTTCCCCACATGTTTCTGGTTTTTCTTTTTCTACTTTGAATAACTCTGGGCTCAAGGTCTGTGCCAGCTGTTTTGCGTGGCAGGCCTTGCACCTCCCAGTCCTGATCTACTCCCTGGCCCCAACCTTCCCAGCCTCTTGCAAGACACTGAAGCACTTGGTGGCTGTGGTGTTGGCCTTCAGCTGCTGCTGATTCTGTTCCTGCTGGCCCTGAAGAAGGTAGTCCAGGCCTTCATGTTGCACCATCCCCTTGGCTGCCTAGGGAGCATGCTGGCTGATCCAAGATGCCCAGGAGTTGGAAGCATAGCTGGGGCAATGGAGAGACCCTCTTCTGAGGAGGAGATTGATATGGTGTCCCAGTCTACCATCAAAGAAAGCTTGGAGGCAGCAGGCCCTTCAGAAGACAACTAAGCCACTCTTTTATTTACACACAATAAATTTTTCTATTTCTCTGGTGCTCTGGTCTTGCCGTAACTCTCTCAGGCACTTGTGTATGTTAGTACTGTGTGTTGGGGGTCACATATGACCTTGTAACTGCATGATGTGAACATGGACTCTCTGGAGAGGCTACTGCAGTGATGGATTTCTGGGAAAGGTGCCTATCTGGCACCATTTGGCTTGTTTTACGCCTATGGGTTGCCCTGGCCTGGGTCCTGCATGGTAAGTGTCCCAGACTGCCAAATTTGATCCCTCTTATGGGAAACAGCCTGTAGCTACCAAGGGCAGATGAAGCCTTTCCCTCCCAGTCATTTCTGGGCCGTTGGAACTGAAAGGTAATTGACCTTCACATACTGTAGAGAGCATGCAGACCTCAGTCTTTCTGCCTTTACGCTGCTTGCTGACCACTGCTGGAATCGTGTGCCCATCAGCCAAGGTAACAAAGTAGGGCCTTTTCCCCTCCCTCTACACCACCTCCTGGACATTCAGAACTGGAGCTAAGTGGCCCCTGAGTGAGGCTGGGAGCTGGGGAGGGCTATTGCCCCACTGATAGTGGAAATGAGGTGGGAGCTGATTTGCCATGGGTGTTAGCAGATGATGAGGGACACTTTTTGGTTCTCAGCTTCAGCCCTGGCCTGGGCTCCCTGTGCTGCCCTGTCTCTGGGTAGCAAGTATCCTGTTCAAAGTGACATCTCTGAGTGGCAATAGAGGAGGTTGGGCAAATGAGGGCATCCAGTGGTGTTCATGGCTGCCTCAGCTTCAAGGGTGCAAAGGGTCCACCCCCTCATCCTCCTTCTGACCCCACTGCAATGTGGGAGCCTTTCCCTTGGGGGCAAAGGTAAGACCACCCTGTCCATTCACTCTGCACCATTGATGCCTGAGCCACGTTCTCCCAAGGACCCCTTGGCTCACTCTCCCTTCCAAGAGAGTGAACCCATCCTCCTCTTCCCTTTCTCCCTTGCTTCACTCTCCCTTCTCCCTCACTTGTAGGGTGGCCAGATAAAATACAGGATGCCCTATTAAATTTTAATTTCAGATAAACAATGAATTTTAAATATGTTCCAAATATTGCATTTCCCCCCATAAATCTAACAACCCTCTTTTGCTTTTCCTCTCCTTCTCCCTCCCTCACCCTTCCTACCTCTGAGAGTTGGCAGTCTTGTCTTGTTCTGGCACGTTGCCTTAGTAACATGAATTTGGTGGGAGTGAGCAGGTTGGGGAGGGTAGCCTTAACTTCAGTGCTATTTCTGCCATCCATGTGCCACATGAAACAATGCCAGTGCCTTTTGGGAGCTCAGTTTCCCATCTATAAAGTGGAGATAAAATCTTGTGCCTGTAAGTGCAGAGAGAAAGTGCTAGCCACGGTTGAACGTTTGCTTGATTGGTTTCAAAGAAAGTCAGGCCCCCCACTCTGGCTCACTCCAGCAGCTTGGCCCTGGGCAACTCATTCCCAAGGACCAGCCAGCCCTTTGGTTCCCACCCACCCACATTCTCTATGTAATTTTGCTCCTCCTGGCAAGAGTTGTGTCAGGATGTAGCACTTAAGCTAGTGTCTCCATGTCTCTGACTTGAAGGAAGAACATCAGGGAGTCCCGACCTCTCCCTTAGTCACCCAGGGCCATAGAGGGTGTCAGGGGGTCATGCTTCTCAGAGCCCATGCAAATAGTGGAGCATGCTAGGTTTAGAAGCATAGACCCTGGCCCAATTTGCCATGAGTTTCCTTGACCAAACAGTATGCAACTGAGTACTGGTTGGAGTGATGGGTTGGGAAAGCTGTGTGCCCTGAGTCAGACAAAGCCTTATGTAGGCATCTCCTACCTGCCTGAGGGGGCAGCCACTCCCAGAAACCTAGGGGCTGCATCAACTGACTCCTTCCACAGCTCTGTCTCTGTCCGAGGTGCTGAAACCTGCTCCAAGTAAGGTTCCTTCTTGTCAGGCATACCCATGAATTACCTGCTCACTACCTTCATTCAACTTCATATGTATACACTGAGCATCTACTGTATATGGAGTAGAAGTAAAAACAATTTAGATACATCTGTAACCCACGTGGCTCATAGATCATAGGGAAGAAATTCACACACACACACACACACACACACACACACAAATGCCATAGAAGAAGTAAGGACAAAAGCTAAGGATTCATTTTCCTATTTCTTGGGTTTCAGTGACATTCTCCTCTTGCTTTTGCCTTGTTTCTCCCTCTTTACAATCTTGGCATCCTCTAAAATTGTGTTTCTCATAACTTTCCTGATCTAACCACAGCATATAAGTCTTCCCCAAGGCATTTCTTTCTCTACTCACTAATCTCACAGTGTCAAGAGAAGTAATGATCAATTTCTGAGGGGGTGTGATATAGATAGAGAAATGAGAGGGCCAGGGGTCTCTGAGAAGTGAAGGAGCTGCCTAGACAGGGGTGAGCTCCTTGTCATACTTCTGCATGCCCTCATCTGGGAGCAGCACCTCCACTGTGAAGCTGACCTTCTTGGCATGGACAAAGCTATAGGTGTTGTCAAACCGCAGGACATCTGTAAGGACAAATGGACAGATGGATAGTTAGGACTGGCTTCGTACTCCCCGTGTCCCTGCCCTGGCCACAGGAGTGAAGACAGGCTGTGTTCCTGACTGCTGTGTTTGCTAAGTTGGGCCAAGTTCCCACTACTCCTGTTCCCTTTCCCATGGGAGCTGTCACCCTTGAGCCATGTCTGTAAAGAGACACTGATCTGCTTTTGGCGTGTGCCCACCCTGACTTTAATTGCATCAACAGGCAATAAGAACAATGGCTAGTGCATCCTGTTGTCTCCACACTTGGACACTTTCATTGTAGGAGTGTGAGGAGGGCAGTTGGGAGTGTCAAAGGCCTCCCAGCCCTCTTGGATAAGGTGAGGTGCTGGATAAGGCCTGTGCACACCCTCTACTTCCTTACAACCACCCCAAGAGGCAGGGGTTGTAATCTCTGCTTCATAGGTGAGCAAGCCAAGGGTCTAGATTGGTAAGATTTTGCCCAGGGTTATGCAGCTACCATTAAGCTGAGGTGGTACCCTGGCATCACAGTCAGCTATGTGACTCTGGACAAGTTGATTTACTTCTCAAAGCCCCAGTTTCCTCCTGTGGAATGTTGCACTTGCCCTATTGTCCCATGCCTGTGTCCTCTGTCCTGAGGGCTCTCACTCTCTGCAAGGCCTGTATGTCTCTGGCTCTTGGTGTGTAGTAAATGCTTGAGAGTGTGGCCTGAATGAGCAACTGTGTGAATGAATAGCACTAACCTAAGCTGTATATTCCTGGTGGGGCGGTCACTGACCCTCTATTTCCCCCTCTAAACTGTAAGACAGGTGACTCCAGCCTTCCAGAGCTGGGACCCATCCAGGGTAGACTTACAGACACCAGCTTCTGAGCAAGTGAGGCTCCCATCCTCAGGCACCATGTGGGCATTGTAGCGCTGGCTGGGCAGCACTTCTGTCATCTCACCAGCCCGCTGTCGCTCCCCCATCTTGGTCTTCAGGAAAACCCCAAAACCAATGTCTGCACCATCCGATGAGAACTGCCACCTGGGTGGGTGGGAAGGGGACAAATTCCTGCTCAGTCTGATGGGAACCTGAGGGTCTAAGACCCAGCCAGGGATGGGTTGGTGGCCTGGACCTTACCTGAGGACACAGCCTGGGAACAGAATCTCATATTCCACCTGGTGTGAGGAGCCACGGTTGATCTGCACTGAGTGCTCATACTGAGTCTTCACTTGGTCCCGCACATACATGGATTTGGGGATCTCTCCACCATAGTTTATCTGCAGATACAGGACTGAATGAGCTTGCTTCCTTCTTTTGGCCATTGCATTGTTTGTGCTGTTTCATCTCCTTGAGATGCTTTCAACATCTTCTGGAAGTATCCTGCTTATCCCATCCTCTCCCACCCCCTGAGAAACCTTCCCTGACCCTACAGGGTCAAGGCCTCTTCTGGAAACTTCCCCTTCCAGCTCATCCTTTTGAGTCAAATTTTCCTCATTTTTTGTTTGCCTCTACAGCTGCTGAGAGCCTGATGATTGTAGAGCTGGGACTGTCAAGCTCAAAACCTGGCTCACAGGGGTTTCTCCATAGACATTTATGGAATGAATGAGTGGGTGTCAAAGGCACTCAGCTCTACTCCTTTCCCCTCCTCTGTCTTGGGCTCTTCATACCTTAGTTAAACATTTGGGGTTCCCATCTGGGTCAGTCAGGGTCCCCCCAAACTGAACAGGCAGTTCCTCGGGACTGATGAGTTTCAGCAAACCTTCCTTCCAGTTGTCTGTGGGCAGAGGGGTTGAAGGGTTGTTATTAGGCATGGATGGGGCTTGTCAGTCCCCCATTCCCACCAGGGGGACCTGAGCTTGGGGAGAAAGCCTACAGGGACTAGGCTTCCAGGGCCAATTCCCCAGCCTCCCAGACTTCAAGATGCAGGATATGTCTTCCAGCATTATGTTGCTATGGAAACATGTTTCCTCCTAGCTGATGGAATTGGCACATTTTTTGAGGGTCTTCCAGTCATGAGTAATGAAGATAAGAGTTATCTAATTGTCTCAGGACACTTGGGTAGCTCAGTTGGTTAAGTGGCCAACTTTGGTTCGGGTCATGATCTCGCAGTTCATGAGTTAGAGCCCCACATCAGGCTCTGTGCTGACAGCTCAGAGCCTGAAGCTTGCTTCCAATTCTGTATCTCCTCTCTCTGCACCTCCCCTGCTCATACTCTGTCTCTCTGTCTCTCAAAAATACATAAAAGGTTAAAAAAATCTTTTACAAAAAGAGTTATCTAATTGTCTCAAGGAGTCTTTAATTTTTTTAATATTTATTTTTGAGAGAAGGAGAGAGAGAGACAGAGTGCAAGTGGGGGAGGGGCAGAGAGGAAGGGAGATACAGAATCCGAAGCAGGCTCTAGGCTCTGATCTGTCAGTACAGAGCCTGATGCAGGGCTTTAACCCACAAACTGTAAGATCATGACTTGAGCCAAAGTCAGATGCTTAACCTAGTGAGGCAACCAAGCTTCTCTCTCTAGGAGGCTTTAAAGCCTTAGGAGGTCAAGGGCCTTGTTGGGTATCATATAGCACATAAGTGGCATTTGTTGACCCTTTCTTCTCTGGATCACATCTCCTCTTTCTGCTGTTCTTTCACATCCATCTCAGCCCAAACTGCCTTTAGAAGCACTGAGGTGATGAATGTTGAAAGGAAAATGAGGCTCATAGCCTAAAGATTGACTATCAACCAAACTGAAACTGATAAGGAGGAAGTTGTGAAGGCCTTAGTCACCAAAGAGAAGGAATGAGGAAGAGGTAACTGGAAAGACTCTGTAGTGCAAAACATTTTGCTTCACTTTTGGAGACAAATTTCTGAGTCTAAATGGCACAGAGCTCAGGGGATAGATCTGGAATTACTTACTTCCCAATACTATAATTTTTCTGCGAGTGTCTTCGCTCAGGAAGGGCTTCATGAGGTTGTAGCCCACAGGGAACAGTTTGGTGGCTGGAGAGATATAAGCAGAGATAATGGAGGAGAAAATAATTCCATTGGGCCATTCTCTCCATAACATCCATAGCCAATAATATGAAGGAGTCATGAATTGGAAAATGCCCTGCACCTGACAAACCGTCCAACAAACAACCAACTAACCAACCACCCAATCAGTCATCGAATGTATCAACCAATCAACAAAATGGCCAATCAATTTATCTTCTAATCATCCCACCAGTCAACCAGCCAACCTACCAAATAGTCAAACAACCAATTATCAAATCAGCCAACTAGAAAACCCATCAGTCTATTAAGCAACCAGATAACCACCCATCCAATTGCCTTCTGCAGCATAAGATCCAGCCAAGCAATAAACCAGTCAGCCAGCCAACCAATCTGCCAATTAACTACTCACCTACCTACCCCACCAAAATGCCAGCTGGTCACTCAGTGAACCAAACTAACAACTATCCAACAAACCAACCAATCAACAAACCAACCAACTATCCAACCAACCACCAGTTGTTCAACTAGACAGCTAACCAACTGGCCAGTAAACTAGACAATCAACTAAGCAGCTAATCAACCAACTACCCAAATAACCAGCCAACCATCAAACATCCACCCACCCTTCCATCTACCAATCCAGTCAAACAACAACACAAATACCTATTGAACATCTACGTGGTCCCAGGTCTGCGAAGGATACAACAGAAGTGGAAAATCAGAGGCTCTGCCTTCAAGGAGTAGACAACTCAGGGGAAAAAACCAGGGTGAACACACACAAGACAACTACAGGCCTCCAGAGGACAGCAGATAGGAAAGGTGAGACTTGGCTGTTTCAGGTGCCAGTGCCACAAGCAGTTTGGAAATGGAGAGATCAATGTGGGTGGGAAATAAGAGGGAAGATTCCTAGAAGAGCTAGTGCTGGAACTGCCTCTTCTTACGGTAAGGCCAACCATAGACATTTCTATTTATGGAGTACTTTGTTCCAGGCACTCGAAGTGATTTTCATACAGCCAAGCAACCAATCTGCCTCACTACTACCCAGGAAAGAAGGCACTTTTATTGTCCCCAGGGCACAAATGAGGAAACAAAGGCACAAAAAAGTGAAGTCACTTGTCACACCTTTCACAATGAGCATGAACTTCAGGGTCTCCGGGTAATTCTCTTCAAGGAGGCCAAAGAACTGTGGAACCAAGAAAAACCCCATCAGAGCCTACATCGCATCTTCTCCTATTCCTGCTACCTTTGCAATCTCCCATCTGGAATGTTCAAAGGGCTATGGAGGAGATCTTTCCATCACTTCCACTTGCCTCTGGAGAAGATCTTTCCACCTCAGACTATAACAACCACATTCTAATAATAAAAATTTTTAGAGTAAATCTTATAGTAATGATAGTATAGTAATATTAATGACTACTGTATACTAAATGCTCATTATTTGCCAAGCACTGTGTACATAATTTACATATCAAATCACTGGACTATCCCTACATCCCTTTGAAATGCAGAATGTCAGTAACTCATTTTGTAGGTGAGGAAACTGAAAAATGGAAGGGTGGTGTGACTTGCTGGAGTCACAAAACGAGGGATGACAGAGCTGGGAAGGGTTGGCAGAAGGTGAACCCTGTGGTGTCAGTACAGTGTTGACTCTGAGGCCTGTTCTGTGAGATCTTTTGAGAAACACATTAAGGTCCTTGGGTTCTGAGTTTGCAATGCTGGAGCCCAGGAAGTCCACAATTTTTTACCAAATCCTGGCTCTGAGTGAGCAAGAAGGTCACAGCAGGCCAAGCTCATCATTAAAGCAGGCAGGGTCACCCAGGGGCCTTCTCCTCACCTCTTGGTACACTTCCACCAGAGGTTTCCAGAAGTGCTTCAGTCCCAGGCCCTCACAGTCAAATATCATCACAATAGTCTCAATCTTCTTCCCCAACTGCAAGGATGAGAACAAAGACTAGTCCCTAGGTTTAGAGTGCAGGCTCAGAACTTGGGACATAGTGACCCTAGCACATGACCCTTCAGGGAATCTCCCTGTCCTCTATGCTGTCCTCAAAGGAACAAGTAGACAAAACAGTGAATTTATTTACTCACACATGCATCCATCCATCCATCCACCCATCCATTCATCCATCCATCATCCATTTATCATCCATCCTTTCATCCATCCATCTGTCCATTTGTCCATTCACCCACTAACTGACCTACCCATCCATCCTTTCTTACTGCCATTCAACTGATATTTATGAAGCACCTATTTTGTGCCAGACACTGAGAATATAACACATAATACTCAATAATCCACAGTTCTGGTCCTCAAAGTGTTCACAGTCTGCATGGAGAGACTGACAAGCAACCAGATCACTGTAAGTTCTGAGATAGATGCTGCAAATAAACAGCACAGGAACTGTGGGAATACACTTTAACCCAGACAGGGACCTCAGAGGTGACATCTAAGTTTGAGACCTGAAATAAAGAAGGGAAAGAGCTAAGGGAAGTGTTGTAGGTAGTCGTGTGCTAGGGGGAGAGCTATCCAGACACAAGGAACAGCAGGGGAAGACTCAGAGGCAATAACAGTAACTAGTGCTGAGAAATATGCATGAGGACCTGTGTGCTGGGCCATACATTTGCAATATCTCATTTAATATTTGCAACCATTATTTATTATTTATAGGTAAGGAACAGGCTCAGAGATGTGAGACCACTCTCCAAGACCACACAGCTAGGAAGCAGCAGAGCTGAAGTTTGATCCTAGAGTCCTCTGATAGTGATAGAAGAGAGCACAAGTGTGTTCCTGGGACCATGTTCCCTGTCAGCCTCACCTCCCACATGGGCCTGCCCCCCCTCAGCCTGGGCCTCACCCGCTCTGTCTGCAGGTCACACTCATGCAGGATGCGCTCACAGTCCCTCATCTTGGTCTTAAGCAGGTCCTGCTTGGTGACAGAGAAGAGCAAGCCCTTTGGGTCAAGCGGCCCAATGATGTCATACCACACGGGGCAGCCATCCCGGTCATAACCACACAGACCTCCAGGCATGTACTTCTGGATTACCTGGGCATGGAAAGATACACAGAATTTGGCATTACCTACCTCTCTGGAAATCCCCAGACTAGGCTGACCTGGGTGGCCCAAGCCTACACACAGCATGATACAGCCACTGTCCTTTCCCTGAAGGTGGCACTATTGTCTAGGTGAGAAAACTAAGGGACTCTCAGGGGAGGGCCTTGCTCACAGTGAGTATATGGAAGAGCCAAGGTGTTACCTAGGCTTGGCTGAAAGCTTCCGAAACCCTTAATTCTGGCCCCCCTCCCAACATCTCCCACATCCCTTTCCATTGAGAAAAGTTGGTTTAGTGATGGAAAATATGGATTCTGAAAGCCAACATACCTGGTTCAAATATAGACACTACTGCTTCCTTGCTGTGCATCTTTGAACAAGTGACACTACCTCTCTGAGTCCCCTTCCATTCCCTCTTCTGTAAAATGGCTTGGATAATTCCTCCCTTAGGGGACTGCTAGGGGAAGTTCCCAGTATCAATGCCTGGCCTGTAGAGCTCATGCTCTACAAATGAAACCATGTCCATTGCTTTACTAAGGTATTAGTGTGTGGGACTGTTCTCTCCAACTCCTTGGTGGGCTAAGTTTCTTCACTACACAGACATAATGTTCTGAGCAAGACCCTAGAGGTGAGGGCTCAGAGGCACAAGCTAACTGTGGTGATGAAGTACCCAGTTTTGTGAATTCAAAGCCCAGCTCCATACTGGGCCTGTGGGACTTCAAGTAGGCTAGTTAACCTTTGCTGGACCTGTGTTCTCATCTGTAAAATGGAGACAATTGTACCCACCTCATTGAGCTGTGATGACTAAATAAGTTCATGTGGCTAAAGTTTTAACTCAGGTCAGGACCTCATAAGCACCCAGGAAATATTCATAATTATTATAGGAGAGGTCCCTGTAGGCTGTGAGCAGTTCTAAAAGCTTCTCGGGCTTTCTGGCCTTCACTCATGCTCTCCAGTGAGCCAGAGGCTGCTTGAATGCTATGTCTGTAAAAACCTGGTGTGTGTGTGTGTGTGTGTGTGTGTGTGTGTGTGTGTGTGTGTGTGTAGGGGTGTTGGTTCACCTCTGGGGGCTGCCAATCAAGGATGTGATCAATGTCCATGAACTTCCGGAACTCCATGTACTGAAAGAGAGAGAAGAGGTAAGGCCCCACTGGACTCCCAGCACCTCTGAGGAGGGGATGGAGATGGGGGCTCAAGGCATGGATTGTCCCCCACAAAGCCCTTCCCCAAATCTCTAGGGGTGGATGGGTCTCACCTTGCGGAGCATGGCCTCTGATTTCTGCAGGTCAAAATTCCGAGCTGTGTGAAGATGTAAGGAAGGTGTGAGGCAAGAAAGAGGCTACCTTGTAGTTACCTTGTCCTTGTCCTGGGCTGTGAGGAGCTAGGCACAGCACTGGGGGCCTGGGTAAGACCTTCATTCCCTGCACCCTCCCTTCTCCTGGACCTGAACATGTGAAGTGAGAGGGAGTGGCTAGATCCCGAGAGTTCTGGAGCAGTTGGGACCAGACCCCTCTCAATGCCCCTCACCCAGGTGCCCCCCCCCCACTTCTGCCCTCACCTCGGAGCCAGCGCAGGAGGAAATAGTCATCAGGATTGGGCAGGGCAGGCAACACGTCCTGCACATTTTCTCGGAACTGCAAAGGGAGATGCTGGTTAAAGTGCCTTTTGCACTAAGCCTTGGCCTTCAGACCCAATAATTATTTTCATCATGCCTTCTCTTACACATGTAGTCTGTTGCATGATGATGGAAAGATGAGTGAGCAGATGGCTAGAAGGAGAGATGGATCATTGGATGAATATATGGATAGATGGGTAGGTGAATGTGAGGAAGGATAGATACTAAGTAAATGAACAGAAAGAAGACTGGATGGAGGAACAGGTGGACAGATGAGTGGGTGGATAGATGGAAAAAGAAGGAAGGAGAAATCAATGGATGGAAGGAAAGAGAGACAGGTGAGTAGAGGAAGGAGAAATAGGTCAGTGAATAGAGAGCAGAGGGGATGGATAGATGGATGGGTGGGGTGGACGGATGGGTGAAAGGAAGGATAAATGAGTGGATGGGAGGTGGGTAAGTGGATTGGAATATGGAGATATTCATAGTTCTTTCCATGTGCTGGCCTATCCAAGGCTTCTGCCTTTTTTCATCCCATTTTCTACAAAAGCATAGTTAGTGATTACATGTCCTCTCCCCCTGACTGTGCGGATGACAACACACCCCGCCCTGTCTCTCTCGCTCTTACGGACAGGTCATCTTTCAGGGTCCTGGGGAAGAAGGGGGAACAGACTCAGAGGGGCAGACCATTAGCATTCTTCAGCTCCCAACTAAGGTGCCTGGAAGGGATAGGAAAGGGACAGTTGTTTGATAAAGCTCTCTAGTCCTGGTTCCTACATGAGAAATCAAGTTTGATCTGGCACATACACTATTATTGCTTGGATGTGGTACTGTTCACTCAACTCTTGCCCTGGACAGAGCTGATGTCACTGGCTGCTTTGGAGCTTGGCGCTGGGTAAGGTGACAGCGAAGAGAAAATGTCAAAGACACACTAAGCCAACAGAGTGGGGCAGGGTTCTGGCCACCCCCTTCCCCTGATCCTCAACTCTTTTCTTCTGGGGCTTTAGAGGAAGGGTGTCTCACCTTGGCCAGGGTTTCTGCCTGCTTGGGGCTAAGGTCTCCAACTCGGCCACTCATGGTGTCTGGATGAGTCTAGAAGAGTGTGGGCCACTGCAGGCAGAAGCCAAGCCAGCCTGATCTGTGGTCCTGACCCAGCTAGAGCCTTTTGCCCCACTCCTGGGTGTGGCTCCAGGCACCTCCTTCTTGGCCAACTGTTGGATTGCACGTTACATAACTGAGATTAAGTGAGGTCCCGTGCTTGGCTCTGAGACAGGCCTGGGGGGGCAGGCGGGCACAGGATAGTGTGCCAGAGGGCCTGGGAGCCCAGACTGTGTGCCTGTAAAACCTCCACCCATGCTCCCAGGCCTCCAGGGAAGGGGGGAATGTCAGAAGGAGTGAGGACTGTTCCCTGCCAGCACTCTTTCTCTCCCCATCCTCAGTCTACCCATCTCCCTAATGAAGAGACCTAACACCTGGGGTTATGCAAAGGTCACCCCTTACACCCAGCTCTGACTGACAAGAGTTTGGGACTTGATCAGGGTAGTAAACAATTCATTCAGTTTGTTGGGGTGGGAAACTCACATTCTTTTTCACCAAGCATCCATATATTAGAAGAGAAAGGCTGGGGCAGAGAAATGGAACTTAAATGTGTCCTTGCTAAAGGCTTGTTTTTTCCCACAGAGCTGTCACCACTTTTCCTGATGTCTTTCCAATCCTATGATGCAATGCTGACCCTGCACCTTCAGCATGGGGAAGGGCTGAGTACCCCACACCCCGTTGCCTGCTTTTCCATCACTGTGATCCCTCATGCCCTGGGCCCTAAGGGAGAGGTGGTGCATATTGATGGTCTTGGGGAGCAGTAAGGGTGCTTCTTAGGATTTTTTCAATGTTTATTTATTTGAGAGTATGCACAAGCTGGGTAGGGACAGAGAGAGAGAGAGAATCCCAAGCAGGTTCCACGCTGTCAGCACAGAGCTTGACATGGGGCTTGAACTCACAAACTGAGATCATGACCTGAGCCAAAATCTGTCTCCTGATCTAAGGAGACAGAGTCGAGTCAGATGCTTAACCTACTGAGCCACCCAGGCACCCCTGTTTTTTGTGATTTCAAAACACCTCATCAGTGAGGGGTGTCCACCAAGTATGCGAGGTGATGAAGGAAGCCCAGAGGATTTCCCTGTTCTTTGATTTCTATAACGCTGCCTGAATATTCCACCATTAGACATGCCTGCAAGGCCAGCCCTGCTCTCCATTCCTATATGACACCTCCCTTTCAGAATAACATCTCTGAGTGTCACTTGCCTCATTTATGGAACGGGGCTATCAGTGTTTTCTTTGTCCTTATGCAGTCAGAAGGAAGATCTAAGGAGATATATAGACCGTCAATGGTCATAACATCTATGGGATTATTCTTGTCCAGCTGCCAGAAACTCCAAGAGAGCAGAGGCCATGTTATCAATGGCTGTCTATAAAGAAACCAGGAGCACATCTGCTTGAGATCACAGTACATCCATGTGATCACCTCTTCCAGGACTTGAGGTGGTCCACACGGGCTGAAATGACCCCTGGGCTAGCCTTAGCCCCAATGGTTGGGCTATCACAAGCCACTCTGCCCAGAACTCTCCCAGGCTCCCTCTTTGTAAGTATCCTGTGTCCCCATTCCTGGGCTATCTTGCGACTTCTTTAGCCTAGCTGACATCAGTTAGTGCTGAACACTCTTTTTGCTCTGGGCCCTAATAGAGTCTGGCCCAGAAGGAGAAGGGGGGATATCTTTGGCCATCTCCTTCCATCTGAGGCACCTGACCAAGCATATTCAGGAGCAGTTAGGTAACTCCACACCTCAACTCCACCCCACTTCACATTCCAGAGTCTTTCTGAAAAGTCCCCGGCTTCTGTCCACACCCACTTCCTGCCAGGCTTGTAGCAGGTGGAGATTGGGTTTCTCCACTGCCCTTTCATTAGCCCCTAATCCTGCCTATTTCCCACCAGTCTCCTTTCTCTCCCTCACCCTTTTAGTGTGAGGTGCCCCAGCTATTCTAGGGACATCAGAGGCTGAGCAGGGAGAGCCAGGAGGGGCGCGTATTGTGCACACAGCATCATCATCCATAGCAGCATCCAATAGAACTTTCTGCAATGATGGAAATGTTCTGTATTTGGGCTGTCTTATTGGACATATTTGGTAGCTTCTAGTTAGATAGGAAAATGGTTAGTGAGGCTGAGGAATTAAAGTAAGAATTGAATTAAATTCAATTTTGGTTAATTTTAACGAATTTTACTTTAAATTGCTCCATGTGGTTTGTGGCTACCATATTGAACAGTGCAGGTTCACTACACTTATTGAAGGCTTATTTCATGCCAAGCTCCATCCTAAATGCATTACCTCATTGAAGCCTCAGAACACCCCTAGGGGTACCATTATTAAGCTCGTTTAATAATTTAATTTAAGCAAATTGAAGTATAGAAAAGTTAAGTAATTTAGTCAGAGTTATGTCCATGCAATTAAGTGCTCTGCTGTTGTACAATCTCAGATCCAGGAGCTTCCATCCTAATCAGGGAGATGAGCCAGACATAGATGTCACCCCAATGGGATGCAGGTGGTATTTGAGTGAAAGGAAGGATGTCAGTTAATGGAGATTGGAGTAGAGGAAAGGGCATTCCAGGTGGAGAGAACAGCATGGGAAAAGGCATGGGGGTGGGAAGGTGAAGAGCATGTGCAATGCTCTGGAGATATTGCAGTAAACAAGATGGATTAGGTCTCTGCCTGCATGGAGCTCACAGTCTCCCATTTGTAGAGCATTTCCTCAGAGCATTATTACATCATTATTGGACCATTTGGAAACAGATAAGGGTATCCCCATTCTACAAAGAAATAGAATTCCAGAGAGATTAAGAAAATTTTCTGAGGTCACTCAGCCAGAAAATGGGGAGCCAAGATTTGAACCCAAGCCTGTCTGATTGTGGAACCTGCACCAGAACCACAGCCCAGCCTTGTCTCCTCTTGGAGGACTTAACATAGTGCCTGGAACATAGTAAGTGTTCAATAAACGGTCTAAATCATCATTGTGTGTTAGGAGGCCTGGGTCCACACTCCTCAGGCTACAGAGTGTTTTGAGGGCAGCAGAATTAACTTCCCTCCTTTGAAACAAAGGCCCTGGCAAAAGAGAACCCCCACCCCTCACCCACTACTTGTCTTCTCCAAGTAAATCCCCAGATGGTGTTTAGCTACTAGCTTGCCAAACCCTCAGGGGAACATAGCAACAGTCACAAAGGCAAACAATGGCAGGGGGGCATATGGAGCCACCCTCACCACACCCTGGAATCCCTCCTTCTAGGTGGTTGCTAGGAAATGTGAAAAAGCTGCTCCCTCAGGTCCCTTGGGCCCAGCATGGTCACATTTCTGTCTACCTTCCCCTAGATGGGGTCATACCAGAACCAGTTGGGCGAGTACAGAGGGGGCCCAGGAGAAGCATCACCATAGGGTGAGTGCTGCTGGGAAGAGGCAGGTGGCAAGGGTTCAGATGGCTGTAAGGTGAGATGGGGATGGCCTGAAAAGGGGAGACGGAGGGGAATTGGGGGTGCCTCACCAGAGTTCTGATGATGCTCTAGATAGCAATCTGAGACAGTATACTTCTCATCTTTACTTTTGGGCAGTTTTATCTCCTTCTTAAATTAAAAATCTTTAGGGGTGTCTGGGTGGCTCAGTCAGTTAAGCATCCAGCTTTGGCTCAGGTCATGATCTCACAATTCATGGCTTCAAGCCCCGTGTCAGACTCTCTGCTTTCAGCATATAGCCTGTTTCAGACCCTCTCTCTCTCTGCCCCTCCTCCACTTGCACATTCTCTCTCTCAAAAATAAATAATTTTAAAACTTTTAAGTGTTATAATTCACATATCATAAATTCACCATCCTTAAAGTGTACAATTCAGTGATTTTTAGTATATTCACAAGGTTGTGCAACTATCACCACTATCTAATTATAGAGCATTTTCATCACCCTTCCCCATCCAAAAACAACCCCTGTACATATTAGCAGTCATTTACCATTTCCTGCTTCCCTACTCCAATCTCTGGCAACTACGAATCTACTTTCTATCTCTACAGATTTCCCTGTCCTGGGTATTTCATATGAAGAGAATCATACAGTCTTTTGTGGCTGTCTTCTTTCACTTGGTATAATGTTTAAGGTTCATCCATGTTGTAGTACAGTTGTCCCAGCACTATTTGTCGAAGAGATTATTCTTTTCCCATTGAACTGTCTTTGCACACTTGTTGAAAATCACTTGACCGTAGCTGAGTGGATTTATGGACTCTCAATTCTATTCTATTAATCTTTATGTCTATCATTATGCCAGTACCACATTGTTTTGACTACAGCAGCTTTGTATAATATTTTGAAATCAGGAAGTGCGAGTCCTCCCTAACTTCATTTTACTCTTCTAAGATATTTTGGGCTATTCTGAGTCCCTTGTGTTTCCACATGAACTTTGGGATCAGCTTGTCCACTTCTGCAAAAAATGCAGTTGGGATTTTGGTAGAGATTGCACTGAAATTGTGTATCACTTTAGGGAATATTGCCATCTTCACAGTATTAAGCTTTTTGAAACATAAACATAGGTGTCTTTTCACTTATGTAGTCTTTAATTTCCTTTAACAATATTTTGTAGTTTTCAAGTGTACAAATCTTGCACTTCTTTAGTCAAGGTTATTCTTGAGTATTTTACTTTTTGATGCTGATATAAATGAAATTGTCTTCTTAATTTCATTTTTTGAATATTCGTTGCTAATGTATAGAAATACACTGATTTTTCTATATATCCTGCAACCTGGCAGCTCTAATTTTTTTCTGGTATATATTTCTCATTGTTTAATTTCCCTTTGTGATCAAAAAGTAAAATTTAGTAGAACAGTGGTGATGATGATGTTGGTGGTATAGTTGCTTCTGATGTCTGTGCCCTGGAGTGCCAAGAGCCACTGAGAAGTCAAAACTCTTGCTGGAGGAGATCCCCAAAAATTGAGTTGGTGACAAAGCTGGTCAAGTTCATAGGCTCTTTCCTTCCTTCTCTAATATGCTGCTTATCATAGGAATGGGTTGATATGGTGATAGAAAAATGGGGGCAGATAGTGAAGGAGGCTGCAAAGTAGGGTGGCTTATACACTTCCCAGAGCAGGAGCTGGCATATCCCTTCTCACAATACCGAGGGGCACCATAAGGGTATTGTGTGTTCCAAGTTCTTCATGCCAAACTGGTCTCTGCTTTTATTGCCATCTTCGGGAAACCTGCAGCCCCCAAGACTATTGTGGGGGAGGCTGAGTCTGGGAGTGACCACAAAAAAACCACCAAGCAGCTGTAATTCCTCTCCCAACTCTGAGCAAAAATCCCCAAGTAGTTCAGAAATGGATGGTGATGTAACATAGCCCTGGGTGCCTGGGTTTGAATCCTGGCTTCACCTTTAACGTTCTATGTGAACATTATTTGCCCCAAATAACATCCCTCTCTTATAAGGCTACTGAGATAGTTAGAAGCCAGTAACCACCCACCACCTGGCTCAAAGTAAGTGACCAATACTATTGCCTTTTATTTTATTTTATTTTACTTTATTTTATTTTATAGGAGTGTATTTACTTTTTAAAGTCATCTCTACAGCCAATGTGGGGCTTGATCTCATGACCTCAAGATCAAGAGTTTTATAATCTTCCAACTGAGCCAGCCAGGTGCCCCGATAATGTTGGCTTTTATAGTTATTGACAGGCTGGTCATCCAGCCTACTATCAACTCCAGGACAAGGGTACAGCAAGCCAAGCCAATCCTCTCTGGTTCCTTCTCCTCTGTTCTGTGGTTGTCCAACCCCTACTTGGGTCTCTTGCTGGTGCTGAGTCATGCTGTTTGGCTCCGCTTTTTGGCAGTGCTCCTGGTATGACCTAACTTCTGGGGGTGGATGGGCAAGGTAGACACCTTGCTCTGGAGTCAAATATCCTGAATTCCAGTCTTTTATTTTTTTGTTTTTTGTTAAAAAAATTTTTTTTTAATGTTTATTTATTTCTGAGAAAGAGAGAGACAGAGTGCAAGCCAGGGAGGGGCAGAGAGGGAAGCAGACTCTAAAGCAGATTCCAGGCTCTGAGCTGTCAGCACAGACCCCAATGCGGGGCTCAAACCCACAAACTGTGATATCATGACCTGAGCTGAAGTTGGATGCTTAACTGATCGAACCACCCAGGCACCCCTGAATTCCAGTCTTGATGCCATCACTGAGCAAATTACTGTCTCTGAGACTTACTTTCCTCCCCTATATAACCAAGATGACTATATTTATTTGACAAGGCTCCCATGAAGATTAAACAAGATAGCATAAGGGCAGCAGGCCTGCATAGGCACTCAGTAAATGGTTATCTACTGTTTTTGTAAGGTTTTATTGAGCATCTGGGGAGTGTAGCCTGAACTGGTGCCTGGTGGGGAATAGGAGACAGACATGAGGCAGACAGTGACTCTAATGCATAATAAACACTGGCCCTCTTGTTCCAACAGCATGGAGAAGAGACTCTCACTCTGCTAGGGACCAGGGGGTTTGTCAAGGAAAAAAGGGCCTGGAGGACCTTGAGGGTGAGCAGAACAAGACTGGGAAGGGAGTCCTAGACTGAGGGAACAGCATGAGCAAAAGCAGGGAGGCAGAAAGGAGTCTGACAAGTTGGTGAATTCAAGTCATTGGGTGAAGCTGCAATGGGGGTGTCATAGCCAGGTCACAAAGAGCCTTATAAGCCACCAATGAAACCAAACATTTCCGGGGGGGGGGGGGAGGAGGTAGAGGAATGAAGAGCTAGTGAAGAGCTTATATAGGAAGTGATGATCAGATTTTCATTTCAGAAAGATTTTTTTCTGGCTGCCCTGTGGAGTCTCATGGGAGGTGGTGGGAATGGGCACAGGGAGACTCAAGGACTCCTTTCTAATAATCCAAGCAAGATATGATGGAGGTCCTGACTAGGGTGGCAGGCACAGGTTGGAAGATGGAGTCCACAGGGATTTAGAAAGAAAGCCAGGCAAGTGGCAGAACAAGGATTTGAACCAAGGTGGGACCACCTTTTCTGCTGCTCCAGATGAGCCCACAAATAGTTCAGGCCCAGTGAACTTCACCTCAACCCGCCTGCAAAACCAGCCTTCGTGAGCGGGATGCTGAGGGGCCCTGTTCCTGCTTCCGCCACAAGGAGAAGAAGAGTTGGCTCAACACCACCCCCTGGTAGTTGAGAGTGGAGGTCGCCAATGTCAGCTGAATGCCATTTGCTCAAGTCTGCTGCAGCTGCCTGCCCTCTGAAGTCACCAAGTGTGAAGCCTGCCCACCCAATGTGCACATTTAGCACCTGGCCTATCTGGATTGTGAACCCCACCTCATGTCTTCTTTTTCTTTAAGTTTATTTATTTCAAGAGAGACAGAGACAGTGCAAGTGAGGGAGGGGCAGAGAGAGAAAGAGAAAGAATCCCAAGCAGGCTTTGCATTGCCAGTGCAGAGCCCAGTGCAGGGCTTGAATTCATGAACTGTGAGGCCATGACCTGAGCCGAAACCAAGAATCAGATGCTTAACCAATTGAGCCACCCAGGCACACCTGAACCCCACTTTAGGTCCTACCTTCCACTCTTTATGTTGTGTGACATGACAAGTCACTTCCTGCCCTAGGCCTCCTCCTCATCATCAGTAAACAGGGGATGATGCTTCCTGCATCAGCTTGGGCCTAGCACACGGTAGGCATGGAGAGGAGCTGGCACTGTCTCATCCCATAGAGAGGCAGCTGCCTCAGCCTCTGGCCGGTGCCACACTGTCCCACTTATGGGCCCTCTGGCCCAGGCTGGCCCTCCCTGGCAGGAGCACACCTGCCCACATTGACTCTCTCCTCCCCTGCAAGGCAGGGCAGGGTCACTGCTGGCCGCTAACCCAGGTGCTGGCTCTAACTCTGCCACTGAACACTCAAGCTGTGGCCCAAGGCACTCCTCTCACTGAGCCTTGGTTTCCTGGCTATAATCCCTGTCTGCTTCAGGGATGCATGTAAAGGAACTGTACAAACTGTTGAGGGCCATGGCCTGGAGCCCTGCTAAGACTTGTTCTGGGCTGCTGTGGTTGTCCCACGCTGGTGTCCTTTCTGGCCTGGGGACTTGGAAGGTGAGCTGAACTGAGGTAGAGTCTGGGGGGCAAGGGAGCCTTTCCAACTGCCCTCAAAAAAACCTATGGGTACCCCCCACTCTGCTTATCTGCCTGCTTGCCCTGCAGACTGTGGAGCTCTCCAGTTAGAGGATATGTCCCAGGGAAGGACAGGCCCTGCCCCCATTCCTCTGGACAGGTAAGGCCTGACTATTTCCAACCACCTCATTTTGAGCAAGAGTTTTGATCCATGGCTGCCTGCCAAGATTTTGTCATTCTTTTCTGACGAACAACAAGTCTCTGTTTTGTAACCTCCATTATGAAATGGTTTTATTAATGATCACTTAACGTGTACTCAGTTGTTCACAAAGAAACAGCAAACATCAGTGACCTATTACCAGCATCATCCAAGGGCCCTACTGGCTTTTCTCTGGCTTCAAACATCCCACAGCTGCCCTCACTCCATTCCTCAGCCTGGAAGGCTTGCCTAAACCCTCAGCCCTTCCTTCAGGGGTCCCTGCCTTGGACAAAGCACGTCTCATCCCCCATAGGGTTTTTTTGGCTGGATGTGCCCCCAGAATTTGGCTCTTGCCACACCAAGCTGCCCACCTGAGACTACCCATCAGAGTCACTCTGGCCTCCCTCCATACAGACAAGCATCCTGCTCACAGAGTAGGGTAAGCCCAGCACCCCCAGTGTCTCCAGGGCCTGCAGTGCCTGGGCACTGGGGACAGACTCTCAATAAACACTAATGAACGAATGGAAGGAAGAAGCAAACTTTAGGTGAGCCAGCTCCTCTCTGAGCTACTTTCTTTTTTTTTTTTTTTTTTTTTCCTGTAAAGAAGTGATGATGTTGAGTCAGGGATGGAGTTGTGGAAGACATGCCCCTCTATCCACCTGATGTCCTGTCTTCACTTCTGAAGATGACCACTGTACTCACTGCTTAACATGAGGTGCATTCTTCCGGCTCTGGGATTCAGTCACTGGTACCCATACCCGACCCCTCTGTGACTTGTTACTGCTCAGGTAGCCCAGTGCAAATTAAACCTTTGTGCATGGTATGGGCCAATCTGCTACCTGCAAGGAAGCCAGAGGAGGCTGTGCTGATGGTAGAAAATAGGTGTGGGTGGTTGGAAAAGCAAGGATCAGGGTTCAAATCTATGAACCCCTTGTTTTTAGGTCAGGTATGTGAAGTAGAAGTGAGGCATTGTGAGCCCCCAGTCAGGACAACAGGTGGGCCCAGGGAAACCTGACAGGGGAAACCTTACAATCCCAGCTGGCCCAGTAGGAAGACGGTTCTGGAATGACCAAGTGTCTCTGCATCTGGGGAGGCTGCACAGAGGGTGGTCACGCAGTGCAGTGGGAGTGCTGGGAAAGCCTCTTATATTGGGGATGCAGGAACGGTGCTTGCAAGTGCCTGACAGCCCCAAGCTGTCTCCTTGGAGCTGGCATGGAAGTTTTTTCTTCATGCCAAACTCTTCAACCACCATTGGGCCAGGGATGCCTCAGTGCCCTGGCTTTTCACATTTTATTTCCTTAGTTCATTGGCTTTCTATAGCAGCAGAGCCCCTGTTCAGACTGTGTGCTGAACCATGGGTGATGCGGCTGCCACAGATGGTGGGCCAGAGGCCCCAAGGACCTCACAGAGCTCACCTGAAGACTCACCTTCACATGCCTCATCATTTTTTTGCCTGGGAAGAACAGGCCTTGGGAAATCAGGAAATCTATTAAACAGTGAAAATAAAATCACAGAATCCAAGAACAAGAAAGGGGCCAGAACCAGCTTCTTGTTTGCAAAACACCTGGATGTTGGTGTTTGCTGAGGCTTCAGGTCTCTGGCAAAGGTCTTGATGGCCAGGATGCTAACACTTTGCAGCAAGGAATCCTTTGACAGGGACATCTGACCACTCAGCAGCTTCACTGGCTCATTCCGGGCAAGGGCTGCTCTGTTGGGTGCAGTTTATCCTGGAGAGCAGATGGCGGTCCTGACTGTGGGCTGTGGGGCCCAGGAGAGCCAGCCTTTGGGAAATGGAAGCCATCACTGGCCAGCTACTGAGTCGCATTTAGGGTGGGGTGGTGGGGTGCTGGCAGACATTAACTGTCCCCCTAGTGAGACACAAAGATGGAGGAAAAGCTTAATGGGTCTCCAAGAAGTAAATCAGAGTCTAGGATGAGCACCTTGGGATGAGAGCTATACCCAGGCACATTTTACCTTATTCCAGCATGTTCCAGATCACTTCAGCTCTGCTACGATCCTGGTCCTTACTCAGAGCCAGAGAGAACCAAAGCTGAATGTCAGCTGGATCACAGCAGGTGAGAAGGGAGAGGCAGGGGTCACTGAGAATTCTGAGAGACAGAGTTTTTGCTCATTTAGTTCTATGTGGCTGAGCGTGGCTTTTCCTCCTGATGGTTATCCCCACTGGGCCTCATGCTCCGTTTCTGACCTTCCCTCCAAAGGCAGTAAGGTGACTCTGAAGGGGCTTTGGTGCCCTGCCAGAACCAAGACCCTCAGCTCCACCACCTAGCTGGCCCCATCCCTCCACCCAGCTGTCTCCAGCTGGCCTTATCCATCCCTGCTGAGCACCCATGTGCAGAGATGGGGGCTTCCTTGCTTTTCAGACTTGACGTTGAGCCGCTGCATGGCTTGGGGCTCATGCACACACCCCCAAGCTGGATCACTAGGTGTGGACGAGTCCCGAGACTGGTGGACCTCGTCAGGAGTGACAATAAGGGCAGCTTCTGTTGGCAGAACCCTCTCTTGGTGGACTCTGGCTCATCTTCAGCATCCCCATTCTCAGTCTCTGCAAACAGGGGATCAGATGTCTGTCTGAATCCTCACGGTGGCCTATGCACTGGATGTCCCCTTCCTGCTCTGCCACTGTGCCAAGGGTGGGGAGGCACAAAGAGCTGAGATGGTAATGCGGGGGGTGGGGGGAGAAGTGGCTTCTCCAAACACCACCCCGCCTAGGAGGGAAGGGGACAGGGAGGGGGTGCTAAGTGGTTGATAAGCACAGGGACTGAGACAGCCGAGGTCTTCATTGCACTGGAGATGGTCTCCTTGCCTCAAGACCCTGAATCTTCTCCTCAGAGACCTTGTCTGGGAGCAGCACCTCCATAGTGTAGCTGACCTTGATGTGTATCAGGCTATAGGTGTTGTCAAAGCGCAGAACATCTGCAAGGGTGGAGAAGTCATCAGGCAAAGTAAACCTGACTCATCTGCACATCTGGTACCTTTGGGAATAGGCCTAGGGCTGTGGATGGTCAGCCACTACCCAGTCTCCAGTCCACTGCTCAAGACCATCTCCTCGTGCCAGCTAAAGGAAAAATAATAACCAGGAGCATGCACCAGCACCTTCTATGTGCCAGGCACCACATCCACGCCCATAGCTCTCTGAATCCTCAAAGCAGACCCACAGAAGGTACTATATCATCCCCACTTTAAGGATGGGGAATCTGAGGCCTACTGAGGTTGATAGGACTATCCAATGAGTGTTGAGCAAGGGAAGGGAGGGAATACATTTCCTTTATCCTGATGCTCCAACCCAGAGAGGAGCCCTGCTGTCCCCAGAGGAGAGGGCCGAGCTTCATAAGTCACTTTTCCATCTTGCCTTTCAAAGAAGGCATTCCCTTCAATGCCAAGATGCAAAGTGAACTCTGGGACGTGATAAGTCATCCAGATTACTCAGTCTCAACCCTTCTAATTCTCCCTTTCCACAAAGGTGAATGAGGTATGTATTAAGCAAAGCATTAGTAAAACCCATGCTCCTCAACGTTGGGTTCCCCTTCTAGTTCTGTTCCTGATAGAGGTGGAAGGTCAGTATGGTTTCTGGGGAATATGTTCATCTGGCTTGGGTGGCCTGAGAATGAAGGATAAACACATGGAATAATCATCTCTTTGGGATTCCCATAGTGGGTCTGCTTATGCACCTGGGCAGGCTGGGACTCCCAAAGCTAAGCCCCTGGCTGTTTACTTACCTGTCTCTCAGCCTGTTGAGTGCTGTGTAAGGGCTACCTGGGAGTTGAGTTTATGGCTCTGGGCTGTGCATCCCACTTTCCGAAATGCACTCTACCCTTGTACCCACACCCAGGGGCCACTCACCAGATCCAACACCTTGAAGCCAATTCCCCTGGCAACCACAAGATCTAGAATCTTGCACAGATGCCCATACCCTCCCCAAGAGCTGGAAATAGAGGGCAAACAGGACAGCCTGGCAAGAGATATCAGCTCATTTCTCTGCCAGAAGGAGAAAAAGACTCCTGTGAATCCTACAGCTCTTACAGACGCCAGGCTTGAGGCAGATGAGGCTCCCGTCCTCAGGTACCAGGTGGGCTTTGTAGCGCTGGATGGGGAGCACTTCCACCATCTCCCCTATCCGCTTCCGCTCCCCCATCCTGGTCTTCAGGAAAACCCCAAAGCCGATGTCTGCCCCATGTGATGCAAACTGCCACCTGCAGAGGGCAGGGCCCTACTAATGACCACCTGCTTGGGCTGTGGGCCGCTCCCATCTGTGCCCAGGTGTGGAGTGGCTGCCATCCCTACCTGAGCACACAGCCCAGGAATAGGATTTCATTCTCCACGTGCACAAAGGAGCCTCGGGCCACAGTCATCTTGTGCTCATACTGCATCTTCACCTGGTTGCGCGGGTAGTAGCTCTTGGGCACCTCACCCCCATAGTTGATCTATGAGTAAGGGCTGGTGAGTGAACACTGACCCCAGCCATCACCCCTCCCTTCTTATCCTCTGGGCACCTAGTACCTTGGTCAGGCACTTGGGGTTGCCATCAGGATCAGTCATGGTCCCCCCAAACTCCATGGGCAGCTGGTCAGGGCTGATGAACTTTTGCAGCTCCTGCTTTCAGTTGCCTGTGGGAGCAAGATGGGGGAGGGGGGGCTGTGAGGACTCAGGCATGCTCAACAGAGGGGAGAAGAGTCAAGTCCAGGGAGGAAACCTAATGTGTCCTTGGTTTCCTCCTCTATGCACCTACTCCTGAGAGCACCCAAATGTTTTATGTGGCCACCCAGGCTGGGGTCTCGGGCCTGAAATATCATCTGAGTGTGCAAAGGACAGCAGGGGTCAGGTCAAGGTTGGTACCTGAGTCAGGACGAGTCAGGGAAAAATGGGGCCTTTCACATTGACCTCTGTTTGTCAGGCAGATGCAGAGATGGGCATAGCCAGGAGACCAAGTCACTCACCTCCCAGAATCACTATCTTCCTTTGTGTTTCCTCACTCATGAATACCTTGACCAAGTTGAAGGCCACAGGGAAGAGCTTGGGGGCTGAAACACATGAAACTCCTTTGGGAAGCTGGACTAGAGGACTTGGAGGTATACTCATGGCCAAGGGCATGATCTGGATAGGAGTGGATAGATTTAGATTCTGCTACTTCCTGCTGTGTGACCTTCAGCTAATTACTTACCCACTCTGAGTCTTAGTGCTGTTAACTATAAAATGGAGAAATTTAAACAATGTATGCATAACACTTGGCATAGCGTCTGGCTCTCAATAAATGGCTGCCTCCCCTACCCAGTTGTAGGGTGTCAATAATGTGGATTTCCCAATGGTGCCTCTTTTTTTTTCTATACTCATAGTGTAGCCTTGTCTCATAGTGTTGTCTTGGAATTCTCTTGGGTGCAAGTAGATGCGGCATTTGCATTAGACCTCATGTCCCACCTGAATTGCTTACACTTACTGGGTGATTTCTGTGGGCCAGGCTCTGTACTACTCCTCCATAGATTTTCTCATGTGACCTCACAGCTGCCTTACAGGGAGGTATCACTGCACCCTTATTTTACAGGTTGGGAAAACTGAGGCTCAGTAAAGTTAAGCAGACTTGATCAAAATCACAGAGCTAGCTAGATTAGAAAGCAGATCATTTGACCCCAGGATACACATGGTGGCCCCATCATTCTACAACCATCACAGACAGGGAACATTCCCACTCAGAGCATGTCTATCAACCCATGTGGTCCATGAATTACCTGTTACCACCAATCAACACCCAGAGAGGTAAAGAAACTAAGGGTGTACATTTAGAAACAGAACTTATTTGACATTTGCTGCCACATACCAGAGCATAATTTTGTATATTCCCGAAGTATCAGTCTATGAAGGACTGACTGAAAAAACAAAAAACCTGATCATCTCAAATGATGGTTTGAGAAGCCCTGAACTGGGTGATACCACTGTTCCTTTCTATTCCCCCTCCCCTTTCCCTAAAGGGTCATCCCCATTATAGGCTCACCTCGAATGCCAATTAAATTCTTCAGCATCTCAAGATAATTTGCTTCCAATATGGCAAAAAACTGTGGCAAGAAAAGTCTGGTCAAAGTCATGCTCCAGCACACTCTATGCCTGGACTTGGTGGCTTCTAATACTGCTGAGACCAGAGCCCACCCCCTGGTCATCCACTTTCCCCATGAGATGTACTTCTTCTGTGATATTCATGTCCCTCTTTCCCCTTGGAGGGGGAAACCCCAGGCTAGCTTCTCTAGCTGCCCTAGGAGCTTCTGGGGGGCAACTCCTCCTCCATGGATGGGAAGCTGGTGTGGATGGTGGCTCCCTATTAGTCTCAAGCAAGCTGCCTACCTACCTCCTGGTAGATCTCTACAGCTGGCTTCCACAGGTGTTTCAGGCTGAGCCCCTCCAGGTCAAACACTATCACCACCATCTCGATCTTCCTGCCCAGCTACACGGGACAGCACAGATATATAGGTCAGACAACAACTCCAGCCAAGAGGTCTTGGCCAGAGAGACCTGGAACTCACTACTTCCACTGTCCAGTTACTCTCACCCCCAACTGCCCACAGGGTTTTCCAAACAGCCCACCCAGGATCTAAGAAGATTCTGCATCTGAGCGCTGGCACAGTGACCTTTGTCACACTGTTTGCTCAACAGGATTGCCTGGAATTAGTTAACTGTAGAATTAAAGATCTCACTTGTCACTCATTGGGCATCTCCATGTACAATAGCATATTTTGCCAGCCAGCATCTGTGGTCTCATGGTGTGTCAAACCAGAGCTATGCTGCTGGCAGGCTGTGTGGCCTTGGGTGGGTTTTTAAGCGCTCTGAGCCTTATTTCCTTCCTCTGTGAATGGGGATAGTTCCAGGTTCTGATAGAATTTCTGTGAGGACTCAGTGAGATAACTCACAAAGAGCCCAGTGCCTGACACACACTGGCCCCTGGTAAATATCAGCAGATGTTGTTACTAGTATCATCATCACCGCAGTTATCACCTCCAATTGGAAACATCCATGAAGTAAGTAGAAGACACTGTTGTGACCCCATAAGGTCAGCCTTGTTCGAGAGACAAACATCTATTCAAACTAGAGGCACTAAATAGGATACTTTGCAATTTTCTTAGGCTTGCCACACATCTTTGTGCAGAGGGCCTACTTTGTGTCCAATACCATGACAGACACTGGGGACGCAGGCCCAGTCCTTATCATTAGGCAATTCATCCCACAGTGACATAAAAGCTCCCTGCCAGTGGTCTTCTTAGGCTCATGTAGACACTCAGACTCAATGTCAACAGATCATGCTTGGCATTGGATTCATTCTGAAGGGTGTGAACCAGGAAACACAGAGCCAGGGCAAAGAGAAGTTCTGCAAAAGTGGTGTGGGTCCTTCTTGGCTTGGAAGCTCTATGCCTCACAGAAATCAATTATTTTTTTCTGTAGTAGTTCCATATTAGCTTCTAGGGACTCACAATGGATGCACCAAGTTTCTGTTCTCAAGGATGTTGAGAAAGAAATGGCTCTCCCATCAGGTGTTATAGTTACGCAGTTTACAACTGGAAACATCTTTTCCATAAGCAAAGCTGACTATCCACTGTTCCTAGGGTTCCCAGGAAATAGAACTAGAGAATTCACTGCACCCAAGGTCAACATCTCACCCAAGGTCAGAGGGGAAAGGGCTTTGGTGATCCTTGACACTTGCCCACAGAGAATGCCATGAACATGTGAGATGCTCATGGATTGGTGACTGCACGAGAAGCCACGTTCCACCAAAGCCCAGAGTGCTGAGGCTTGGGGAAAAGCAGAGGCAGGTTCCCCTTTCTACCTGGTGCTGGTATCACCCTTTAGACAGATTGGGCCCACCATGTGCTTTTCATCCTGGACCCAGTCACTTACCTTTTGACTCTGCAGCTCACACTCCCGCAAAAGCAGCACACAGACCTTGATGCGCTTCCGGATCAGCTCCTCCTTGGAGGCTGACAGGGGAAGACCCCTGGGGTCAAGGGTCCCAATGATGTCGAACCATACAGGGCAGCCTTCATGGTCATAGCCACTCAGACCACCAGAGTCATACAGCTGGATCACCTGGGCACAAGGGTGAGATCCTGACTCAAACCAGCCTACCAGGCCATGTCCTTGCTCTATCAGATGGCTGGATGTGGTGTGTCTGTGGCGGGGGGGGGCGGTCTGAGGGACATCTGCTTATCTTGGGGGTGCTACATGGGGCTCACCTCTGGGGGCTGCCAGTTGAGGATGTTGTCCAGGTCCTGTTGCTTCCGGAACTCTATGTGCTGCAGAGAAATGGCAGGACCTGAGGACTGCCTGCTACAAAGGCCTTAAGGGCACCTGAGGCATCAGGCCAAATCCCTCTGCCTATAGCCCCAAGACCTTGCCAGAGCATCCCCAGGCTCTACTGACATAGAACTGGGGATGGCAATGCCAGGAAGAGCTCTGGGAGAGACCCAGGTCTGTTGCAGAAAGGGATCTAAGCAGGAAGGGAGGAAACACATGAGAATAGGACAGGGCAAGAGTTCCCACTCTTTGTTGATGATCCCTGGGGTACAGTGTGTGGGAAGCAGGACATTCATGAGAATGGGGCCTTACCTTCCAGAGCATGTCCTCGGATTTCTGCCGGTCAAAGTTCCGAGCTGCAAGAAGAGCCAAGGTAAGAGGAGGCTTAAGACTGGACCTAGAATTCACAGTTTCTTAAAAACTCATGAGGAAACAGTGGGGGTGCCTGAGGCTTTCATGACACCCCAAGAATAAATTGGGAGTCTAGATATTATTATTTTTTAAAAATTTTAAAAATATTTATTCACTTTTGAGAGACAGAGAGAGACAGAGTGTGAGCGGGGGAGGGGCAGAAAGAGGGAGACACAGAATCCAAAGCAGGGGCTCAAACCCTCAAACTGTGAGATCATGATCTGAGCTGAAGTCGAATGCTCAACCAATTGAGCCACCCAGGTCCCTCTAGACATAATTTTTTTTTTTATTAAAAAAAATTTTTTTTAATGTTTTATTTATTTCTAGGAGAGAGAGAGAGAGACAGCATGAGCAGGGAAGGGTCAGAGAGAGGGAGTCACAGACTGAAACAGGCTCCAGGCTCTGAGCTGGCAGTCAGCACAGGGCCCGACGCGGGGCTTGAACCCACGAACCGCGAGATCATGACCTAAGCGAAAGTCAGACGCTTAACCGACTAAGCCACCCAGGCGCCCCTCTAGACATTATTTTTAAAAGCAAGGCTCTCGGGGCACCTGGTGGCTCAGTCTAAGCATCCAACTTCAGCTCAGGTGATAATCTCACGGTTTGAGAGTCCTGTGTTGGGCTCTGTGTTGACAGCTCAGAGCCTGCAGCCTCCTTCAGATTCTCTGTCTCCTCTCTCCGTGTCTCCCATGCTCATACCTTGTCTCTCTCTGTCTCTCAATGATAAATAAAAATGTTAAAAAAAATTTTTTAAATAAATAACAGCAAGGATCTTTAATCCTCTAGAAGACATCAAAGGCCCTTGATTTCAGTATCCAGGACTTTTTAAACTGTTCATTCCAGGGGCTGATTTAGCCTGTAATATTTGACATCCCCATGGGAGCACAGACCCCTTCAATGTTTTTTTTTTTTTAATTTTTTCATGTTTTATTTATTTCTGAGAGAGAGAGACAGTGTGAGCAGGGGAGCGTCAGAGAGAGAGGGAGACACAGAATCCGAAACAGTCTCCAGGCTCTGAGCCAACTGTCAGCACAGAGCCCAACGTGGAGCTTGAACCCACAAACCATGAGATCATGTCCTGAGCCGAAGTCGGACGCCCAACTGACTGAGCCACCCAGGTGCCCCGACCCCTTTAATGTTAAGGGTAGTGAGGAGCATGGACTTTGGAGTCAAACAGACTTGGGTTTGAATTCTGATTTTGTTCTTTTATTTTCTGTGCAACATTGAGCAACTCACTTACTTTCTCTGACTCTTAGTTTTTTAATCTGCTAAATAGGAATAGTATCTTTTTCAGTTATTCAAAGGATGACATGAGATAAAACATGTAAAGTGCTTGGCACATTACCTGGCTCCCAGTAACTTCAGCAAATGGGAACTATTGCTGTGACTACTTCTTTTGAAGAAATAAATTAATTTTAATGGAAAATGTGATGCTTTATTTTAAAAATGAAATTTCTAAATTTAGGAAAGAAATTTAACTCTTCCTTTCTAGCCTTTATACCACTGATTACTTTTTTCTTTACTTATAACATTGGCAAGGGTCTCTAGTTCTGCTTAAACTGTAATGTTGCTTGATATCATCCTTTCCTTGTTCCTGATTTTATTTATCTATCTATCTATCTGTCTGTCTATTTATTTTTAAATGTTTTATCTATTTTTGAAAGAGAGAGCCCGGGCATCTGGGGGCAGAGAGAAGGGACAGAGGATCCAAAATGGGCTCGTGCTGACAGCAGTGAGCCCAAAGTGAGGCTCGAACTCAGAAACCTTGAGCTCATGACCTGAGCTGAAGTCAGATGCTAAACTGACTGAGTCATCCCAGTGCACCTCCTTGTTCCTGATTTTAAAGAAAATTAATCTAAAACTTCTACTTAAGCATAACATGTATTGTAAGATTTTTGCTACATTACCATTACAAAGCCAAACCAAGGAAATTCCCTTCTCTTTCTAGTTTGGTAAGACTTTTATTTTGTTTTTATATTATAAATAAGATTTGAACTTTTTCAAATGCTTTTCCTGCATTAAGATAGCCACATAGTTTCTCATTTTTAATTCTATTAATGTGTGCAATGACACTGATAGATTTTTTAATGTTGAATTATTCTTTCCCCTTCATCATGCCATGTAATTTTAATACCCTATTGGATTCTATTATGTAATGTTTTATTTAAACTTCCTTACATCTACATTAATAAGTGAAACAAGCCTAGAATGTTCTTTTATTGTCCTGATCTCATTTTGGAATCAAACTTACTCAAATCTCATAAAGTAACTTTCACTTTTTTTGAGAGAGAGAGAGAGAGAGAGAGAAATAGAGAGTACATGCGAGCAGGGGAGGAGCAAAAGGAGAGAGAGACAGAGAAAGGATAGAATCTTAACCAGGCTATGCCACCCAGCATGGAGCCCCATGCAGGGCTCAATCTCACAACTGTGAGATCATGACTGAGCTGAAATTAAGAGTTGGGATGCTTAACTGACTGAGCTACTCAGGTGTCCCAACTTTCAAAGCAACTCAAACAATTAGTAAAAGTAGGCATTAGCTAGTCTTAAAACTTTGGAAAAATTCACCTGTAAAGCCATTGGAGTCTGAGTTTGGGAAAGAGGGAAGCTTTGTAGCACACTTACATGTCTTTAAGATTTATTAGCTTTTTATTTTTTTATTTTAAACCTTTTTAACATTTATTTATTTTTGAGAGAGATAGAGCATGAGTGGGGGAGGGCTGAAGAGAGAGGGAAACAAAGAATCCAAAGCAGGCTCCAGGCTTTGAGCTGTCAACACAGAGCCCAATGCAAGGCTCAAACTCACAAACTGCGAGATCATGACATGAGCTGAAGTCTGCCACTTAAACGACTGAACCACCCAGACATCTCTTTAATATTTATTAGCTTTTTTAAAAATTTTTTTTAATGTTTTATTTATTTCTAGGAGAGAGAGAGAGAGACAGCGTGAGCAGGGGGAGGGTCAGAGAGAGAGGGAGTCACAGACTGAAACAGGCTCCAGGCTCTGAGCTGGCAGTCAGCACAGAGCCCGATGCAGGGCTCGAACCCACGAACCGCGAGATCATGACCTAAGCGAAAGTCGGACGCTTAACTGACTAAGCCACCCAGGCGCCCCACTATTTATTAGCTTTTTAAAAAATTTCTGTTTTAGATGTGGTTAATCTATACAATGCAATACTACATGGCAATGAGAAAGCATGAAATCTGGCCATTTGGAGCAACATGGATAGAACTTGAGGCTGTTATGCTGAGCGAAATAAGTCAGGCAGAGAAGGACAAATACCATATGTTTGCACATATAGGTGGATTACGAGGAACTTAACCGAGGACCATGGGGGAGAAGAAGGGGAAAAATAGTTGGGGAGAGAGAGAGAGGCAAACCATGAGAGACTCTTGAATGCTGAGAACAAACTGAGGACTGATGGGGGTGAGGGAGAGGGGAAGGGGGGTGATGGGCATGGAGGAGGGCACTTGTGGGGATGAGCACTGGGTGTTCTATGGAAATCAACTTGACAATAAACTATTTTTTTTAAAATCTCTGTGGTGTCTATAGATTTTTCTTCTGAGAACCAGGGTGGTTTCTTGTTCTATAGAAAGCGGTTTGGGCACTGTTGATGGACCCTCATAACTTTTTTAGTAGCACCTACTATGTGTCAGGCTGGAGGTATGGGGGAGGCACAGTCCCTGCCCTCATGGAGCTGGCATCTGAGTGGGAGAGACAGATGCAGTCATGGGATGGAGATAAAGAAAACAAAAGGAAGTGACTTCAGAGGGCAGGTTCTCTGCCTCTGGACTGATGGGGAAGGCTCTAAGTTCAGCCCCAGTGATCACTCTCCTTGTTGCCTCGTTTTAAGCTAATGAGTCAGGGAGTGGCCACAGAGGTGAAGTTGAAGGGGACAGGGCCACATCAGCAGGTCTGCTGCAACAGAAAATGAGATGCATGCGGACACCTGGTCCCTCTCCTACAACCTTAAGTCCTTTTCCTTTCCCATAACCCAGCAGCCTACAGGGTCCGTGACTTCACTCCTTTCTCAAGGACACACCAGGTACCTGAAAAGTTGGGTTTTAATCCCAGAAAGACTCCAAAGGAGGAGAGAGGTCTGATGCTGTATCAAGGGGCTTCAAGAAATCTACTGTCTGGGGGTCAAAGTGGGACTAGGCACGAGCTATCTGAGAACCACCTTGGATCTGACAGCCCAGAGAAGGGCTAGAGGAGCAAGGATGGGGCCAGGCATTGAGACTGGGCCTGGTGTGAACCCTTAACCCCAACCTGCTCACCTTGGAGAAGTCCTGAGCAAGAACCCTGGCTATTTCAAACTACACAAGATCTGGGCGGCCCAGAACATCTCCAAGATGACTGCCACATCATAGACCCATATCTGTCTCACTGCTGACAACCTTGTCCTGAGCCTACAGGATGAAAGTTTTACCCGGGGCAGTGACAGCCTCATCAAGGGTAAGAACTGAGCTGGTGACCAGATGAACTCCACCCCCAGAGAAGAAGTGGATCTATTTCTTCCCTGGTTTTTGAGAAGCCAGCTTGGGGCCCAACACACCCCCATCTCACCCCCAGTATCATGTGATGGTCCCTTTTGCATCTGTCCTCCCAACCCTTCTTGGATGAACAAAGCCTGACCAATGTTCAGGGGAATGATTTTGCTCCTTCCTGTGTTGGCCAGAGGTGTTGGGATCGTGTGATTTTGGAATGATTTCTTACAGTGTTGTTTTCTCCCTCCAGGTCGGGAGGCGATAACTACCATCCCTGGAATTCTCAATGGGTTTTTATTACTTAAAAAAAAAAGGAATCTACTGTCCTCACTCCTTCTTTAGCCCAGGAGAATGACATGGACATAACTTGTCAAAAACGGAATAGAAATTGCCGCAGCCAAGAGCGCCTATTGAGAAATGACAACTAAGTGTAACGTGGCATCCTGGATGGGATCCTGGAACAGAAAAGCTCAGGAAATCTAAATAGAAATTTTACTTAATAATCACGTATCAGTATTGGTTCATTAACTGTAACAAGTGAACCATAGGAATAAAAACTGTTAATAATAGGAGAAACTGGGTACAGTGTATATGGTGGCTTCCTGTACTATCTTCACAACACTTTGTAAATCCAAACCAACCTAAAAATAGCTTGTAGAAAATGTAGTTTAAGGGGCACCTGGGTGGCTCAGTCAGTTAGGCATCTGACTTTGGCTGTGGTCATGATCTCACTGTTCACGGGTTCAAGCCCTGCATTGGGCTCTGTGCTGACAGCTCAGAGCCTGGAGCCTTCTTTGGATCCCGTGTCTCCCTCTCTCTCTGTCCCTCCCCCACTCACACTGTCATTCTCTGTCTCTCAAAAATGAATAAACATCAAAAAAATTGTGATATTAAAAAAAACTAAATGGTAATTTAAAATAGTGACCAAATAGAATAGAACAGAAGGGAGGGTTTCCTCTGTGCAGACACTGTGCATGCCCGTGAGTTCGTGTCTGACTCACAGCATCTCAAAGGTGGGAAGCAGTGTTACACCCATTACCCAGAAGAGAAAAGTAAGGCTGAGAGACAGTGGGTGATTGCCATAAGCACACTGCTAGCACATGGCAAAGCTGGGATTCAATAGCAGGTTTGCCTGAGTCCAAGGCTGGCATTATCACCACACCGTGTGTGCACTTTCCAGCCTGGCTTCTGACAGCTCCTCTGGTTCAAGTTCAAAATCTATTCCATGGGGTATGCTGAATTGAAATGAATTTTTCCCTAAGGTTTCTGTTATTCTAATTTTATGCTACTGTGACAATTTCTGGAAGAAACTCCTTCTCTACCTTTAATTGCATCTACTTTTGGAAGTGTTTGCTGGGCACCTGCTCGGTTTCCAGGTTCCCAAAGAGGACGACACAGCCCTGTCTTCAAAGAACTGGAGATAGACCCAAAGGCAAGTCCTGAAGAGTATATTCAGGGTTATCGGACTCAAGGCTGATCATCCTGAGAACTTCCCGGGTGTGAACTCTAACCTCACCTGGACCATGTGCCCACCAAGTGCCTGACACCACACCCTCTCATTTAACACTTACAATAACCCTTGGTAGTCCCATCCCCACTTTACAGATGAAGAAACTGAGGCTCTATGGGTTTTTTGTGCCATGCTGATTTGGAGGGGAGCTCATATTCTAGCCTAAAGGAGGCTGATTCCAGAGCCTATGTTCCCCACTCTGTAGCACTGTCTCCCAAAGTTCCACCCACTTTCCTGAAACCCTTCTACCCTCTCTCCCTATTTTCCCTCCTGACCCTGTCAGCCTCACCTCGGAGCCAGCACAGGAGAAAGTATTCATCAGCATTGGGCAGCGTGGGCAGCAGGTCCTGGAGGTTGTCCTGGAACTGAGGGGGAGATATAATGGTCAAAGTGGCTCCCATGACCCCTACGGTTCCCACCCCAACACTGACTCTTCCGAAACTCAGTCTGCCAGTCAGTCCTGTCCAGGGACCCTGCAGGGTAGGGGACCCTGCACAGTTAGAAGAAGCTGCCTGGACCTTTTTGCCATGTGGGAATGCAGCACCCCTCAGCCCACCATGGCAGGAAGAGTTGGGTCCTTCTCAAACTTTGAAGGCTGTCCGCCTCCCCTCGATCCTCATTCTATAGGACTGAGGTGGAGCCCTGCCATCCCTATTTTCACAAAGATCCCTGGTGAAGCTGATGTGAGCAAACCAGAACATTTTAGGAACCTTGCCCTTGATACTGTGTCTAGAGGGTCTAGATTTGGAAGCAAGTTACTAAACTGCTCTGAGCCTCAATTTCCTCATCTGTGAAGTGGGGATAAAGATAAACCTGTGCTAATCAAAGGAGTGTGCACAGGTAAAGTACTTAGTGTCAGTCCTGGATTGCAGCAGGTGCCAAAAAAATGTGGGCACCCAGAAAACATGGGCTGCCTGGAGCTCTGGACAGTGGAGTCTTTGTAGAAACAATCCCAGGCAAAGGTCAGCAGGGCCAGGGATGCCTCATCAGGTGCCGTCGAGGCTGGAGAAGGAGGGGAGCTGACCTGCTGTCAGAACCTCTTCCTACTGGCAGAGTTTGGGGAAGCCGCTGAACGTTTGAGCATGGGACTGAGGCTCAGGTGTGGGATGGAGAGGAGACCTCACATCCGTGGGGATTAAGGGAGCCGAAGGCAAGTCCTGGAGGAATGGGTTTGCAGGGGGACCTGTGAATGGAGATTATGGTTTAGAAGCCAATGTTAGCAATGCCACAGGGAGCTATCTTGACAACCATCCACCAAACCTCCTTTAGCTTCATGGATGATGTTTAAAATGAGAATGTATTCATGTATTTCTCATATAATTAAAAATGAATAATAGGCTTAAACACTTCCAGTGCTGACAAGTCACATGAATGACAGCATGCACTATCATCACCCCCAGCCCAGCCCCCCAGACACTTGGAATGGAGGTTCTTACACATTGATCAGCTGCAACCTCTGGGCTCCTGAGGAAGCTTTTCAGTGGGAGCGAAGACAGTAACAATAACTCTGCACCCCTCTGCCCTTCCAGATTACCAGAATCCCTCCTTTGAACCTCAGGATGTGCTCTAGGGCAGGAGGAGCCAAAGTCACATCCCTGTTTTGTGGATGAGGACACTGAGGCTGGTGGTGGAGGGTCTTCTCCAAGGACAGAGTAGGGGGAGCTGCAAGGTTAGGAACAGTCCACATTTTCTAATCCTAAAGCCACTCCATCCTTGGAAAGCAGGTCAAGTAAGACAGAAAGCCACTAAGCAGGTACTGGAAAGCGTCTGGAGTAACTTGAAGAAAACACTACCTTAACAAAGATGCCATAGGGAGAAAGTAGTCTCTGAAAGTGCAACCAGAGGTGGTCAAAACCAGGCTTAAGAAAAAGCTAGAAGGAAATGCTTCTAGGCATGGCTGTCTAGACCTTTGGGACCATGGGTGACTTCTTCTTTTTCCTACTTTTTTCTCTTTTCCTTAAGTTTTAAACAACTACCATTCATTTATTTTAAGTAACAGAAAAAATAAGAGTAAACTTTTTACATTATTTAAAGCTCTTTGACCCATAAGCATCGCCATCATAATTCACCCCCAAAGTCCAGGTGTCCAGCCCTTCCCATGAGCCTAGTGGCTGGGGCTTCCCCCTGAGGTCATTACCAGTGCGGAGAGAGAGGACTAACCAGGGGACTCCCCCTCCTCCTTCACCTGGGGACACCTCCCTCTGCTCAGGACCCTTAGCTCCTGGCATCTCCTTCTTTACTTGGGAATTCACCCACGGACCCCATTCTTTACCTGGGACCCTTCTTTACTTTGCTAGGAATTCACCCAGGATTCCCCTCTTTCATCGGGGATCCTCATTCTTCCCTGGAGGACCCTTTCCAGGGTAGGAGCCACAAAAGAAACTATTCTCCATGAGTGTGAAGCTGTCCAAAGTGTGAGCCAGGCCTGTAATCCCTCCTCCCCTAACCTGAAGTCACAATTTCTAGGCCCTGACATCTGCAAACCAAATTAATGCAGTGGTACCCAAGACCTGAATATGCCCCCCCTCCCCCATGGGTTGACACTCTCAGCTGCAGCCTGCAAGATTGTCACCAAAACTAGCCCATTCCTGTTTAATGAAAACATTGACAACAGGGAGAAGGCTTGGACCCCCGGGGAGCCAAAAAGAAACCAAACAAATGTTGCAATTCTGGGAGGAGATCTGCTCGTCTGTCTGCCCGAAGCTGCCCAGAGGGATGGCAGCACCACCCTACCCCACTACCAGGGGACAAGGGCCAAGGCTCTGTGGTCCTGAGAGGGCAGGAGTGGAAAGCCGGATTTGCCACCCCGTGTAGCCCAGAGAAAGGCTCAAGTGTGCTGTCCGGCGTAAGGCCGCCTCAGCAACTGCGCCCCGGACCAAGAAGGCTGGACAGGCACACTCTCCAGGGTCCCTTTTCCATCTGAACAATGGGGGCTCCAGCCCGGGTGGGCAGCGTCAGGCAGCACGCCCCCTACCCAAGCCTCCCTGCCCGCGAAGCCTCTCACCCTGGCCAGCGCCTCCTGCTGCTGAGGGCTCAGGTCCCCGACTCGGCCGCTCATGGTGCCCGCAGCTGCAGGGGTTCGCGGGGCGTAGGTGTGCCTGGAGTCCTCGCCCGCCGCCAGGCCTCGCCGCCGCCTGGTTTTGCCCCGCGGATCAGATATCCGTTCAACCCAGAGGACCAGGGACCAGCCCTGCCCCGCCCCGCCCAGTTCTCCCCTCCCCTCGGGTTGTTTTTCGGCGGTGGCCAGGACTCACCCAACCCGGGGCTGGGAGGTGACGCGCTCCAGAGGGGTCCCGGAGCGCGGACTCCAGGGGAGGGCAACAGGTGCCACCACCTCCAAGCACCCTCATCCCTGGGGCTTCTACCGGTTCCTGCGTGGCAGGGGAAGGGGAGGAGGTGGCAGGCGTAAAACACATGTGGGCAAGTTCTGGGGAACACACCTAGACCTTCTTTCCACCAATATGGAACCTTTTATAAACCTGGCTCAACCCTTTAGGTGATCCCCAGGACCTTCTGCCCTGAGGCCCCCAAGCTCTCCCCCTCTCCCCACCGCTGGCCTTGAACACAGGCTGGATTCTGTCTGTGCTCACCAGCTGATAGAAGCCTTTATGTGCAAAATGGTTCCAGCCTTCAAGATGGTCAGGAGGATTAGATAAGATGATCCGCCACGGGTTAGCTTGGCACTGCACCGCCAGTCAGCGTGCAATGTTAGGAATATTGTTTCATAATCATCATCATTATTATTGGTGCTTTCACCAGAGCAGGGAGCTGCAGAGGTCGAAATTCTGGGATGGCCCCATGGTGGTGAGCTCCTAGGTAAGATCTACAGCCTGAAGGCTGGGGAAGGGGAGGTGGTAGTGGGTGGCTGAAGCCCCCGGTGGGGTGATGGAGGAGTCAGGAGGCCAAGGGTGGTGGGCGGCTGACACAGGTGGCCAGGACAACATCCAGGAACCAGGCAGAGGTCATTGGAAAAGGTGAGAAAACAGCTTGGCTGGGCAGGAATTTTCAAGAGAGGAGCAGATGGAAAGTGAGGTGGAGATAAATCAGGCCTCCAGAACCTTTCCCCCTCTACCCTCCCTCGAGGTTGAAGCAAGTTCTAAATCTGTACTGACCAATCTGGTTGCCATGAGCCACATGTGGCTGTTAAGTATTGGGACCATGGCTTGTCACTAGCGTGGAATAAAGATGTGATGTAAGTGTAAAATATACATGTCAGATTTTGAAGACTTAATACCCCCAGAATGAAAGATTTCATTAATTAATTTCTTATATTGATATGTTGCAGTCATTTTTGTTTGAAATTTTGGGATAAATAAGATATATTACTAAAATTGATTTCATCTGTTTCTTTTTAAGTGTTTTACAATTTAGAATTTTTTAAAATGAGTAAGCTTTATTTTTTAGGACAGCTTTAGATTCACAGCAAAACTGAGCGGAAAGTATGGAGACGTCTCATATACTTTGTTCCCTCCACCACATGCACACAGCCTCCACCACTCTGGACAGCCTCCACCAGGGTGGGGCATTTGTTACAACTGCTAAACCTATACTGACACATCATTATCACCCAAAGTCTATAGTTTACATTAGGGCTTACTTTTGGTGGCGTGCATTCTGTGAGTTTAGACAAATATGTAGTGACATATATTGACCATTGTGGTATCATACAGAATAGTTTTACTATTTTCACTAAAAATCCTCTTTGCTCTATTCTTTTTACTTTTTAAAAAATGTGGCTATTAGAAAAATTTCAGTTGCATGTATGCCTCACATTTGTGGCTTGCATTGTATTTTATTTGAACACCACTGTCCTGGAGGGATTTAAAATCTTAATTTAAAAAAAAATTGTAGGGGCGCCGAGGTGGCTTAGTCAGTTGAGCATCTGACTCTTGATTTTGGCTCAAGTCATGATCTCAGGATGGTGGGATCAAGCCCCGTGACAGGCTTTGCACTGAGCATGGAGCCTGCTTGGGATTCTCTCTCCCCCTCTGCCCCTTCCTACCCCTCAAATAAAAAAAAATTGTAAAAAGCTAAAAGAAAGTGAAACTGACAGTCCATCTCTAGAAGGGCATGGTCGTTGTTTTTAAAAGCAATGGCAGGAGTGCCAGGGTGGCTTAGTTGGTTAAGCGGCCACCTTGGCTCAGGTCATGAGCCAAAACTGACAGTTTGTGGGTTTGAGCCCTGCATTGGGCTCTTTCCTGACAGCTCAGAGCCTGAAGCCTGCTTTGGATTCTGTACCTCCCGCTCTCTCTGTCTCTCCCCTGCTTGTGTTGTCTCTCTCTCAAAGTAATAAATAAACATTAATTTTTCTTTTAAATTTAAAAGCAATGACAGAAATCACAAAGGGGACAGTCAATTGATTTGACCACATAAAAATGCAAAAATCTGTTAAACAAGACACACAACTAAGTCAGCATTTGCTAATGTGAACTTGTAAAAAAAAATAAAATATACAAAAATTGATATCTTTTTAAAGAATGCATGCAAATTAATAAGAAAAATAGTAAGGCATTAAGAAATGGACAAAGGACTCAACACACTATCAGAAGTGGAAATGCACAGGGGAAATAATCAAATGGATAAATGTTCAAATTCCAGGTCAGCAGAGAAATGGGTATACAAGCAATGAGAAACGTTTTCCCCCAGCTAAATTGGCCTCAAAACAACAAACCAAACCACACACACATACCCATTTTTAAAAATAATCTGATAATAAAGAAAGAAACTGGGGCCACCTGGCTCAGTCGGTTATGATCTCACGATTTGTGGGTTTGAGCCCCGCATCAGGCTCTGTGCTGACAGGTTGGAGCCTGGAGCCTGCTTCGGATTAGGTGTATCCCTCTCTCTCTGCTCCTTCCCTGCTCACACTCTGTCCATTTGTCTGCCTCTTTCTCAAAAATAAATAAACATTAAAAAAATAAGTAAATAAAAGAAGAAGCTGGTGAAATGGAGATATGGATTTATTGCTGGCAGGACTGGAAATTAATTCAGCTTTTCTAGAAAACTACCTGACAATATGCATTGGATCCTTTGATAGTTTACCACTTTGTCCAGTAATAATCCTAACTAGTAGAAGGGGATCTCCACCTTAAAGCTGTGTGTGCATTGTTAATGGGAAAACTAGAAACAATTTTTTCAGAAACCACAGTACTTAATGTGGCTGGTGAAGAGTTTATAATGACACAGAAAAAAATACGATGGAACAATTTGGCAAAGATGAGACCACATTATATATGCCGTATGCTCCCAGAAATATACAACAAAATCCATTCAGTAAAAAGAAGGCCAGGCAAGAAATGTGTTCCCAACTTTTCCCTTTCTCTGAGAAGGGGGAAAAGTCATATTTTTAAAATGCCACAAGTAACGAGTCCCTTCCAGAGACAAGCCTTTATTTAACAAGACTTATAGGTATTTCCTCTGGGCCAGGCCTATTCTAAGGGCTTTGTAAATATTAGTTCAGTACTGTCCAGTAGATAAAGAATGAAAGCCACATAGGTAACTTTATTTTTTTTATTTGAAGGAAAGAGAGGAGGGGGTAGAGACAGAGAGGGTCAGGGAATCTTAAGCAGGGTCCACACCCAGTGCGGAGTTCTTCTCGGGGCTCAATCTCATGACCATGAGATCGTGTCCTGAGCCAAAATCAAGAGTGGGACCCTTAACCGACTAAGCCACCCGGGCACCCCCACATAGGTAACATTAAATTCCCTAGCAGCCTTGTTAAAAAAAAATCTCACTTTAATATGCTTTATTTAATACAGGGTACCCAAAATATTATCATTTTATCACATATCAGTATGATTCATAAAGGAGATAAATTAATTATCTCATTAAAAATTAATAGTGAGATATCTTGCATTTTTTTTTTGTACAAAGCCTTTGAAATCCAGTGTGTATTTAGTATTTCAGCTTAATATGCAGTATTTCATTTTAACTTTGACTGGCCACATTTCAAATGCTCAACGAGTCACGTGTGGTGTTCTGCATTGAACTGGGTCCCCTCCCAAAGTCATATGTTGAAGCCCTAATCCTCAGTATCTCAGAATGTGGCCTTACCTGGAAACAGGGTCATTTCACATGTAATTAGTTTAGATGAGGTCGTACTGGAGAAGGATGGGCTCCTATTTCACTGTGACTGATGTCCTTAACAAGAGGGGAAATTTAGATACTGACATGCCCACAGGGAGAATACAATGTGAGCGTGAACACAGAGATTGGGGTGATGCTTCTATAAGCCAAGAAATGCCAAAGATTGTCGGTAAGCCATCGGAAGCCAGGGGAGATGCAGGGAGCAGGTACTCCCTCCCAGCCCTCAGAAGGAACGAAGCCTGCCGACACTTTGATTTTGGCCTTGCAGTCTCCAAAACTGTGAGAGAATACATTTTGTTGCCAGGACTTTATTAGAGCAGTCCTAGCCAACTACCACAGGTGGTTAGTGGTTGCTTGGACAGTGCTGGGTTAGTTCATTTAGTCCTCCTGGTGCAGTCTGAGATTGGCAGTGTTATTACCCCCCTAGGGACCAGGAAACCGAAGCTCAAGGAGTCCTAAGGTCTCAGAGGCAGCAAGCAGCAAGGCCAGGCAGGCTAGTGCAGGTCCAGGCACTCCTTGCCCATGCTGTGTCCTGCCTGCCAAGCTCCGTGCTTCCACCTTACCCTCAATGCTAACATGGGGCAGATGTCCTCCCCTGACCCTGTAGCACTACCCCACCCCCTCAAACATCAGCTACCGGATGGTTATGGAGCACTTTCATTTTTTAAAAATAATTTTCATATATATATTCATACATATATATATTATATGTGTAAGTTTATTTATTTACTTTGAGAGAGAGAGCAAGCAGGGGAGGAGCAGAGAGAGAATCCCAATCTCTGAAACTACAGAGCCGGACTTGGGGCTGGAACCCATGAATTGTGAGATCATGATCTGAACCGAAATCAAGAGTCAGAAACTTAACCCACTGAGCCACCCAGACACCCTGGAGGAATTTCATTCTAACCATGTGGGTGCCAGTGCTTTGAGGGACAGATAAATCTCCTCTTCCATGGTGTGCCTGTCTCCCCCTGCCTTCTTAAGCTCCTTCCCTTGGTCCCCATGACCCATGGGCTGAAAAGCTGAACCACAATGATGGTATCACCATGGTATGTAACCCAAATCCCACATCTTCTGCCCACTCACTGCACTGCCTCTCCCTCCCACCTTCTGGGTGCTCTGGAAACTCCTGGCATCTCTCAGGGGCCATAAGTGCCCTGCTTGCAGTCCTAATTCAAGCCTAAAACCTCACAACTGAAGGAAGTTCTGTGGGGTGAATGGCATCTCTGTTGTTGGAGTGGGATCATTCCTTGCAGGAGCCCCTGCCTGCCCCCACATCATAGCTAAATCAGTTCTATCCTACAGACTTGTTGGCCGGACAGATGGCACTGAATGTCCCTCCAAATATGTAGGATGTGGCTTGGGTTACCCTAGAGGCAGAGTTTGAGAGGGAGTGTCTACCTGATACAGATGTCCAGGGCAGCTGTGGCCTCATGCCTGAGCCTGCCTGGGAAGTGGAGATTAGGCTTTATGGCAGCTGGAGGAAAGTTTTGTTGGCTCCCACCACCAACTCAGGGTGACCCTTTCTAACTCTAGGAAGGGAGGTAGCCACAAGGGCCTGGGAGAGAGAGGGGTGGACAGTGGAAGCCTGACTAACAACCCTTAAAACCTGGGACTAGGGAGGAAAAACATGGCTTAGGGTTCTGGGACCACAACTGAATTTCTATCTTTCTTCCCCCACAAAAGCCAAGTGGTCTCTGGCCCTTCCCAAGCCACAGAAATCAAGTAGAGAATGTATAGAGATATCTCTGTCTCCTTGGTTCTCTCTCCTGCCATAGGGCCTTTGTACATGCCATTCTCTCAACTTGAACACTCTTCCCTTAATTTCTCTTCCTACATTGTCTCATTAGTGCTGCTTCAACTTCTCTGATCCCCCGCTAAATGCTCAAACAGATCTGTGCTCCTCTATTTCAGAAGATTGTTCTCTTTAGACATTGCTTGGTTCTACTATTTGACTCACCCCCTTAACTGTCAGCCCCACGAAGGCATAGGCCATAGTTGTCATGCTCACCATTGTACCAATGTGCTCATTTACATGTGCAGCACCTGAGAGGTTAGTAAGACCCAGAGCTAGGATTTGAACCCTTATTTGTCTGTACCCAAAGCCTGGATCTTGAACCACTACCTGTCTTGACTCCCTGAAGATAGAGTGTAAAGGCATAAGCAAGAACACTACACTAGGGGGGTCCTGGAACATACCCCAGAGGAGATGGTCTTTGGGCTGGGCCTCTAAGGTGGGAACGGGAGGAAGACATTCTAGGTAGAGGCAAAAAAACTCATAGAGGTAAGAGAGGGACTATGAGGTCAGGGGCTTCAAAAAGATGAAGGTCAGGTCATAAAGGAACTTCAGGCCATGCTGGGGACTTTGGGCCATGCCTTGTCATTGGTGGGGAGACTTTGAAGGTTTTAGAGGGGTGCCTGGGTGGCTCTTGATTTTGGCCACATCAGGCTCTGTGCTGGGCAAGGAGCCCAAGATTCTCTCTCTCCCCAGGCACCTGGGTGGCTCAATCAGTTGAGCATCCAACTTTGGCTCAGGCCATGATCTCGCAATTCATGAGTTTGAGCCCCACATTGGGCTCGCTGCTATCAGTCTGTCAGCACAGAGCCCACTTTGGATCATCTGTCCTCTCTCTGCCCCTTCCCCGCTTGCTCTCTCCTGCAAATAAATAAATATTTAAGAAAAAAAAGATTCTCTCTCTCCCCCTCCCTCTGTCCCACTCTCTAGAGAGGAAGGAAGGAAGGAAGGAAGGAAGGAAGGAAGGAAGGAAGGAAGGAAGGAAGGAAGGAAGGAAGAAAAAGAAAGTGATAGCTTTAGAGGCAGAAATTGATGTGATTCCCCCTGTACCAGGAAGGTAACCCTGGTACAGAGCAGGAAACTGGTGAGGAGGCTATTGCATAATTCATGATGGATGTGGGAGAGGAAAGAGAGAGCAAACAGTGATCAGGGACAGGTCAGAGTCTCGCCTCTGTCCCAAATCAGGACCCTGTTGGCAAACTTGCCTGGGGAATATGAAGGTTGAATGTTGCTAAGTGCCTGGTCTGTGGGAGTTAGACTCTACCTGTAAATTCCCAATTTATTACAAGTGGTAGTTTTGAGCACTTCAAATATTTTGAACAGCAAAAACAGAAATCCAATGATTCTCAAATTGCTACAATAATACTTAAGCCTGTTCCTAAACATCCCATTTGAACTTAATTTGTTTATTGTTTTTTTCTATACTTCCCTTCATACCTTCCCATGGCGTAACCACAGGGCTATGGCTCCATACCTTGACATCTCTGCTGAGTTTCGATTACTCTTTAATTATTTTCTTTGGGTTGTAATTTGAATAGGCCCTTGTGAAAATGTAAAATTTTCACTAGATACTTCTTGGTGTTACAGTTCTGAGTTATGGGCCAATGAACTGGACTAGGGGAGCATGGAATCTGAGGTTTTCTCCCAAGGCGATTAAAGCCAGACTAAACTGACTGTCTATAAACTTTACTTGTTACTTCAATCAGACTTTAAGTTCAGAACTTTTACACACAGTTTACTTGTTTGTTTACAGCTTAAAGTGCCCTTCCTTCCCCCAAAATGGCTTTTTATGTTTTTCTGTTATTATGAATCATTGGTCTGATATGCTTTTTTTAATATTCTGCCTCACTAGTTGAGGTGTCTTCTCCTAGGAGATAAAGGATCAGTTTGGCTCAGGTGGCCCCTTCTTGGGAAGATTTCATGATGTCATCATGTTATATAGCACAGCTTCACAGAATTTTCCCCAGTGATGGACATGTCCTATGTCCACGCTGTCTAACTTGGTAGTGCCAAGGAGAAACAAAGCCAGACACTAACTAGTTAAGGCGAACAAAATTCTGGTATTTTTATTTATTTATTTATTTATTTATTTTTTATTTATTTATTTTTAATGTTTTATTTATTTCTAGGAGAGAGAGAGAGACAGCGTGAGCAGGGAAGGGTCAGAGAGAGAGGGAGTCACAGACTCTGAAACAGGCTCCAGGCTCTGAGCTGGCAGTCAGCACAGAGCCTGACACGGGGCTCGAACCCACGAACTGCGAGATCATGACCCAAGCGAAAGTCGGACGCTTAACCGACTAAGCCACCCAGGCGCCCCACAAAATTCTGGTATTTTTAGGAAGGCAGTGGTGCTTGCTGGAGTTAGCATCCTCCCTCTCATTCACTCACCTCCCAAACTTAAGCTTTTACCCTCCTTCAGGAACTGGGAGCAGTATCAAAAGTCATCATCTTGAATGTTTGAATTTCAAAGAGATGGCTTTCATGTCCTTGACATGATAGTTTTGGGTGGTAGATGATTTATGTCTCAAAGGGGTAGAGAAAGGATTTATAATTGCAAGCTTGGTCGGTGGGCATTTTAAGGGGATTGGGGCAATCCTAGGGACACAAGCACAAGCAGCTAGAAGCCAGGCTAAACTTGGCCAAGGAGAAAGTCTTTGTCAGCAGCCACTAACTACATGTGGCTACTGAGTCCTTGAGATATGGCTAAGGAATTGAAGAACTGAATTTTTTATTTTAGTTATTTAAATTTAAATCATGGCCGATTACCGCTGCATTGGACTGCACAGTCTTGGAACATATTATTGACACATCCTTCTTCTTGGTTGTTGTGTGTGGCCCCTTCTTTGACCCCCTGCCCACCTATTTATAAAGTCTGACTTCATAAAGTTGGTCAGCCCTTCTGTTCTTTATATAGTTCTTTATTTTTCCATGACTGTGTGGTCAACTCGTATCTCCCCATGGATTTTATTTCTTTACATGTGTATTACTTATCTGTTTGAGATGAAAGAATCCATGAGTGTTATTTTTATTTATTTATTATTTTTTTTAAGTAAACTCTCTCCCAATGTGGAGCTCAAACTCACAACCCTGAGATCAAGAGTCACATGCTCTACCCACTGAGCCAACCAGGTGCCCCCAGAAATGTTATTTTAAAAAATTTTCTTATTGAGGTAAAATTTGCATAACATAAAATTAACCATTTTAAGGTATACCATTCAGTGGCATTATTTGTCAAAATGTTGTGCCACCACTACCTCTACCTAGTTCCAAAACATTTCATCAACCCCAAAGGAGAGCCCTTATTAAATGTTTTTAATGTTTATTTATTTTTGAGAGAGAGAGAGAGAAAGAGAGAGACAGAGCATGACCGGGGAGGGGTAGGGGGTGGGGGGGAGACACAGAATCCTAAGCAGGCTCTAGCTCATAGCTGTCAGCACAGAACCCGACATGGGGCTCGAACCCATGAACCATGAGATCATGACCTGAGCTGAAGTTAGACACTTAACTAACTGAGCCTCCCAGGCATGGAGAACCCTCACTAAATAGGCATTCCCCATTTCCCACCTTTCCCCAGCTTCTGGTAACCACCAACCTGCTTTCTGTCTCTGGATTTACCTATTCTGGATAATTCACATAAAATTCATCATATAACATGTGACCTATTGTGTGTGGCTTTGTTCATTTAGCACAATGTTTTCAAGCATCATCCATGTTATAGTCTATATCAGTATTTCATTTCTTTTATGAATGGATACTATCCTATTGTGTAGAAGTACCTATTGTATTCATCCATTCATCTATTGATCGACCCTTGGGTTGTTTTTACCTTTTAGCTATTGTGAATAGTGCTGCTGTGAGCCTGGATGCACAAGTCTTTGTTTGAACTCCTGTTTTTCTAAAACAATTTTTTTAATGTTTATTTTTGAGAGAGAGAGTGCTAGCAGGGGAGGGGCAGAGAGAGAGGGAGACACAGAATCCCAGCAGGCTCCAGGCTCTGAACTGTCAGCACAGAGCCCGATATGGGGCTTGCACTCACGAATCATGAGATTGTGACCTGAACCAAAGTCAGATGCTTACCTGACTGAGCCACCCAGGGACTCCAAACCCCTGTTTTTCAAGTCTTGTGGGTATCTACCTAGGAGCGGAATTGCTGGGTCATATGACAATTCTGTTTAAATTTTGAGGAACATAGGGGTGTCTGGGTGGCTCAGTTGGTTAAGCGGCTGACTTCAGTTCGGATCTCGGAATCCGTGGGTTTGAGCCCATCATCGACCTCTGTGCTGACAGCTCAGAGCCTGGCAGCCACTTCGGATTCTGTGTCTCCCTCTCTCTCTGCCCCTCCTCCACTCACTCTCTGTCTCTCTGTCTCTCCCTTAAAAATAAACAAACATTTAACTTTTTTTTTTAATTTTGAGGAACACAATTTTTTTTTCTTAAAGTCAGAAGCACAAAGAGCCCAGGATTCTGGAGTCCCTGCCTCCCCCAACCCCAGGTGTCCCAGCTAGGAAGTGTCAGCACATATCTGGATAGGACATGCTCAGTGGGGAGACACAGAGAGACAGAAAGAAAGGGTCTTTGGAAGAGGAAGTTAAGCCCAGGTGTAGGACAGGGTTGAGGAGAGAGACAAAAGGCTGAGGGAGACAAAAACCTGTTAGAAGAGGTAGGAGCTAGAGAATGAGCATCAAAGCCTTGGGAGAGCCCTGTGAGCTAAGCCACACCAAAGTCCCCCAGTCCTTGGCAGGGGGACTAGCTCTCCGAGGCCTGAACTTGGGAAAGTTCAGTCCCTAGGCCTGCTCTGGTGGTGCGGCTGGTCTGACATCCACTGTCTGCTAGGTTTGGGCTGCAGGACATGAGGGGCTTCTGCTCACAGAGGCTGCTTTTGGCTGGCAGCCTGAAGCCCAAGCCCAGGAGAGGCAGGTGTGACAGGAGCCCCTGAGGTTGTGGTGCAGAGGACGAGCCTCTTAGCAGAGCATCCCAGCAATTCATCAGAGCCCTTTGCATGGCAGAGGAGGAACTTGGCATCATTCATTCATTCAGTATGCAACGGCTCTGCACTATGCACTGGGCCAGTGCTGGAGACTGTTGGTGGGAACTGTGGATGGGAAATGTCAGGAGCTCCCGCATGTACTGCCAACTCCTCAGATATGTACAATAGGTTATTCAGGCCAGGAGCCCACCCATGTCTTGGCCAAGGGCCATCTGTGCTCCCAGAGTGAGGACCTCTAGGTTTCCTTCCCTCTCTGCCCCTAAGGTACACTAGCAGCCTCTCATATGGCTGCAGAGTGATAGTGTTCTTGAGGCCTGGGGTGAGTGGACAATCCTGAGCTTGGCCAGGACAGCAGGGAGGGACATTCACTGCACAAGGCGGCTTCTTGCCCTGCTTCCAGAGTCATCGCCACATGGCCACGATTGCACTGACCCTCAGAATGGGGGATATTCTGAGAGCCAGAGATAGTTTGCAGGCCTAATGCCCAGCACCCAGGGCCCAAGTGGGCAGCTGCAGTCTGTGTTACCATTCCATGATGTTTGCTGAACTGGAATGGATGCAAGATCATTTACTATGGATGGCTCTCCTAGATCTGGAGGGGCAATCACCACCCCGAGCAAAGAGTCCATGGAAAGATGTGTAAGTTCACAAGCTAATGGCAGTGGAAGTCAATGGGCACTGAGCCAGCACAGGCTGGGCAGAGGCCATAGAGAACATAAGACACATGGTCTGGATCTGGCCAAGGGGGTCCCTGCTGGAGGGAATGGGGGATGGCTCTCCAATGGCCTGAGGAGAGGAAATGTTTTTGAGCTATTGGCTGAATTAAGAGAAGAAAGTCCAGAAACACAGTAAGTGGGAAGGTCAAATTCAGGGGCAGACACAGGGAGTCACTGAGGCCTACGTGCAAGAGAGTAGGGTCAGAGTTGGCCACAGCCAGCTTGAGGGAGAGGGTGGAGGGCACCAGGCCCAGAGTGCACTGGGAGATCAGAGCTGGGGTAAATGACAGAGCGACCTTTGGGGCAGCCAGGGGGAACACAGGAGGTGACATGAAGCTGCCTGGGCGAGGCTTGTGGGACAGGTGCGGGTAGGTGTCTAACACTTGTTATCAGCACCCCTTAACAGCTGCTGTTCCCCACAGAACTCACTCTGTGCCTATGGATCTCATTTCTCCTCATAGCAGCCACTCTAAAGTAGGTACTGCCGTCTTCCCCATTTGTCAGTGAGGAAACAGAGCCTCAGAGAGATCTGGTTAAGGTCAGATAAGTGCCAGAAACAGGACTTGAACTTGGGTCTGCCTTATCTCACAGATTATACCCTATTTGTGAAAAGATGCTCAACATCACTAGCCATTAGTGATGTAAATTAAAACCACAGAAACATAACCACATACCTATTACAGTAGCGAACACCAGAATAACTAGTAATACCAAGGCAGGGATGTGGAGCAAATACAGCACTCAAACACTCTGGTGGGAATGCAAAACAATGCAAAACAGTTGTCCAGTTTCCTACAACATTAAACATACCCCTCCCAACAGCTCAGCAGTGATCTCACCCCTGGGTATTTACCCTGGAACAATGAAAACAGGATCACACAAAAACCTATGTGCCAATGCACATATCGGCTTCATTAGTCATTGCTCGTAAGTGAAGCAATGCAGCTAGCCTTCAGCTGGGGAATGGATAAACACTATCTGGTGCATCGACACAATGGAATATTACTCAGCCACAAAAAGGAACCAGCCATGTGCAACAACACAGATGAATTCCAGAGGCAGTATGTCGAATGAAGAAAGCCAGATCCAAAAGCCACATACTGTAGGATGCCATTTACATGGCATTTTGGAAAAGTCAACTGCAGCATTACAGAACAGATCAACAGTTGTCAGGGCTGGGGTGGGGGAGGGATTGACGACAAAGGTGATGAGGGAACATAAGGCAAAGCTGAGGGCAAAGCACAAACTGGCAAATACCGCCCCGCATCTCCCTCGCCCCACAGGATATGTGTGACACTTTTCGGGCATTCCTGACTGTCCTGTAGCTAAGAGGAGGAGAAAACAAATGGTGAACTGATGGAGAGCACAGTCACACAGGACCTGAGTCTCCAATAGTTTACAAATGTCATAGTAAATTACAAGAAAAAGGCAGTCTTATCAAGAGCCTAATCTCTAGAAACCTATAGACTTTGTTTCCTGGAGCCCCAATATCACCCTCCTCCCCTCCACAGTATTGTGGGGAACAAAGACAAGGAAGAAACAGTAGGTAAAATTAAATTTCTTTATAACCTGCTGCCCGTTGACTTATACTTAAGGTAAATACAGAGTATAACATTTTCCCAGCAACTCCTTACTGTCTTTCTCTTTTTTAAGTTTATCTATCTATCTATCTATCTATTTATTTATTTAGAGAGGAAGAGAACAAGTGGGGGAGGGCAGAGAGAGAGGGAGAGAATCCCAAGCAGGCACTGTCAGCACGCAGAGCCCTATGCAGGGTTGAGAGCTTGATATGAGGCTGGAACTCTAGCTGGAGCCCAAAGCAGGGCTCAAACTCAACTATGAGGTCATGACCTGAACTGAAGTCTGCTGCTTGCTTAACTGACTGAGCCAACCAGGTGCCCCAACTCCCGACTGTCTTAATGTAAATGTGTTACTAGAGGGAAAACAACCTTACATGGACAATAACAAGGCCTCCATTAACTTATGAGCCCTCTTTAGCATATGAAAGTCCTTTTAGAGGCCTCCCTTTTGCCTTTACCTCCCCCAACTCCATAGCATAAAATCAGTCACTCTTCACAACCCCAGTGAAGCTCTTTCTGCCCAGGGGTCCTCCCTGTCCCTGTGCTTTAATAAAAATCACCTTTTTGCACTAAAGATGTCTCAAGAATTCTTTCTTGGCCATCAGCTCCAGACCCCCACTGCTCCAAAACCTCATCAAAGGGAGAGCAGGAGGGAATTTTGGGAGTGATGGAGCTGCTATGTGTCCTGATTGTGGCAGTGGTTATGGGACTGTATGCATTTGTTAAAGCTCCCAGGATTGTATGATAAAAAGAGAGAATCTCACAGGTATAAACTACTCAGTAAGTACATGCCCTCACTCTGACTCCACACTGCTTACTGGAGAGAAAATTCTACAGGGGGAGAAAGGTAGGCCTTCTAGGTGAGGGAACAGCTTGAAAAAAGACAGAGATTTGAGGCAGGGGAAGGTGAGCCTGGAGTGGAGGCTTTGGGTGGGGGGACAGTGGGAGAGGAGGCTGATGGGGACAGCTGTGGACATGTCCATTATCTGGCCAATGGCTCTAGCCTTTGGCCCATGTTTCAAGAAGACTGTAGCAAGGACAGATGCTAGAAGCAGATGGGGTGGTAGATGAGATGTGGCAGATCATGGGCCCAAAGCAGGGAAACCCCTCTATCCTTGCCTTGACTCCCCATTGCCCTCCCTCCCCCACTGGGCTACAGCCCACATGGCACTTCTTCAGCTAACCTCCCTCAACCACCTCCCCTTCCTGCCAGCCCCAGCTCCTTGGTGCCATCTGTGCAAGATAACATGGTAGAATCATGGAGGATGGTAGGAACCAGCCAATGGATTTGGGAATCAGTTAGGTAAATTTGCTATCAAAATTCTAGGACAGATTGTTGGGTAGGGGTGGATTATGGTGAGCCCTTAAAAATGAAGGCAATGAGCCCTAGGAGCCTATGTGGGGGTCACTAAGAAAGACCTGTTGAATGTCCAAATTTCATATTTGCACAGGATTTCCAGCCAAGTCGCCCATGAGGGAAGTAGTTTGGCTGGTTACCTATTGAGAGCAAGCTGGGACAATGTGTGTGAGTAGTGGAATGCCTAGGTCCGAATCTCTGTTGAGCTCTAACCTAGTGGAGCTGTAGGGCCTGACATCAGCTCAGTCAGAGGCTGAGTCTAAAATCTTGATGAAGGGGCACCTGGGTGGCTCAGTCAGTTAAGCGTCTGACTTTGGCTCTGGTTATAGTTGGTTAGTCTGAGCCGTGTTGGGCTGTGCACTGACAGTGCAGAGCCTGCTTGGGATTCTCTCTCTCTCCCTCTCTCTCTCTCTCTCTCCCTCTCTCTCTCTCTCTCTCTCTTTCTTTTCCTGCCCCTGCCCTGTGCTCTTTCAAAATAAATAAATAAACTTAAAATAAAATAAAATAAATCTTTATGGAGAGTTTAGCTGGAAAACCAGATAGTGAACACATTCTTAGATGCCCTAACCCTGGATGGAAAGTTTATGTGTGGAAGACACAATTAAGAGTCAAAATTTCTTTCTAAATGGGGAAAGCTCTAAGGTTGAAAATCTTTTTTTTAAATATGTACTTTGGGCAGAGTTCCAGTCGGGGAAGGAAAGAAAGAGGGGGACAGAGGATCTGAAGCAGCTGTATGTTGACAGGTTGACAGCAGTGAGCTCTATATGGGGCCCTAACTCAGGAACCCTGACATCATGACCTGAGCCAAAGTCGGACACTCAACCAATTGAGTCACCCAGGTGCCCCTGAGGTTGAATTTCAGTTCAGAGTGGTGATTGCTGTATTGTCTTGTCTTCTGTGTTAACTGTATTAACCTTGTCTTCTGTTTTCTATAATCTGATGCTCTGACATCTGGGGCCTTGCTGACCCTGGAGAAACAGCTTCTCCCAGGGGTAGTCAGTTCCTAGAGATAGGAAACAACTCACCCAGGATTGTGCCTTTCAAATGCAAACCAACTAATACAGAGCACACACTCCAACTACCTCCAGTGCTGGCTCTAGCACTTATGGTCACACTATTCCCCTGCCCTGATCACCCCAGTACCACATAACCTGGGGCAATCCCTGTGCCCAGAGCCTGCTGACATTATGCAAACTAGCTAATCCTAAACCTGATTACCCTGCCTCACCCATTCTTACCAGGAAAAAACATAACAAAAACTCCTACCCAGGTCCCTTTTCCCTCCAACTCATGACAAGCCCTGATGTTTTTCCCATTTCTTGATTTCTCCATGTGTCTCTCCGTGGCTTGGCATCTCCATCTCCTCCTCTTGGGAACCATGAATAAGAAATTATCTTTTCAATGGCAATTGTTTCCAGATCCGTCAGTCTTACTATACCTCAAGTTTTAGAACAGTAACTCATGACTTGGTATCGGTTCATAGAAAAGAGCCTAGAGTTTTCACTGAGCTTGAGGTCCCAGGAAGATAGAGTGTTTTGGTTGCTTCACTGTGGCTGTCTGGCTGCCACTGGGACATGGTCCCAGCAGTTCCTAAAATGCAACCCCACTGTGACAGATGGGCTGGGAGCAGCTGTTATAGGATTCCCATCCCTAGAGAGGCCGGAGGGGGTCTGGCCAGGGAAGGCTGTGAATTCATTGTGGACCCAGGGATCAAAGGGGAGGCTGTGGGCGCCACAAGGCTTTCCCAGAATCTCTCCATCTTCTCCACAAAGGTTTGGTCAGTGAGCAGGCTGTAAGTGTTATCAAACCTTAGTAGCATTGAGGGATAGACATTCAGACAGGGTGCCCCATCCAGGACCCCATCCTCTGAGGTGTGAATCATTGTGCCAGGACCCAGACCAGGGAGCCATTGTCATGCCTGAGAGCCCGAAGCCAACTATACATTGTGTCTACCAGAGCCAGGGGTCCCCACCTGGCAAAGTCTGGAAGCACATTGAGACGCCTGCCTCTAGCCCCCACTCTCAAGCTCCTAGTGGAGCTGTTTGGTGCCAGTACTGACTGATGCCAGCCTTGAGGCAGGTGAGGCTCCCGTCCTCAGGTACCAGATAGGCATGGTAGTGCCAGAAGGGCAACACCTCCACCATCTCCCTTGCTTGCTGCTGCTCACACATCTTGGTCTTCAGGAAAACTTTGAAGCTGATGTCTGTCCCATCTGATGTGACTGCCATCTGCAAGGTACAGAGTCCCACTAATGACCACCTGCTTGGGCTCTGGACCCCTCCCAACTGTGCTCAGGCATGGAGTGGCCACCAACCCTACCTGAGCACAAAGTCCTGGGAACAGGATTTTGTTCTCCACCTGCAGGAAGGTCCCTTGGGCCATGAGCCCCTACTGTGCACTCATACTGCATCCTCACCTGTGAAATACTATACAACCATTAAAAAGAACAAGGTGTATTAAAACATTCTCAGGTGGACAAATCTGCAAGCCATATGTATTGTCTAATGAAAAGAGCAAGTTGCAGAATAATTCTTATAATATATTAAATCATGTGTTCTAGGTATTTCTATCTTATTTTATTGTTTATATTCTATATATATTCTTTTTAAGAAAATTTTTTAATGTTTATTTATTGATTTTTTTCTGAAAGAAGGTAAGAGTACAAGCGGGAGGGGCAGAGAGAGAGGGAGACACAGATTACAAGCAGGCTCCAGGCTCCAAGTTGTCAGCACAGAGCCTGACATGGGGCTTGAACTCACAAACCGCAAGTTTTGTGCTGAGATAAGACGCTTAACCCACTGAGCCACCCAGGCACCCATATTCTCTATATATTCTATATAATATTTTATATATTTATATACATATTTCTGTGTGTATGCATGGAAACGTATTGAAAAAAGTTTGCAAGATACACAGAAACTGATGACAGCAGCTACTTTTGGGGGCTCAGGAGGCTTCAATGTTATCAGTAAGGTTTGGATTTTTTATAATGAGAATATGTTCAGATATCCCTTGTATAATTAAACTTTAAAAAAATAATGTAAAAATAGAGTACTTCACCCCTGCTAGCCACTCTTCAATCCTCAGAATTATAATTCAAGAGGTTCCTGGAGCAGATGAACTAGCTCTGTCCAACTAAGAAAGTCAGGCTGCCAGGAAGGGAGCATTTAAATCAATCACATAGAGTCAATCCCCTGGAACATTCTGCAGTCTTACAACTATACTAGAGAAGACATTTTTAAGATTTAAAGAAAAGTTGAGGGAGGGGGAGCCTGGGTGGCTCAGTTAAGCAACTAACTTCGGCTCATGTCATAATCTCACAGTTCGTAAGTTGGAGCCCCAAGTCAGCCTGTGTGTTGACAGCTCAGAGCCTAGAGCCTGCTTCAGATTCTGTCTCCCTCTCTTCATGTCTGCTCCTCCCCAACTTGTGTGCCAGTGGGATCTCTCTCTCTCTCTCTCTCTCTCTCTCTCTCTCTCTCTCAATAAAAACAAACATTAAAAAACTTTTTTTAATTTTTCGGGGATGCCTGGGTGGCTCAGTCGGTTGAGTGTCTGACTTCGGCTCAGGTCATGATCTCACAGTTTGTGGGGTCGAGCCCTGTGTCAGGGTCTGTGCTGAATGCTTGCTCGGAGCCTGGAGCCTGCTTTGGATTCTGTGTCTCCTTCTCTCTCTGCCCCTCCCCCGCTCATGCTCTGTCTCACTCTGTCTCTCAAAAATAAATAAATGTAAAAATTTTTTAATTTAAAAAAATAAATAAAAGTTTTTGAGGTGGGGGAGGGAGGGGGGAGAGAGAGAGAGAGAGAGAGAGAGAGAGAGAGAATCCCAAGCAGGCTCCATGCTGGCAGGCACAGAGCCCGATGAAGGACTCAATCTCACAAACTCTGAGATCATGACCTGAGCTGAAATCAAGAGTCAGACGCTCACTGACAGAGCCACCCAGGCACCCTGGAAAGAAAAAATTCTTTAACGACTTGGAGAAAGGTTCCTGAAATTATCAGTGAACAAAACAGTATATAATGTAGGAGCTCGATTGTGTGAAAAAATAATTATATGTAAAGTTACCTCCTGGTGATAGTAGGATTACAGGTTATTTCGATAACTCTTGTGGTGCTTCTCTTTATCTACACTTTCCAGATTTTCCATGATAGGGGTGCCCTAATATTGTAATCAGAAAAACACTGGATGTTAGAAACAAATGGAAATCAGGTCCTACTTAGCAGTCCCTGGAGGCTGGCAACCCAGGCCTTTGCCCCAGGGCCAACTCCAGCTGCAGGAGCTATTCCCTGGCTCTCTGGTAGCCAGCATTGTTCCTCTGGGCTCCCACTCACCTTTCCCAGCACCTCGGCTATGTGCCCCTGGCTCATGAGAACTTACTGGTTTCACTTCATCTCCAGGGCCCCAGCATTGATCTCTGCATTGACTTCACATGTGCCTAGTGGGCAGAAGAGAGTCTAGTTTCTCGTGGACAGACAAGGAAACTGAGGCCCAACTGTAGAGTGTCACCTACCCTGGGTTCCACCCAGCTAGTAAGACGTATAGATGGGATTAGGCTGGGTCTTTAGGACTCCAGATGGGAATAATTTTTTGATTTGGTTGCTGTCTGAGGAGCATTGTGGGTAGAGGGAACTGTCTGAGCAAAGGCTTCGCGCTGAGAAAGTGTTATAACTTGTGTAAACTATACTACATTCAGAGGCAAGTTGCCCTCACAGATTTGCAAAAGCTGTTCATCACATATTAAGTATTCTATGCACTCTCTCCATTCAGGGATGTGAATTCCTGTGTACTCAGCAATAGGTGGGGTATATGTGATTGTCAGCATGGCTTATATTGATTGGTTTCCTCACAGCAGCCAAAAGTGATTCCAGCCCTACCCTATGGAGAAGGAGTCTGAGTATGAGAACTCCCATCACATTCTCAGGGCCACGGACAAGGGGCTGCCTGTCTGTGCATTCAGATTCCTGGGATTCCAATGTTTATCTCAAGAGAAAACCTCTTCCTTATCCTTTCCCCCAAACTTTTTCTCTGGGAGGATGTTAAACAATTGGCCTCTAACATCAGACTGACCTGGCTTTGCCACTTGCCGGCCAAGTGACTTTAGTCAGGTGGCTTAACCTCTCTGAACCAATTACCTCCAATGCAAAATGGGGCTGATAATAGTACCTCTCTTGCTGGGTTGTTGTGCAAAAAAACAAAAACAAAAACAAAACAAAACAACAAACCACAATAATAAACAAAAATTATCTTACTCAGTGTCTGGCACAGAGTTAAGTTCTCAAAAGATAGCAGTAATTATTATTACTCCTTGCTATAGCCACCTTCAAAATGGTCCCCAATGATCCACACCTCCTGGTTTTCATTGCCTTGTTTAGCCCCTTCTGACACTAAGCAGGGCTGATCTGTGTAACCAAGACGATATTGCAGAAATGATGGGGTTTGACCCTTCAGACGACTACGGTTCTGGCTGACATCTCAACGATAATCTCATGGGACACCCTGAGCCGGAACTTGCCAGCTATACTACTCCATAATTCCTGACCACAGATACTGGGAGTTAAGAAATGTTTATGGTTGTTTTAAATAAATGGCTATGTTTTGGAGTAATTTGTTATGTCAGATATAGATATAACAATAGATACCCAACACACTCCTCTCTTTACCCTTGACTCATCCCACTCCACCCTCCATCCTCACTTGGAGCCAGAGTAGGAGGGAGTAGTCATCAGGGCTGGGCAGGACAGATAGCACATCCTAGATATTGTCCCAGAACGAGGGACAGAGTTGGGAAAGGCCAAGGTCAGAGGGGCTATGTAGTGCCAGCCTCCCTCAGGCCTACAGATCTCACCTGCCTTTAGGAGAGGACCCATTCATGCCGGAGGAGCCAAGGCTTGGGTCAAGTCAGGCAGTTAGCTTTCTCCCTCTGGGAAGAAAGCAGTTAGCTTTCTCCCTCTGCCCAAAGCTTCAGAAAGGATTAAATGTGGATTAAATGCAGTTTTGGGTTATGTGCTAGACTCTTCCCTCAGGTCTATAGGGGCAGGGAAGGGTCCTCTTTAGACCACTGGTCTCTATCTTCAGAAGAGGTTCTGGTGGGAGGATAAGCTACGTGGAAACTGAGGTTCAGAGAGGTCATGCAATTTGCCTGGCATCACACAGCCAGCAAGTGGCAGAGTTGGGAAACAAATCTCGCATCTCACCCAGAGCCCATCGTCCACGCCTGAGTGAAGGGCAGTTGGGTGCTGACTGTGAGCCAAAGCCAAACTTCAATAGTGATGAATCTGGCAGAGGAAAGAGCACTGGACATGGAGTCAGCAGCTCCAGTGTGGCCTTGATTGGGTCATTTCTTCTCTCTCTGGGTCTCAGTTTCCTCAAACTCCAGAAAAGGGTTCAAAGGACTTTCTCTGGGTCCCCCACCCCAAACGAGCTGTTAACCTTTGTCTTCAAGGAGTATTTGGCTCTGAACTAAGCACTAAATTAACCCTGACATGATACTAGTATTATACCTGTTCCCCAAGTGAGGAAACAGGCTTGAACTAGTGACTTGATTTGCTCAGCTAAGATCTGGACCCTACTCTTGACCCCAACTGTCTTGTAACAGGATTTATTCTGGCCTGGGAGGGATATGCCCTCTTTCTGATGAAACACTTTGAGGGCAGGAATCAGGACCTCCACTGCCCAGTCATACCCTCTGTGTTCATGAAAGTATGTGACTCTCCCTGGAGCCCATGCTTGCCATTAGCAACCACAAGGGAAGGACCCTAAGGATCCTATGAGATACTCTTCACAGGCTAGAGAGGAAAACTCATGTCTGCTCCTACTTCCTAGTCAGAGCTGAGGTGGTGACCTGCCACGCCAGCCTCCCCTCACAGGGCCAGCAGCCCTTACCTGTGCCATCCAATATGAGCCACTCGATGTGGCTGGTCTAAACTGAATGAAATACACAAAATACATGCAGGATTCCCAAGACTTGGTACTCCCCCCCACCTTAAAAGAATCTCAGTAATAATTCCTATATTGATTACATATTGAAATGATAATAATTTGACTGTATCAGGTTAAATAAAATCTATCATTAAAATTATGTCACTTGAGGGGCGCCTGGTGGCTTAGTCGGTTGGGCGTCCGACTTTCGCTCAGGTCATGATCTCGCAGTTTGTGGGTTCAAGCCCCGCGTTGGGCTCTGTGCTGACTGCCAGCTCAGAGCCTGGAGCCTGTTTCAGTCTGTGACTCCCTCTCTCTCTGACCCTCCCCTGCTCATGCTGTCTCTCTCTCTCTCTCCTAGAAATAAATAAAAAATATTTAAAAATAAAAAAATAAAAAAATAAAATTATGTCACTTGTTTCTTTTTACTTTTTTTTAAAATCAGTTCTTTATTTTTTTTAATGTTTTATTTATTTCTAGGAGAAAGAGAGAGAGAGACAGCATGAACAGGGGAGGGTCAAAGAGAGAGGGAGGGTCAAAGAGAGAAGGAGTCACAGACTGAAACAGGCTCCAGGCCCTGAGCTGGCAGTCAGCACAGAGCCTGACATGGGGCTCAAACCCACGAACCGTGAGATCATGACCTAAGTGAAAGTCGGACGCTTAACCGACTAAGCCACCCAGGTGCCCCTCTTTTTACTTTTTTGAATGTGGCTACTAGAAAATTTGAAGAATCACATGTGGCATTTGTGATTTGTGTTCTATTTCTATTGGATAGCACTGGTGTGGCCTCTGGCCACCAAGACTCTCAGAGTTGGGAAGAAACCCAGAGCTACAGAGCTCAGAGTGACTTAAGGGGACTTGGGTGCTGCCTTTTCTGAGATAGAAGGAGAAAGAGGCCAGTGTAGGGCTTTCTCCTGACTTACCTGGCCTAGGGTCTTCTCCTGTAACACAGTCACTCACTTGTTCACTCATGCTGCCCACAGTGGCCAGGATGGCATCTAACTCTCTGGTCTGTGGTCCAGGTCCTGCTCTGTGGCCTCCTCTAGGCCTCCGGTCTTTTGCCCAGTGGCAGCTCCACCATGCCTACCCCTCCCCAGAAAGCCAGCCCCTTCCTAATGGGCCTCTATTCTCTACCTCAATGTGACTTGTAGGGCCCATTCCTTGCTAGATGCCTGAGGCACTGGCCCCTGGACTTGCTGCCCTGGGTTCAAGAAGTCATTTGTAAAATGAGGACAGTGATGCTTTCCCCACTGTGTTGATGTGGGGGTGTTGGAAGTGACACCATCTGTTGTCACACACATACATAGGGGTTGCCATCCACCCTGCCTCAGGTCCCCACCCGCTACTCCTGTGGTCCCATCAGATGCCCCCTTGAGAAGGGTTGGCTTCTGCTCACCCCCCAGCAAAGGCCTGGAACCCACTGTCATTGTGCCCTAAATTGTCCCAGGCTCCATCTACCACCTGATGTGTCAGAAGCAACTGCCCATGATTCATGTAGCTGTTAGGGCACGTGGCTTCAGGGGCGAGGAGGGACTTCCCAGGTCCAGACCCAGCAGGTGGCTGTATAGCCTGACCTTTGGGTGAAGGGTGATGGGGGGACTCCTGGCTATAGTCTGCCTCCACACCCCCCAGACAGGCAGAAAGCCGGAACCCAAGACAAGGACACAGGAGATTGTTATGGCGAGACCCCCTGACTCCCTGAACTCGGGAAATTCCTAGAAGCTTCTGTCTAACTCTCAGTTGCATCTTTTGGAAACTAACTGACAAATTTCTGGAACAGGAAAAGAAACACTTGAGGACCATGTCTAAGCAGATGAATAAGTGCCTACAGCTTCATTATAATATTAAAATCTCTTTCTGAATATTCATCCCAAACCCTAGTCAAAGAAGCCTGCTTACTCCTGTTCAGGGAGTCACTGCTGTGGAAATTATTCCCCATGATCTTCTTATTTGCTGCAAATAAAGATAACTTTAAGAGGCAATACCGCCTGGTGTAGTCTCTTCCTATAGCTCACCAAGGAGCGGACCTACTTCAGTCAGGTAACAATATCCCATGCTGTGTGCAGGGGGCTTTGCACACAGTAGGTACTTGTCTCACTCTTGTTCGCCCAGAGGCAGACCCTGAGACAAGAGCTCCAGGGCAAGGAGTCTATTCCAGAGGTGATCCTGGAGAACCCAAGTAGGACAGTGGGGAAGCGAGACCAAAGATGGGAGGCAGGTGTAAAGGGAGAGTGACCAAGGAAATAAGGCCGAGCTTAGTCCCTGCAGGGACTAATATAAGCAAGGGGCAGAGAGAGAGGGAGAGTGAGGAGCTTGGAGCAGAGCCCACCTGAAGCAGGGCTTGAACTCACAAAACTGTGAGATTATGACCTGAGCCAAATTCAGACACTTTACCAACTGAGCCACCCAGGCTCCCCCTGTCCTCCCTTTTCTGCTTCTTTTCTTCTACCTCCCCTCCTTTCCTCCTTTCCTCTCTTCCTTCCTTTCTTCTTTCCTTTCTGCCTATGTCCTTTCTTTCTTTCCTCTTTCAACATTTATTGAAAACCAACTGTGTGCCAGGCAATGGAGCACAGCACTCGAGGCTGTGTCAAGACGAATGAAGATCCTGTCCCAGAGGAGCATACCGTGAGGCCTCGCAGACAAGCATATATATCCACAGTTGTAGCCCTGGGTGAGCAGAACTGAGATGGGGGAGCCCAGAAGCCCAAGCTAGCTGTCAGAGAAGAATGTCCAGAGGAGGCTGCAGAGCTTTTTTTGAAAACACTTAGCTGTGTTAGACCTACAATGGAAAGAGGCCTTATGGTAGAGGGAACAGCATGTGTAAAGCCACAGACACCTGTAGTTGTGTGGCTTCTCCCCAGGGGTAAGGGGGACCATGGAGGGCTCAGAGCTGAGGATAGCCTCTGGCTGTAGGCCAAGGGTGGATCACAGGGGCAAGCCTGGGGGAGGGAGCCTGGGAGGGAGTCCAGGTGAGGGACAGAGGCCTGACCCAGAACAGGGCCCCGGGCACAAAGAATGTGTTTGTGTCCTGAGGCTGCTGTAACAAAGTACCACAAACTGGATGGCTTAAAACAACAGAAATTTATTCTTGCACAGTTCTGCAGGCTGGAAGTCCGAAATCAAGGTGTCAGCAGGGCCTTGTTTCCTCTGAGACTCTGGGTAGAATCCTTCATTGCCTCTTCTTAGCTTCTGGAGGTCATCATCAGCCCTTGGCTTATAATTGCATCACGCCAATCTCTGCCTGTCTTCACATGGCATTGTCACTGTGTGTCTGTATCTTCACATGACATTGCCACTTCTTATAAGGGCACTGGCCATGGCCATATTGGATTAGCCCCCACCCTAATGACTTCATCTTAACTTGATTACATGTACAAAGACCTTATTTCCAAATAAGATCAGTCATAGGTAACTGGGGGTTAGGACTTCAACAGATCTTTTTAGGGGATACAATTCATCCCATAACAGAAAGGAACAGGTAGTTCCACTGAATTTCTCCCAGGGGACAGCCATGACCCTCACCCTGGCTTTTGTGGGTAGACCCAACCCTAACCATGGGTGCCCCCAGCCCCCACTGGCTGGGAATGTCTTGACTGGCTAAGACCAAATTTGGTACCATAGCGCCCTCTGCTGCCAGGTGTGGCAAGAGCAGGTTGTCTCCTGCAAGCGACAAGCTAGTGAGCCCCTCAGAGACCTCATACATTTTCAACCATGGAAAAAACCTCGGTCCTGAGGCTGAGGTGGCCAGCTGGAATGGCACAGAAGGTCTGGAGGTAGCAAGCACCAGACTTGGTGTCTGACTGACCCGGGTTTGCATCCTGCCTCTATGGCTGCCTGGCTTGGTGACCCTGGGGTTTGTTACTCAGCTTCTCTGTGTCTTGGCTGCCTCCTCAGGAGAGCAAAGGGAATTGTCCATGTTCCCATTGGGCCAAAGTGCTTGCTCAGTACCAGGCAACTACTTATTGTTAAAATATTAATTATGTTAATAAATGAGTTAATTTAAAACAAACCAGGCAGACAGTAAATGCTAATGGGGCAATTTATATTCATGGCATCTACTATTTGCCAGATTTATTCTCCTTGGATTCCTAAAGGCTTAGAAGTGCCAATATTAATAATAAATAATTTCATGACATAATATTATTATTGACATTTTTAGGCCCTTAAGAGTCCAAGGAAATAAAATTATGGGGTTCCACAAACCCAAGATACTATCATATTGCACTAAGTCACATCTCTTTTTGATTACTAAAAAGGGAGAGGGATTATTTCATGAATTTGGAGTCAATAATATTTTTTCTTTCTCTCTTTCTTTCTTTCTCTCTTTCTTTCTTTCCTATACTTAGTTCTATAAGTATGAATTAAAGCCTTCAAAGATGTGCTTATTGCTTGCTGCAAAGAAACTTTAAGAAGATACAGACAGTGGCTCCAGGGAGCTGGTGGGGTCAAAACTATCCCAGGCTGACCAACCATCCTGGTTGCCCAGAACTGAGGAGTTTCCTGGCATGTGGGACGTTTTGGTGCAAAAACTGGGACAGTCCCAGGAAATTGAGACAGTTAGTCACCCTAACTTCTTCCCAGCCTGCTTGGACTAGAAACTCACTCCCAAGAGAAAGAGTGACTCAAACTCATGGAAGGGTTAAGAAAAGAGCTGACTAATCTGGCTTTGAAATGTAGTGCTGGCACTAATTAGATGTGTGACCTTGGGTAGGTCACTTAACCTCTCTGAGCTTTGGTTTATAAAGCTGGGATGTTGTAGATATTCAGATAAGGCGTGCAAGCAACGTGGCTTGGAGCCTCATACAGACAGGTCTCCAATAAAGTCACTTGGCTGTGGTTTCTGCCTTTTGTGTCTGGCTGCTGGCTCCTAGTTAGAGATCTAAGAGTCCTGTGCCCCAGAAAGGGCCCTCGTTCCCCTGGGAAGGCTGAGGGAGACAGATGGTTAGAACTGATGCATCCCCACCTTGGTTGGTATGACCAATCAATGTGACTTGATTGCTTGGCCTCTATCTTTGTCTCTGGACATGAGCTCCAGGAAAGCAGGGGTCAACATGCTGACTTGTATGTTCAGGGCCAGCTCAGGGCTGGGGGACACAGCAGCTATCTGATAAATGACTAATTTTTTGGATTAAGTAAACTGAATCCCAGGGTGGAAAGGAGATACCCAGAGCCTGGGTATGGTGGAGTACAATCTGATGGTGAAGCAGCCTGGAATGGTCAGTGGAGAGATGGGGTAAGCAAGAACATAGGGAACAGGCACTGAGGCAAGGCACCTGGGGTCCCAAGGAGACGGTTTAGTTTGGGGTCTGCTGTGTACCGGCAACAAGATCTCGGGCAAGTCCCTTCTGCTCTCTCTCAGAATGTCAATTCCCACATCTGTAATATGGGATGGTAACTGCCTACTGCAAAGGGTGATTGTAAGGATTAATGAGATTACACAAGGAACCCTCAGCCTGGGCCCAGGGCCTGCTGCTCAGTGCTACACCAAGTACTCCCTGTCACACACACACACACACACACACACACACACACACACACACACACACACTTGGACTCTATCTCAAATCTGGCTGCACACTCCATCTGTCCCAGCCTCTGTTCCAGTCCTACCTCTTACTTGCTGTGTGATCGTGGCCAAACAACTTTCCCTCTCTCAACTCCCTTCATCATCTCTGGCATGAGAAAATAATAGTTCCCACGTTGCTGAGTTTTGATGAAGATGAATTGGGATAACCCACTTAGCCTAATGCTGGGCACATAGCCAATGTTCAGTTGCAGTAAGTGACTAGAACAGCCCCAGGATGATCACACACACACAATCTTCCAGGTGTTGGTAATTCATGGGAGTCCTTTAACCACTCAGGGCTTCAGCATGTAACAGGTGCACATCAAACCCCGCCACGCTACTGGCTCTGTCCCACAGACAGACACACTCAGGTACCCGCCATGCTCTCTTGCCAGTCCCCCCATCCTCAGTCACCTCCCACCCAGGGCCCCACCAGTCAGCACCACTGAGGCTGATTAACAAAAACACAACATCAAATTCCTTTACTTCTGAAGTCTCCCCTTTAAGAGGAGGCAGGAAATAGAACATTCTTTTTTGGAGGGGAGGGGATTTAACTTTTAAAAAAGCTATCATTCGTCAAATACTGATCTCAGGCCCTGTGTGCGTGGGCCCAGTCTTGACTGGCTGTGCCCCTGCAGCAGCCCCACCTTACCCCCAGAGCTGGGGTGGCACCAGGAGGGCTCAGGGGAGGCCAGCAGGCCCCTGCCCGGTCCCTCCTCAGCGATCCAGCGGGCAGAGGGGGCTGCTGGCGGGCGGGATGTCACCACTTGAGAAAGTCCCGGATGAGCTTCCAGAGCTTAGTGACCCACAGGTTGACGCCAAGGTCCATCAGGTACTGGATCTCAGGCGTGAGCATGCGACGGCAAAGCTCCGCGTGCCGCTGCCCGATGCTCTTCTTGAGGTTGTAGCCCAGGATGGACTTGGCTCCCAGCGGCTGCCAGGGTTGCATGGCCGAGTCCTGGATGGCGGTGGCATCCACGGCTCGGCCCCCGTCGATGCAGATGTGCCGCATGCGCTCGTTGGCGCGCCGCAAGGCGGCCACCTCGCGGGCCATGCGCTCCCGCCCGAATGCCTCCACCTTGCGCCAGAAGCTGGCGTTGAAGTGGCGGTAGAGGCGGGCGTCCAGGACGTTCCAGGCCGTGGCGCGCCGGTACAGCTCCCCAGAGAGGCGCGGCACGGCCGAGGCGCGGCGGGCATTGAGCTTGAAGTAGAGCACGTCCTCCAGCTCCCAGCACAGCAGGTCCTTGAGCAGCACCAGGGACTCGTCGAAGTACTCCTGAAGGAGCACCAGGTGGAAGCGGCGCTCCACCTCCAGGATGTGCTCCTGCACCTGCGGGTTGCCGGGATCCAGGCCGCTGTCGTAGCCCAGGTCGAAGAAGAGCAGGTTTCGGAGGTAGTGGGCGTTGTAGCCGTTGGGGTCATAGTAGCGGTCTGGGTCCTGCAGGAACTCGGCCAGCTTGTCGCGGCCTGAGAGCTTCCACGTGAAGGGCACCACCGAGCCGAAGTAGTGGAACGAGGACTCGAAGAGGCGGGCGGGGTCGCGGAGCACAGTGATGAAGGTGGCATTGGGCGGCACCAGGCCCCGGACTTCGTCGTAGTGGAAGCGCATGTGGTTGCAGATGATGTTGAAGCAGGCCCCGGGCCGGTAGTCCTGCACCAGGCTGCGGGCGAAGAAGGCCGGGTAGTCGAAGTCGTTGCGGCCGTTGGGGAAGGCGAACTTGAGCCCATGCTTCTGGCCAAAGCGGAACAGGATGTTGAGTAGCGTGCTGCTGGCCGTTTTGTGCGTCTTCATGAACACGATGTCGCGACGAGGCTGGCACCCTCCCACAGAGCCGTTGGCCGGGGTGGGCGCCTCTGGTTCAGCCGTGGCAGGGGAGCAGGGTGCTGCGCCCTCTGGGGTCCTGCTGTGGATGAAATGGGGAGAGCCTCAGGGTCTGCTGGGTCCCTCAGGACTGAGAACCCCCTGCATGCTGGTGTCTAAAGATCAGGGTTGTTGAGAATGGCGGTAGCAGGAGAGGCAGGCCAGGGGACCAGACAGGCCTGTGTACAGGCTGTGATGCCTGGGCAGGTGGTCTGGTCTCTTTGGCCTCACCTTCCTTATCTGTGAAATGGGGGAAATAACAGGCCCCACTTGTGGTGTTGGTATCAAGCTTTCTGGTTCTTGTCTCATTCATGGTCACCACATCCTACATTTACCATGAACTAGCATTAGGTTAGACCACATCATATTTTGTAGGTCAGTTTTTCACCAGAAATAGTCAATAATCAATAATTTCCTCTAGTTCAACTTACGAGGACAAGCTAACCAAGAGGACAAGCTCACCAACTAAGAGCACAAGCCATGCCAGGCCCGGGCTGAGGAGCCCCATGAGGAGATGGGAGAGCCTCGTGGCTAGGCGCCAGGCTTGGAGAAAGACAGACCCCACTCTGAATCTGGGCGCTATGCCAGCTGAATTCTCTTGGACAAGTCACCCCCACCTCCCAGCCCCATTCCAATCTCAGATGATCCCAGCTCTATACACAGGGTTATTTGATCCTCGTGCTCCATGAGGCAGGCTCCATTATTATGCCCACTTCACAGATGAGGACACTGAGGCCCAGGATCACACAGTGAGCTCTGCCCTCAGTACAATTTCTGCCCAGCATAGTATGGTGTAGGGCACCGGGTGCGCCCTCACCCTAACCCCCACCTGGCCCTCCAGGAGAGCCACTCACGTGGAGGCCAGGCCAGCGTGCAGCGGGGGGACAGCATAGGAGTACAGCAGCAGCAGGAAGCTAGTGAAGAGCGCTCCCAGCACCAGCCCCTTGGCCATGGACACCCAGCGCTTCTTCTGCGGCAGCGGCATCTCAGACACCTGTGAGGGAGCACAGAGCAGGGCAAGCATTAGGAGGCCAGCCCCAGGGAGTCTCCACTGCTGCCCCAGGCCTGGCCGGGTTGAGGGGCAGCCTTTGACATTGGGATTGGCCTTTGCCAGCTCTGTGGCCCCCCAGAAAGGTCCATACAGAGAAAGAGAGACAAACACATGGAGAGAGAGACAGGGTTGCAGACAGAGACGGTGGGCAAAGCCAATGCAGAGAGAGACTGGGGAATGGGACAGGGAGAAGGGAGAAGGTTCTACTGCCTAGTTTAGTTTAAAAAAAAATTTTTTTTTAAATGTTTTATTTATTTCTGAAAGAGAGAGAGACAGCGTGAGCAGGGGAGGGTCAGAGAGAGAGGGAGGTACAGACTGAAACAGGCTCCAGGCTCTGAGCTGGCAGTCAGCACAGAGCCCGACGCGGGGCTCGAACCCACGAACCGCGAGATCATGACCTAAGCGAAAGTCGGACGCTTAACCGACCAAGCCACCCAGGCGCCCCTAAAAATTTTTTTAAATTGAGGGGATCTTGGGTGGCTCAGTTGGTTAAGCATCTGACTTTGGTTCAGGTCATGATCTCCCAGTTTGTGGGTTTGAGTCCCGCATCGGGCTCCGTGCTGACAGCTCAGAGCCTGACGGCTCAGACCCTGAAGGCTGTTTCGGATTCTGTGTCTCCCTCTCTCTCTGCCCCTCCCCCACCCCTGCTTTGTCTCTTTCTCAAAATTAAGTAAATATTTAAAAGATTTTTAATAAAATAAATTTTGATTAATTATTTTAGAGAGAGAGAAGGCATAAGTGAGAAAGGGGAAGAGAGAATCCCACATGGGCTCCATGCTGTCAGTACAGAGCCCGAAGCAGGGCTCGAGCTCACCCAATGCAGGACTTGAACTCGTGAAATGTGAGATCATAACCTGAGCTAAAGGTGGATGCTTAACTGACTGAGCCACCCAGGAACCCTTCAATTTTAATTTTTAAGCTGAGGGGTAGGGCGGATACCTGGGTGTTCATCAGTTTCCTTTTTATACATTTTTGGGCTCCATAATGAAATAATTTTCTAAGATGGAGAAAAAGACCCTCTCCCAGTGCCCTGTTCCCCTAGGCCTGGGGCCAGGAGCCTCCTGGGGCCTGAATGTCTCACCTTTCTTTTTTTATTTATTTTAATGTTTTATTTATTTCTGAGAGAGAGACAGACAGACAGACAATGTGGCAGGAGAGGGTCAGAGAGAAAGGGAGAGGGGCACCTGGGTGGCTCAGTTGGTTAAGCATCCAACTTCGGCTCAGGTCAGATCTCATGGTTCATGGGTTCGAGCCCCGCATCAGGCTCTGTGCTGACAGCTCAGAGCCTGGAGCCTGTTTCAGATTCTGTGTCTTCCTCTCTCTCTGCCCCTCCCCTGCTCATGCTCTGTCTCTGTCTCAAAAATAAATAAACTATAAAAAAATTAAAAAAGAAAAAAAAAGAGAGAGAGAGAAAGGGAGACACAGAATCTGAAACAGGCTCCAGGCTCTGAGCTAGCTGTCAGCACAGAGCCCGACACAGGGCTCGAACCCATAAATCATGAGATCATGACTTGAGCCGAAGCCGGATGCTTAACCGACTGAACCACCCTAGCACCCCTGGATGTCTCACCTTCCATAGGACCTAACCAGCCCCACCTGTTTCCTGTGCCACCCTTCCCAGCTGCCCACTTAAGGGTTGAGGCTCCTCATCTCTCTTCACTGGCTCCTATGTCCCTGCATCTGTCAGGCAGGCAGATAGAGAAACTGAGGCTCAGAGTGAGGAAGGAGAGGGTTCAAATCACATGGCGAGGCCTCTGCCCATACCCCTACCTCCTCTCTAATTGCCAGCAGGCAGTTTTGCCCCAGGGGGTTCTTAATTTCAGATAAACAGTGAATAAAATTTAATTTTAATATTATACAGGACATAAAAATTATTCAATATCTATCTGAAAATTAAATTTAGCTGGGTGTCCTGTTTTTTTGTCTTTTGGGGGTTTGGGGAAAGTTTTCAGTCTAGTCTCTTGGTCTAACTATGGCAACTCTAACAGCAGAAGACTGAGGCATGAACCGTAATGGGGGTAATTCATGCTAAGGGATGGAAGTCCAGGAAACAGCTCAGGGGCCTTCCTACCTCCCTTGAGCTGTAAGACCAGGGCACAAAACTTTCCACTCCTGTTCTGACCAAGCTGCATAGGGGCTTTGGGCCCCTGAGGCCACAAGAAGTCATGTGTGATGCTCTGTGACCACATGCATGGCACGTCCCCACCATCCCTGCGGGCAGAGGCTAAATAACCCGCCTGGAGGAGGACCCCACACTTCCCTCTGGGAAAGTTACCCAAGGCACCCATAAACCCTTCTCAGAGAAGGAGCACTCCAGGCCCACCCCACCAGCCAGCACCCATCCCTGAGTCTTCTGCTTATCTAGAAAGTTCTAGTCATCAAAAAGGACATGAAGAAACAAGTTGCAGAGGAAGAAACCGAGAGGGAATGTGGCCTCCCTCATGACAATGACCTATCCCTGTTCACTCTTCGGTGGGCAAGGTGGACATGTCTGGAGTAAACGAGAACAGAGGAGAATGTTTCCAGAGGGCAGTTGATTCTATCAAAGCAGGAAGGTATAAGCTCTCCAAATTCCAACTATTCTACAGAAACACTTGGGCAAAGTCACACATGTAACAGTATTCATGGAAGCTTAGTCAGAAATTTAAAAAACTAGAAACAATCTGTGTCCATCAGTGGGGGAGTGACTGTTACACAAACCAAAGCTTGTTCCCAGATGGAGTCGCCTGTACCAAATAACAAAACAAGGCAGAGCTAAGTGGACTGGCTCAAAACCACATCATGATTTGAAGTGCCTGGGTGGCTCACTCAGCTAAGCGACTGGCTCTTGATCTCAGCTCAGGTCTTGATCTCACGATTCGTGAGATTGAGCCCCAAGTTGGACTCTACACTGACAGCACAGGGCCTGCTTGGGATCCTCCCCCGCTCCCTCTCTCTTAAAATAAATAATTTTTTTAAAAAATCTCTAGAAAAAAAAAGCACATGATCTATTAATGTGGAAAAAGAAATTTCCAGAACTTTATGCCCCCATATCCATATGTGTATATAGGTAAATATACATGCAGGCCCAGAAACAACTGGAGGGCAGTATTCTAAATTTGAACAGTAGTATCCTCTGCATAGCTTGGAAAGGGGTATATAACAGAATATTTTTAAATATTATGCATTTCTGTAACAATTATTTTTTAAAAAAGAGTATGTATTTTTAAAGTTTGAGAGGGAGAGCACAAGTGTGTAGGGGAGGGGCAAAAAGGGAGGGGGAGAGGAAATCCCAAGTAGGCAACCAGTGATTGGGGGGTGGGAGTTGAATCCACAAACCATGAGACCATGACCTGAACCAAAATCAAAAGTCAGATGTTTAACCGACTGAGCCACCCAGATGTCCCAAAAGGGAGTATGGATTTTTAAATAAAAGGCAATAAAATGTATTTAATATATTTAAATAATAGGTCATAAAGCTTGCCAGGTGGGGTAAGGTGCTAGACAGTCTGGTCCTGGAGGGGGAGGTGCTGACCCCAGGCTCTGGAAGCCCCAGGCCTGTGTTTCAATCACAGGAACTCTGTGGAGCCTCAGTTTCCCATCTGTGAAATTAGGAAGCTGATAGACCCCCTCACTGGCTCTTCCAGAGATGGAAGTAGGCAAAACAATTAGCACATAGGTCTCTCTCTCAAAGAGTGTTAGCTGTTCCCCTCCTGGGCTCCTGAGGACCTGCTCCTGGTCTCTGTCAGGTTGGCTCCTCTGAACGAGGAGTGGTTGCTGCACCACCACCCCATCCCTCCCCTCCAAACACAAACTGCCCCCCTGCATCAAGTGCCCGAATTGGCTTCCCGTCCCCTGGGGGCCCAGTGAGGAGGTGGTTGGTGGGGAACAAGGCAGAACCCTAGGCCAGATCAGAGCTTCAGACTTGGGCCCAAACCCTGAATGAGGCCTTAGGCCTCAGGTTCTCTGACTTTAAAACAGGGAAGGGTAAAATTCTTGCCCTCCCCAGATCCCAACCCTGCCACAGCAGCCCCACTCACCAGGGCACTTTCTGGAAATCTGGAAGCTGACTGGAAAGGCTCTGGGGTGGAGGCCCAGCAGCAGGGGGCAGACCAGCTTCCCAGAACCACCAATCAGGCTCTGCCTGGTCCCGCCCAGGACAGCGCCCCCAACCCTCCCATCACTGCTTCACTCATTCACTCTTTGACTCATCCACCACTGGGGCTTCCTCAAACCATGCAGGCTCTCAGGTTTCACTTTTGAGCCCCTGCTATGAGGCAGACCCTGGACAGGGGCTTCTCTAGAGCATCTCACGGATGCTGATCAGCAGTCCTGCCAGGCAGACCCCACTGTCACCCCACTGGGACTCCAGGAGGTGATGTGACTTGCCCAGGCATGGCAGGAGGCAGGGCTGGGACTGAAGCCCAAGTCTGCCGGCCTCCAACATGCAGCGTCCAGCTCTGTCCCTGACAACCGCTGCCTGGCATGTCCCAGACCCAGTCCCAAGCCTGCAGGAAGTGTGTGTGCAGCCAGAGGATCCAGTGCAGGAAGCCAAAGTGTGGCTGATGGGGGCTTTCTCCCAGCAGTACAACAGGCCCTGGTCTCTATGGGCTGGGCCAGGACAGCCAGAATGAGGAGTGGAGAGACAGGGGGCCTTCGTGGCTGGTCCCTACTGTGTCAGCCAGAAGCATTCAAGGTTAGTGGTTCCCTTCCTGCCTGGCCTCTGCGAACTTGGGCATGTTTCTCACCCTCTCAAGTCTTAGTCTCTTCTCGTGTACAATGGACACAAAACAGCAAGATCAGGGCAAACAGGGCCCTTGGTAATCACAGGTAGAGTCCTTGGGAAGACCAAGGCCCAGGGAGGAGCTGGCTGGCAGCCAGGAGCCTGGCAGAAAGGAAACAGTCTTGTGACTAAGATTTGAATGAGAGAATGCATGTACACAAATGGAGATCAATCTATATTAATTATTATTATCACTATTGACCAGGGCCTAGTCCTGATTCACAGGCCCAGGCTTATGGGAGGAGACATCCCTCCTGTGCCCAGCTGCACGCAAGCCTGAAGGTAACTCATCCCTGAGCTCTTGGAGCCTGGCACCTAGTAAATGTTTGATGAATGCCCCCCTGACCTTCAGAGCAGAGCGTGGTCAGGGCTAATACAAGTATGAGAGCCACATGTGTGAGTCATACATGAGAGGCACCTGGAGCCAGCACCTTGGGGCCAGGGTTCTGGGGTTTGAAACCCAGTTCTGCTGCTTCCTTTCTGTGTGCCCTAGGCAAGCCTGTGCCCCTCTCCTGGTCTTAATTTCTCCTCCAAAATGATGACACCAACTCTCCATCACAGGGTGCTCTGCAGATAGCGTCCCACAAAGAAAGTGCCCAGCACAGGGCTGGCACAGAGCAGACACTCCCTGGAAAGGAGCTGCCACCATTATTACTTTCATCATCATTATTACCCTCCCAGGTCCCAGTCACGGCCGCTTCAAGGTGTGTGCCCAGTGGCCCATGATGGAGGCTTGCAGTCAGCTAAAAGCCCCAGGTCCAAGGCTATGGGGTACCAGGTACAATTTCAGTGTGGCCCAAGCCTCACAGCCTCCAAGACAGTGGAGCAGAGATGCTAAGGCTCAGAGAGGGCAGGGCCACCCTCAAGGTCACACAGCACAGCAGTAGCAGAGACAGAACTAGAACCTATGTCTCTCTTCCTCTGCCTCCAGGCATTCAGGGTAGATTGCACCCCTCCCTAGTCTACCCCATCTATTCTTGTCCTTCTTGGTTACCCTAGCCACATCACCCTCCATCTGTGCTGACAGCTGGCTCCAGGCCAGGCCCAGAAATCCTCCTGTTTGGTTGGACCAGGACCCTCTGGAGAATGAAGGAGAAACAGGACACATCCCCACAGTGTGCATATAGGGAAACCAAGCCCAGGATGGCAAACCTTCTATCTTACAGCGTCAGTACCAGGTAGGCCTTGGTTCCAGGTGTCCTGCTCCACCAGGGACCCAAACACAGGAGTGGAGGAAGACACACTCACCTCAGGCCGTAGCTGGCTGCCTCTTTCTTCTCCCTGTCTGAGCCACATCTGACTCTCAGCTGCCTCTGCGGTCACCGGGAAACAGGAATGCTCCAATGACACCCAGCAGTATTCTGGCTGGCTCCCTCATGCGCCAGCGGGTGTGAATATTCATGAACTTCCTCTCTGGGGATAGGCAGGTGGCATGTGTCTGTATCCTGCAGGTGCTGCCTTGGCCCTTCGCCAGGAGCACCCTCTGGGTGGTCCCTGACCCTCTCTAGACCTCAGCAGCCAGGCAGCTCCTTCATCCAAGAGCTCAGCAAGGTCTCAGCGTCCTTGGACAAAGGACACAAGCAGCTGCAGAGCCCTGCAGAGTCTGGGACAGGCTTGAAGGTATTGGGAGGGACAGGGAGGCAAGTAGGGCAGAGTGGCTATTTGCTCCTTGAACTATACCTCATTTAAGCCACACGCCTGCCCTATGTAGAAAGCACCATGATTAGCCCACTCTCAAAGTGAAGAAACTAAGGCTCTAAGTGTCCATCAACAGATGAATGGATCAAGAAGATGTGGTTTATCTATACCATGGAATACTACATGGCAATGAGAAACAATGAAATCTGGCCATGTGTAGCACATGGATGGACCTTGAGGGTGTTATGCTGAGCGAAATAAGTCAGGCAGAGAAAGACAAATATCATATGTGTGCACTAGGAGGATTAGGAGGAGCTTAACAGAGGACCAAGGGGGAGAAGAAGGGCAGAAATGGTGGGGAAAGGGGGAGAGGCAAACCATGAGAGACTCTTGAATGCTGACAAAAACTGAGGACTGGTGGATGTGGGGGGGAGGAGGGTGGGCATGGAGGAGGGCACTTGTGGGGATGAGCACTGGGTGTTATGTGGAAACTAATTTGACAATAAACTATTTGTAAAAAAAAAATAATAATAAAAAAATAAAAAAAAAGAAACTAAGGCTCAGAGAGGTGAACTTATCTGTTCAAGGTCACAAATTAGCAGGGGGTAGTCAGAGACAGAGTCCAAATATGGACTTGCCAAACTCCAGGGCTTCAAGATTCTGAGACACAACCAGAAACCAAGTTTTGTCTAAAATATTTGGGAGCCCAGATAGTAAGTAACTCAGCTTCGGAGGCCTCCTGGAGGCAGAGAACCTGACCAGCTCTGGGAGGAGGAATCTTATGAGATTTCACGTCTCTGAGCTCCAAGTCCTTCATCAAAGAGGCAGTATGGATCATGCCTGTCCTGCCTTCACCCTGCGTGAGGGATAGGAGCATGGGACACAATGGACCAGCTTTGAGGGATTTGGGCTGATTGCAGATGCCAATAGTTCCCAAAGTCTTGTCAGGAAGAGGCAGTTCTAGGGGCCCTGGTCCTAAACCCCAATGGCCCTCAGGCTCAGCCCAGGCACTAAATCTCTTGCATCTCACTCTTAGCTGGGTTCAGGCCTGTCTTCAGGTCTGGATTCAGTCTCGCCTATGAACAGAGGATGCCCAGAAAAGCACCTCACATCCTTCTTTCAGACATGGGGCTCTAGGGGGCAAGGTGTCACTATCAGCTAATAGTAATCATTATTGTGACAATCATTTATCCCACACTGAGCACTGTCATAAGTTGAGCAGCTGCCAGCTCCTCCCAGAGAACAGCAGGCATCTGACACTGCTCTGACATTTTGCTCTTTCCCCCAGCGCCCCATACAACCTGGGAGCAGCCCTCAAGTACCCATAAAATACCAGAGTTTAAACAGTCACAGGGGAGGCTGAGAGTCCTTATCTCTGAGTGCTGGATTGTTCCAGGGCACGGAGTAGAGTTGTTTTATCTGTTCTGGACTGAGCTAGTCTGAAGATAGAGAAATAAATGTATGGGCGTGAGTCAGGGCAGAGCTGGCATCAAACAGCAGAGAGGTGGTTTATGAGTGTGGACTCTTGACCAAACACAGTCTGATGCCCAGGACTTCCCATGCATCACACACTCTCCTAATCTTTGCCACTGGAAAGTCCTGTTAATATCTCTAGTTTATAGAGGAGGAAGTTGAGGCTCAAGGACTTTATGTGACAAGCCCAGTGCCATACAAGGTTAAGGACCTTGGGCATATGAGAGTGGAGCTCAGGCTCCTGAACCAAAGGTAAGGTCATGGGTGGGGTGAGAAGGTGGGTAAAGAAGAGCCACATGAAGGAAAGCTTTCTAGAATAGGAACACTGATAGCAGAACCTATGCTTCCAGCCCTGCCAGAGGCTTCTCTTCTCAGAGTATTGACAGTGACACCATCTCTGACCAGTTCTTCCCCCAAACCCCAGCAAAAAATGTTTTTAATTATAAAAGCAGTACATGCTCACTGAAAAAAAAATTCCGACAATTATGGAAAAATGTAAAGAAGACCATGACAGGAGGTCACTGCCCTTAAAACTTTAGCACAAGCCTCCCCACATTTTTTCTGTCTATATTAACCCATACAAATGATAAAAGGGTCTCTTGGGGGAAGCACATTTTGTTTTTAACTTGCTCCCCACTCCCCTCACACATATCAATAGATTGCGGATGCCTTTTTTGTGACTACAGTGAGTTTTAAATTGATCTGTTCCACAGATACTTAGGGAGCACCTGCACGGTGCCCAGCACTGGGGTTCATGTTGTCTTATGCCTGAGCTCTGGGCTTACAGTCCTGGGAGTGAGAGGAGCAGACAGCTACAGTGCTGTGATAGAGGACACACTGGTGGGCCTTGCTGGAACACAAACACCTGATCCAGCCTGGGGAGTGGGCAAAGCATGGTCAGGGAGGCTTCCTGGGATTATAGGGCCCTGGTAGCAGAAACTGCTGCATGTTTTCCAATTTCCAAAGGCCGTTAGTTCCCTTTTCTCCTGGAGTACATGGCTAAACTACATTTCCCATCCTCCCTTGCAGTCCAGTGTCCTCATGTGACTGAATTCTGACCAATGGAATGTGAGCAGAATATAGCTGTTGATGCTCAGTGGGCAGGCCTTCTCTGTGGTCTCCTTTCCCATAGGCTGGATGAATGAGGCAGTCTTTAAGGATATGCAAGTGGGTGGGGCCATGAGATGGGAGGAGCCTGGTATTTCCTTGACCACTCTCCTAACCTACATCTCAAAATGACAACTAACCTGCCATTGTGTTAAGCCTTTTGGAATTTGGGGCTTGTCACAGCAGCTAGCATTAACTAATGCACCTGTTACCCTAGAATGAGCCAGAAGGCAGACAGAAAAGCATGTGCAAAGACCCAGGGGAACTGAGAAAATAACAAATGTTCAGCTTAGCTGGCCTGCTTAGTATATGTGTATGTCAGAGGTTGGGTGTGCAGGGGAGACTAGAGGCACAGTCAGAAAGGGGGTGGGGGCAGGCAGGAGATACAAGCTATGTACTCCAGATTCATGCTAAGGAATCTGGTCTAGGTCCTGTGGGCAATGGGGAACCCTGGGAAGGTATTCAGCAGAGGAGTGAGAAGATGGGATTCCCATCAGGCTGCTGGATGGAAAATGAACAGTAGGGGTGGGGAAGCTGGGACAAGCCAGCAGACCTTGACAGTGGTTGTTATAGCTGTCCAGGCATGAAATGACCTGGACCAAGGAAAACACTGGGAACGAACTGGTACCATCCGTAGGCCATGGAATAGACATTTGGTGAATGATAGATAGGGTGTGAAGGAGGAGAGAGAAGAACTCCTGTTGGGGTGACTGGCTGGCTGGGGGTGGAGCTAGTCCCTGAGTGGGGTGTAGATAAGAGAGCAGTAGTACTATTAGAGTTGGGTTTCAATTTTTAGTTTCAATCTAGGACAAGTTAAGTCTGGTGTGTTTGTGGGAGGCTTATAGGATGTGCAAAGAGAAATAGGATCCCTCACCTGGAGCAGAAGAGGGAGATCTCAGGAGAAAGAGGTTGAGTGTCATGGGCACAGAGGTAAGAACTGAGGTCAGAGGAGCAGATGGGATCATCAAAGAAAGGGTGAGGAAGATGAAGAGGCCTGAGCTTAAGAGAGCAGGGAGGGAAAGAGCCCCCCAAGGAGATAAAGATAAAGGTTGCCTCTAAAGCCACTCCCTGGAGAATACTCTGTGGAACACTGCTCCCCATAAACCATTCCCTGACTGATGGTCATCAGTGCTGTTTGCTCAGTGTGCATAGGAACAGGGCTCTGGTAGAGAAGGTGAACAGGTGAGGGTATCCTAGGGTTGTTTCTTGTAGCAGGAAGGGAATCTCATGGGGAGGATGCTTTAAAAGTGGAGCAAAATGATTCTCCCTACAGTGCTCAGACTGCATGTTTGAAGTAATTATTACAGTTCTAAAAGTGTCCGTCCTCAGACCCAGCAATACCATCTGTGGTAATTTGTTCACAGAAGATAATCTAACAGGAGATTTGAGATGGGTGCAAAAGTTTAGCAACGAGGAGAGAAACAACTTAAATGTTCAATGATAGGGGATGGTTAAAAATATTATGTGCAATTAACCCCATGGTTTATTATGTACTCATTTAAATGATGCTCACAATATACAATGAAGCGAAGAAATATATACACACATATACAATTTTGTTTTACAAAGAGTCTGTATTACTTTGGGAAAAAATTAAAATGAAAAATAAAGATATTTCTATTTTGAAAAACTAGTCTGGCTGGAGAAGGAGGGAGCAGTGGCTAGTCTGAACCATACCACACCTTACTGTGTGACCATAGCTCTCTCTGAGCCTAAGTGTCCTAAAATGGGGAAAAGGCAGCAGGGGTCTGGGACAGAGAATCTGGGAAGTGTGGGCTGCACAGATAAAGGTGCAGATGGGAGAGGTTGGCCGTCCATCCAGGAGTCCTGGGGCAGTGACCTGCTAAGACCCAGAAGCTTCCTCACTCTGTCCCTCTGGAGTAGAGCACCAGGATAGAGATGGGTAGGATCGTCCAGAGAGGCACTTCAGCTGAATCCTAACTTTTTGGCTTGAAGGATTCCTCCCCTCCAAACTGTCAGCTCTTGCTCCTGACATCTTGATCCGACTGCCCCCTTGGCTGGGGTAATGGCTGCCAGCTGGGTACCAGGTCTGGCAACTGACTGAAAAGAGGGCAATGTTCTTTGATGACTCAGAAAGCACTTTTTGGTCTTGCAGGGTCACCTGTCTTTACCGTTTCAAATGGCCACCATACCTGGGACCTCAGCAGGTTTCCCAGTGTCGCCTGCTAGCTCACATGACAGGTGGAAAAACTGAGACTCAAAAACTTGTGGAGGGGCTAAATGGCCAAAGTCAGAACTACAGGCAAGCTTTTCCTGCTACATTGCCTTGTCTGGGGAAAATCTCCACCAGATTTGAGTTGCTCCAAAGGAGCTTCAGAATCAGGTTAACCAAGAAGTCAGTCATTTCTTTATTGGCACCAAATTACTGAGAACACCAGAGGTGAGTATGTGGAGGTTGGTAATATCACTCTCTATACCTTCTAGTATGACTGAAATGTTTTTATTCATTTTTTACTTTTGAGAGAGAGAGAGCATGAACAGGGAGGGGCAGAGGGGGAAGGAAAGAGGATTCAAAGCGTGCTCTGCGTTAGCAGAGGCGAGCCTGATTCGGAACTCGACCTCAGGAACCACAAGATCACGACCTCAGTCAAAGCTGGACGCTCAACTGAGTAAGCCACCCAGGCACCCCAACTGAAATGTTTTTTAAAAGAATGTCATGCACTTGTTTGCATAAAAATATGTAACAATATAAAGGTTTTTCAAAAGTGCTGAGCACTTGCTATGCACCATGCCCTAGATCCGCCCACCTGCCTCTCGCCTCCTGGAGAGGCTGAGATGCTCTGGTGATGAATTCTGGCTCCATCAGTCTCCAGCTGAACAATCTTGGGCAAGTAACTTCCCCTCTCTGAGCCTCACCTCTTAAAACTGGGAATACTTTGACCCTCTCAAGGGCTTGCTGTGAAGATCAAATGAGATGAGGCATGCAGAGCCCTTTCCTCATACCTCAGATTATTATCATGACCCTTCTAGACCCACTTGGCAGGAAAAACAGAACCCACTAGGGCAGATTTCTGGGAGGCTACCCACCTCATCTGAACACCCATACTTCCCATGCTCCAAACCCAAGTGCCCTAACCCCCAGATTTCACATTGGGGGAAACTGAGGCACAGATAAGACTTGCCTAAGGTCCCATGACAAGTTAGGGCACTATTGGGATCAGGCCTGGGAGTGCCCAAGCCACCTGGAACTGGCAGGTGGGAATGAAGGTATTGTCTGAGATGCCAGTTCTTTCCAACCATCACACTTCACCTAGTGATTCCTCCAACCCCCAGCCCACTGATTCCCATGGACACCTCTGCTCAATCCTACCTGTCTGGAGTAGAATAGGGCTCATAAAAGGGGTTGTTCTTCATATTCTTCACTCAAAGTGAAGAAAGAAGTCCTTCACAAGCCTGCTGCCATGCCTGGAATTCCACCATCTGTGTCTCATTCTCCCAGGTTCATCACTACCTCTCACCAGAGTGACACACTCAGTCCTTTAGAGCCAGAGTGGGGACCGTCAGGGATACGCTCCTTTCTTGCTGGGTGACAAGAAGGCATCCAACCCATGCTCTCAAACAACAGAACCCTGTCCATTGGACAAGGAGATATGTGGGAAGCAGGCAGGCTTCTTTGTCCACAGGGAGCTTCCTTCAGGCAGGGCTCTGCCTGAGTGAGAAGCAGAGAATGAAGCAGCCCGAGGTGGCAGCTGGGAACAGGGCTCTGTTGTCTCTGCTCCCAGGGTAGCAGCCTGCCCACCCCCTAAGTGTCAGGCAGAGCTGGGAGCTAGGAAGGCAAGGGAGGGGGGGAGGGGTTCTGGGCTAGGGGTTTGGGGCAGCACAGGCAGATCCAAGAGCCTAGGACCCCAGAGCAGCAGAGAGGTCCTTGAACAGGGCTTTGGTCCTGGAATGTGGCCTGGGACAGGACTCCTGTGATCTGTAGTCAACTCAGCCACCTTTGCACTATGTGACCTTGGGCAAGTCATTGAATTGCCTCGAGCCTCAGTTTCTCCATAAGGATAAAGGGGATGGTAGCAATGCCTCCTTTGGAGGGCAAAATACAGTGCAATAGTCCTGGGGCTGTTCTGGCTCAGGCCTGCCCATGGCCTTACCCTCTCTGGACCTCAGGTCACCCCCTTGGTAAAGGAAGAGGTTGGATTCTCCCAACTGGACTGCTCTCCTGAGGATTTTCATGGCACCTGTCACCTTGGCAACCCAGGAGATCAGGTATCAGGCCTGCGGCCCTCTCTCCCTCCCCGCCACTGGTGTGGGTTACTGCAGCCAGATGTGTGATCATCACCTCTCCTGCTCAAGACAGGTAGGGAGAGGGGCCCCACTGGGAAGAGACCACAGTCTTGCTCTGTGCTGTGACCAAAGTGCTAGCTTGATACTGAGGGGACAGACCAAGCTGGACCCCCTCCTGGGCACTGATCCTGGAAACTCAACTGGCTGGATTTCCTGCAGGCCCTTCCTGGATATCAGGGTTTGTCCTACTCCCACATATCTCTTTGGTGGCCTTTCCCCCTCTGTGGTATAGGACAAGGCCTACCCCAAGCAGGGAGAACCCATTGTTTCCCCTGGCCCCTAGTCCCTGGTCAGATGCACCCGACCCCTTCTGGAGAGCGCTGGTGGAAACAGGGGAGATCCCTGCCCTTCCTCCAGAGTTCAGGCTGCTGTGTCCAAGATTAATCATTAACGGACTTCCAGCTTCAGCCCAGCTCCAGCTCCACCCACCTCACATCCAAGGACTGGGAAAACCCTGGACAAGGGTCTACAAGGAAGAAACCAAGGGCAGGGCACACACCAACCGGCCCCATCCTTGCCCCCACCTGTCCACCCTCTGTCAGCCAACAGGAGCACTGGGACCCTGGAGCAGTTGTGCAGCACTCTTAAACCACTCAGCTCTGAGTCTGACTGCGGCCCCCCCCCCACCCCCACCCCCTCGTTTGGAGGTTTGAGTAGTGCTGGCTGAGACCCCAGGCAGACACAAGCTGACGGTGAGTCCTGGGCACCCAGAACATACCTTGGCCCGGTTCTCCTCGGGCTTGGCGTGGCTGGTTCGTCCCGGGCCGCGCCGCCCGGGCACTCACTAGGCGGTGGGGCGTACCCGCCCGGGCCCCCGACTCCACCGGGCCTGGACCATGCTACCGCTGCTGCAGCCGCCGCCACCGCCGCACTTACTCCGGCCAGGTGCGGTCCGCCTGGCCCGTCCCCCGGTGCTGTGGCCAATAGGCGCCCTGGCCCCGGGCCCCTCCCGGCCCCTCCGTGCTCTCCCGGAATCACAGAAGCCGCATTCAGCGTCCCCGAGAGCAGCGCCGCGCCCCCGCCGCCGGCTCAACAAGGCGCGTTTGTCTCTAAAGGGCCAACGAGGCCATTGTCCCACCGCCTGGACCCTAAGGCTGGGCTGAGCTCCCAGCCCCGGAAGGGGATTCGAGGGTGCCTGGGAAACGGGGTGGCGTGGTGGTGGTGATGAGGGCAGCCCGGCTCTGAGAAAAGGGAGGTGGCTAGACTAGTTGCTGAACTTTTATTGGGGGTTCCGGAGCCCTGAAGATCCAGTGTAAGGTATGGGTTCCTGCTCCGAGAGTCAGTGCAAGCTGGCGACATATTTTTGGGGTCCAAAATGTGGATGAGAAGGGTGGGGGTCGTGCCAGAATCCTGTAAAGGAAGCTCAGACAAGGGACCTATCTTCAAACAGCCATGCCACTAGGTCTCGGCTGACCACCCATCTCCAGGGTGCCCAAAAGGGCCAAGCATAGCACCATCAGGCTGCAGGTGCCCCATCTCCGATCCACGTTTTTTCAGTTCCTGGCTTCCCTCCTCACCCCAGAAGACCAAGGACGGCAAGTAATGCCCTCCTGAGTTGGGAATGCACAGTTCCAGCTGTGGGCAGTGCAAAACCAGCTGGCCACTCAGTGGGGCATGGGCCACGTCAGAGCCCCACTGCCCCCACCATTACTGAGCAACTCTGGAATGGGGAAAATTCCACATCATCATGGCTGCCAGGGATTTTTCCATATCTGATGGGCTTGCTTTCCAGCCTTGCCCTGGCACTCTTGCCATGGTCTTGGGATGCACATGCACCCAGGCAGGCCCAAGGCATTCCCTAGAGTGGCAGGCTTTGGCTCTAGAGGCCCTGACCTCATCCCTGCCTCTGGAGGCACATCTCCCCCACTACCCCCATGAGCATGCCAGAGTAGAACACAACCGTCTCCACCCATAGCAAGGCCCAGTCAAGACGATGGCCCTGGGTTCTCTGGTCCCTCTGCCAGACAGAGCCTGCCAAACTTTGGTCTTCCACCTGCACAGGGTGGGCCTGCAGCCACTGCCCAAAACACTTCTAGAGAGCCTGGGCACAGGCCATGGCCCTCAGGTGCCCAGATTGGGGGAACATGGAGCCCTGTTTCAAACCCAAACTCCACCATCCTGTTCCCAGTTCCTGATAGCCCTCAGCCCTGAGGACGCTACTCAGAAACTCCCTGCCTGATCTGGCAGGGGCTGAGTGACTGTCCTGAGCCTTGGTTTCTGGCCCTGACTCTGCTGTGAGGACACTGGCAATCTAGGCAAAGGCATGTCTCTCCAGGCCTCAGCAAGGGCACTGTCAGGGTCAGGTGGGAAGCTGTAAGGATGGCCCAGCAAGGGTCACAAGTCAAAACTGGTGGCAATGCCCACACTGGGGGTTACTGTTACTCAGTAGATTCTGCCCACGAGCCTACAAGGTAAAGCTGGGTACCCTCAACTGAAGCCCCACGAATCATTTAGCTACTGGCTTTCACCTTCTAGTCTTATTCCAGTAGAAAGCTATGACAATCACAGCTGGAATGTACAGAGCACCTTACTTTCTATACACCTGATATTAAGTCTGCATAACATTATCACTGAGCCCTCCTTACCAGCAGCACACCTGGCTCCCCAGAGGCTCCATAATTTCTACCCCCTGATTTACACACAAGGAAGCAATGTTTCCAGGAGAAAAGTACCTGGGCTGGAATGTGAACCAAGGGTAGACTCCACTTCATTAGGTGACCCTTCTCCAATCCCAAGAAAGTTCATGGACACAGAATTCAAATCATTCCAAAACTCCAGTTGTTTAATAACAAATGCTTCGCCACCCTCACCCCATCACAGCAGCAGGAAAATCACCAGTCCAACTGTGGGGGGAAGGGTACACTGCAGAAAGTCAGGGAACAGGGAGCAGCTGGTGAGGGGCTGGCCAGGCCCCCACCCCCCATGTCACTGATTCCTGGGAGCATCAAGTTGAGCTGGCCTCTCCTCTGCCCAGCCACCAGCAGGGAGCACCATCCAAGGGAGGCTGGGGCTCCAGCCAGAAAGCTTGAGAGGAAGCCAGACCTGGCAGGGGGAGGAAGGGGATGAAAAGAGAAGAGATTCTGGTCTGCCACCAAGCCTAGGTCCCCTGGCCTGCCTGTGCCAAGTCCAGCTGCCAGGAGTGGGCCTTGTCCATCAAGAGGCTGCTGCCCATCACACCGGCTTGGCCTTCTTGGCTTTCTTCTGAGACCTCAGAGCCTCGTCGTGGGCTTTCCGCTTCTCTGCCAATTTGGTGGCCTGTGAGGAAGAAGGGGGGATCAAGCTGTGATTGTAGGATACTTCTACTCAAGCCCATTCCTTAAAGGCAGAGCCTCCACAAAAACTAAAGAAGCAAATTACCAGAAGGAAAAAGAATTATTTGAACCACCTCAGGTCATTAAATGTGCCTTTACCTTTGCTTTTATAACTATTATGTTATAGGCCCAGAGCTAGTAGGATCCCATGTTCCTAGAGCCGGAGGCAACTGCCCCAGTTACCCTTCTCCTTGGGAAAGCTGAGTGCCAATCAAACCTCTGCCAGACTGCTGGCGAGGTGTCAACCTGGAACAATAGTCTTTTCCCCTGGGGACCATTTGGTAATACCTACTACAAAACACATACAGGCCTTTCAACCTGGCAACAACATGCCTAAGAATTTACCCTGCAGAGACTTCAAAGGGGCGCTCAAAGGTGTTTTCTAAGAATACCTAAAAATGAAAAACTTTCTAATCCAACTTGTGTGAGGTCATGGCAAGAAATTCACTCTATGGTAGGGGCGCCTGGGTGGCTTAGTCGGTTAAGCGTCCGACTTTCGCCCCGCGTCGGGCTCTGTGCTGACTGCCAGCTCAGAGCCTGGAGCCTGTTTCAGTCTGTGACTCCCTCTCTCTCTGACCCTCCCTTGCTCTCTGACCCTCCCCTGTGTCTCTCTCTCTCTCTCCTAGAAATAAATAAAACATTAAAAAAAAAAAAAAAAAGAAATTCACTCTATGATTAAATAAAAAACATACTGTTAAGACAATCTGTATATAGGATGATGGCTCCAAAATAACCTGTTATTACACACACAAAAGAAAGTTGTGTGCTGTTACTATAGATCACTCCAACTGCAGGACGGTGAGCCATTTCCATACCACCCATTACAGAGTGCTGGTGTGTAAAGAACTTCAAAAAAAAAATTTTTTTTTTACAATGAGCATACATGGCTTTGTGAACAAGAGACAAAATAGAAATTTAAAACATTCCATAGTCCCTTCCTGTTTTCTGTTATGTGGTCCTTTGTGAAAGCAGGCTCTGAGTCTGCTGGACACCTCTGTCCCCAGAGCCCAGTAGACTCAGAAATGGCTGGGTGTAAGAAAGACACTGAAGCCCTGAAAAAAGCCCAAGATGTTGACACCAAGATGCCCATACAGGCCTGGGTGGGGGTGCAGGAGCTAGGCCAGGCCAGAAAAACCTCAGAAAAAGGCTACAAAAGGGCATTGAATTGGCACAGAGGAGAGCCAGCTGGCCCAAGCACACACGTGCAGCCACATCTGGTGGCCATGCCTAGAGTCTCAGGCAGGTGGCAGGGACTCACCTCTCGGATTTTGCGCCTCTTGCCAAACATGATCTTGTTATAAAGGTACTTCTCCCGCTTCTTCATCATCATGATGGCCAGGCGCTTGGCTTCATTCTCCTCCTCCTGGGCCAACCGCTGTTTGTCCTCCAGCTTCACAGTGCCTGCCATCACTCTGGGCTTCTAGAGACACAGGGTCAACACTTGTGGATACCCCAACCCCACCATTCCCTGGCTCTTGCCCTTCTTGGCCCAGGGCTGGCACCAAAGATGGCCAGTGAAGCTGCTTCCAAGACTGCCCCCAGTAAGCTTCCCAGTACCTTCCTCTCAATCCTCTCCTCCTCCAGGGCTGTCAGCTGGGCCTCTTCTTCCTTTTCTGAACCAGCCTCCGTATCTTCCTCCTCTTCATTTTCTCCTCCTTTGTCACCATCACTATCATTATCTTCCTCCTCATCCTCCTCTTCAGATTCATCCATAGTTCCTATAAATAACCAATGACTTCTGAGCCTGCTCTCCTCCTTATAGGGTGAGAACCAGGGCCAGGCACCACACTCCTCAGCCACGAAGATGTTCCAAAGATTGTACAGGGTTGTCCCAACCACAGCTCCTTCTAGCACCTCTCCCCACAGATCCAAACACCTTCAGAAAATTTGAGGTGCCTCCTCCTGAGCTCTGCCACCTCCTACATAAATACCAATGACAACTTCCAAACCATTCCTGTTCAGTTACTTTGAACATCAAGTAACAGCTGATCAGAGAACATAACTGTTCCCTTCTCCTAAATCTTACTCCAAAGGTAGACTTAAAAGGCTTTGTGCCCCTGCTGCCCATTCTAAGGAGCTTGCCATCTTTGCAGCCAAGAAGGGAAATAGTCAGGTGGGGCCAAGGAGGCCAAAGCCAGCCTGGACAAACCCGCCCACCCATTGCCTGGCCCACTCACCTGGGTGCTCTCCCCGCTGCAGGGCGAGCAGCTTCAGCTTCTCAGGAGGGACATAATCTCCTTCCTTCTCTGATACGAAAGGTGAGAGGTGTGGAGGTAACTGCACTCCAGGGAAGTAGTCTGCCACAGGGAGGAGGAGTCGGGCATTCACACAGTCAAACACCCACTGGGGCTGCACATAGTACCTGGTGGCAGAGACCGGTCATGGAAACAACCTGAAACCCCACTGCATCCACACTTGAGACAAACCTCTGCACTCAGAAACCCAAACAAGAGGAGGAAGATGAGACTCTTGGGGGCTTACCTGCCGATAACAGGTGTCTGCTGCCCAGGCCGGTCAATAATCTGGTGGGTGATGCAGGAGTCTGTGACGTCATATGTGGCCCCAATGCACAGAGACTTGTCCCAGGACACATCACCCCCAAAACTCCTACAGGTACAGGAGGGGGCCACAAAAGTATTCAGTATGAAGTGGCTGCCCTGGGACTCACTGGCCCACAAGCTCACCCTCCAGGACACACCTGTCCCCACCCCACATCAGGATCACCCGTCATCAGGCCAATATATCCAATGCCAGCCCAGTGGAGGCCTGTCCTAAAGTGGTAAGAAAGCAATGCCAGCTGCTCTTTGACGAGTGTCTGCTGCATGTTCCAGAGTGAGCCGAGCACTCTCCACACCCACTCTGGTGAATCTGCACAAGCACCAAGGGGTGGATGCTGACACCACCCTGATGTTACTGCCAGGCGTCTAGGGCAGGACACAGCCCAGAGTGTGGCAGAGCCAGCGCCGTCAGCCTCCCACCTGATGACAAAAGCTAGGGCCTCACGGGGCACCTCGCGGTTCAGGAAGAACTTCAGGCCCTCAAAGAGCTTCCTGTGCTTTTCCTGTGCCTCCAGCTCCTTCCTGTGATCCTCCTCCTGGGCCGTCATCTCCTGCCACAAAAGGGACCATGGCACCATCAGGCCTGCCCATACCCGCACTGGAGGGCAGAGGGTGGGGATGGTCCCCAGCTCCCATCTAGGTCCTCAGTCCCAATGCTCCCCACCACCCCGGTACACAGTCCTCACCCCATCAGCAGGAAACTCGTCCACCTCAGTCTCCTCCTCCATAGGTACCACCATGCGGGCCAGACTGGCACCAAGGGCCGCCAGTTTCTATAGGAAAGAAGCAGGTCTGCTGCTGGCAGGTGGGAGATCTTGTCTGGGTACACGGTCACGGTGGGGAAGGGGTGTAGCGACAGTTCTGGGACATCAGTGGGCTTGGGTTCCAAGGGCAAGCCCCGAGCCCACTCATCTAGCCATGCACAGCCCCATCCCCAGGCCAGGACCCAGCCTTCTGAGGGGATGCAAGGCCAGTGCTCTAGAAGCCTCTCACCTCCATAGAGCTCTCAGAGTCCAATGCATAGGTGTCCTCATTGGCCTTCACCTCTGCCTGGGCCTGACCCTCCAGCTGCAAGGCAGGGGGAAGGTCAGAAGAAGAAGATGCCACAGCCCCCTGCATCCATGCAGGGAGAGAAGGGCCATGGCCCCTACTGCACTCTGAGAAAGAACCAGGCTGGGACCCTACCTTGGGCGGGTAATGCAGGTTGATCGACTGGTAGAGGCGGAAGTTGACGAAGCCCAAAAGAGTGGTGTAGAACTCGGTGAAGGTGGCCATGACCCTGTAGTCAACATCTGTTGGGTGCTGGGGGGACACAAAAGACTCATTGGCAGTGCAGGTACAGGGGAAAGACAGCATTGACAACCCACACGGGGCAGGGGACTCCAGCCTGCCCAAGGCTTCCCCATGGTAGCCCTGCCTTTGGAGCTCTGTTCCATGAGAAGGGGCCAGGTGGCATGTCCTACCCAGGAGCATTTTGGTTGAGGCTCTGGATAGGCGTCCCAAAGGTTAGGGGCATCCTGAGGTCAGTCCAGATCCCTCAGCCAGAAAGCAGGAGATGAAAGGGAAAAAATGGAAAGCTCTGTCATGCTGCTCCCAGGACTGGGTGGAGCTCCCCTGTCCCCGCCCAAGCTCCCCACTCATCCTGTAAATCCCAGCTCAGACCAGACTTTGGTCACAGAGGTAGCCTTCCAGCGCCAGTCTGGTCAGAGTTCATTTTTCTCCATCAGCCATCCCATAATCTTTATTAAATGTCTTCTCTGGGCCTAGCCTGCTAGCCTCCCGGAGCCCAGCCTCACTGGCAGTCCAGCTGGGAGAGGTGGCCCTGCAGCCAGCAGTCTATCACTCTGGGTGGATGGAATTCAGCATCCTCAAGCCTTGGCAGGAAGGATGGACACTCAATTCAGCGACTCAGCCCCAGTCCCAAGCCAGAGACAAAGGCACAACTTAAGGATCCAAGATAGGGTGGAATAGCTGCCTGGCTCAGCCCCAGGAAGCTCTGGAAAAATGGCAGGAGAAAAGCTGCTTGCTTGGGGCAAAGGCACACAGCTACCCTCAAGAGCTGCCAACCCAGCAAGCAGGGAACATCAAAGGACTCATCTTTGCCCTTGAGGAGCTGATAAAGCAAAACAGGGGAAGGATCTGAGAGCCAGACAAAGAGCCTCGTCTCTTGAGCAGCACTGCCCTCCACAACCCAGGAGGCTAGCCCATCCTTGTTGACCACTGGGATCTGGATGGCAGGATATGTCGAGCAGTGTCAAAACTGATAGTGATCACAACGTCCCTTTTTATGCTGGCCATGCCCATGACTCTGAACTGTTTCTCTATTTTGCCACTGGGCAGCGTGAGTGCGAGGATGCAGGGACCAAGAGGTACCCCACCTGTCCCCCTACTCACCTCTCTGTCCTTCTAAGAGCATCTACTAGAGAAGCATCTGAGGACCAACTCCATTCTCCACTGCATAGTGCTGAGCAAGGTCCCTCCAACCCCCTCTCCATCCCCCCTACTGCTTGCCTGGGTCATACTTTGAAGAGTCCATCACTGGCTGCTCAGGGAAAGAAGACACAGGGCCTCAGCTATGACCCAGGACTAGTCCCTCATTCTCCTGCTGAAAGGAAGTAGTAGCGGTAAGCTGGCCAGGGAGGAAGGAGGAATGGGCAGCCTGTTCCCTTCCCCCAGGGTCAGCTGTGTGGAGGCTGGCCTCCACAGGGCCCTATTCACTACCCAGAGGACATACAAAGACCAGTCTGAGCAGCACGGGGGTAGGACATCAGAGAGAAGGAAGGAGAGACAGGGCCAGAGAGGAAGGAAGCATGGCAAGAAGACAGGAAGAAGAAGAGGAGAGGAGGAAAGGAACAGGAAAGAGGGAAGGGTCACAGGCCGTGACACACACAGCTGCATCGGAGAGTGGGGAGAGGGGGTTGCTGAGGGCCATGCTGCCTCTCACCCACACACTGCAGCCTGCCCCCACACATCTCCACTGCCCTGCGGTCAGAGTGAATTCTGGCCTCGGACCCCTGCCAGCCCAGAGTAAATGGGAGGGGCCCTGACCCCCAGCTCACCCTGGAGCCCCTGACAACTTGGTCAGCAAACACACTGTCCAGCCAGGCTGGTGCATTTGCTGTTCAAGGCACAGGCAGGAAACTGGGCCAAATGCAGGCCCACACAGTGACTAATGAGGCAGAGGGAGAGCCTGGCCAAGACTGTGTGGGGGACTAGACGCTAATGCTGCCCCACGAGAAGGCAAAACCAGGATTTCTCTCTGTGGATCCCTGCCAAAAATTCCCAGTCTAAACCAAGATAAATAAGTAGTGCCATGTGCTAAAAGCTTCTCATACACTCATCCTCCTCACCCAGTTCCCCCAGCACTGGGTAGGAGGGGAAGCTGAGGAGATGAGCAGAATAGCCTGGCCAAGGTCTGGCAACCACTAGCGCCGAAGTAAGATGCCAACCCCATCGGTTTGAGGGTAGGGCTGGGCTCGGCTATTGTCCAAGCCTTGGAAGCTGCTCACTGTTCACTCAGCAACCTCAAAGGGCCAGGCACCAGGCACTTTGAAAGATTTTCTCCCCCTTAAATCCTCAGGACAAGGCTTAGAAAGTGGAAGCACATCATTAAGGGAGGCACAGAGAGGTGCAGGAACATGTCTAAGGTCACCCAGCTGGAGGATGCTGGAGACAGGCTGGCTCCAGTTCTTACCATAATGCTGTGTGGGACACTCCTCACCCCACATCCTACCACTGGCCACACTCAGGAACCCAGCACATGCTGGACCATGCAGGACAACAAAACCCCGGCCCTGCCCAAGCCCTTATCACTGTTAGGAGCCAGAGAAGGAGCAATGACCCAGCACAGGCCCCTGCCTTCCCCGTGGGCATACTCACATCATGGGAGAAGGCATAGGGTGTGATCCACACAATGGGCTGCCCCAGTACCTCGGCCTGGTAGTAAATGCCTTTGATGGACAGGAAGACCTTTGAGGAGAGGACAGTATGGTGAAAAGCGGAGACAGAGGAGGGAGTAGGGTGGTCCCCCTTTCCCAGGGGGGCCTGGACTTACCTTGCGCAGGGCACGGGCAGCAATGACATAGTGCATAAACTCCACTGTGAGCCGACGGCATAGCTGAATGGTCTGCACGTGGCACTTGCCAGTCCGTGGGAAGGTGGAGAAGAGGAAACACATGGAGAGGGCATCATCCAGGTCCCGCAGAGCGTCTATGAACGTGGGGTACCTGCATGGCCAAGAGGACAGTGCCCAACCACAGGCTCAGTCAGCCTGGGTTCCCAGGGGGACCCTGAACTCCTTGCCCACCCTGTAGGTCAACCCAGAGGCCCCATTCCCAATCAGGCCTTGCCATTCCCATCTCCTGACCACAAAGTTGGGCAATGCCCAGAGACCTGGGAGGAACCATGAAATGAGGACATGCCCACTTGGCTCTGAGAATCAGAGAAATCCCAATAGAGGTGCTGAAGACACCCACTGCTCCCCAAAGAGTCAGCATGGACCCATTCCTATTTGTGGCCAAAGAGGGTAGACCGAGTCAGTGGCTGTTTTTCAAGGTGGAAACTTCTGTTCAAAGCAAACGTACCTGGACGTCCAAAACAGAAAGCAGAAAAATGTGAGGCTGACCTAGTGGACCAAGGTGGAGAGTGGGGGCCTGCCCGCACTCAGCAGCACTTAGGGCTTGGCCCAGCCACAGGTCACTAGAGTGGCTTATGTCTTGTGCCTCACCATCCAGACCTCTAAGTTTGCAGAACCAATTAGAACCAGATGATAATAATGCTGGAATTTTTTCAGTCCTGGGCCAGGAAAAGCCAGAGCAAGAAAGTGTTTTCAGGAATCCTGTGGTAAATTAGGAAGCTGACGAGAACAAGCTACCCTTGGCAGGATCCAGCCTAGTGAATGGGGGGATGGGAGCTTGGGTCATGGAGAGGACGCTGGAGGACCTGGATTTGTCTCAGCTATGCCCCAGAATGGGTCATTTTGCCTCACCCAATTCCAGTGAGATCATCTGAAAAATGACATTGTTGGAGCAGACTACTGGTTTAAAACTGGGCTCCTGCAGTTCCCTGGAAACACTTGGGGACAAGTGGACAGACAGGGCCTCAGGTCTCCCTTCCTCAGCTGGAGTGGTTGTCAGAGCCTCTGGCACCCTAACTGCCTTCCAGGAAGCTTTCTTTGGCAGAAAGGGTTCTGCCGCTTCAAAAAAGGGCTCTGAAGCCACAAGACCAGAGGTGGTCACAGTCTTTCCAGGGCAACACTCCTTGCAATGTGTCAGGAGGAACCTGCCAGTCTCCAAACCATACCAAGATAGAAGAAAGGCTGCAGGGGCCTCTCCAAAGACAACAGGAAGAGGGGAATCTGGTTTTCTTGTGTGTAGGTGGGAGCCTCAACTGGCCCCCTCTGGTGCCTCAAAGTTTTCCTCTCTCTACACTTCACAGACAAACCCACCACCCCAGGGCCTCTGTAGAAACAGCACCTGAGCCACCCGTTTTTTTGTTGCTGTTGTTGTTTTTGTTTTTAAGGGATGGCTAAGGAGATGGAGGTAACACAGACTTGAACACAGCCACCTGGTGTGGACATGAATCCAGGCACTTGCTTTTTTGTGTGTGTACTGTTACATCTGCTCCACACAACAACTGTATGTCACAGGCAGGAAAGGAGCTATTATCTCTCTCTGAGAAGAAAACTTGCTCGGAGTAGGAACTGTTCTCAGGCCACCCAGCTTGCAGGCTGCAGAGTTATGGTGAGAAGACATGTTGGGCTCCTAGGCCAGGGCTCTTCCCATGCCAGCCCAAGGGCTAGCCTGACTCAATGAGTCAAGTCCATCCAGCCTGGAACTAAGTGTTCCCAGGCCATCAGCCCCCAAGAGAAAGTGGACATTCACTAGCTCTGAGTTTCTGAACCTTACCACTACCAACAATTTGGTTGTTCTGCGTGGTGGGGACTGTCCTGTTTAGCAGCATCCCTGGCCTTTACCCATTAAACACTAGTAGAATCCTTGCCCACCCCCAAGCCCAGGTCCGAGTCATGAGAACCACAAGTGTCTTCAGACATTGCCAAATGTCTCCTGGAGGCCAAAACTGCTTGGTTAAGAAGAACAGTTGTTGGTTAGCAAACAGATGAGTGGGGTTGCTGAGAAAGCAGGACAAGAAACACTTAAGATCAGAGGCAGCCAGCCACATCTGCCAGGTATGATCATGTGCCTGGTGTGCATTCCCAGAACTGTGGCTCTCAATCACCACAGGGCCTTTGCACCTACTGTTTCCCTTGCTTTGATCAGGCTTTCTTAAAACTTTTTTTTTTTTTAATTTTTTTAAATTATTTATTTCTAGGAGAGAGAGAGAGAGACAGCGTGAGCAGGGGAGGGTCAGAGAGAGAGGGAGTCACAGACTGAAACAGGCTCCAGGCTCTGACTGGCAGTCAGCACAGAGCCTGACGCGGGGCTCGAACCCACGAACCGCGAGATCATGACCCAAGCGAAAGTCGGACGCTTAACCGACTAAGCCACCCAGGCGCCCCTGCTTTGATCAGGCTTTCTTTGGCTGGCTGAAACATCTGCCCCAAAACACCTATATGACAAACCTGTAAGTTACATATGTCCCCCAGGTCCCTTTATATGGTTAGCATCCCACATGGCTCTCACTGTGACTTGCAATCATTATAGCAATTTATTTGGTTGGTTTGTTTGGTTGGGGTTTTTTTTTTGGTTTTTTTTTTGGGGGTTTTTTTGGTTTTGCTTCCTCCAAAAGGATGCCAGCAATATAAGCAGGGTCCTGGTCTTAATCCCAGTACTAGGACTGAGTCCCCAACTCACCGCTCCTTGACAATGTGGTCAAGTTTGTAGTCTGGCTTATTCTCCTTCAGCCGCTCTACAGTGTTCCACTCACTCTTCCCATAGGCCTTCCGGAGCTTCCGGACGAACACCTGGGTGAGAGAAGATCACTGATGCTGAGGCCAAAGGCTCCTGAGACCCCTCTTCCACTGAAGAGGGATGCATGGGGCAGGAGGACTCTTAAGGCCTTCTGAAGCTGACCACAGCTGTCTGATTGTGCTTTTTGATCCTCTCAGCCCAGGATGTATAAAACAGCAAACTCCAAAAAACATCAAAACTGACCCACACTGATGAGCAGAGCCAGCCTGCTGTAGCTGTGATGGATGACCAGAGATAACCATTTAGATGTGCTGACTCCACATGTTCACATGAAAAAATGTTTTCAGCTCTATTTTCCAACTGAGGCCAAGTGACCTGCCAGCAAAACAGCTCGGGGCCAGGAAGGCTGGCCTTCATTCTCAGCACCAGTCTGCATGGGCATAAAAAAAGCCAGGGATCCACATATGGGGCTAGGTCACACAGGAAATTCTAGCTGAGGCTAGTCACGGGCCCAGAAGGTCCTCTAAGCCAACTGATTTCTTCCCTATAAGTACTTTTGGTCAGGCTTGCCCTTGGTGCTCTTCAGAGGCTCTAAGGTTGCCTCTGCTGGGGTCGTGAACAGCAGTTCCAAGACAGCCATTTCCCACAAAAGGCCCACTTCCAATGCAGTGAGCTTCAGTGCACTCGGACAAGAGGGCCAGCAGCAGGTGCTGGCCAGTCTCCTGTGGCCACCAGGTGGCGCCTCACCCCTCCTAACACAGGGCCTTGGTCTGGCCCTGCAGCTTAGTGAAGCCTTCAGTAACAGCAGTCTACTCTCAATTATCTGCATTTTCTATGAGACTTCTACTTTCCCTGTGGTATTTAAGCATTTAATAGTTTCTATGTGGAATGAAAAGCTTGGTCTTCTGGGAGCAATTCCTGAAAGAATTAGAAAAGGAGCAGTTTCTTTGGGCAGAGAAAAGCCCCTGAAATAGCACTACCTTTGCTTCAAAGGCAATAAACTTATTCCTGCCAAAGAACCAGGGGAAAGGTACAACTAGTAAAGCATTAATCATTTGCCAGGTTATGTGCAAATGATTTCCACACATGTGATTGCACCTGGTTAATCCTCAAGACATTCCTTTGAGGTAGAATTACTTCACCCTTCCATAGGCTTGTTCAGAGAGGTTAAACAATCTGCCCAAGGTCACAGTTGGTGGGTCACAGAGCAGCGATGGACCCTCCAGACCCTAGAGCCCAGGCCTCACCTTGTATTCCCGGAACTTGTTGACAATGGGTTCATGGAGGAGGAACTTGATGTCTTTGAGAAGGTAAAAAGTTCGGGCCGCTGTGGAACCCTTGTTAACCTTCTTCTTATGTTTGGGTTCATGGGGATAAATGCCCTTCAGGATGCACAGCCGCCTGGAAGATAAAAATCATTCCCTGTCAGTTAACGTACTGAGCACTGGCCACACCAGGCCAGCAAAAAAGCAGTGAACAAGGAAAATGAGGGCCTTGCCTTTGGAGAATGTCACATCCTAGTGCAGGATCTGACAATCCAAGTTCCCCAAAAGTCACCTAAAGTAGACTGTCACAAGTACCAGAAAGGAAACAATCAGAATGTTGATAGGGGCCAGATGGCAGGTGTCCCTTTTCGCAAAGGGAATCAGGAAAGGCCTTGTGGAGAAATCCACATTTCAGCCACATAAAAGGTAGAGGGAAAGGCATCCTAGGAAGGACAGAAGCTGTAGGAGCGAAAAGTGCTGGGTGACTAAAAGCGGGCCATGTGGCAGGGCCCACAGGCTGTGGAAAGATATGGATTTCACTCTGAGGAGTTGAGAACCCTAGCTGCAGGATCATGGGTCTCTTCTGCCAGAATGGAGGGAATGAGTGACAAAGACCCAGCCAGAGAGTAGCAATGCCTTTTACCAGTGAACCCATTCTCATGACTCAGTATGGCAAGACCCATTCTCCAGCTTCCCCAGAGACCACCACAAAGCACAGCTCACTAAAGCAAAGCCAGATGAGAAAGAGGATGAGAAAGGAGAAATGTCAGAATTCTGGGCAGAGTTTGTGGTGGCACAGGGAAGTCAGGGATGTGGCTGAGTTTTCACCATCACTGAGTAGGATTCACTGTTCAGGCAGCCCCAGTGGGCTCCCTATGCTACTGCTCTCCAGCCTCACCTGAAGTCAGCCAGGCTCAGCTGCAGCTTCTTCCGGGCTTTGTTTCGGGTGATGTAGTTAGTGGCAGAGCCTCGTTCATACTTGGGGAGAGAAAAAACCAAGTGACCATTAGCAATGACTGCAGTGATGACATCAATCTCCGGGCATGCCTTGTGGTAGGGGCAACTATCACTGTGCATAAGTAGCTGAGAGGCTTCTGGGACAGGAAATGCTATAGGGAGGGAGTCCACCCACCTGAACAAGCTCTCCTGCACTGTCCTTGCAGTAATCAACATAAAGGACAAACACATCTGCATGAGGCTGGTGACCATGAGGTTGCTATGGATCAGGTGGTATTCCAAGCACTTAGTAGTGGCTCTAAGGATTGGCTATTTTGATTAGTGATTTCCACACATTATTTCATTTAATCTTCACAACAACCATGATGTGTGTCCAGGTCACATAGATTTTTAAAGGCTGAGATTCGAAACAGAGGTCCAAGTCCTGACTGAGCCTCAGCGCCTAATCCACTAAGCTGGTTTTCTCAACTTTTTCATTATAACCAACCCCTACCATGAGAAGCCTTTTTAGACCATTTCACCCTTTAATCATCCCCTCTTGTAGCCCTACAAAATGCTAATACTATAAACATACCAAAGATCTGTTCAAAGTGGTCTTTCAGAGGGCCACAAACCATTGAAATATCTAAGATCCCTTCAACTAATTTTTGTTCCCTTGGGGGTGAAATCTGGTTGAAAATGCATGCTCTAAGCCAAAGTCTCTCCCCTCCACCATTCATTGATTTAACAAAAAATAAAAGGACTTCTATTATGTTCCAACTATTAAGCGAGATGCTATGGGGGCAAGGAAAACAAAAAAGGCCTGCTCTCTACCTGTCCCCAAGAAGCATACTGTCTAATGCAATCATGTGGATGTCTGTAGTGCCAAGATGCTGGCTTCTGCTCATTTCTCTGTGTTCCTGATAAAGAGGAGCAGTTCAATGTCCTTTCCAAATAAGATCATCCTCTGCAGTGAGAAAGCAGGGACCTTATGGCCAGGTCCAGCTCTAAAGAAATAACGGGTAGCTTCTTGACGGGTTTATGATCACTCCCTTCATCATAAAACACACATTCATTGGGGTGCCTGGGTGGCTTGGTCGGTTAAGCGTCCGACTTTCGCTTAGGTCATGATCTCGCGGTTCGTGGGTTCGAGCCCCACGTCGGGTTCTGTGCTGACTGCCAGCTCAGAGCCTGGAGCCTATTTCAGTCTGTGACTCCCTCCCTCTCTGACCCTCCCCTGCTCACGCTGTCTCTCTCTCTCCTGGAAATAAATAAAACATTAAAAAAATAAATAAAAAAAACCCACACACACACATTCATTTATTCTTTCCAGACACTGTCCACTGGAGATACAGAGATAAGATTCAGACTGTCTCGGAAAGTTGAGTCTTCACTAAGTGTTTTCCATTGCTTTACATCACATATATGTCTGTCATTATGCTTATCCTTTTAAATAGCAAATGGATAAGTAGTTCTCAACTGGGGTGATTTTACTCCCTGGGCGTGTGTGGGATGGAGGGAAGAATATTAGGCATTTTCGGTTGTTGAGTGCCATCTGGCATCTAATATGTAAGAGATCAGGATGATACTAAACATCCTACAATACAACGCACAGGACAGGTGCACAACAAAGCATTATCTCGTTCAAAACGGTTGTAAAACCCAGCTTTAAAAACTAACGTGATTTGTTTACATATCTACATCTGTGCTGCAAGGGAAGATTTTCCATCTTAAATCTTTGTAACTCCAAATATTAGCATTTATTGGTTGTTCAACAGTGTGTTGGGTTAAACATAAACAGGCAACAGAAACTTTCAATATGAAGAAAACACAAAACCACTACATCTTCCTCACCTTCATCCCTTCCCCCATCTTTTCATGCCACTAAGGCGATTCTCCATACAGCAACAAGAAATCCTTGAAAAACTGTATCATGGTACTTTCCCTTTAGCTGAGTCGTACTGCACTTGGAATAAAATCCAAGTACCTCACTATGGCTCACAGGCCTTGTACATCCGGTCTCTGTCGAATCTCAACCTCACCAAATGCCATTCTTCCCTTGGTTTACTATACCCCATGCCATCTTGAGGTCTTAATTCCTCGCACACAGAAAGGTTTTCCCTCCTAAGGGTCTTGGCACGGAGTTTCCCCTGTCACGTTTGCTCGCTAAGCACTCCCATGGCCCAGAACCCATGTGAGATCTTCTGAACTTTCTGATTGCGGCTTAAATGTTGAATAGAAGAGACTTTCAAACTAACCCTAGCCCTAACTTTCTTTCACAGCCCTACTCCCAAGGTTCTTTCCTGAATTTAATCGGACGAATATCCTTCCCCGCCCATCCTCGGACCCCTTTTCGTAGCTGTTTCTCATCGCGTTAAGCCCAGCCATTTCAGTCCGCATGAGGGGCTGGGGCAGGGAAAGGCGCAGTCCCCTGGGTCTGTAGCTCCCACCTCCCGCCCCGTCCCCCTCTCGCACCCGCCGCCATCATATGCTCCACTTACTTTCTTTTTCTCCAGACCTCCCATGGCTACACGCTGAAGGATCTACGAGCGTGAGCAGACAGCGCCACTTCCTCCCGCACGTGCCCTGCCTAGAGCCCCGAGGCCCCTACGCCGCGAGTCTATGCGGGCTGCCCGATGAGATGCCTGAGCGAGTCTGGGGAATTATTTGACTTTCCTCCTCGAAATTTACTACTGAGCTCTCTGAAAAAAATTCACTGAGACCTCTCTTTAAAGTTCTTTTCCATCTGTGGATGTATCTTAGACAGTTTTAATGTTTAATCGAAGGCATATTTTCAGGCATTTCTATAACCATCCCGACGACGGTCCCTTGACCTTACGGGCCCGTTGCATGTTGGGATGGAGGGAGGCGGAAGGCTCCGCGGAGGCAGCGCAGTACCTTCTGGGATGCCAAGGACAGCCACACTCTGAGGTGCGTGAGTGGGAGTGGCGTTGTCCCGGTAACGGTTGCTAAGCATCGTGGGAACTTGGGAATTTGGCTTCTGTGGAGGAAAAGCGTCCGCCAGGGGCGCTGAATGAAGTTGGCCTCTGTTTCCCGTGCGCCTGTGTGGCTTTTCCTTTTGGCTCTTTGGCCCTTAGTGGGGGTAAAGTAGATGAAAATCTTACTTTTTTCCTGATAGAAGCATATATATACTCATATATACTGAGCCTTAGCGGTGTATTGAAAAATGACAAAAGGCCAAGGTAGTTATGGAACTCGTAGTATGTTAAATGTACGTTTAGCCGTTTGAAGTTTTCAGCGTACATGTCTTCTGTATGTGTTCCTCAAGGCATAATTACAAGGTTTATGCAACTATTCTGAAGGTTATACACCACGTTCTGTGTGATGTGAAATGTTGGGATATGGGAGCCAGCAGTCAAGAAAGAATTCTTGAGATGCGTTTGGTGCAAATAGGTGGTTTAATTAAAGCACGGGGACAGGACCCATGGGAAGAAAGAGCTGTACTGGGTTTATGAGGAGTGATTGATTATATAGTTTCAAGCTGGGAGGCAGTTAGGGATAGCGTAAGTCTCTAAAGAATTTGAATGCAAGGTTTCTAGGACCTTGAGGGGCTAGCTACTATTAAGATAAGGTCATTTACTACCGTCCTGTAAACTCTTAGTCATGAGACTCTTCAGATGTATATCAGAGGGTCGTATGCTTGGAGGATGATTGCTAACATATATCAGTTTCCATAGGGATTTTTATATGTTAAAAAAGACTTAAAGGATCCTGGAGATCAGGCTAATGTTAAGATAAGGTTTCCTTTTGGGGCGCCTGGGTGGCTCAGTCGGTTAAGTGTCCGACTTCGGCTCAGGGCATGATCTCACAGTTCATGGGTTCCAGCCCCGCATTGGGCTCTGTGCTGACAGCTCAGAGCCTGGAACCTGTTTCAGATTCTGTGTCTCCCTCTCTCTCTGACCCTCCTCTCTCATGCTGTCTCTCTCAGAAAAAAAAAAAAAAAAAAAAAAAAAAAAAAAGATAAGGTTGCCTTTTGCCTCTAGCAAAGTATTAACATGGAGGCAGTTGAGTTCCTGGAGAACAGTCACTCTGCTTATCCCAAGTGCTTGTCAGTGGGCTGTAAGTTATAAGGAAGTTTAATTTTTTTCTTTTACCTTTGTTCTCCACATCATTCCTCCTACCCCTCTAATAATCTTGACCCTAAAATCTTTAAAGTTGCTGAGGCTAGAAGGTCTTACCTTCTGTAACTTCAAAATCTTTAAAGTTGCTGAGGCTAGAAGGTCTTACCTTCTGTAACTTCTTGCTGAATAGAGGTGTAGAGATGTCCCTACCTATGGGACAACATTGGTCAGTTGGAAACATATGTGTAGGAGGATATGAAAGGTAGAGGCAGCTGAATCTAAGGAGACCACATATATGGATATCCCAAGTGGAAAGGATCATCTGCCAGACTGAAGATATGACAGTGAAGGAGTCTGGATACCAGGTGGGGAGGTATGGGAGAAAACAGCAAAAGATTATTAGAATAAAAAAAAAAGAAACCCAAATACGAGTCCTTGGATAGTTGACAAAAATCATCTTCCAGCCTAGGAGTTTAACCAATCATTAAAGGAAAGAGAGGGCTCATTTATAAGTGCCCATTTGAGGGACATCTGGGTGGCTTAGCTGGTTGAGTATCTGGCACTTGATTTCAGTTCAAGTCATAGTCTCAGTTTGTGAGTTCGAGCCCCACAAACAGGTTCTGCACTGAAAGGAGGTTCTCTCCTCTCTCTGCCCCTCCCCTGTGTGCATACTCACTCACTCTCTCAAAGAAATAAACTTAAAAAATAATAAAGTGGCCATTTGAGTATTCATGCCAGTTAGAAACCCAGTAGTATTGGGGCGCCTGGGTGGCTTAGTCGGTTAAGCGTCCGACTTTCGCTTAGGTCATGATCTCGCAGTTCGTGGGTTCGAGCCCCGCGTCGGGCTCTGTGCTGACTGCCAGCTCAGAGCCTGGAGCCTGTTTCAGTCTGTGACTCCCTCTCTCTCTGACCCTCCCCTGCTCACGCTGTCTCTCTCTCTCTCTCCTAGAAATAAATAAAACATAAAAAAAAAAAGAAAAAAAAAGAAACCCAGTAGTATTTTTGTGGTCACAGAATGTATCTGTGGTTGTTTTAAATTTGGAAGGTTGGCTGGGTTGGTAATGGTTTTAATAATGAGTCTGTACATTCAGGCAAAACTCAGAGTACAGCAGTCTATCCAGCCTGGGGAAGCCATGGCCACAGGTTAGAGCTACATAACTGTTGGGTCCAATTAGGAGCCAGCCATCGAATTCTGGGCCTCCTTGGGTTGCAGTCAGGATATCTGGCTCCAAACAGCCAGTCTCATTTTAGGACAAAATTACATTCTTTTTCCTTCAACAAAAATGTATTCCTGTTCCTTACATCTTTCTCATACATCTCCTACTTTCCTACAAACAGAGTTGCTTCCCTTATTTCTATCAGTCTTAATTACATTTAGCAGAATTTTAACTCTTAGAAATGAGTGAAAACTAAGTACTAATCAATTGTGAACTGTGTGTTGTGTCAGAATTCTTTAGATGGCAAATTTATGAATACGTTTAAGCACAAAACATATTTTCCAACAGACCCAAATATCCTTAGCTGCTTTGCAATAAGAAGCCGAAAACACAAACCTACATTCAGTAATCAGTGATTTAGCACTCCATCCTATTTGGAAAAGGCCTAGATGTCCAATGAGTTCAATCCAATTTATCATCCAAGCAAAACTTTAAAGTTTGTGGTTGCCAAAGACTATCTAAACCCAATGACTATCTTAAGTACCCATGACAACGTTGAGACAGACAAAATTAACCATTATTTTAAGCATTGTTTTGCTGAGAAATTGCAATAGATAAGATGAGCTTATCTGACCTTTAGTAAACCAGGGTAGAATAAAAATGTTTCATATTTAATCAGCATTAACTCTAAAGACATGTCTATCTTAATTAAACAACAAACTTAAATTAATTTTTTTTACAAATAGTTTATTGTCAAATTAGTTTCCACATAACACCCAGTGCTCATCCCCACGAGTGCCCTCCTCCATGCCCATCCCCTCTCCACCCTACATCCATCAGTTCTCAGTTTTTGTCAGCATTCAAGAGTCTCTCATGGTTTGCCTCTCTCCCTTTCCCTTGTTCCTCAGTTAAGTTCCTCCTAATCCTCCTATACGTGCAAACATATGGTATTTGTCCTTCTCTGCCTGACTTATTTCACTCAGCATAACACCCTCAAAGTCCATCCATGTTGCTACACATGGCCAGATTTCATTTTTTCTCATTGCCATGTAGTATTCCATGGTATAGATAAACCACATCTTCTTGATCCCTTCGTCCGCTGATGGACACTTAGGCTCTTTCCATGTTTTGGCTATTGTTGAGAGTGCTGCTATGAACATTGGGGTACATGTGCTCCTATGCCTCAGCATTTCTATATCCCTTGGGTAAATTCCTAGCAGTGCTATTGCTGGGTCATAGGGGAGTTCTATGGTTAATTTTTTGAGGAACCTCCACACTCAAACTTAAATTAATTTAAAAACCAAATATGTTCTGCCTGGGTCTCCTTAAAAGTCAATGTCAATTTTACCTGGGGCACCAGTGGGGAAATCTGAAATGGGTGGGGTTCACCCACTTCAAGGGGGTGCTCTTCACTCCTTGACAGTGAGAGGAGGAGGAGGAGCCAATAGTGCCAGAAGCACCCAGAATGGTACAGGAGCTGGTAATGCAGACTACACCTAAGGTGGTGCAGAAACAGGAAGAGGGCAAGGGGGAGGCAGAAGTGAGATGTTGACTTAGGGCTGAGAAAGAGGGCTCTTGGTTCTAAAGCTCATCATCTGAGACAGATGAGCAGATGCTATGTTTTTTTCTACCAGCAAGTAAAAAGCAGGCCATCTATGTCAGGCCAGAGAAGACAGGAAACTTTCCTGAAACAAGGAATTGTTTGGGATATTCCTGCATGGGAATATTCTTTGAAGTCCCCATCCCAAGGTATCTTAAACTAAAGCTAAAATAAAGATCTAGCAATTTCACAAACAATTAAAAATGAAATAAAAACCAGGTAGGGGAAAGTGAGCTGGCAAAGATTTTGAAGTGTTAGACCACCTTTTCCAAAGGAGAATCCCCGAGGACAAAGCCCACAAACACAAAAGGAGTTGGTTATTCAGGTTTATTTTAGTCCAGCCGGACGGCCCCTCCTGAGCACCCAAAGAGTCCTTGGAAGAGCGCGCCATTGAGCCATAGCTCAGGGTTTATATAGGGAGAGGGGCGAAGCCAGTGTACAGAAGTGAGAATTTTGTGGTTAGAGGTGGGGGTTGCTGAACAGTCACTTGAAGAACATGTTTGACCGTTCTAATCACAATGTTCACTAAAGATTTACATCTCAGGGACTTGCTGCAGCCAGGAGGAGCTAGGTTGCTCAACCCCTGACCTTTTACCCGAATAGAGTTTGAGATCAAACAATGGTTGGTATGTCCTGATTTGATTTTTTTAGAGAGAGATTGTGTGAGTTGGGGAGAGGGACAGAGGGAGAAAGAGGGAGGAATTCTTAAGGAGGCTCCATGCTCAGCACAGAGCCTGACATTGGGCTCGATCCCACGACCCTGGGATCATGACCTAAGCCAAAATCAAGAATCGGACAATCAACCAATTGAGCCACCCAGTTGCCCCACAGTCTTGAAATTCTTAACAATTTATTAACAAGGCACCCTGCATTTTCACCCTGCCCCTGATAAATCATGTAGCTGATAATGTGATGTTTTGGGGGCTAGGAGTGAACAGTCAAGAAAGAATTCTTGAGATATTTTCAGTGCAAAAAAAATGTGGTTTTATTAAAGCATGGGGACAGGTCCCATGGGTACAAGGAGCTGCCCAGGACTTGTGAAGAGTGATTGGTTATATACTTTTAAGTTGAGGAGGGACACAGAGAAAGGAAGTTTCCAAAAGAATTTCCCTATGATAAAGACAACTTACAGGATCCTGGAGGTCTTGCTATGGTAAAGCTAAGGTTGCTTGGCATTAACATTAAAACAGTTGTCAGTTGGGGCGCCCGGGTGGCTTAGTCGGTTAAGCGTCCGACTTTCACTTAGGTCATGATCTTGCGGTTCGTGGGTTTGAGCCCCGCGTCGGGCTCTGTGCTGACTGCTAGCTCAGAGCCTGGAGCCTATTTCGGAGTCTGTGACTCTCTCTCTCTCTGACCCTCCCCTGCTCACGCTGTCTCTCTCTCTTGCTCCTAGAAATAAATAAAAAAATAAATTAAATTAAATTAAATTTAAAAAAAACACAGTTGTCAGTTCCCAGAGGAATGTCATACTTTGCCTGTCTCAAGTATTTGGTAATGGGCTGCAAACTGTAAGGAAATTTAATTTTACTTACATTTCATTTTGCCTTTGTTCTCCTCCTCCTGTGCACTCATGGAATTCCTTCTTCACCATTGTGGGTGAAGAGCCCAGTCTCTGCAGCTAGACACGTCTGGCTTTACCTTACCTCCAAGCTATGGGACAAGCTACTTTACCCCTCTGTACACACTTCCTTGATTGTAAAATGGAGACAACACCAACTACATAAAGTAGTTTTTGATATATATATTGTCTAATTATTGTTTTTAAACAGACAGTTGTGATCCAGCCACTTTGGAAGATGGTTTGGCAAGTTTTTGTTTTGTTTGTTTTTTTTATAAAACTAAATGTGGCTTTTTGGTATTTACTCACTTTTTTTTAATGTTTATTTATTTCTAGGAGACAGAGAGAGAGAGACAGTGTGAGCAGGGGAGGGTCAGAGAGAGGGAGTCACAGACTGAAACAGGCTCCAGGCTCTGAGCTGGCAGTCAGCACAGAGCCCGACATGGGGCTCGAACCCACGAACCGTGAGATCATGACCTAAGCGAAAGTCAGACGCTTAACCAACTAAGCCACCCAGGCACCCCTCACTTTTTGGTATTACTTATGTGAATACTACATGATGAGGTTTTTGGGGTGACAGTGGGGTTTGTGGGGTCCGGAGCCAACAGCCAGGAAAGAATTCTGGTGCAAAAAGGTGATTTTATTGAAGCACCGGGACAGGACCTGTAGGCAGAAAGAGCTACCCGAGGACCCTGAGGAGAGACTGGTTATATACTGTGGAGGTGGGGGAGGTAAAGTCCAGGGGAAATTTCCAGTGGGATTTTCATACATTAAAGAAGACTCACAGGATCCTGGAGGCCTAGCTATTGTCAAGCTAAGGTTGTTTTTCCCTCTAGCAAATCATTAGCGTTAAGACAGTGGGGAGCTCCTGGAGAAACTAGCCTCAAGTATTTTTGTCAATGGGTTGGGAGGAAATTTAGTTCTACCTGCCTTCTGCCTTTGTTTCCCACATAACTATGGTTGTGGCTCCAGGAAATGGAATCTATAGGTTTCTGGAGATTAGGCTATTGATAAGATTGCTTTTTTCTTGTGATTTACTAAGATATTTATAAATAGATGGGAGACTCAGGTCCTCCTTGACTGTGATCTCTCTCATTTAATAATTTGTTTTTCGCCTTTCCTTTGCTCTTGCGCAGCTAGGAGTGCCTGAGGAATATCACACATATCCCACCTGGAAGTATGGGGGGGGGGGGGTTACCTTGCCTTTTGCTCCTTCATCACTAAATATACACATAAAATCTGCACGTTAATGTTTACAACAACTTCATTCATAATTGCCAAAATTTAAAAGGAATATCCTTCAATAGATGGATGGATAAACAAATCAAACTATGGTATATTGTGTATATACCATACAACAAATATTATTCCACAATAAAAAGAAATGCATTATCAAGCCATGAAAAGAATGGATGAATCTTAAATACACATTGCTAAGTGAAAGAAGCCAGTCTGCAGAGCCTACATATCTTAAGATTTTAATCTTATGACATTTTGAAAAAGGCAAACTATAGACAGTTAAAAGATCAGTGATTGACAGCAGTTTGATGGTAAGGGGAGAGAGAGTTGAATAAATGAAGCACAAGGAGTTTTTTTAGGGTGGTAAAACTATCCTGTGTGATACAGTACTGTAGGATGTATGATACTGTGCATTTGTCAAAACCTATAGAATGTCACAGCACAAAGAGTGAGTCTTAATATGTGCAAATTAACCACAAAAAAAAAGAAGTGTTGTGCCCGAATCGCGAGTCCCAGAGACCTCCAAGGAGCCAGCACCTATGCAAGTACAAAAGGGTTTTTATTACAAGCTCGAGCAGGGGCTCACCAGCCTGCCGGTGTCATGGCAACAAGGTGAAGCCAAGAACAATAGCGAACAGGGTTTTTAAGGAGTAAGGGATGGGGGTGTTACAGTACATGTAGCATCATCACATAGGTACCAATTACAATTACAGCTTTGACCATTCAGTATCTGTGAGGTGTTCATTCCTTTTGGTGGGACCCAATCATGACTCTTGAGAATCCTTTCAAAATGACCAATTATGAGGTGAGTTCAAAGGGCCCACGTGGGGTTCAGACAAGTGGTGAGAAATTGGCTAGTTTGTATCTGCAGTTCCCAGCCTTGACTCAGACCATAGGAATGTTTCTTTTTTTTCTTTTTGATTAGCTGAACTGAGGGCGGTCTGAGGATGGCTTTAGCCTTGAACAGTCTGAGGCTTTTCTTGGGACTGGGACTGGGGCTATGTGCAGCCCGAGGTTTCTCTTAATGGAGGACTTAATTTTTGGCTCTTCAGAAGCACTTAGGAGGATGGTGGAATCCCAACGTGGAAGGCAGAATGTGCCAAAACAATCTAACAGTTATACAAAGATATGAAACAGTCTTGCTGAAAAGGATGAGAAAAAAAGGTGATGAGACAAGTAACAAGTCAAAAATCATTTGACCCTATATGCGAGGGTTTATTTTTGCTTCCTCAGTTCTATTCCATTGGTCTGTATGTATATCCTTATACCAAATTATTTTTTAAAATTCTCTATGCTATACTTTTCATCTCCATGACTTATTTATTTTATAACTGGAAGTTTGTATCTCTTAATCCCCTTTACCTATTTCACATGCCTCCCTCTGGCAACCACCAGTTTGTTCTTTGTATATTCTTAAATACAGAGAACAAAAGTTTAGTTTTGTTTATTTGTTTTAGATTCTACATGAGTGAAATCTGTTGTATTTGTCTTTCTCTGTCTGACTTATTTCATATAGTTTAATATACTCTAGGTACATCCATGTTGTCATAGATGGCAAGGTTTCATTCTTTTTTACAGCTGAGTAATGTTCCATTGTACATATATACCATATCTTTATCTGTTCATCTATCCATGGACACTTTGGGTTGCTTCCATATCTTGACTATTCTAAATAATGCTTCAGTGAACATAGGGGCGTATATATCTTTTCAAATTAGTGTTTTTGGCTTCTTTGGGTAAATACCCAGTAGTAGAATTATTGGATCATATGATATTTCTATCTTTAAATAAAAAATATTTAAGTTTATTTGAGAGAGAGGGAGAAAGAGAGAGAGGGAGAGGAGTAGGAGCAGAGAGAAAAAGGGACAGAGAATTCAAAGTAAGCTCCTCTGACATAGCACAGAGCCCGATGTGGGGCTTGAGCTCATGAACCGTGAGATCATGACCTGAACTGAATCAAGAGTCAGATGCTTAACTGACTGAGTCACTCAGGCAACCCTCTATTTTTAATTTTTTGAGGAACCTCCATACTGTTTTTCATGGTGGGAATTATAACCAAGGCTTTATGGAATCAGAGGGCACAAGTAAGGAACATGAACAGGGAGCCTAAGGCCTCTATTGCATACAATAGCTGCTCCTCACTTTGTACCAAAGGCTGTATGGAGGTCACATTTGACAAGCTGAAGGAGGAGGAAAATACTCAAGCTTGATTTATGGATGGCTAGGCTCAGCATACGGGTACAAGGCAAAAATAGACCATAGATGATACATCATAGCTACTTTCAGGATTGGTCTTAAAAGACAATAGAGATGGAAGATCTTCCCAATGGGTGGGGCTGTAACCAGTGATCTACTCTAAATGGAAGGTAAAGTGGCCCAAGGGAAGAATACACATAGATTCCTGGGCAGTAGTTAATGGTTTGTCTGATCAAGGGTCTAGAAAGGAAAGGACTAGAATGTAGAGATAAGGAGGTCTGGGATAGAAGTATGTTAATGGATCTGATGGTGAAAGTCATAGAGAAAGCATTGATCCCCCAATATGCCACTATCCTTTTTTTTCTTTCATAGTTTATTGTCAAGTTGGATTCCATATAACACCCAGTGCTCATCCCCACAAGTGCCCTACTCCATGCCCATCACCACTTTTCCCTTCTCCCCCACCATCATCCCTCAGTTTGTTCTTGTTATGCCCAGATCGCGATCTCCCCAAAAATCCCAAGACCACCAAGGAGTCTGAGTCACATATGCAAAGGCAAAGGGCTTTATTATGGGCTTAAGCTCGGGCTCCCAGACCTCACCAATGCAATGAATCCATGTTGAGAGCCCTGAACAAAGAAGGAGTAGGGTTTTTATTAACTCTAGGATGGGAAAGGGGTGATGGACAGGGACTACAACGTGATTGAACAAGGTGACAGCAGAGGTTGTTACGGCGCAGAGGGATTGGTGAGTTTAGAGCAAGGTGGGCCAGAATAGTGGCCGGAACGTCCGGTACCTCCCAACCTCCAGTGATTGGTTCGGACACAGGGAAGGGCGGTGGCTCAAGCCTGCTGAGTCAGGCCTCAGAGAGTTGGGTCTTCTAATCTCTGGGGCCTTCTGAAGCCTGTCATGGTGCTGGATTGGTTCTTCATTCTCAGCATTCAAGAGCGTCTCATGGTTTGCCTCCCTCCCTCTCCCCAGCTATTTTGCCCTGTCTGCTCCCCCATGGTCCTCTATTAAGTTTCTCCTGATCCTCCTGTAAGTGGAAGCATATAGTATCTGTCTTTCTCTGCCTGACTTATTTCGCTAAGCATAACACCCTCAAGTTCCATCCACGTTGCTACAAATGGCCAAATTTCATTCTTTCTCATTGCCATGTAGTATTCCATTGTACAGATAAATCACATCTTCTTGATCCATTTGTCAGTTGATGGACACTTAGGCTCTTTCCATGATTTGGCTATTGTTGAAAGTGCTGCTGTGAACATTGGGGTACCTGTGCTCCTATGCATCAGCACTTCTGTATCCCTTGGATACATAGGGAAATTCTATTGTTAATTTTTTAAGGAACCTCCACACTGTTTTCCAGAGGGGCTGCACCAGTTTACATTCTCACCAAAAGTGTAGGAGGGTGCCCATTTCTCCAAATCCTCGCCAGCATCTAGAGTTCTCTGATTTGTTCATTTTAGCCACTCTGACCAGTGTGAGGTGGTATCTCAGTGTGGTTTTGATTTGTATTTCCTTGATGAGGAGGGACACTGAGCATCGTTTCATGTGTCTGTTGGCCATCTAGATGTCCTCTTTGGTGAAGTGTCTGTTCATATCTTCTGCCCATTTCTTCACTGGATTATTTGTTTTTCGGGTATGGAGTTTGGTGAGTTCCCTATAGATTTTGGATACTAGCCCTTTATCTGATATATCATTTGCAACTATCTTTTCCCATTCTGTTGGTTGCCTATTAGTTTTATTGATTGTTTCCCTTGCAGTGCAGAAGCTTTTAATCTTGATGAGGTCCCAATAGTTCATTTTTGCTCTTGATTCTCTTGCCTTTGGGGATGCGTCAAGTAAGAACTTGCTGCAGTTGAGGTCAAGGAGGTTGTTTCCTGCTGTCTCCTCTAGGGTTTTGATGGTTTCCTGTCTCACATTCAGGTCCTTTATCCATTTTGAGTTTATTTTTGTGTATGGTGTGAGACAGTGATCCAGTTTCATTCTTATGCCTGTTGCTGCCCAGTTCTCCCAGCACCATCTGTTAAAGAGGCAATCTTTTTTCCATTGGATCCTCTTTATAGCTTTGTTGAAGATTAGTTGACTGTACATTTGTGGGCCCAATTCTGAGTTCTCTATTCTGTTCCATTGGTCTATGTGTCTGTTTTTGTGCCAGTACCATACTATCTTGATGATGACAGCTTTGTAGTAGAGGCTAAAGTTTGGGATGGTGATACCTCCTGTTTTGGTTTTATTCTTTAGTATTACTTTGGCTATTCAGGGTCTTTTGTGGTTCCATACAAATTTTAGGATAGTTTGTTCTAGCTTTAAGAAGAATGGTTATGCAATTTTGATTTGGATTGCATAGAATGTGTAGATTACTTTGGGTAGTAATGACATTTTAACAATATTTATTCTTCTGATCCATGAGCATGGAATGTTTTTCCATTTCTTTGTGTGTTCTTCAATTTCCTTCATAAGTTTTCTATAGTTTTCATCATACAGATCTCTCATATCTTTGGTTAGGTTTATTGCTAGGTATTTTATGGTTTTTGTGCAATTGTGAAGGGGATCAGTTTCTTGATTTTTCTTTCTGTTGCTTCATTGTTGGTGTATAAAAATACAACCGATTTCCATATGTTGATTTTGTACCCTGCAACTTTGCTGAATTCATGGTCAGTTCTAGTAGGCTTCTGGTGGAATCTGTTGGGTTTTCTATGTAGAGTATCATGTCATTTGTGAAAAGTGAAAGTTTGACTTCTTCTTTGCCAATTCTGATGCCTTTTGTTTCCTTTTGTTGTCTGATGGCTGATGCTAGGACTTCCAGCACTATGTTAAACAACAGTGGTGAGAGTGGACATCCCTGTCGTGTTCCTGATCTCATTGGGAAAGCTCTCAGTTTTTCCCCATTGAGGATGATATTAGCTGAGGGCTTCTCATAAATGGCTTTTATGATGTTTAAGTAAGTTCTTTCTATCCCAACTTTCTCCAGGGTCTTTATTAATATGCCACTATTCCTTGAGGTGGACAACTGGCCACTCGATGGCAGTTCAGCTACAATGCACACTTTTTGTCCTGAAAAGATCACTGGTTTGTCCTCACAGGGATAGATACATAATCTGGGTAGGGTTTGTCTTTTCTGCTGGAGAGTCTCAGCCAACACCACTATCCAGCAGCCTATGGAATTCCTGATACATATCATTTCATTCAACCAGGGGACCCATTTCACATCTAAGGTTATGTAGAAGTCAGCCCAAGGCTACAGGATTCAGTGGTTATATCATTTATTGCACCATCCAGAAACAGCCAACAACACAGAATACTGGAATGGCCTTCTAAAGGCATAGCTGAAGCAGCAGGTCGGAGAAAATACAACCATGGGAAGCCATTCCAGTTATACCCAATGATCCACTGGGAAGATAATTACGTTTCCCATTCTTGTAACTCTGGGCTCTGCAGAGTTGGAGACCCTGGTCCTCAAATAGGACATGCTTTTTCCAGGATCCACAGAAAAGGTCCCATTGAACTGTAAGTTATGGCTGCAACCTGGATGCTTTGGCCTCCTGTTGCTCAGGGACCATCGGGTTTGAAGAGGAGTCACTGTACTGGTAGGAGTAATTGACTCTGTCCAGCTGGAAGAGGTCAGGCAACTTTATACAGTGGGGATGGGGCAATATATAAAGAGCACAGGTGAGATATGGGAGTCTCCTGGCACTCCATTGCCCATTGCAGCTCTGAGTGGACATATGGATTGCTCCTGCCATGAAGACAGTTAGCATTCCCAGGGCTCAGGACCCCCAGCAATAAGGTTTGGGCTATACCACTGAGTTAGCCATTAAGACCTGCTGAGGTGAGAGCTGAGGGTCAGGTAAATTTAGAATGGATAATGGAAGACAGAGAGGAGGAGTACCATTTGAGCTCTGTGAACAACTAAAACAATGGAGGGTTATAACTTATTCCAATACTTCCCTGTTTTAAAGTGCTGCTCAGGAAGTGAGGGTTGTGGAGCTATTCCCTGAACCTGTGTGGAGAAGCCAGTATATATAGCACAAGGTGTGGACTGCATTGGCTGCAAAATACACCCCTTAGATCTCCTACTGTGGGAAGCACAATTGTCCAACTGCCGCAGCTGTGCTATGAAATCTATCACATGTTAGTGCCAAGATACTTCCCATGGGACTGCTTTCAGTCAATAACTGAGCACAGCAAGGATACAGACTTGTTCCTTAGAGTCACAGGACTCCTCTATTGGGTGACTGTTTTGTGTCCATCTCAGCTAAGAATGCCTGGGCCACTCACATGGGGCTATACAACTTGTGGTGGTCCCCCACAGACATTGCCCAGACTGGAGCCAATGTTGTGGTCAGACTGGCCTTTGTGCTTCTTATTATGATTGAAAAACATACCTCAACAATAACCATCAGGGAACTAAAAAAAAAGTTTATTACTCACATATTCTAGAGGGTGATATGCCTAGAGGCACACAGCAAGGTCATTGGTGGAGGGAGATAGAGCATGCACCAGGAGTTTTTCCTTTATTAAATTCAAGGGTGGAGAAGCCTACAAGAACTGATCCAAGAATTCAGCAAAGTTGCAGGGTACAAAATCAACGTACAGGAATTGGTTGCATTTTTATACACCAACAATGAAGCAACAGAAAGAGAAATCAAGAAACTGATCCCATTCACAGTTGCACAAAAAACCACAAAATACCTAGGAATAAACCTAACTAAGGATACAAGAGATCTGTATGATGAAAACTATAGAAAACTTATGAAGGAAATTGAAGAAGACACAAAGAAATGGAAAAATATTCCATGCTCATGGATAGGAAGAACAAATATGGTTAAAATGTCATTACTACCCAAAGCAATCTACACATTAAATGCAATTCCAATCAAAATTGCACCAGCATACTTCTCAAAACTAGAACAAACTATCCTAAAATTTGTATGGAACCACAAAAGACCCTGAATAGCCAAAGTAATATTGAAGAATAAAACCAAAACAGGAGGTATCACCATCCCAGACTACAAAGCTGTCATCATCAAGACAGTATGGTATTGGCACAAAAACAGACACATAGACCAATGGAATAGAATTGAGAACTCAGAGCTGGACCCAAAAGTATACAGCCAACTAATCTTTGACAGAGCAGGAAAGAATATCCAATGGCAAAAATACAGCCTCTTTAATAGATAGTGCTGGGAGAACTGGACAGTAACATGCAGAAGAATGAAACTAGATCAATTTCTCACACCAACACAAAAATAAACTCAAAATGGATAAAGGACCTGAATGTGAGACAGGAAACCATCCAAACCCTAGAGGAGAAAGCAGAAACAACCTCCTTGACCTCCACCGCAGCAACTTCTTACTTGACACATCCCCAAAAGCAAGGGAATCAAGAGCAAAAATAAACTATTGGGACCTCATCAAGATTAAAAGCTTCTGCATGGCAAAGGAAACCATCCATAAAACTAATAGGCAACTAATGGAATGGGAAAAGATAGTTGCAAATGACATATCAGATAAAGGGTTAATATGCAAAATCTGTAAGGAACTCACCAAACTCCACACCCGAAAAATAAACAACCCAGTAAATAAATGGGCAGAAGATATGAACAGACACTTCTCCAAAGAGGACATCCGGATGGCCAACAAACACATGAAACAATGCTCAGCATCCCTCCTCATCAGGGAAATACAAATCAAAACCACACTGAGATACCACCTCATGCCAGTCAGAGTGGCTAAAATGAGCAAATCAGAGAACTCTAGATGCTGGCAAGGATGTGGAGAAATGGGCACCCCCCTACACTGTTGGTGGGAATGTAAACTGGTGCAGCCCCTCTGGAAAACAGTATGGAGTTTCCTCAAAAAGTTAACAATAGAACTCCCCTATGACCCAGCAATAGCACTGCTAGGAATTTGCCCAAGGGATATAGAAATGCTGATGCATAGGAGCATTGTACCCCACTTTCAACAATAGCCAAAACATGGAAAGAGTCTAAGTGTCCATCAACTGATGAATGGATCAAGAAGATGTGGTTTATCTATACGATGGAATACTACATGGCAATGAGAAAGAATGAAATCTGGCCATGTGTAGCAACATGGACCTTGAAGATGTTATGCTTAGCGAAATAAGTCAGGCAGAGAAGGACAAATACCATATGTTTGCACGTATAGGAGGATTAGGAGGAACTTAACGGAGGACCATGGGGGAGAAGAAGGGGGGAAATGGTGGGGGAAAAGGAGAGAGGCAAACTATGAGAGACTCTTGAATGATGAGAACAAACTGAGGACTGATGGGTGTGGGGTGGGAAGGGGGGAGATGGGCATGGAGGAGGGCACTTGTAGGGATGAGCACTGTTATGTTATATGGAGACCAACTTGACAATAAACTATTTGTAACAAAAAAAATAATAAAGTCAAGGGTGGGCTACCTAGGGTTTTGAGGGCTCACTCTTCATTGGCAAATTAAAAACATAAGAGCAGGAAATAGGACACTGGAGGAGAAAAACAGAATCACTCAATGGGTAGTCATATAGGTTATCCAGGGCTTTCTAACAGAAAGACAACATGAATGGGGACTGCTTGTCTCCTTATCTGTTTATTTAGCTAGTAACTGGGCCACACAGTTGGCAATATATTTATTTCAGATGGATATCCTTGAAATGGATGCCTTGGCAATCAAAAGTTTAATGTCAGGCACTTCTATTACAATTTTTTTTTAATTTTTAATGTTTTATTTATTTCTGAGAGAGAGAGCGAGCGAGAGCGTGAGCATGGGAGGGTCAGAGAGAGAGAGGGAGACACAGAATCCGAAACAGGCTCCAGGATCGGAGCTAGCTGTCAGCACAGAGCCTGACGCAGGGCTCGAACCCACGAACCATGAGACCATGCCCTGAGCCAAAGTCGGACCCTTCACCAACTGAGCCACCCAGGTGCCCCTTCTATTACAATTTTTAAAAAGCTTATTGTCAGACATGGTCACTATAGTGACTGATTTGAGGGCTCATTATTGCTCTTGCTAAAGCTTTCTTAGAGCTATATATCAGCCATTGATCTTTCTTACTTATTTCCTTCCTTCCCTCCTTCACAGGGTTTACACCTTTACCCCAGGCTGATGGGTTTCCTGCCTTCCTCTGGTTCCCTCCCAGGGAATTCTCCCCAGTCAATCCTATGCACCCCTAATCTTATCTTGGCATCTGCTCTTGGAGAACCTGGACTAACATAGCCAGTCATAGATTCATAGCTTGATGATGATTCACAAAGCAAGCATGTCCCAGGTAAGGAAACAACATGACCAGCACCCTGGAAGCCTTCTCACCTGTGTTCCTTTTCAGTTCCTATTCCTCAAAGAGAATCACTAATTTGACTTCCCAAATCATACCTCAGCATTGCCTATTTTTGAACTTCATACCAGTTGGCTCTCAATTGTTTAGTTAAGAACCGTGCAGGGTCCAAGATGTTAACCCACTCTCACAGATATGTAATTTTATATATAAGCACTGCAGAAACATGAGGTCTCTGGGTCAAGGGAAAGAATTTTTACTTGATACCCACAACTAGATCAATAGCCAGAATAGCACTGCAGCTTTGGTTCCCTGCACCTAGACCCACAGACAATTCAGTAAGAGCTAATGGAGGCTTTCTATGTGAGTGGTGGGTCATACCTCATAAATGAGGGATGGAAAACAATGGATTTTCTCCATTTCTAAATGTGGGAGAAAAGCAGCTGCTTCTTTCCCTCTTGAAAGAGAAACACCTCTACTTATTGGACACTGAATGCAAAGGTCCTAGGTACTTACTCTAATCTGATGAATTGTAAATACACCCTCTGAGAACTGGATAAGCCCCAGTATCTGGCTTTTATGATGTAGAGATGTTTGGGATGTCTGGGCTTTATCCCTTTTGACAAGTAAGTACATGGGGAGAATAGCACTCTAATCCTCCTGGAACCTTGGGAGCTTAAACCAGGGACCTAGTTGGATTATCCCCATTTGACCTTCTCAAGGAAATAAGAGAAGTTTTATTATGCTTTTGGATAGGAGCAATTAAGTAGACAAATGGCTACAGATTAAAGTTTCATGGTACCTGGGGTGTCTGGTGGCTCAGTTGGTTGGGCGACCAACTTCGGCTCAGATCATGATCTCACGGTTTGTGTGTTCGAGCCCCACGTCAGGCTCTGTGCTGACAGCTCGGAGTCTGGAGCCTGTTTCAGATCCTGTGTCACCCTCTCTCTCAGACCCTCTCCTGCTCACACTGTCTCTCTCTTTCTCTCTTAGAAATAAATTAAAAAAAATAAATAAATAAAGTTTCATGGTACCTAAAATGTTGAATGTTGAAGTGAAAGTGAGCATTGCCTATCTTTATATCATATACATTTTCACATCTCAGGAGACTACGGTTTTCTAAAGGAGCACCAAGACAGCCATGGAAGTTTTATTTCCTTCCATATTGTTTTCCTTTTGTCTGGCTTCTTTCATTCAACATTATGTTTATGAAATTCATCTTTATTGTATGAATGTCCATTCATTCTCATTGATGTACAGAATATGCCATCCTTTATCCATTTTATTTTTGGTGGAGATTAGATAGTGCAAAAAGCTCACCAGCTAGGAAGATAGGGAACGGTCCACACTTCTGACAATAATTGCAAGTTCAAGGGTTCCCAAGATCATCCTCAGGTTTGATAATTTACTAGAAGAACTTTCAGAACTCAGTGAAAGCTGTTATACTCTTATTTCCAATGTATTACAGGCAAAGGATGCAGATTAAAATCAGCCAAGAAAAGAGACATATCAGGTGGAGTCTAGGAAGGTACCAAACATGGAGGTTCCAATCATCCTCTCCCTCTAGACTCAAGACATTGTTAATACATGGATTGTGATAGCTGATATATTTGGGTTTATTTTTGTTCTATCTATTCACTTTTTCTAGGTTTCTCCCCCACTGCCCACTGCTTTTTGTTTTCTTTTGGATTAAATTCTCCCCATACTAACTATTTTCCCCTCTACTAGCCTATATATTGTTTTTGTTCTTTTAATGATTACCTCCAAATTTTAACTTACACCTTTGACTTAGCAGATCCTAAAGTTAATCATTATTTTAATCTTCTCAGGAAAAATACACACCTTCATATTCTTTAATTCCAATCTGAACCCTCTACACTTACATACAATTGTTGTACTTCAAAAAATTTTTTTAATGTTTTATTTCTGTTTTTAAATTTTTTAATTTATTTTTGAGAGAGAGAGACAGCGTGAGCAGGGGAGGGTCAGAGAGAGAGGGTGACACAGAATCTGAAACAGTCTCCAGGCTGTGAGCCAGCTATCAGCACAGAGCCCAACGTGGGGCTCAAGCCCACAAACCGTGAGATCATGACCTGAGCCGAAGTCAGACGCTTAACTGACTGAGCCACCCAGGTGCCTCAGTTGTACTTTATTTTTATCTTGATTTTACACCCTGTATACTAGGCATTATTGGCATTGTTTTACATAGTCAGTATCTGTTTACATTTGTCCTCAAGCTTGACATTTTCTTTGTTCTCATTCTTTCTTACATCTTAGACTTTCCTTCTATAATCATTTTCCTTCTTCTAGAGGTATGTTAGTGAAGTTCTATTTCAGGTAAACTCTTTTTTTTTATTTTTTTAATGTTTTATTTATTTCTAAGGAGAGAGAGAGAGAGAGAGAGACAGCGTGAGCACGGGAGGGTCAGAGAGAGGGAGTCACAGACTGAAACAGGCTCCAGGCTCTGAGCTGGCAGTCAGCACAGAGCCCGACGCGGGGCTTGAACCCACGAACCACGACATCATGATCTAAGCGAAAGTCGGACCTTAACCGACTAAGCCACCCAGGCGCCTCTATTTCAGGTAAACTCTTGATTTTTGGTTGTCTTAAAATGTCTTCGTTTTACCCAATTTTGTTCTGAATGATAGATCCACTGGGTATAGAATTCCAGCCAATGGTACAGAATACCATTCCAATGGTATACTAACCATTCTGGCTAGCATACCATTCCAATGGTATACTAACCATTCTGGCTAGTATATTCTCTCTGCACAATGAAGATATTAATCTAATGTGTTTTGGCTTCTATTGTTACTATTGAGAAGGTTCTATCTGTTGGTAGAATTATTGTTTCTTTGTAGAAAATGTGTCTTTTTCTAGCTTCTTTTAGGATATTCTCTTTATCTTTGAATTTTTAGTTTTGTTATGATATATCTTTAGGATTTATTTTTATTTATCTAGCTTAAGATTCACTGATATTCCTCATTCTGTAAAGTTGCTCAACTGTAAAGTTGCTCTTCCTCCCACCTCCTTTCCATACTGTACTCTTCAGAAGGAAGTCACTATGCACAGCCCATACTTGGGGAACTGGGGAGTTATGCTCCCTACCCCGCAAGAGGGCAGAGTATCTACACACATTATTTGGGATTCTTCTGCATAAGATATTTGTCTCATCCATTTGTCTTAGTCTGTTCAGGCTGCCATAACAAAATACTATAGACTAGGTGGCTTATAAACAATCGAAATTTATTTCTCACAGTTCTGGAGGCTAGAAAGTCCATAATCATGCCAGCAGATTTGGTATCTGGGGAGGACCTGCTTTCTGGTTTGTAGACAGTTGTCTTTTTACTGCATTCTCACATGGCTGAAGGAGTAAGGGAGCTCCCTGGGGTCTTTTTAATACGGGCACTAATCCTATTTATGAGAGCTCCTAATCACCTCTCAAAGGCACCACCTCCAAATACCATCACATTAGGTGGAGACTGGATTAAGTTTCAATATATGAATTTGTAGAGATATAAACTTTCAGCCTATGGAACCATTTATTTACTTATTCAATCACTTATTAATGATATTAATGACAATGATGTTGTTTTGGGGGTTATAGTCTAATACTTCTTTATTTTGTTGCTCAAATTGTTCCAGCTTTGGCTATTAGGGGGTTCTTTTCATTGATTTCTATATTCCTGATGGCATACTCCATCAGTCATCAGTGTGCATACATGCCTCTGTGTGTGTGTGTGTGTGTGTGTGTGTGTGTGTGTGTGTGTGTGTGTGTGTGTATGCGAGCTCACATATGCACACTTCTTTACTTTCTGGCACTATAAGATGTTCCAGGCTCATCTTGTATATTTCTTGCCCCAGTCCTATATTCAGCCAATTCTCCAGGGAGGCCTTGTCCCTCTTACTGGAGAATAGTATTATAAACCAAAATCTGGGCACTAAGTAATCTTATTGCTACTGTGGTGTCTTTCTTTCTAAGCCTTCCCAGCTGACAGCAAAAAATATGTGTATGTACAGTGCTAACCTTAGAAGTAAAAGTGCCAACTATTGTACCAGCAAAAGATGGGTTTATTTGGGAATAGCTGAGAATTGCAATCCAGGGCAGGCAAGCTACAGCAAAACCATAAGTGAGTCAGGAGAACAATACTTTTTTATAGAGAAAAGGGGGAATAGTCCGTTGGAGTAGACTGGGAGTTCTAAGTATAGTGGCTTTTTATTGGCTGTACTATGATGGTCATTGGCTATGTGGTTGCCAGGGAAGAAGGAAATCTTTCTTCCTCCATCTAGGACCTATGGTATCCACGTGCAAAGGCTCTTATGGGGTCTGCAACTGAGTAGAAATGGTAGGGCATGAGAGCTCTCCCTGCTAGCCTCCCAATGCCACTGTAAACAAGAGTTCCTTTTGTTAATTTTCACAATACTGTTCTATTCTATACACACATATCTATACATGTTCTATATATAACCATCTTTGTCTACATTAAGCTAAACATGAGTTCATAGTGATGTCTTCAGCACTAATCTATTGTCATATGGATTATTCTAGCCTCCCTTTGCTTATCTGTAAATTCTCACTCCAGCTGTGAGAAACCCACCTTCCATAATCTGCCATCCATTTAGTTAATTGTTCAATTCCAGTACATATGTCTAATAGTATCAGAATTAACTCATACCTTCATGATATCCAACTTAAAAGTACAGTGATTATGTGCAGGTCCTTTTGCCATTATTCTTTCAGATCCCACTCATTTTCAAAGTTCCTTAGGTCAGCATCCTTTCCTCCACCCCTTCAGTGAGGTTGTTTTATATCTTGGTAATACAGACTAGATTGCTTGTCACATTTGCATTCTATCGGATCCCCTGATATCCTCAATGATTTTTTTAAAATTGGATGTATTAAATTCACTCTATGTGTTGTAAAGTTACTATAGGACTTGATGAATACATAGTATCATGTATCCACCATATTTCTATCACATAGAATAGTTTTATCATACTAAAAAAAATCCCCTGTTCTTGCTTTACCTATTCAACCCCCCAACCCTAACTTCTTCCCCCCAACCTCTGGGAACTCCTGATCTTACTGTCTCTATAGTTTTGCCTTTTCAAGAATGTTACATTATTACATTATTCTTTAAGTTTTATTCCTGTGTCTTTATGGCTTGATTTCCCATTTGATTGCTATTTAAATTTATAATGTATTTCATTATATATGTGTGTCAGAATTTGTTTATTCATTCACCCATTAAAGAATATCTTGGTTGCTTCCAGGTTTTGTTAATTATGAGTAAAGTTGTAAATTTACACATGCAGATTTTTGTGTGGACCTTCACTTGGGTAAATAGCTAGGAATATAACTGCGGGATCTGATAGTAGGACTATGTTTTGCTTTTGAGAAACTGCCAAACTGTTTTCCAAAGTGGCTGTTCCGTTTTGCATTCCCAGTAATAATGAGTGGAAGTTCCTGTTGATCTGCATACTCACCAGCATTTGGTGTTGTCAGTGTTTTGGAGTATGTAGTGGTATCATTGTTGTTTGAATTTGCAATTTCCTAATGATATATGATGTGGAACATCTTTTCATATGCTTATTTGCCATTTCTATATAATCTTTGATGAAGTGTCTTTTGGTCTTTTGCCCATTTCTAAATTGGATTGCTCGTTTTAAAAGTTCTTTGTATATTTTTGGGATAACAGTCTTTTACCATAAATGTCTTTTGCAAGTATTTTCTCTCAGTCTAAGCTTGTCTTCTCATTCTCTTGACTGTGTCCTCAGCAGAGCAGAAGCTTTTAATTTTTTTTTAAATTGCTCATCAGCAACTTTTTAAAAAATATTTTTATTTATTTCTAGGAGAGAGAGAGAGACAGACAGTGTGAGCAGGGGAGGGTCAGAGAGAGAGGGAGATACAGACTCTGAAACAGGCTCCAGGCTCTAAGCTGGCAGTCAGCACAGAGCCTGACGCGGAGCTCGAACCCACGAATCGCGAGATCATGACCAAAGCGAAAGTCGGACGCTTAACCAACTAAGCCACCCAGGTGCCCCAGAAGCTATTAATTTTAATGAAGCTCAACTTATCAGGTAATTCTTTCACAGATCATGACCTTGATGTTGTACCTAAAAAGTCATCACCTCAGGGTGCCTGGATGTCTCAGTCAGTAGAGCTTGTGACTCTTGATCTTTGGATTATAGGTTTGAACCTCATGTTGGAGGTAGATATTACTTTAAAAAATTTTTTAAATCTTAAAAAATAAGTCATCACCTCTTCTAGAAGCTTTATAGCTTTGTATCTTACATTTAGTTCTCATCTTTTCATGAGACATACATCTAAATAGACTTTTTTTTTTTTTTTTGCATATGGACACCCAATTTGTTCTAGCACATTTGTTGTGCTAGAACACAAAATTAGTATCCATTTTCCATTGTCAATTTCCTTTGCTTCTTTGTCAAGATATCAGTGGACAGTTTTTGTGTGCGTCTATTTTGGGGGTCTATATTCTGTTCCATTGGTCAATCCATTGATTCTTCACCAGTTCTACACCATCTTTTTATTTTTTTGGTGTTTATTTTTGAAAGAGACGGTGGGTGCAGGGGAGGGAGGGGTGGAGAGAGAGAGGAAGACACAGAATCCAAAGCATGCTGTCAGCATCAGCACAGGGCCTGATGCAGGGCTTGAACCCATGAATCACGAGATCATGACCTAAGCCAAAGGCAGACGCTTAAGCACTGAGCCACCCAGGTGCTCCAACACCATCTTGATTACTGTAGCTTTATAGTGAATCTTGAAATTAGGTAGTGTCAGTCTTCTAACTTTGTTCTTTTACAGTAGTTTGTTGCTTATTTTTGGTCTTTTGTCTCTCCATACAAGCTTTAGAATCAGTTTATCAACATTCACAAAATAACTTCCTGGGGTTTTGAATGGGGTCATTTGAATCTCTAGATCACATTGATATCAGTGTCACCATGACATCTTAACAATATTGAACCTTCCAGTCCATGGATAGAGAATATTTCTACATTTATTTAGATCTTCCTTGATTTCTTTTATCAGAATTTTAGAGTTTTCTACATATAGATCCTATACTTTTTTTTTTTTTAAAGTAGGCTCCACACCCAATGTGGGGCTTGAACTCATGATCCTGAGATCATGAGTTGCATGCTCCACCAACTGAGCCAGCCACGAGCTCCAATTCCATACGTATTTTGTTTAGTTTACTGTTCACATTGTTTTATCTTTCAGACTTTTGGAATTCTTTGAAGCCTTTTTTAAAGTTTTTTTTTTTTTTTTTTTTTTGAGAGAGAGAAAGTGAGTTGGGGAGTAGCAGAGAGAGAGGGAGACAGAGAATCTGAAACGGGTTCCAGACTTTGAGCTGTCAGCACAGAACCTGACCTAGGACTGAAACCCACAAGATCATGACCTGAGCTGAAGTTGGATGTTCAATCCACTGAGTCACCCAGGCACCCCTGAAGTACATTCTTAAAGAGCTACCATTTCCTTCTGCCACGTGCTGAGACGGTTTTCCAAGCCCATTTCTTTTTTTAAAAAATTATTTTATTTTATTTATTTGTGTGTGTGTGTGTGTGTGAGAGAGAGAGAGAGAGAACGTGAGCAGGGGAGGGTCAGAGAGAGAGGGAGACACAGAATCTGAAGCAGGCTCCAAGCTCTGAGCTAGCTGTCAGCACAGAGCCTGATGCGGGGCTCAAACCCAGGAACCAAGCCGAAGTCGAACGCTTAACTGACTGAGCCACCCAGGAACCCCCCTTTTTTTTTAATTAAAAAAAAAATTTTTTTTTTCCAAGCCCATTTCTTGTAAAATGGGAGTGTAATACTGTACTCCTAAGTTTCTCATCAGGGCCAAAAGAGAATGTTTGTGAACTGCTTAGCACAGTGGTAGGCATATGATTTGAGCTTATTCCATTTTAGTGTTTTTTAATGGCTAACTATCAAAATCCAGGAAAGAGTGCTACAGGGAAGAGTTAAATGTCCACTTTAGCAAGTTTCCTGTCTCCAAAGGTCTGGATTTCAGCTTTTTAAGAGAAAACAGTCTTGCACGTGACACAAGACTGTTAGACTATCTTAACCCATGCAATGCTGGGCAACATCAGACAATCTGAGTAATCCTGTCTAATAGCCTTTCCTTCTTTTCTCCTAAACCCCCCTGCATCCTCAAAGACTGGATGTACTGACCAGGACCCCTGGAGGGAACACACAGGATCCCTGCGGGCAGGTCCCAAGAAAACTTCTTAGACAGATCCTTGGGACTGTTTTGAATGTGTAGGCTCCTCTATGGAGCAGAGCAACTGTGGGAGTCTGACCACACAAACGGAGAGGTTATCGAAATATTTGGCAAAAGGTTGAGATTAAGCGAAATGTAACCCAAGCAGTGTTTCGATAGACTCAATGCATTGTGGGGCTGCGTGAGAAGGGTCAACTTCACCCCTGGACAGCAATGTGGACCCAGAGTCCTGTTTCCTTGGAAATGACAAAGATAGGTATGTAATGTTTCATCCAGAAAGTCCTGACCTGCTGTGTCAAAGTGACTTAGCTCCTCCAGGCATGTTTCTTTTTTACAATTATGATTTCAAACAGCAAATTTATGATTTTAGGGGGAAAACAAAGAAACCTGAGTGAACAAGTAATAGTCACTCAAAGAACATGATTATTGGGACACTTTACAGCTGTAACATGACCTTGTAATGTTTCCTGTTAATGTTGCAGCTGACTTTATCAGTACCTGTCCTGGTGCATGGACAGGGCAGACTTTCACTTGTTCATTCCAAGGCAACTTTTATTTTCTCGGTGTAGACCTGTAAACAGAAATCCTGAACCAAGCACTTTAGTTATCTTTCTTTTTTACTTTTCCTAATGGTATTACCTAAAACTCCCCAGCTTTTCCCCCAGTCATTCTGTTTCTGATAGCTATGGTAAATGTGCCTCCTTCCTTATTGGTCACCACAGTACTTTTGAGTCTGTGGGAATCAGAGGTGACCCTCCTAAAGGAAGCAGTTTCTTATCAGAGGCTGGGAAGTGGGGGCGCCCCTCCATCATGGTCACCTCCTCCAGGCTGCCCTCCTGGAAGTGGCAGGAATCAGAATCACCACCACCCACCACAGCAGAGGGTTGGGGGGCCAGGGCAGTCCTGTCCCAGATCAAGGCAGCTCCCTTGCACACAAATTGCTGAGGGTCCCCTGGAGGTCTGAACCTGAGAATCTGCAGAAGTTGGGCCTCCAGCTGGCCTCGCTCCTTCCCCAGAACCTCACTCCGATGGGCCACACCCAGCCATTTTACAGCAGACAATCTAATTTTAATTTGTGAAGTGATTCTGTAAACAGATACATATACCTGTATTTATCAATGTCAAGGGCTTGAATTGTGATAAGTCAGGCACAAAACTAGATTATCTTGAAAAGATAAACCCTGGCAATTAGCCATAATATGACTACACTGAAATCTCATTAGAGGAAATGATTATAGGTGTTTTAAAATCTTAACATTTTCACAAATTGAGCTGGAAGGGAGCTTAGTTAGAATGATCTTGTCCAACCCTCTCATCTCACACAGAAGAAACTATTTCAAACTCAGAGAGGTTAAGTGACCTGGCCAAGGCCACACAACACAGCCAGGGTTAACTCTTGGACAGTGAATCTCCTGTGAGGTTAGGCAGATGAGGAATCCTTTGTTCTCTCTTCTACTCTCTTCTACTTACAGACTTTTTTTTTTAAAGGTTACTTCCCTAGACCTAACAAGTAGCCTGCTACTCAGAGCTTTGTGTCTCAAGCGATTAAATCCTGTTCCTTATTTCATTTTGTCTTCAGGAGGCCTCCAGCTTTCTGGTTGGTTGAGAAAACTGGCCCACGTCTAGCCCCTCCCACCCTCAACTCTGGGCTGGCCGGCAGAGGACAGCTGACGCCAGCAGTCGCTCATGTGACCACTATAGCTTTCTGTTTTCTCCCTGTCCCAGAACCAGGTGGGCACTTCCAGGTCTCCTGTTGGGAGGGCACCAGGTAGGCAACCTAGGCCTTCTTGTCCACCGCTGGAACAGTGAGAGGGATACCACACAGGCGCAGTTGGACAGACTTGGGCAGCTCAGATGTCAGGCCTTCTGTGCTTGCCCAGGGCTCTTTAGGCAGCAGGACAGAATGTAACTGGCCTCAAGATGTCTCACACTATTCCTACTTGCCCTCCCCCTCCCCAGGCTCCCTGCCTCTAGGAGGCTGCTCTGCCCTTCCTTCCTCTGTTCTTTGGCCTTCCTTTTCCCTTAGCTACAGATATTGTCCTCTTTCTCTCTGCTGACTTAGCAGCTTACTGCCTGGTGTGGAGGGATTAATCAGTGACAGGAAGCTGCCTCTTCTAGAGCCGTGATCAGCTGTGGTTAGGAAAGCCTCTACAAGACCAGCCCTAGGAGTCTGTCCAGCTTCCCGCCTGCTGCTCACCCACCTGCTCCTGCCATGGGGCACCTTGGGGCCCTCCTCTTCCTGCTGGGGGGCCTGGGGGCTCTCGCTGATATCTGTGGTAAGTAACCAGATCTACCCTGTGCCTCTTTCCTCCAAGGTCCTTAGGAGGGAGGACTGTTTCGTCTGAGCCCCTCATTTATATAATAGCTGGGGAAACAGGCTTGGGTGTGTGGGAGAGTGTGATTTATCAGCCCCTTTGGGCTTCCACAGCAGTTGGAACTTAGCTGGACCTCACTGTTTGACATACTATATTGAGATTACAGTTGACCCTTGAAAAATGTGGATTAGGGCTGCCAACCTTCCATGCAGCCAAAAATCCATATTATAACTTTTGACTCCCCTAAAACTTAACTACTGATAGCCTACTGTTGACTGGAAGGAAACCTTACCAATAAGATAGTCAATTAACACATATTTTGTATGTTATTTGTATTATATACTGTATTCTTATGATAAGGTAAGTTAGAAAAAAGAAAATGTTATTAAGAAAATCGCAAGGAGGGGTGCCTGGGTGGTTCAGTCGGTTAAGCCGTTCGACTTCGGCCTAGCTCATGATCTCATCATTCCCGAGTTCAAGCCCTGCATCAGGCTCTGTGTTGACACCTCAGAGCTGGGAGCCTGCTTCTAATTCTGTCTCCCTCTCTCTCTGCCCCTCCCCTGCTCATGCTCTGTCTCTTTCTCAAAAATAAATAAACGTTAAAAAAAAAAAAGAAAATCACAAGGAAAAGAAAATACATTTATTTTTTTAAGTTTATTTATGTATTTTGAGGCAGAGAAAGAGTGTGAACAGGAGATGGGCAGAGAGAGGGAATGAGAGAGAATCCCAAGAAGGCTCTGCACTGTCAGCACAGAGCCAGATGTGGGGCTCAAACTCACAAACCATAATGTCATGACTTGAACTAAAACCAAGAGTCGGACACTTAACTGACTGAGCCACCCAGGCATCCAGAAAATACATTTAAAGTACTGTACTGTATTAAGAAAAATTCACATGTAAGTGGACACATGTGGTTCAAACACATATTGTTTAAGGGTCAACTATCTGATAGCCCACCGTACAAAAATCCTCCTCTTTATTCACTCATTTGTTTATTTACTCATTCAGCACACTTTTAGTTCAGTGTTAGGCTTTGGGGAAAGAACAAAGAGAAAGACAGGTCCCATCCTTGTCTTCCTAGTGCATCTGTTCTAGTAAAGGGGACAGACAAAAGAAGTCAAGAGACAAATTGATGCTGTGTTTGGGGGCCGTGGTGAGCACCAAAGACAGAAAACCGGACATGGAGGTGGAGAGCTGGGGGCCACTGAGTCAGGGAGAATGTTCAGGGAAGGATTTCCAAGGAGCAGGGGTGACAGGGCAATTGAGACCCAGAGGAGGAAAAGGAGCTGGCAAGAAAAGGAGTGTGTTGGGAGGGGAGGGGGGAAGGGTGGAGCAGGCATCCCAGGCAGAGGGAAGCTAGTATGCGGGCACCCTTACAGGAGACAAGTCTGAGAGGGCATAGGTTGCAGGTCACGGCAAGGCATTTGCATTCTATTGCACAAGCAGGAGCCTGGCTGTTTCAGCTCTGTGTGCCAGTGTCCCCAGGAGCCTCTTGGGACCCCTTGGGAGTTGGGCACACAGCCTTGGGCTATTTGTGCACTGGCAATGGGCAGAAAGCAGAAGTCAGGCAAGGAAAGCTCTGTGTTCTGGGGCTACCTGTCTCTCCTCCCTCTTTGTATTCTGCCCATATTGCCCACTGTGCAATATACTTTCACTCCCAAGATCTCTTATGATCTTTGGAGAAATCGAGAGGCGGGTTCAGGTTACAGATGAATCAGTCGGGGATTGGAGGAGCCAGGTGACCTGTTGGGGCTTTGCTGGGTTCAGTCCTCAGAATGCCAGGCCAGGGTCTTTCCTGGGCACCAGGAGCCTACAACAGGTGTTCCCTAAGTGCAACCAGACCCCTCACTCTTGGATCTTAGTTTCTGTCCAAATGGTCCCCAGGGGAGACCTGAGACCCAGTCCTCATCCTCACTGGGCCTGGACCATTCAATAGTTGACCCATAGCCTCTCAACAGAAGTCCTGGATGGGGATTGGGGGTGAAGCCCACTACTGCTGAGCCACTTACCTGCCCAACTCTCATTCCTTCACCTGCAAAATGGGCTAAGAATGCTTCCTAGCCTTCTTCCTTGGTGTGGTATGAAGGATCCCACAATACCGGCTTTACCAGCTTAAAGCTCTGTGCAGTTGTGAAATTGACAAGGATGCTGCACAAGTGCCCAGGGCCACTTTTATTACTGAGGTGAATCCTGTGCTTCTGAATGTCAAAGCCAGTCAACTGGCAGAGCTGGGTGGCCTTGTAAGCAGGAGGTACCATAGTAGGAGGGAGCTTGCCCAGGGCCACTTTTATTACTGAGGTGAATCTGCCTGGCTCCTTCCTTTTAAGGAGGCTGAATTGTGGTTATCAACTTCTCTTTATAGCTCTGGCTCCTCATTTTATCAGTTATAACCCCAGGGATGACTCACCTGCTGGAAATCAAAGCCTTTAGTGGGGGCGAGGCTCCCCTACCAGTTTGAAGAAAAGGGAGAGGGAAAGAGAGGTACAGAGAGAGAGATGACCAGAGCGATAGGCTGAAAGAGGTAGAGACTAAGATCCAGAGAGAGTGGGGGAAATACCCACAGAAATGGAGGCAGACACGGAAAGGCATGGAGAATGAGAAAGGGAAAGAAAAGCCACACTTACCCGTTACCCCCGCCACCTCCACAGGTAGCAACAGATACCTGTGACTTTTGGGAAAGGAGGCATAAGATGGTGGGACCCGTGGGGCATCTGGCTGGCTCAGTCTGTAGAGCATGGGACTCTTGATCTCAGGGTCATGAGTTCCAGCCCCACACTGAGAGTAGAGATTACTTAAAAAGAAAAAAAAGGTTGGTGGGACCCAAACCAAAAGAGATGGGCCTGTATGAGAGGAACCCTGTCCTTGTGTCAGAAGGCCTAAGAGGCAGGTGAAGAACTCTGGGCAGCAATTCCTTTCCTCAGTCCCCTGGGAGCAGCGGCCTGCCCAGCATCCTGGGATGCGGCCCAGTGGAAGCATCTGGAGCCCTACAGTGACTGGGAGGCTCTGTAAGTGGGGAAAAGTCCAAAGTGCCTCCAGGGCCACGTACTGAGCTCAGGTTTCCTTCCCTAAGGGAGGAAGGCAGCAGTCAGCTGGAGCTGGGACATATCCCTGAGGCTTCCCTGGGTATGTCAGCATTTTGGTTACACAGTTTCAGGCAAATGCCAAAGCACACAGAGAAGTGATTGTAAATGATGATGGCTTTCCAAGGATTTACCCCTAAATCCCAGGTTCCCTTCACCTAAATAGATGTGGTGGGAAAAGTATTATTTTGAGATCTATGCAGAGGAAGCTCACCAGGCAGCCCCAGTTAGTCATGGGCAGCCTGCAGTTTTAAAATTGGGTATGTAACATGTTCTGCATGTGGGCTGCAATTTTTGTAAATGGATAGAACATGCATTTAGCTGAGCACCAAAGACAGGGTTTTGCAGGCAGGTTTATCCTTGGCTGTGCAGCCTTCTGTAAGACACAGCATGACTTTGAACAGCTATTTCCTCTTTTGTGCAAAGCAGTGATGACAGTACTTATGCCACAGGGCTGGCATGAGGACCAAGTGAGGTCAGGCACAGTGGCTGGGGCATATCACGCAGCTTGGCCTCCACTCTCTAGTACTCCTTGATGGCAGAGAGGTTGCCTGGTACCACCTTCCTCTGCCCTCAGCTCAACACCTCTCCCTGGCCCACTCCAACTGCTCTTTTGGAAAACCTGCTTTCCCCTGTTTACGTACTGCCTTTTATTACAGCCATATTTCCCCATACAAGTAGGGTGTGTGCTGGATGGAAAGGGAGTAGAGATGTTTATTCCCGGGAAAAGGCCCTGGTAAGGTAAAAGCAATCCCTTGCTAGTGGACTGACCTTGAAGCCTCACTTGACCTGTTCTCTTTCCTAAGAAATACCACAGGTGGATAGCAAGCTGGAGGAGAAGCTGGGCCAGCGCCTCTTGCCCTGGATGGACTGGTTCTCCCTGGAGCACCTGAACCCCAGTATCTATGTGGGTCTGCGCCTCTCCAAGCTGCAGGCTGGGGCCAGGGAGACCTTATATCTGTACATCCTCAAGATCAATTACCAGCACAGCCTCCTAGGGTATTGCTATTCACTTTCTTCTCCTTTCCCCATACCTTGCTCCTAAGAGACAGGAGAACTATGTTCTGGTTTGGGCTGCCACTAGTTTTTTGGGAGATTTGGGGCAAGTTTCTCTCCTTTGGCACTTTCACGATCTGTAGAATGGGGTTGGCTTGACCAGATTGGAGGTAGACATCACTAATCAATGACCACAGTTCTGTCTCTGCCCCCATACTGAGCCCAGAAGCAGCATCTGTCTGTGCTTCCTTCGCATGCTGAGGCAGACATCACTAGTCCGTGACTGTACTCTTCGATACTGAGCCCAGAAGCAGCATATAGCAGCATTTAACTCTGTGCTCCCTTTTCTAGGGGCATTAAGGAAGGCTTGTTCTAAGGCTCACTGTGGGAGTTTGAATGAGAAGTGAAGGATCAGGAACACCATGAAGCCTGTCCTTCTTGGACTCCTTCTCAAAAATTGGACAAAGGGCACGGAGAGGGAAGAAAGGGAAGACAGTGTAGGCAAAGTATGATCAAAATGATGGGGCAAGCACAGGTCATTTGGATGTAAGAGCCCTCAGGGTTTGTCCTTGAGTCTAATTTTTCATCTTTATGAAATATGTGTGGCATGCACCTTAGAACTTGCACAGCTGATTACATCTGCTTTTGGCAGTTCTAGAAAAGTTTCTTATTGTTAGAATTTTTTTCACTTTATGATGTTGAAGGGGGTGGCCCAAGCCAGGCTTGCCAGGGTGGCAGTTTCTTACAGAAGTGTTGTTAACTGGCTTTTTCCTAGGCTTACCTTCAGCGATGACAACAGTGACTCCCAGGACAAGCCCTCCATTGGCCAGCTGCCCCTGTACCTGCTAGCTCTCAGAGCTAACTGTGAGCTTGTTGAGGGCCGCAAGGGGGACAGCCTGGTCACACAGCTGAAACGGTTCCTGGAGGACGAGAAGAAGGCCATTGGTGAGGGGGATGGAGTCTGCCAAGTGTGGGGGTGGGGATCATCAGATCATATTCTGTGGGGAAGCATCTAAGTCAGAACTTCGGGTTTTCTCCTCAGGCTTCTTTCCTATCCCCCATTCTACCTGTCTCACTATCCACCTAGAGGCTTGAGCCATCCTTGATCAAGCCTTTCCTGTACCCCATATATACTCTGTTGGCAAGTTCTACTGCTCAGCCACCACAATTGACCTGTCTACCTCTGGACAACTGCATGGCTCATGTACTACTTACTCCTCAGCCTCTCTCTGCTAACTGCCTTGCCTCCTGACTTGACCCAGCACCTGACAGCCACAGCAAGCATTTTAAATATAAATCTGATCTGGGGCGCCTGGGTGGCTTAGTCGGTTAAGCGTCCGACTTTCGCTTAGGTCACGATCTCGCAGTTCGTGGGTTCAAGCCCCGCATCAGGCTCTATGCTGACTGCCAGCTCAGAGCCTGGGCCTGTTTCAGAGTCTGTGACTCCCTCTCTCTCTGACCCTCCCCTGCTCACGCTGTCTCTCTCTCTCTCTCTCTCCTAGAAATAAATAAAAAATTAAAAAATATATATATAAATCTGATCTTGTTAGTCCTGCTCAAACCCTGCACAGGCTGCCCACTGTTGTGTCCACAGCCCCTCAAGCCCAGTCTGTCTGCCCCTTTTCTCCTCTCCAGGACCTGCTCTTCCACTCTCTGGCTCACCCACTCACCTGCCCCTCTGGCTCTGGCCACACTGATCTCTCAGCTTGCAGATCAAGGTCTTCATATATGTTCTTTCTATATAGAAGATTTCCCTCCCCTTCTAGCTTACTCCTGCTCCACTGTAGCCCCCCCCCCCCCATCCTCTCCAGCATCACTGCCTTAGGCAATCCTGGTCTGACTCCTCAGCTGCTCAAAGACTTCTACTCTATGGCCCCAGAGACCTCAGTCCACATTTCAGTTCTAATCATGCTGTCATGAGTGCAGGTTGTGTTACTGTTGGAGACCCTGGCTGTGCTGTGCCTGGCTGGGCACCACTGGCTTGGTCATCACTCTGAGCCCATCACCTGACATGTAGTGGATCCTCAGCAAGAATGGGTTGAAGGAATGAAGGATCCTGAGACCCAAAGGAGGGTGTCGGGAAGTGTAGGCAAGGGGGTCCTGTGTGATGGCTGTGTGGTGGCTGGGAGTGGGCAGAGAGGCAACCCCTCAGGCCTGGCATTGAAGCCCCTGCCCCCATGTTTTTCTCCTTCCCAGGGCACAACAACAAGGGCCGACCCCGCACCAGCTACTACCAGTATGGCCTGGGTATCCTGGCCCTGTGTGTTCACAAGAAGCGGCTCCATGACAGTGTGGTGGGAAAGCTCCTGTATGCTGTGGAACATGAACAGCATCTCTACCAGGGTCACCTCTCTGTGGGTGAGTGGGGTAGACCCTGCTAAAGCCAGGCTGGCACTCCTCCAGCCCCCAGCCCAATTGAAGACCTCCACCCACTGGCCCCAAGCTCACCTTTCCTTGGGGCCCCTCCTCATGAGTCCCCTAGGAGAAAAATGATGAGGGCTCTGCTTGTGAGCCAGTGGTGGAGCTGAACTGGGATCCTGACCCCAGCTCTGTCACACCCTTACTGTAGGACACCCTGGGCAAGTCAGCGGGTCTTTCTGGTTCAGCTTCTTCTATAAAACAACCTCCCAGCAGTATCTTGATAGAAGATGCTTTATAAATAAAGGGCCTATATTGGTGCTTGGCACAGAGAAACTTCTTTTTTTTTTTTTTTTAATTTTTTTTTAATGTTTTATTTATTTCTAGGAGAGAGAGAGACAGCGTGAGCAGGGGAGGGTCAGAGAGAGAGGGAGTCACAGACTTGAAACAGGCTTCAGGCTCTGAGCTGGCAGTCAGCACAGAGCCCGATGCGGGGCTCAAACCCACGAACTGCAAGATCACGACCTAAGCGAAAGTCAGACGCTTAACCGACTAAGCCACCCAGGCGCCCCGACACAGAGAAACTTCTGGATACATAGTTATGATCTTGTCATTATATGAATTGGGAAGCCTGAGACCTGGATTCTGGAACTGCTACCTCACTATGTGATCTTGGGCCTCCAGTGCCCTTTCTTGTCACCATGATTCAAGGTCTCTTCTAGTTCTGGCATTCTGTGAATGAGTGAGTGTGCCTCACATAAGGTGGGGGTAGGATGGAGTAAGTTGGGAAGGCAAGGAGGTACCCCCAGAGAGAAGGCAGCAGGGAGCTTGCTCTGCCTGAGGCTTGTAGAAAAACCACTGTGGACACAGTAATCACCTTGGGGCCCAGACAGCTCCCGGAACCTATTAAATCCACCTGGAGGTGGACCCAACCATCAGGTGTATTCCAGACTTTCCTGATGATTTCAAGTGCAGGCAGGTTTGGGAATGAGTGGTGTAAGACAAAGGTCTCTTGAATCTCTCTCCTCCAGGCTCTCTCCCTAACCTCACTGACCCTTAAACAGTAGACTGGAGTAGGGTGACCGATTGTCCCCATTTGCCTGGAACTAAGGGGCTTCCAGGACACTGGACTTGCAGAGGCCAAACTGGGCAAGTTCTGGGCAAATTAGGCTGAGTTGGTCCCCCTAGCTGGTGAAAATTTTCTAAACTGCTGATCTGACTATGGCCCTTCTTCAAGGCCTCTGATGGTGACCCATTGCCCCAGGGCTCTGCCTGGTCTGAGCCTAATTGGCTGTGTCCCCTGCAGACACACTGGCCATGGCAGGCTTGGCCTTCACCTGTCTAGAACACTCCAACTTCAACCCCAATCGGAAACACCGGATCACCCTGGCCATCAGGAAAGTACGAGAGAAGATCCTGAAGGCCCAGACCCCTGAGGGCCATTTTGGGAATGTCTACAGCACCCCTCTGGCTCTACAGGTAGGAAAGAAAGCTTGGGGCTATAAACCACCCTGGTTTTGGTGGGAGGGGGCCTGGTCAGGGGCTGAAAGACCTGGCTCCTCCATGCCAGCTGACCTACCTCCTCCTTCTCTTCCCCATTCTGTTACCAGTTACTCATGAAGTCCTCCATGCCTGGGGTGGAGCTGGGCAGAGCATGCCTCAAAGCAAGGGCAGCTCTGTTGGCCAGTCTGCAAGATGGGGCCTTCCAGAATGCTCTCATGATTTCCCAGCTGCTGCCTGTCCTGAATGGCAAGAGCTATGTAGATCTCATCTCCCCAGACTGCAAGGCACCAAGAGGTAGCTGGGCCTTTCACAGAAGCTCTGTTCTTTTCAGTCTGCAGAGCGCTCCCTGAACTCTGCATGTCCCAGGGAAGAGAGGTTGCTTAGTCCTGATTGCTGAGTCAACAGGGGTTCTTGGGTGCATGGGGGACACACTGGCAGCTAAGATGCAGTCACAGCATCTAGAAAGCCACAGTGTGAGGAAAGAGATACCAAACAGCTCTAGGTGGGCCATGAACCTGCAGCCTTTTCTGTGATACCCAGCACAAAAATGTTTGAATGGATGAATGGGGAGAGACAAATTTTGGGTAGCTCTGATACATCATAATGAGTTCCAATGAGCAGCTTGAATCAGGCTTCATCTGGGAGAAGGACTTGAGTTGGACAGTGGGCTCTGGCAGGGGAGGAAGAAGGTAGCAAGGGCAGAACAGAGAGGAGGCAGCAAGAGCAAAGCCACTGAGGTGAAAAAGACTGAAATTTGGGGGAAAGGTCTTACAAGAGTGGGGTTTGGGAAAATCAGCTGGGTTTGCAGGCAGGAGAATGAAGAAGGGAGACTCTTGGAGGTAAGAGGGGAGTCATATGAACAAATGTACCTTCTAGAAAGAGCCCTCTGGGATGCTGTGTGGGGTGCTATGTGGGAAGGGGGATTCTGGAGGGAGAAAAACCAGTGAGGGGCCCAACTTTGGGCAGTTGGGGGATTTGGGGACTAAAGGACAGGGCAGACTGGGGTGGCAGCTGGTGGTAATGGCTGAGATAGGACCATGGGACAGGAAGAGGTTCTGATGGGCGAAGTGTCTTCAAGGGAAAAAAGGAAGACCAACACATGGCTCCTTGCCCTCACACCAGCTGCCCCTTCCTCTCTCCCTGACATAGTCATGTTGGAACCAGTTGTGGAGACCACTTCACAGACCCAAGAGGTCATCAGTGTTGTGCTGAAGGTCCCCAGTGTCTCGCCACAATACATAAACTCCATCTCTGTTCCTGCTGGGTCCTCCTTGGAAGATGTCCTTAAGAAGGCCCAGAAGTTCAGAGGATTCACGTGAGACCCCTACCTCCCAGCCCTCACCCCCAACTGACCCCACATCCCTGAAACAGAACTTTGATGGGACAAGGTTGGAAGAGAAATTCCTTCAGGAGAGGTGCTGGCCCACCTTCTCCACTCCTGAGAGCCCACTCTGCAGTGGAAACAGACAGTGTGGGCCAGCAGTGTTCCATAGCTACGAGAACATTCTCTGGAGGCAGAGTACCCACATTGGAATCCCAGCTCCACCACTCTCCAGCTAGGGGCCCAAAACTAGTTCTTTCCAACAAGCCAGTGAGGAACCAGCTATGTCCTTCTCTTCACAGGGCCAATGCAAGGAGTCCAGGAATTAGTACACAAAGAAGACATGGAACATGCTTATTGTATGTGCAGGGTCCCGCACTCAGTGAGCTCAATACAACTTAGCTTTCTTTAAGAGTTTTTATTATCAGATGGTCTTGATCTGCTCCCTGTGATGAATTACCTACTAAGCCCACCTCAGTTCTCTTCCCGGTAGCCTGCAACCCATACAGCAGTACTGCTGGGAGCCAACACAGTCCCAGATGGCCACACACGCTGAGCACCCTGGCAGCTGTGGTCTAGAAGGCATTGAGATTACCCAGAACCTGCTGGCATTCCAATCTGTATAATGTCATCAAAACAAAACAAAACAAAACAAAACAAAACAAAACAAAACAATAGACCTTAACGTTTTAGTTAAGAATTCCAAAGCCTCTGAGAAGACATCAGGGATACTAATCAAAGAAGCAATTCTGTTAGTGGAAGTAGGTGCCTGAACTGTGTGCAGAGGCCAGGCAGCAAGGCCATGGCTGGCCTACAGAAAGAGAGATCCCGAGAGAAAGAGAGAAGAGAGAGAAAAAAACAGAGAGATGTGCTCCAAGAAGCCACACGGACCCATAGAGTTAGGGGGTGACAAGACAATGGGGACTGCTCCATGACACCCCCTCAAATAACACTTTCCTTTTGACTAAGTCACCTTGGGTGGTTTTCTGTTTTTTAAAACTATACAAACCCTCCCTAAGACAGAAACATTATAAGCCTCTGGGGAGAGGAAGAACATGACCCATGGGTTTAAGAGGATTCCTGTGGCAGCAGCATCCACATGGTTTGAAGAAATGCAAAGTTGGAGACAAGGAGCTCAGGGTGGGGGTGGCATATGAATAGGAGTCTCTTTGTTGCAGAGGCCAGAAACCTAACACCAACCCTCTCTGGTAATGGAGAGCATGGGGTGTGTAGAATCATAGTGAAGATTGAGCAGTCCAGCCACAAGAAGAGGGGAGTGCCACTGAGCCATAGAAAATTCCAGAACCAGAGACCCAGTGCCACCATCAGGTGTCTCCGTCTCGCATGTCCCTGCTTCTGTTTGCATGCTGGCTACACCCTCTCTCATTGGGCATTGGCATCTTAAATGTGGTGCTGGCAGCTTCTGATTCTTACCCCTGCAACATTAGCTTCCCAGAGAGGGGACAGCTGCTGAGTTGATAATGTAATAAGTGTCCCTTCTTGTAGACCATGGCCCTGGTCGATGCAGAGGGAGTGAAAGTCCCCTGGGTGGGCAGTGTCAGGGAGCTGCAGAGGAGGTGTGGACATGAGGCCCGTGGCCTGGAAAGGACTCTGGCCCTGAGGGAGAGGCCAGGACTTTCCTGGTGGGGGCAGTTCTGCTCCTGCCATTGGGTCAGTGGAAGCAAAAGTCATTCTTCTCCCTCTTTCTGTCTCTTTGGTAGGTATGGAACACAGAACACCTTGTCAGGCCCCTTCCTGACCTCTGTGATGGGAAAAGAAGCTGGGGAACATGAGTTCTGGCAGCTCCTCCGAGCCCCTGACACCCCGCTGCTACAAGGTAGGCCTGGTGGCCAGCCACCTCTGGACATCTCCCCCCAGCCAGCCTTGTTGCAGTGAGGCCAGCTTACCTCAGCTTTCTCCTGAACCTTTCTGGGCCTCTGCCTCAGATAATCATGCTCAAGGTCACTTGTAAGTTATGTAACTGAACACTGAAGAATTTTTATTTTTTTTTTTAAATTTTTTTTTTTATTTATTTTTAGGAGAGAGAGAGAGAGAGACAGCATGAGCAGGGGAGGGTCAGAGAGAGAGGGAGTCACAGACTGAAACAGGCTCCAGGCTCTGAACTGGCAGTCAGCTCAGAGCCCGACACGGGGCTCGAACCCACGAACCACGAGATCATGACCCAAGAGAAAGTCGGACGCTTAACCGACTAAGCCACCCAGGCGCCCCTCTGAAGAATTTTTATGTAGGTTATTGTGGCAACTCTAGGAAATCAGATTGGCAAACAAGAAGAAAGTTAAAATCACCTATAATTTGCTACCTGGAAATAACTTCTTTTTACTATTGGTGTATTTTCTTTTCTTTGTTTTTTGTTTTTAACTGCTGGTATATTTTCTTCCAGCCAATTTTTAAAATATATAAGTTAATTTTTTCATTAAAAATGGAGCCATACTCTGTAGCAATGCTGTCCAACAGAAGTAAAATTCAAGGCACAGGTGTAATTCTTAATTTTCTAGTTGGTGACACTAATATTAATAATGAATCTTATTTAACCAAATATATCCAAAATATTATCATCCCAAGATATAATCAATGTAAAATTATTAATGACATATTTTGCATGTTTTTTCTGTACCAAGATTTTAGTCTAATGCTCTCCCAACTGAGTTATTTCGGCTCCTCTGTACTAAGATTTCAAATACTTTACAGCTGCATGTGGCTAATGCTAGCATACTGCATGGCACAGCTCTGTATACTGTTTCACAACTTATTTTTTTTAATTTAAATTTATGTTCTTTTTTTAACATTTTATTTATTTATTTTAAAGTAAGCTCTGTGCCTAGTGTGGAACTCAAACTCATGACCCTGAGATCAAGAGTCACATGCTCTACCAACTGAGCTAGTCAGATGCCCCACAACTTATTTTTTTCACTCTTTTTAAAAAAAATTTTTTTGGGGGGTGCCTGTGTGGCTCAGTTGGTTAAGTGTCCAACTTCAGCTCAGGTCATGATCTCACGGTTCGTGGGTTCAAGTCCCACATTGGGCTCTGTGCTGACAGCTAGCTCAGAGCCTGAAGCCTGCTTCAGATTCTGTGTCTCCCTCTTGCTCTGACCCTCCCCTGCTCACACTGTCTCTCTCTCTCTCTCTCAGAAATTTAAAAACATAAGTAAATAAATTTAATGTTTACTTTTGAGAGACAGAGCATGAGCAGGGGAGGAACAGACAGAGAGGGAGACACAGAATCTGAAGCAGGCTTCAGGCTCTGAGCTTCCAGCACAGATCCTGACATGGGGCTCAAACCCATGGTCTGTGAGATCATGACCTGAGCTGAAGTTGGACGCTCAGCCAACTGAGCCACTCAGGCCCCCCTTTTTTCATTTTTAATGTGTTGTTGACATATTACTCTGTTACTGTATATAGATATTCCCCTTCCTTTGTAATAGCCACGTAAAATATATCACTCACAAGGGTGCTTTGGGCTGCAAGTAACAGGAAACACAGTGCAAACTAGCTTCCAATGTATGACATCCACTGACTCCTGTGACCAGAGTCCAGAGGGAATGAGGACTTCAGGGCTGGTGTAACCTGGCCTCCAGCCCTACTCCCCTGTGACTCCATATTCCACTGTCTGTTGGCTTCCTCACTCTTTCTGTGTCTTCCCAGAACTGCTCCCTTTTAGAACTTTGCCCCTAGTAGACAAAGGTGTAACTGGGATACAGGCACGTTTCCTGGACCCATCCTTGTTGCTAGGAGCTGGCTCAGGTTCTGCACTCACCATTGGCTAGAGAGCAAGGATTGCCATATACCTGGCTGAGGCCAGTCAGGGCCTGCCCCGGCACTGATGCTGTGGTGGGGTATGGAGTGAGATGAGTAGGCTGCAGCTTCTTGATTCCTGCTAGATATTTAGAGTGTCTCCAGTTTTAACTCTTATACTTCAAGCTGTCATGAGCGTCCTTGTGCATCAGCCCCCAGTCACTAGGCAGACTCTTAAGGGTCATCTGTCCCTACTCTTGTTACTTGGAGCTTCTGTTGGGTACCTGTCATGTGCCAGGCATTGAGCTAAGTGCTTTTAAGAATGTGGGACTTTCTGGGGGAGCCCAAGAAAAAGCATTCTCTTTCCCTGCCTGGCTTCTGAGAAGATTGAGAAATAAAACAAAGAGGTGACAGATGGAGACCCCAGATCTGGCCTCTATTGCAAGGGGGTGGAGGGGGGTGGTGTGGGGAAGGTAGCCTTTGGCAACTCAATCATGTGGCAGATGTGGACCATTGTGTCCTCTATCTCCCACCCCTCAGCCCTCCAGTTCAACTTGAAGCCCACTCTCATGGGAAAAAAGGAATACTTGGTTGTTGATGCCATTATTGTCCTCATTTCAGAAATGCGAAAACTAGCACTCACAGAGGTTAAATAATTTGTTCAAAGTCCTATTGCTGATGAGTGCAGAGCTGGGGCTTGAATCCAGGTACCATGATGGAGCCTAGTTTGTCACTTTAAAGTGAGCCTGTGGGCCTTAAGGACCCTGAGGTCACAGCTGCTTTCAGAGTTTCCAGCCTGGCTCTGGACAACTCCCACTTTCCCACCGCCAAGCCCTGAGTGGATCTTATAGACCATGGCCTCGGTGCTTGTACATGAGAAGAGATTGGGTGGTGGGATTCTCTGCCCTGTTAACACCCCTGCTCAACCTGTTTCTGCAGGTATTGCTGAATACACCCCCAGGGATGGAGAAACCATCGAGCTGAGGCTGGCTAGCTGGTAGCCTCTGCAGTCACTCACCCTAGCAGCCTTGCCCACTCCCTGGGCTTCCACCTTCTCTCCAGACATCACTGTAACACGCACACACCCAACCCTGCTGCTACCTCATGTGCACTTGGATAGTGTCCTCTGGATCACCCCAGCTACCACTCTTGTGAAGGCCCTAAGCCACCGTCCACCCTGGATCAGGGAACCAAGCACCTTCCCTGGGAGGGCTGTCTGCTCCAGTCTGGCCTAGCCTGGCCACATAGGCATCCCTTGAAGGTATAAAGCATCTCAGACTCCTCAACACAAGGAGAAGTCACTGGCAACTGGTGCTAGGAGGACTGTCCCCTGGAAGGAAACCTCTGTGGCCCAGGGGCTGCAGCCCTGATCCCAGCTCTCAACTCCACCTTCAGGGCAGTGGCCTGGCCATGGCATGGTAGCTGATGGGAGCTCAAAACCTGCCTCTGAAATGATTAAAGTATTTCTGCACCTGCCCCAGTGTCCTGATGCCTCGAGCTGGCCAGTGAGTGCAAGGGACTGGAACACAGAAGGAGAGGTACCTGCAGGGGAGCAGAGGAAGGCGGGTGAGCATTCTCCTGGGTGTTGGGGGGAGTGATGTGGGCAGTAGCAACATTGATCGCTGTTTAGGGAACATGTACTTGCTGGAAACTTTCTTGCACAACTCTGAGGTTGTGGATATTTTTGTTTTCATCTCTGCTTTACAGATAAGGAAGTTGGTACTCAAAGAGGGCATGCAACTCACCCACAATGTCAGGCAGGGGACATGCCTTAGGAGACAGACAGACCTGGCCTGGGGTGGCCTCCTGGCCCTTCCCCTCAAACACTGGAAACTGGGGGCTCCCATGGTTGTTACAAATTATATGGCAGAACCCAAAAGCAACCTGAGGCCCAGGACCTCAGAGCTTGGGCTCTGGCTTTTGCTTTGCCCAACACACAGTCAGGGTATCACCCTAGGCCCCAGCAGCCAGGGGCCAGAACCTTACCTGTTAGTGGGAGGGTTCTGAACCCCGGGCTGACCTCTAGGAAGTGGGGTTCAGGCCAAGGAGGCACCCCACATACCCCACCTCACTGAGGTTAGGATGGGGGCCTGCCTCAGAGGAGCTCTCTGATAGACAGTGTGTCAAGTTTTACAGCGCTACAAAGTCATCACACCCACATATTACATATATGCCTCTTCCTAGGGCTCCAGTTTCAAATATTTAATGTGTGGACCGGGGTGGGAGGGGGGGGTGGGGGGAGTAGGCAATTTAAAAATTCTTATATTGAAACAAAAGTCAAAGTACCAGAAAGCCAAATGAAGATATGCAGCCTGCTTTGAAGGTGAAATATATGTGCCCAGAAGCCCAGACTGCTTGTTCCCTTGCCCGTCCTTAATCAGGGGCACTTCTCAGAGGCTTTAGAAGTGCTCTGTGCTCCTTGGTTCTTTTATAATCCTGTCAAAGAAGGGAGGAGACCCAGAGAGGCCCAGGCTTGCCTCAGGTCACAGAGCCTGAGGTGGCAGAGCCATTGACCCCAGCCCTAGGGCACTTGCCGCTGTACCCACCCCGCTGCCTCTTTATGGCCGGCAGTGGCTGGTTTCAGGCCAGGCTGGGGAGAGCCCCCTGCACCAGGCTTTCAAGGGCACATGAACTGGGTGTGATCTGCCCCTTCCACAGGGATTATTGTAGTTAAAGACTGTGTTGGGCTCTGAGGAGCGGCAACTGCTGAGTCCTGCTCAAATCAAAAGCTATTTGCTGAAAAAAAACCCAGCCCACCAACTCGGCGGCAGCCAAGGGTGGTAGGGAAACAGAAGTTCATTCTGTTCTAGGGGCCCAAAGTTCATTCAGCTGCACTAATGCTCCCTACTCTCTGCATTTGCCCCTCAGTCAGCTTCTTCTGAGTGTGGCCCCAGCAGTGACTCCGTCACTTAGGAGTTCAAGTTCCCAGTCCCCTCTCATTTTCTCAGCCCATGTCCCAAAGCCTGGAGAAGGGTCTGCCTTGCCCAGCCCACCTGTGGATTCTGGGCCAGGTGTCTAGTCTGGCACAATTTGCTGGGCCCCTAGGAAGAGGTGTGTGTGAGAGCACAGTCATGTCTGGTGCAGGGCCCCACAGTAAGAGTCTGATAAACAGAGGCCCTCCCTGGGGATTGGGACCAGGTTTGTGTTTAGCCTGCATTTAGATCTGTAGACCTCCAGACAAACCACTTCCCCTCTCTCACAGCCTGGGTTTACAAAGCATGTTCATACCTATGAGCTAATCATGTTGCAGGATTTTTTACCTCAATACCCAGATTCGTTGTTGTCTCGCAGTTTCAAAGAATAAAGAGGTGAACACAAAACGAAGAGCAGGCAAACATTTATTAGAATATAAGATTAGAAAGGAAGAATAGTAGGAAAGCTCTCTTTACAGAGAGGGAGCATTCAAAAGTGAATGCCCAAGGACTATAGGCAAGGGTCCTTGTTTTATAAGGTTCTGGTCAGGCCACCTCCTTCCCTTCCCCCTTGTTCCTTCCCAGGTTCTACCCTTATTGACTTGATAGTTCTAGATGCTGGGTTGTCCATTCCTAATTGGCTCATGAGGGGTGGTCTATGGCCATACTTAGGTCTTTTGTCAAATTCCAGAGGGGAAACCTGAGGGGGAGTAGCTGGGGTCTGTTACATTCTTAAGAAGAACCTTGTGCGTGAGGGAGCTTGCTATGGTCAGACGCTTCCAGCATTGCTCCAAAATAGGTTTTTCCCCATCCAGGGACCTCAAGCCCTAATCTTTCCCTCTCTGCCTACTGAATCCTATCTTGTATCATAATCATATCACAGATTGGGAAACTGAGGTCCTAGCAGTAGTTTATCTAGGGACATGCAGTGACCAGAGGTCTGTCCCACAGCCTCTGTAGCACAGTTACTAGAAATGGGTTCTTCTCCTGCCCCTGGTTTCTCCCAGAGTCCCTCCCTGAATTACCTGCTTCCCATAGCAGCCTGGGTCCCCCAAGGGGAGAGCTCAGATCTAAGGGATTTGGGAGTCTGTGGGCAAGGGCAGGCTGCTCTGGGCTTTTGGGTGGACCCCAAGGATATCAAAGGAGCCTCCCCGGCTCCCATTTTTGCACAAGGGAATATCCTATAGAGAGTGTTGCTGCCTATAGTTCAAGGCAGGTTTAAAAACTGGGGCTCTGGACTCAGGCAGATCTAATCTGAATGCCTCCCACTAGCACTTGGGCTGCACAACCCCTGCTTTGGGCTGTGCTGTCAGCCTCTGCCTCGCCTCCCACTGCAGCATTGGCAGCTTTCTCTATCCTACCATGGCCCACTCGGGCCTCATCTTGATTACTCTTCATTACTCATAGCCCATCCCTTACCAGGCGGGGCAGGTAGGAGCTGAGCTGCTTTGTGGCAGTCTTGGAGGAGCTGTAAACACTGTTGACCACTCCCTGTGAGCTCAGCTCTGAGAAGATCAGGGTATTTACTATTTTTAAAATCATTATTATTATTTTTTTTAATTAAAGGAAACTTCCTGGAAAACTGACAGAATCTCAAAAAGAATCCAGGGCACTGATTCCTCTTCTTCAGGAAATATGGAAGGAGGAAGCTTGCCCCCTTGGCCGGCTCAGTTTCTCTCCCACAACCCCTCCTAGAAAAACCCTATCCAAATACTCCATCATTTTAGTCCTTGACCTAGAAATTCCTTGCGGTACAATTTGGGCTATTAAGTGGTTATTTGCAGGCTCCAGCAGGCATTGGAATCACCAGAGGTAAATGTAAAAATGCAGATTCCTGGGCCCACCAGAGACCGTGTGATTCAGCAGGTCTTTAGTGAAGCTGGGGGTGAGCGTCAGGGAAGAACACCGTACTAATCCTTGTCCGGTATTTGTGATGGAGTTGGGGGGACACTTGCTGTCATTCCGTGGTCTGACCACGGGGGGGCGCCACGTACCGAGTGAAGTGGTTTCCCTTTGAGGTCTTGTTCCTTAGAAGAGGCTGCAGTCATCAAGACTTGCTGGTCAGACAACAGCTAAGGGTGAGTGTTCCAGTGGGCAGGAGCTTCCGTAGGAAAGGAAGCCCGACATCAGGAAAGAGGCTCACAGCTGGCAGTGGGCACCTGCCTGCTCCAGGCATTGCACCTTGGTTCTTGGGCATACTGCAGAGCTCAGAGTCTAGGGCCCAGCCTGGAATCCGAAACAGCTTGTCCTGCTCTGGGGTGTGCTGTTTATCCAACCTGAGCTCAGAGAGCATCCGTTGTTCAGATGGGAAAGCAGGGAAACAAACAGGGTGAAGGGCTTAGTGGCAGCTGCTCTGGCTCCCAGCCCACCCAGGGCTCTTTGTCCTGTTAGGGCTGGGGGCAGAGGGTGCAACCCAGAAAGTTCAGCTATGAGTCAGCTATGAGTGCCTAGGTGACGGGACAGGGGCTGTTGGCTAGGGATAGATGCTAGCTGGTACCCCGTTTCTACAAATGTAGGTGGCCTTGGTGATTCAGTTTCCTTGTGCCTGCCTTGAGGGGCAGGGCCCTGGGCTGGGAGAGGGAGGAGGTGCTGGGAGTAGGGAGGGGCTATGGAGGGGCCTAAGGGGCTCGGTGGTCCAACTCATCTGGATGCTGAGCTCCCACAGAACAGCTGTAGCCAGAGATCATGTGGCCCCAAGACTGGTCCTGGGGTGGGGGGGTTCCTGGGTGGGGGGGTCCTTGAAGGTGCAGTCTCCTGTGAGGCTGAGGGATTTTATCGAGCTCCCTCAGAAAGGCACCCTATTGTCCCTGCTTTGTGTTGGTCTCTACAGGGGGTCTTGCCTTGGTGCTGAGTGTGGAGGGGCCTGAACCCGCACTGGTAGGGGAAAAGGAACAGGCAGCCTGACTACAGAAGGGGGGCTCTGCTGAGAGGACTGCCAGGCGGATGGAGGAGGGGCTGTGAGCTGGCGGTGTGGGGGCGGAGCGAGACTGCCCTCCCGGCTCCGGAGGCGGTGCCTGACCGAGAGCGGGGCTGGGGGCTCCCTCCAACTTTCCGGGTGGGGCCTGGGCGACGGCGGTGGAGGCGGGGTCTAGAGCGCGGGGCCTCGGCCGCAGGGCCGGCTCGGGCTGAAGCCTGGCGGGAGCTGCTGCCGGAGCCGCAGCCGCAGCCCGAGCCGCCGGGAGCCGGGTCTGCAGCTGCCAGGAGCTGGAGCTGGAGCCCGGGCTGAAGACAGGCCCTGCCGCAGCCTAGCCGAGCCGAGCTCGTCACCTGGCACCAGCCTGAGCACGGGCTGGTGTGTCAGCCAGCCGCAGGGCCTGGGCGCACTGTCGGAGGGAGCGAGCCGCGACCACCGGGCACCACCGGGAGCCCGTGTCCGGATAGCCCCTGCCAGGCCTGGGCCCGGCGTGAACAGGCATTAGGTCGCGGGGTCTCGACCAAAGAGAAAAATGAACAAGGATTCCATCTAATTGTGGAGTGGGCTTAAAAGCGGGAAGAAGAGTGGAGACTTCACCTGGGACTGGACAGAGATGCCCACAGCTTACTAGGCCAGGCTGGAGCACCAGAGAGCCTGACATCCCAGCAGCTACGACCTGGGTTCTGCCCTGCCCAAGCCAGAAACACAGCATAGCTCCTGGACCTTGGTTGGCACAGGCCTGTCACAAGAAGCAGTGCCTTCACCTGTCTGAGACTGGGCCCAGGATCTGAGGAACTGGGATCCAGCCTGGCCCAGAGTGGGACTCTCTGGTGGCCCAGAGGTGGTCACTGGGGAGCTGTCTTTCTGCCTCAGACCCACTGGTACGGATGTGTCGCTGCCCACTGGAGCACCATGACGGCAGGATGACCTCAGTGGAGGCAGTGGCAGTGGCCAGTGGTGCTCGGGTGGCTGGTTCCCCCGAGTGGCCCCCTGACACCCCCCAGGCCCTTGGTCGGCCTGGCCGGGTCAGGGTGGCAGTGGCAGCACTGGTGTGGCTACTGGCAGGAGCCAGCATGTCAAGCCTCAACAAGTGGATCTTCACTGTGCACGGCTTCGGGCGGCCCCTCCTGCTCTCGGCGCTGCACATGCTGGCAGCGGCACTGGCATGTCACTGGGGGGCACAGCGCCCTATGCCCAGCCGCACCCGCCGCCAAGTGCTGCTGCTCAGTTTCACCTTCGGCACCTCAATGGCCTGCGGCAATGTGGGCCTGAGCGCTGTGCCCCTGGACCTGGCACAGCTGGCCACCACTACTACACCACTGATCACTCTGGCCCTGTCAGCACTGCTGCTCGGCCGACGCCACCACCCACTACAATTTGCTGCCATGGGCCCACTCTGCCTGGGGGCTGCCTGCAGCCTGGCTGGTGAGCTCCGGACACCTCCCGTGGGCTGTGGCTTCCTGCTGGCTGCTACCTGCCTCCGGGGCCTCAAGTCCATTCAGCAGAGTGAGTGCCTGGGTCACTGGTTGGGGAGGTGGAGACTGGGGTGGATGTATGGCTTGGGTTACCCTGGGAGGGGTATAGCTGTTAATCCCATTTTCCAGATGAAGAAACTGAGGTTCATGACTCTGGCAAGGCAGAAACGAAGGCTCAGAAAGGGCCAACAGCTCAGTGAATTCCAGGCCCCAAACTTAGATATTTAATATAGTTGCCATTGATCTGTGTCTCATGTTTTTTCAAGCCCTTTATCTCTTTGGATCTCCATACTGCCCTGATTAAGGAACGCACAGTATTGTTCCCACTGACTGGTAGAGAGACTTGCTCTGGGTCATGTGGCCAGTGAGCAGCAGAGGTGAGATCTGAAACCAGGCAATCAGATTCCATGCTGTCCAAGTGATGTGGTGTTAAGACTGTGGACCCAGAGGGGAATCTGATAGTGGGGACTGGGAGAGAGAAAGAGAGAGAGAGACCTTGACCTGGGATTCGGAAGGTGAAGGCTTTGGCTAAGTCTGGGAAGGGCTGCTATTTACTGGGAGCGGCAGTGTAACATGCCCCATGCTGGGTGTTGACCTTGAATTGTCATGGCAACCACCACCTTCATCCCTGTTTTATAGCCCATGGAACTGAGACCTAGAGGTGCCCCAGGTCATCTCACCTCTGAAGAAAGGATTCAGGAGGCTCTGGGAGATGATGAGGTGGAGGCTCCAGGCCTAGACCCCGGTAAATCACTGTGTCTGATGGTGGAGGATGCCTTCCTGTGGCTTACCGAGGGGCATCTGAGTCAGTTCCCACTTTCTCTCTTCCTCAACCGAAGGGCGATGTTGGGGAGGGCAAGATGCCCATTTAGAGTAGGAAGCCTGGGTTCCAGCCACACCTTTGCTCATACTTGCTGGTCAGCCTTCAGCAGATCTGGGTCTTATCTGGGCCTCAGTCTCCCTATCTGTTCAGTGGAGGAGGGTTGGAGTTGTTGGAATCCCAGGGGTCACTTGCTCTCTCTCTCTTCTAGCTCTGAGATCTGTGACCCAGGCCTGGGAGAAGGAAGAGGGGGCTCTAAGGGTGCTAGGCTGAGGTTCAGGGCAGCCTAAGGCAAGAGAAAGTTGAAGACAGAGCTCAGCCCTGCCCTGGCATCTTCAGAGTCAGGACTCAGAGGCCTTGTCCCCGTCCTGGGCCCTGAGGCACAGCCAAAGCTCAGTTCTATTTTTGCCCTCCCAGTTACATGAGAGCTGGTGACTTGAGCTCGACCCTGAGCTCTGGGCAAGAGTCGGCAGTGGGAAACCGGACCTCTTGTTCTGCTACCTTCCCCACTGCAAGCAGGGTCACAAGGCTGGGAAGGCCCAGCTTCCGGGCCCATGCCATGCCTGCTGAGGCCAGTGCTTCTCACCCAGGCCATAGACACACGAGTACGGAACAGCAGGTGCCTGGCATTGGACTGTTGATTGGCTTCTGCCACCTTCTCTCTCAAGTGTCAACTGCCTGGCCTTCAAGGTGGGTTGGTTGGGTGCTTCCTCCAGGCTCTCCACGGCACCTTCCACTTCCCCTATCACAACTCTGAGTGTTCTGTATTGTAGCCACTTGGTTGCCTGTTATATCCCCCCGGACAGGAGCTCTAAGTGGGCATGGACTGATTTTGGGCATCTCCATGTCCCCAGAATGGACAGGAGGCCTGAGGACTGCCACAGGGCAAGTACTCTTTAGGTGGTGGGATTAATGGCTCTGACAGTTTAATTGGTAGGCTGGTTAGGCTACATGGCCTAGGGTGCTAAGGAGGGAGCTTAGGAGGCTGCAGGTGGGATGAGGAGGAAGAGACTGGAGTCAGGAAATGAGTTGGGTTTTGGACAAGAGGAGGTTTCTACTTCCAGGGGTTCCAGATTCAGACTAGAGTGTAAATGGCAGATGCCAGCTCCTTTCCTGAGAGCAGACTCCATGGCAGTAGGGGTGAAAGTCCAGGGAGAGGAGCATCCCAGCAGCCACGGGCAGGGCCAGTAGCTTCCTTCTGACCTGGGCCAGTTACAGGCCCGGGGAGCTACACTCACAGAAAGACTGGAAAGTGGGGGGCCAGCTTACTGAACTTGCTTTTAGCTGTACCCACCTGCATCAGAGAGCAACCTGATCTGATCCCTATCTGAGCTCTCTGGCTGGTGGGGAGATGCACTCAGAAGCAGAGATTACAATGGCAGGAGAAGTTCTAGAGCCAAGATGGGCACAGATGTGGTCAAGTTGGTTTCTTTCTCCTGGGGAAAACAGGGGAGGCTGCCTGGGGGGAGAAGGCTTGCAGTAATAATGACAATAATATCATAATAGTAGCGAATACTTGCTGAGCCCTCACTGTGTGCCCCTGCTGTGCCCAACTCTTGGTATGGTCGGAGCAGGAGGGCATTCTGGGAGTGGGAAGCAGGCCTTGCCAGAGCACAGGTGTCCACCAGCAGGAGCTGTGTTGGGGATCATGACAGCTGTCATGGTGAGCAGTTGCCACTGGGCACCAGGGCCTAAGCTTAGCATCTCACACCCCTCTAGTGAGGGGTCTGTTGTCACCTTCCCTAGGCACACACGAGGAGAAGAAACACAGAGTGACTTGTGTGATACCACACAGCAAGTGCGGGAGCAAAAATGGGATAAGCCAGCAGGCAGTGGAACAGAGAATCTAGAGAACATGTTTGTTTGAATGTGGCAGAAGCCTGGGTGTATTCAGATGCTGCAACAAAAATGCCTTTAGAGGACAGGTGGAGATAGAGGGTTCAATACGGCTAGCGGGGGAGGGGCCATTAAGGAGGCAGGACAAGAGGCTGGCATTTGGTGGGGCAAATGGCCTATGCCAGAGGATCACTGCTTTTTCCTTGGGCTGCAGGGAGGGAAGGGAGGCAGAGGGCTGGGTGGGATGTGGAATAGGCACAAGGGGCTGGGGACGGTGATGGTAGGTTTGGACTTTCCTCCCTGGCTGCCTCACAGAGGTGAAGTTCACCTGAAACCCTAAACACCTTCCAATGATTGGACCTTTAACATACAAGCCACACGCTGCTTGTAATGGTGCTAAATTTGGAGTGAACAAGCAGGAAGCATTCTAATTATCTGTTCATTTCTAGAAATGCTTGAGCTAGAGGGACTGTTGCCTAGAGAACAAAGCCAAAACATCAAAATGAAATCGAGAGAGAAGTACAGTTTTCCTATTCCAGCCTCTGAGTAAGCACGCCTGTAGCTTTTTGGAAAGTGTGTGTCAGAAAATGCACAGAGACTTCAAGAGCCCTGGAAGGGGGGCCTTGCCCAATTACTCATCTCTCTCCACTAAAGCTTGGAGAAGGCCCCAAAACACCATTGCCTGTGTGCAGATACTGTCATTTCACCGGAGCGGTGTCTGGCTTTGGTGGCGGGCACTGCTTCCTTTGTGAGCCAGCTGGGCAGTAACGCGTATATGCGCAAACACATGCACACAGGCAGACATTCACACGTGCAGAAGCTGGTAGGATCCTCTCCTTCTCTGCAAAACTAAAAGGTTTCCTCTTAGTCCTGGATTCATCTTGACAAGCCTTAGTGATCAGTTATAAACAGTAAGTGATGCCAAGCACAAACAATGACTTTCTTGTTCTTAGTCATCCCAGGGGTCATAAGTGAATGAAGCAGTGAATAAACCCACCATTTGACTCAAAAAATTTATTGTTGTAAAATTTTTTTTTTGGCTAGTAAGTGGCGGAGCAGGGACCTTCTACGGTCTGTCCCTGCTTTGGTGGTGGGAGCTGCAGTGCAGGGTAGTGGGTGTGGTAAGGACTAAGGCCAAGAAAGGTGGGTCGGGGTCCCTTGGCACAGGGACTTCCAAGCAGATTAAGAACCTATGGTATTTTTCTCCAGGGCCTGGGGACCCCCTGAAGATTTTTTTTTTTTTTAGAGCCATGTTTCATGTTTATTGATTGTATCTTTTTACATTTACTAAGCACTTACCTTATAAAGGCTTTATAAATGTTATCTATTTTAAACTTTACAATAATGCTGCTTATTAGGTGTGGTTATCACCCAACTTTGCAGGTGATACAGAGGTTAAGTACCAGGTCACAGCTGGTAAGGAGTGGATACAGGTCACAATCCAGGTGGTGTGAATGGATTCTTGGCTGTCGTGTTACAGAGCAGGACCAACTAATTCTGCCTGAGGAACTGGGGCAGGCTTCCTGGGTGATGGGCCTTGGAGGCCATGCCTGGTCTGCCAAGTGGGGGTTGTCTGCCTCTGGGTTGCTGATGGCTGCTGTCCTGGTTGCAGGTGCCCTGCTGCAGGAGGAGAGGCTGGACGCGGTGACCCTGCTGTACGCCACCTCGCTGCCCAGCTTCTGCCTGCTGGCGGGCGCGGCCCTAGTGCTGGAGGCCGGTGTGGCAGCGCCGCCCGCCCCCACCGACTCCCACCTCTGGGCCTGCATCCTGCTCAGCTGCCTCCTGTCTGTGCTCTACAATTTGGCCAGCTTCTCCCTACTGGCTCTCACCTCTGCCCTCACCGTGCATGTCCTGGGAAACCTCACTGTCGTGGGCAACCTCATCCTGTCCCGGCTCCTGTTTGGCAGCCGCCTCAGCGCCCTCAGCTATGTGGGCATTGCACTCACCCTTTCAGGAATGTTCCTTTACCACAACTGCGAGTTCGTGGCCTCCTGGGCTGCCCACCATGGCTTCTGGCGGAGGGACCAGACTGGCAAGGGTCTATGACATCTAGGGGAACATGTGGGCTCCCTGGGACAGCCCCAGCCTGAATCCAACCTTGGCCAGTGGCCATGGGAGATGTGGAGAGCAGGCAGCTACTGGGGCCATGGGAGAGAGAGGGGCCTTCTGGAAGGGCCATCTTGGAGGCTGGAATGGGGACTCCCAGAGAGACCCACCTCCTGTCCCTGTCTGCCTTTCATCACAGACCTCACTCACCACTGGGTGGTGGGTCCAGACCTGGGCACAGTCACTGTGCTTATTGGACTAATTGTTATGATTAGCATCAACTACTACTCCAAAAATTGCTGGCCAAACTTTGAAAACCTCACCACGTTCTGATGATGACGATGATGATTCTTGGCGATTGCACAATCCGTCCTCCAGGAAGTGGGGGAGGCAGCTAGGGGGCCCAGAGAAGGGCTTCTTTGCTGCTGGGATCCCCTGGGGATTGGGGTCATCTATGCCAATTCCAGGCAGCTGCTGCAGCCTCACCCCTGGGCCCCCCAATTTTGGGTCTTCCATCTTCAAATAAACTATTTTTGCTTGTATACCTGTGTTATTTCTCAGGGTTACAGCCAAGGGAACACAAGGAGAGCTCTGGGCCTGCTGGGCACTAGCCACCCATCCAGAAACAAGCACATCCTCCCTTACCCATCATAGCCTATCCGGGCCTGCAACCTAGCCCCCTTCTCTAAAGTCCCTCCACCGGCCAGGCTGCCATTGCTTATATCCTGGATGGTGGCAGTAGCTTCCTCCCTACCTGCTCTCCTTTTCACCTTCCACATAGCCCCAGAGGGATCTTTTTAAAATACACACATACTGCTTCTGGGACAAAGTCAGAACTTCCTGCCCCAGACCATAAGACCCCCAGGGTCTAACCCCTCATCAGGCTTCTGTCTCACTTCTCCTCTCCTTGGGCTCCACCTTTCATCCTCAATGACTTCCCTCAGGCACCTGGCTTGGGAAGGACAGACACAGGGTTTCCTTGCCAGGGCCTCCACCCGGCCGCCCTTGCAGAGGGGAAGTGGGCCCGAGGCTGAGTCACTCACTACCCATCCTGCCGGTGACTCAGAGATGCCACTGGCCCAACCCTGTCCCTGTGCAGCCTGGGCATTTCCCAGCCTCCGCTCTGAGGCTTGGCCAGAGAGGACAAATCTTTGGTTGGGCAGAACCTCACTAGTATCTGGGACCCATCCTTATTCAAGGGAGCCCACAGACATAGCAGGAGGCTCTCTGCAACACCCTTGCCCTGGCTCCATCCCCATGGAATACTTGGCTGAAGAGTGAGCCTATCCCACCCCCATTTCCCCCACTCCTCCCACCCCCATCAGATCAAAGCCAGCCCCCTTAGTGGTTGTGGGGGCAGGGCAGGGCGAATTGCAGCTGTGCTTGACCTGGGGGCTGGCTTGTCACCAGACTCAGGACCATCCAGCATTGAGATTCCCTCAAGGTCATGTTTAAAGTCCCCTCTATCAGAAAACCTGTGTTTGTATCTTGGCCCCTTTTCTCACACTGTGACCTGTTTTGGTCTCTCTTAGCGTCACAGTGTCGTTTCATTAGGAGTGGGCAGTGAGGATTGTTGGAATAACTGGTAGGAAAGGCTTAGTGGAGGGTGATTCCCACCATGGAATTCCTACCACTACCCCTCTAGTCTTTGCTTCTTACTAGTTGATTGCCCCAGGCAAGTCACTTCACCTCTCCAAGTCTCCATCTTTGTACCCAGGAGAACCAATGTCCCCTTCCTTGGGAAGCTCTTTCCAAATCCCACCGCTGCCCTGCCCCATGCCAAGCTGAGCTGAGAGCTAAAGGTCAGCCCAGCTCCCTGTACTTCAGACAGGGCACTGAGCACATCCCACTCTCAGAACTTGTTTATCACCTCTCTTCTCCACCAGACGGGGCTCTGAGAGGGCCAAGACAGCTGTCCTGCTCACCACTGTCTCCCCAGTACCAGCATAGTACCTGGCATGGATAGAGTAGGTAGAAGAGAATACTAGGGGTCAGCCTTGGGTTCAAACCTCAGCTCTGGTGTGTCTAAGCTGTGTGACCCCAGGCAAAGGCCTTCTCCTGTGCCTCTGTGTTAAGTGGGAGCAGCAGTAGAACCTAACCCGTCTAGCTCCAGGAGGCTGGAGTTATTGTGGAATATTGTGTAATAAGCGCTTAGCAATAGTGCCTGAAACCTAATAGGTCCTTAGAAACATTAGCAGACTAACAGACACTTCACAGTTCCTTCCCAAGGCTTTTCACACTAGCCATCCCTCTCCCCACAAGCCTTCCTCTACAGTTTGAGAGCCCCCAGAGCCTGCTCTTGGAGCACAGCAGGGTGGATGCCCTGGCTACCACCCCCTTGCCCTGCTTTGGAGGAAGCCAGGGAAGCTGGGTCTGTGCTGGGCATCCTGCCATTGTGGATTCAGAACAAAGCTGCAGCCTTGTCTTAGCCCCAGCTGCCAGGGGGCCCCTCCCAACCTCCCCAGGGGGCCCTTGGATTGTCATGGGGGTGGGCAGAGCAAACAAGGACTCTTCTTGCTCTCTACTCTGCTCCAGAATCAGCTCTGGGGTGCCAGAAACTCCAGCATTGCACTGCTCCTGCTCACTTGCCAATATGTCCGGGAAGTAACACAAAATACAATGAAGAGCCATGGGAGGCTTTGAGCAGGTAAGAGCCATGATGTTCAATAAGCATTTCCTGATAATGGCCCTTTAGTACGGTCTGGATCCTATGGGGAGAGGAAATTGACAGGAGGTAGACTGGGGAAGAAGTATTACAGTGTTTCAGATGACAATGGGAACAGTGTTTTGGGCACAGCACAGAGTACCATGAGTTGTATAGGTTCAGGGTAACAAATTATCCCTAAACATTATAGCTTAAAGCAATACACATGAATTATCTCACCGTTTCTGTGGATCAGGTATTTGGAAGTGGCTTAGTGGAATAGTTTTGGATCTCGGCCAGGGCTGTGGTCATATGCAAGGTTGGCTGGGGCTGGAGGGTCCACTTCCAAGATGGGTCATTCACATGACTTTTGGCAGCCAGCTTTGGTTCCTTGCCACTTGGGCCTCTCCACAGGGCATCTTGAGTGTCCTCATGACATGGTAGCTGGCTTCCATCAGGGTGAGTGAGAAAGAGAGCAAAAAGCCACAATGTCCTTCTTGACTCAGTCCCAAAAGTCACACTCATTTCTCTCATGTCTTCATTTATTATTTAATTCTAATACTGTTATTTCTCTGATAGCTTAGGTCACCTCTATTCAGTATGGGCCTATGGGCCCTCCCACCTTGACCACCATTAGGGCAAGAGAAGGGGATCTTTGAGGTCATCTCAGGCTGGCTACCACATCAGTGAATGTTGGTTGAGTGAGTGATTGAGGACACAGCTTGGAGCCACGGGGAACTAGTCTGGGAGCCTCCTGCTCCAGGGGGGATCTTGTAAGCCACACCTCTGCTTCCTCCCTGATACAAACTATATGATCCTGCCCACCGTGGGCACTTGGCAAATGTTTGTTCAGTGAGGGCTGGAGGCTGCCTTCTCTGACCCCCCACTTGCAGACAGAGAAGGTCTGGACTCCTTGGTCTATTTGAAGTCCTGGATGCTCTGATATCTCCAATACCACTCCCTGTGATTTCTTCCAACTATATGAGGCCAGCCCTGCTCCTTGTGTCTAATGGAATCTTCCAGTATCTAGACCTCCTACTGCCTGCTTCTGACAGCCACAATCCTCTTGTGCCCATCCCTTCTTCTCTAAACACCACCAGCATCCCAACTGAGTAGATTCTGGCCCAGCAGTACCTGCTGCCTGGATTAGGCATTTCTCTTTGTATATAAAGTTTCTTTGGTGGAAGAACACTGGTCAATGCATATTATGCTAGAGCCCGATAGCAAACAAATGAAAGCTGAGTGGCCTTAGATGAACCAGGAAACCCCTTACCTCTGAGACATTGCTGCTAAATTTCCCATGAACCCTGCTTGAAAATCACAGATCTAGGGGCCTGGGTGGCTCAGTCAGTTAAGCATTCAACTTCAGCTCAGGTCATGATCTCACAATTTATGGGTTCGAGGCCTGCATCGGGGTCTGTGCTGACAGCTAGCTCAGAGCCTGAAGCCTGCCTCAGATTCTGTGTCTCCCCCTCTCTCTGACCCTCCCCTGCTCACGCTGTCTCTCTCTGTCTCAGAAATAAATAAAACATTAAAAAAAAAAAAAAAGAAAATCACAGATCTAGTTCAATCCTTGTCATACATATGGGGAAACTGAAGCCCAAAGAGGAGAAAGAACCAAGATGATTATCTTAGTCTGTTCAGGCTGCTATAACAAAATTCCACAGGCTCCAAAACTGTAATAAACAAACAACAGAAATTTCTTAACAGTCTTGGAAACTGGAGGTCTGAGATCTGGGTGCCAGCATGGTCGTGTGAGAGGCCTCTTCTGGGTCACTTTGTGTATCCTTACAAGGCAGACAGGGCTAGTTGGCTCTCTAAGGCCTCTTTTATAAGGGCACTAATCTCATTTATGATGGGTACACACTCTCACGGCCTCATCACCTCCCAAAGACCCTGCCTCTTAATACCATCATCTTGGGCATTAAGTTTTCAACATATGAATGGGGGTGGGGGACACAAATATTCAGACCATAGCAAAAATATTATGCAAAGAATGAACAGCAAGGAGGGCTAGGACTTCATCTCCTAAGTTTCTGGATTCTGCCCTATCCTGCTCCCCACTGTGCTCTGAGAACAAAGCCAGGGAGTGAGGTTATGGAGGTATGCAGGCTCTGGCCCAGGTTCACAGGGAACGTCTGCTATAGAAGCCACCAGCCAGGTATCCCCCAGCTCAGTCAACAAAACATTTTTCTCTTCAGGGGGAAAGCAGTACAAGCGCTGTGCTAAGGGGAAGTCTAAAAAGATTTGTGATAAGAGGCTTTTACGCGTGTTGAAAACTTTCTGCTTTTGGGTGTCTCTTGGCACCTCTGAGAGGTGGGTAGGATGGTATATTACTCTGGGTCGTCTGAGAAGCAGACACCAAGATGGATTGAAAAGTGCAAGGGTTTTATGAGGGCAAATATTTGTGTGTGACAGAAGATGGGAAGGAAGCTGGGGAGGCTGGGAAAGTTGTCAGATCATGATCTAAATCAGACTCTGAGTGGAGGATAGAGGGGAGCATGTTTGGATAGAAGTGCTCCTGATCATGCTGCAGTCTAAGGATGGTTTGGCAGGGCCATCAGAGTCCTTGAGGCAATGAAGGCAACCAGAAGAGCCCCAGGTCTCCCAGGACTAGGTCTGCTTTATTGTGTCCATCCCTGCTGTACTCAGGAACTAGTTAGAAGGAGTTTGAGGGAAAACAAGCCTCGGCATAAACATGGTGATGGATTTCACCCTGCCCTTGGTCAGTTTTGCTTTCTGTTATTGGAGGTCTGTGGGACACATTCTAAGAATCACCATAGATGCCATTGTCACTCCCATTTTACAGAGTAGGCAGAATTCCAGAAAAATTCTAGATCTGCCTGAACTCACAAAGCATGATGAAAATCCATCTTTCAATTTTCTTTCAAGCTTCTTATGTGATATAGATTCTAAATCCAGAGGTGGAGTTTGATGGATTCTTACGGCATTTGGATGTAACAGCCCAGAGACAGTTAAGCAGAGTTGTGTGCTTCTGGGTTGAGAGCTACCTGTCCTCGGGGTTTGTAATGGAATCACCATCTAAACAGAGGTTGTTCAGGGAAATCACCAGGGTCACTAGCATGTCACTATTTATCTGACAGGGTATTATAAACTTCACAGAAACTTCTTTTTTTTTTTTTTAATGTTTTATTTATTTCTAGAGAGAGAGAGAGACAGCGTGAGCAGGGAGGGTCAGAGAGAGAGGGAGTCACAGACTGAAACAGGCTCCAGGCTCTGAGCTGGCAGTCAGCACAGAGCCCGACACGGGGCTTGAACCTACAAACTGCGAGATCATGACCCAAGCGAAAGTCGGACGCTCAACCGACTAAGCCACCCAGGCGCCCCTCACAGAAACTTCTCAAGCCACATTTAATTTTTTAATTCATCATAAAGAAAGAAAGTAATTCTGGACTTTTAAGGTGGGAACGTTAGGGGCGCCTGGGTGGCTCAGTTAGCTTACCGTCTGACTCTTGGTTTTGGCTCAGGTCATGATCTCACGGGTTCATGAGTTTGAGCTCTGAATTGGGCTCTGTGCTGGCAGTGCAGAGCCTGCTTGGAATTCTTTCTCTCTCCCTCTCTCTCTGCCCCTCCCCCACTGTCACTGTCTCTCTCAAAATAAATAAATAAGCTTAAAAAAATAAAGTGGGAAAGTTAAAGGTTCATAAAATCACACAGATATCTGGAATCCCTGCTCCAAGCCAGGATGTTGGGCTGTGAGGATCATTTCATTTTTCCCTAGTACAGAACTGTGTCAAAACTCCAACATGGCCCACTTTTCCTGTGTTGCTTGAGTAAAGGTCCACTCTACTGAGTTTAAAGGAACAGAGTGAACTATTTGGGAAAAGGACTTGGACCTTCCCTGTAGCCCTCAATCTCAACCTCCTCCACTTAGCATGTGAAATCCTGCTCCTACCACAACCGATTCTGAAATTAAAAATAATATTTTTTAAAAGGAGGATCCAGGGGCACCTGGGTGGCTTAGTCGGTTAAGCGTCCAACTTTCACTTAGGTCATGATCTCGCGGTTCGTGGGTTTGAGCCCCACGTCGGGCTCTGTGCTGACTGCCAGCTCAGAGCCTGGAGCCTGTTTCAGTCTGTGACTCTCTCTCTGACCCTTCCCTGCCACGCTGTCTCTCTCTCTCTCTCCTAGAAATAAATAAAACATTAAAAATAAATAAATAAATAAATAAATAAATAAATAAATAAATAAAAGGCGGATCCAAAATTGTATTTACTCAACTACAAAAAAATAAGAAAAGAAAAAGAAAAATGCATAGAAGGAAATACACCACTACACCAAAATGTTGACTTGTTATTGCCTCGAGATACTATTGTAGGTGGACCATATTTTTTTTCTGCAAATGGGCACATATTTTTTTTTAATGTTTTATTTATTTCTAGGAGAGAGAGAGAGAGAGACAGCGTGAGCAGGGGAGGTTCAGAGAGAGAGGGAGTCACAGACTCTGAAATAGGCTCCAGGCTCTGAGCTAGCTGTCAGCACAGAGCCCGACGCGGGGCTCGAACCCACGAACCATGAGATCATGACCTAAGCGAAAGTCGGACGCTTAACCGACTAAGCCACCCAGGCGCCCCGAATGGGCACATATTTTTAAAAATAAATTTATTAGGGTTCCAGTTCTGAGTAAGACAGAGTAAGCATCAGCTGTCCTTCCCCCAGATGCAACTAAAAACACTGGACAGAATGGAGCAGCTCTCTGAGGACTCTGAAAACGAAATGGTAGCAGGTGGTTTGGGAAAGGGAATCAGAACCTGAAGTATAAACAATCTGGCGGTGAGCTTCCTGTTTTGTTTTTTGTTCCTTTATCTCCTGGCCTGATCTCAGAGGCAGTGTGACTCCTGGCACTGTGCACTAGACATGGAAGAAAACATTCCAAGAGAAGCCATCTTCCTGGTCTGAGGAGTAGAAAGGAGGGCCCCTTTAGGACAAAGTAAAGGAAATACTTCCCCACCTTTTCTCTTCTTTTGCCCTATCCCCAGGCAAGCCTCATACTTAAGTTAAAACTCAGGGCAGGAGCAGTGGCAGTGGCAGCTGGGAAAGCACACCAAATTCTGAGGGGAATCTTGTTCTCTGACCAAAAGAACTGTCACCTTAAAAGTGCGTATGGAAAGAGGGAGGGAGGGGCAGGGGGAGATACTCCCATTGCCTTTTCTCTCTCCATCCTGTCACTTTGCCCCAGAGCAGACCCAGTCACAGAATGTATGCTGCACAGCAGGCAGACCAAAAGGCCCTGATTTCTAGCTGGAGGAACAGGGGAATGGGTGGTCTTGAAAACTCAGAAGTGTGGCAGAGATCGTGGAGAGGAGGGAGCTTAAGAAATGGATCCCATAAAGTTGCATGTGAACTGCGAGTCTTCATGCATGGATCTGACTCTAAATAGTATTCCAATGAATTTCAGAACTAAACTAGGTAGACCACCCAGATTTCAGACTGGCCCCTGGGTGGCACAAACAGGACAGATCTAAACTACATTGCAAAAGTTTTGAAAATTGAACTGATATTGGGAGTATGATCCTCTTAAAACACAAAATTCAACTGAGTAGATTTTAAAGATCTTATTGGCTTTATTCAACAGTTCACGACTCTGGCAATGTCCATTCTAACGGAAAGAAAGGAGCTCCAAGGAACTATACAAAATGAAGGACATTTTTAGACAGAAGGGAGCAGCCAAAATGTGGCTAGGTTATTGCAAGGTTATTTCTCTTTAGAAGATGGCAGGGATTTATCAGGAAGATTACCTAACTAGTACTGATCAGGCAACTCCTGATTGACTAGTTTAACATTCCATTTCTGGTAGAGCCCAAACTGTAATTAAATTAAGTCTCAGTTTGGTGACATGGGGCTCAGCATAAATGATTCCATTTTGTGCTTTGTGCTTGTAATGGTGTTTTTAACAGTGCATGGGAGGCAGATCAGAACTGAACTTCAATGGGGCAACTGTCCCCCAGTTTTTGTTTTTTAAAACAAAACCGCATCATTTTCCATAGGATTTAACTAAGACCTACAGTCTCATAACATAATATTCAAAATGCTCAGGATACAATCCAAAATTACTCTACATAGAAAGAACCAAGAAAGTCTGAACACTGAGATGACCTGGACAGATATATTGGAAAAAGACTTTAGAAATGAAAAAAATTACCAGAAAAATAGAAGATACAGAAAATAACAAAATAGAAAATTTAAAACTAAGAAATTATATTTATCAAAATTAGAAAACATACTGGATGGCCTTAGTAGCAGAATGGAGATGATAGAGAAAAGTCTGTGAACTTGAAGATAGATCAATAGAAATTAACTGTGATGGGCAGAATGCTCATCCCTCCCAAAGATGTTCCTGCCCAATTCTCTGGAAACAGTGAATGTTACTTAAATGACAAAAGGGACTTTGTAGATCTAATTGAGTTTATGGACTTTTAAATGAGGATTACCTGGTGGTGCCTGGGTGTCCCAGTCAGTTAAGCTTCTGACTTGGCTCAGGTCATAATTTTGAGGTTCACGAATTCAAGCCCTGCAGTGGGCTGTGCTGACAGCTCAGAACCTGGAGCCTGTCTTGGATTCTGTGTCTCCCTCTGCCTGCCCTCTACCACCTCCTGCGCCCCTCTCCCCGCCCCTGCCAACCACTCATACTCTGTGTCAACCTCTCTAAAAATTAAAAAATAAATAAAAACATTAAAAATAAAATGAGGATTACCTGGAATATTGGGTGAGCCTAATGTATCACATGAATCCTTAAAAGCAGAGAACTTTCTCTGGCTAGATTCAGAGAGATGCAACAGAGGGAAAAGCCAAAGGTATTCAGCATGTGAGAGGGACTCAACTTGCTGGAAAGCATTTGAAGGAATGTGGGCAGCTTCCAGGAGAAAACATCAGCCCACCGCTGACAGTTAGTAAGGAAATGGGGTCTTCTGCCCTACAACAAGAAACTGAATTCAGTCAACAACTTCAAAAAACTTAGAAGCAGAATCCGTCCAGTTAAAAACAAGACAAAACAAAAACAATTTTAAAATGCATGTAATTTCGGCCTTATGAAATATCTTGATTTTGGCCTTGTGAGACCCTATGCAAAGGATTCAGTCAAGCCCAACCAGACTTCTGATCTATATAAATTGTGAAATATTGGTAGGTATTGTTTTAAGCCACTGAGTTTGTGGTAATTTGTTCCAGCAGCAAGAGAAAACTAATACATTATCAGAGGGAAGTGGATAAGATATTAATTCTAAATAGATTCTGAAAAGCTAAGTATGTATATTATATTCTCTAGTATAACCCCTAAAAATTATATAAAATTAAAATGGGATATTTTAAAAGTATTCAATAATCCAAAAGATGGCAGGGAAAGGGAAAAAACTGGAAAAGAGGACAAACAGAAAACAAAATGGTAGACCTAAATCCAATATTGATAATTTTGGTCTAACCACACCAATTTAAAGACAGATTGGATGTGTAAAAACAAGACCCAACTATATGGTGTCTCCAAGGAACCCATTTTAATGTAATGATGTAGTAGGTTCAAAGTAAAAGGATGTTAAAGTATGCAAATACTACTCAAAACAAAGCTGGAGTGGCTATATTAACATCAAACAAAGTAGACTTCAAAAAATAAAGAAGGATAAGGAGACACTGGATATCAAAAAAGGGTCAATTCATCATTAAGATATAACAATCCTAAATATGTATATACCTAATAACTAAGCTTAAAAATACATAAAACAAAAATTAAATGAATTGAAAGGAGGTGTAGATAAATCTACAACTTCAGTTAAATATCTCAAAACTCTTTTCTTGGTAATCAGTAGAACAAGTAAACAGAAAATCAGGATGAGTGTAAAAGAATTGAAACGACCATCACCATCAATCAATAAATTTACATTTATTGACCACTTAATCCAAAATAACCTTTTTTCCCTTAAGTGCACATGAAGCATTTGCCATTATAGAACATATCCTACATGATAAAGTAAACACTGACAAATTGAAAAGAAATGAAAGCATACGATTTATGATGTTCTTCTTATGAGGTTTCATCATGATGTAATTAAATAGAAACCAGTAATAGAGAGATAGTTGTAAAATTTCCAAATACTTGGAAATTAACTATACACTTCTAAGTAATACATGGGTAAAGGAGGACATTTCAAGAGAAATTAGAAAATATTTTGAAATGAACAAAATGAAAATGCAGCATATTAAAATTTGTGGGATGTAGGTGTGAAATCAATAATATAAGTTTTCACCTTATGAAACTAGAAAAAATAAAATAAATTCTAAGCAAGGAGAACTGTAGAAATAATAAAGAACAGAAATAAAGAAGTAGAAAAGGGAAGAACAATAGAGAAAATAAAAAACAAGGTAGGTAGTTCTTTATTTCTTTTATTGTTTATTTATTTTTGAGACAGAGAGAGAGAGAGAGAGACAGAGCAAGAGTGGGGGAGGGACAGAGAGACAGAGGGAGACACATAATTCAAAGCAGGCTCCAGGCTCTGAGCTGTCAGCACAGAGCCCAACACAGGCTAGAACTCACAGACCATGAGATCATGACCTGAGCCAAAGTGAGATGCTTAAGCAGCTAAGCCACCCAGCTGCCCCAGTAGGTAGTTCTTTAAAAGATTTTAAAAATTGATAAACTGGTAGCCAGACTAATAAAGACATAAAGAGAGAAGACAAATTATCAGCATGAAGAATGAAAAGGTGATATCTCTGTGGATCATGCAGATAACAAAGATAATAAGGAATACTACAAATAATTCTACATGGATAAACTTGACAATTTCAATTAAATGGAGTTATTCCTCAAAATTCACAAACTACCAAAACTCACCCGAGTTGAAATAGATAATCTGAATAGTCTTTTACCTATTAAAAGAATTGAATCCATTGTTAAATTCTTCTGAAAAAGAAATCTCCAGGTCCAGATGATTTCCCTGGTGAATTCTATCAAACATTTAAAGAAATAACACCAATTCACACATCTCTTTCAGTAAATAGAAGAGGAGAAAATACTTTCCTATTCTTCCCTAACTTCCTTAACGTAATATAAGGGTTTCCTTAACTACAAAAACCTATAGTTAACACCATAATTAACGGTAAAAGATCGAACATTTTCTAAGATCAGGAACAAAGCAAGAATGTCTATTTTCATCACTCATATTCATCATACTGGAGGTTGTAGCCAGTGTAATAAAATAATAAAGATGTTCAGATTAGAAAGGAAGAAATAAAACTATTTCTATTTGAAGATTACATGATTGTCTACATGTAGACTGCCAAGGAACCTACCAAAAAGCTCTTAGCAAGGTCATAGGGTACAAGGTCAACACACAAAAATCAATCCTATTTCTATACAGTACCAACAATGAACAATTAGAAACCAACATTAATTCTTTTTTTTACAATTCCCTCTCTCAGTGAAATACTAAGGTTTAAATACAGTGGAATATATAAGATTTGTATGCTGAAAACCACAAAACACTGATGAAAGATCTCAAAGACTAAGTGGGGATACATAATATATTCATGGATCAGAAGGTTTAACAGAGTAAAGACAGCAATTTTTCCCCAAACTGTCCAATAGATTTAACAGAGTTTAAAAAAAAATTTTTTTTTTAATGTGTTATTTCTGAGAGAGAGAGAGAGACAGTGTGAGCAGGGGAGGGTCAGAGAGAGAGGGAGGCACAGAATCTGAAACAGCCTCCAGGCTCTGAGCTGTCAGCACAGAGCCCCATGCAGGGCTCGAACCCATGAATTGTGAGATCATGACTTGAGCCGAAGTAGGACGCTTAACCGACTGAGCCACCCAGGCACCCCGATTTAACACACTTTCAATTGAAATCCCAGTAGGAGTTTATTATTGTTGTTCTTGATACAGATAAGTTGGTTCTAAAATTCATATGAAGGCAAAGAAACCAGAATAACTCAATTTTTTTTAAAGAAGAAAAATTGGAGGACTCATACTATCTGACTTTAAAACTTACTGTACAGTAATCAAAATAGTTATGGTACTGGTGAAGAGAAAGATACATATATTTCACAGAATAAAGAATCCAAAACAAACCTACAAAAAGGAGCAAAGACAGTTCAATAAAGACAATTTTCAACAAATATAGTTAAAGCCATTAGACATCTATATGAAAAAATATGAACCTGAAACTAAACCTCACACCTTTTACCAAAAGATAATACAAATAAGAGAAAACTTTAAACCCTCAATCTTTAACATTGGAGAAAATCTTTGTGCTCTGAGGTTAGGCAAAGAGTTCTTAGACATGACACTAAAACAACAATCTATAAAAGGAAAAATTGGCAAGTAGCACTTCATCAAAATTAAAGACTTTTGCTCTGCAAAAGACATTTCTAAGAGAAACGCAAAGACAAGACAGACTGAGAAAAATACTTACAAATCTGTATCTGACAAAGGACTTGTATCCAGAATATTTAAAGAATTCTAAACATTTAAGAGTGAGAAAACAGCCCAATTTTAAAATGAGCAAGAGTTGAATAGACATTTCACCAAAGAGGATGGGTGGAAGGCAATTAATTACACAAAAAGATACTCACCATCATGAACCATTAGGAAAATGCAAATTGAGCTAATACCACATATCTATCAGAATGGCTAAAATAAAAAGTATTGGCAGTACCAAATCCTAGTGAGAAAGTGGATCTCTCATAGTGGAACACAAAATGGTATGTAGCTACTCTGGAAGTCTGGTGGTTTTTCATAAAGTTAAATATAATCTTTACCATATAATTGATCGATCCCACTTCTAGATATATACCCTAGATAAATGAAAACTTATGTTCGCATAAAAACCTATACACAAATGTTTGTAGCAATTTTATTCAAAATGCCCCAAATTGGAAACAACCCAAATATCCTTCAATGGGTGAATGTTAAAACAAACTGTGGTACATCTGCACATTGGAACGTTACTTAGCTGTAAAAAGCAACATGAATGAATTTCAAAGACATACTGAAAGAAGCCAGTCTCCAGAGATTACATCCTCTGTGATGCTATGTATGCGACATTCTAGAAAAGGCAAATCTACAGGAATGGAGAACAGATTGGAATGTGTCAGAGGCTGGGGTGGGGCAAAGGTTTGATAACAAAGAAGTGGCATCAGAGAATTTTTGTGGTGATGGAACTGCTGTGTTCTAATTGCAGAGGTAGTTACACAAATGTGTTAAAACAGAACTGTACATACAAAAAAGCTACTTTTATCATATGTTAATTCAAAGTTTTAAAAAATGAAGATAAAACATGTCCCAGTCAATTTCTTTTTAACAAGGCTAAGAGAAATTTTAACAAGGTGAAGAAATTTTCCACCTGGGTTTCTTCCAGAAAGGCTGCTTTGTGGGGGCTCTGCCACACCAGCCCTGGTATTTGTAGATCTGTTTATTCGCCTGTAAAATGAGAAGTAGTCTAGAGCAGTGATTTTCGTTCTCCCCCACACTCTAAAATTGTACCCTTGGGCATGCCCTTCATGGAAGTGGGAGTGGGGTAGGTTTGGAAGAAGGCATTTGGCTTCCACTGGGCTCTGGACCCACAGAGAAGTTGTGCTTTTGTCTGTCTCCTATGTTGTTCATTTGAAAACCTCTGGACTAGAATTACTGGTCTTGAGTCAGATCCTCAGGCCCCTGGGAGGTTTGAACCATCTTGGATTTCAGGGCCTATAGGTTGGGCCCACTCATTTGTCCCTTTGGCATGTGCCCTCATACACTCAGGTGGTTAGCCAGACCAGGGCACTGACTTTAGTGGTCAGCAATCTAAACAAAGCCTGTGGGGGGAAGCTGGAAGTATGTTCCTTGTTTTAGGACCCCCAAGGCGTACATGGACTAAACACAATGGGAACTCTGAAAAGGCTAAGAAGCCTAGGCCTCTTCTAAAGTAGGGTGTAAAAGAACGTAAACCTTTTTTTTTTTTCCTTCACATAGGAGAGCTTTTTGGAAGAGCATTTTGTAAACAGTAAGGGCCTGTGCAAAGATGGGGGAAATGCCATTGTGAGGATGATCGTGCTGAGACCAGCAGGGCCAAAGTATCATTCACGCCGAGAGTTGCTACCATAAGCACTGACCATTTGTCAGGCACCACGTTAAGGAATTGTTGAATCTTCATGACAACGCTGTGAGAAAAGGCTGTCATTTCTTGGACAGATGAGAAGGCTGAGGCTCCAAGAGGTCCCAGATCATATGGGGAGGAGATGACAAGGCTAGGTTCCGGTGTGCAGCTCTGGTCTTCCAAATCAAGACCTGTGAGAAGAACTCCTAAAGCCTGTTGTCAGGCCTGCTCTCCAATGTGCCTCTAAGAAGGAAACTAATGCCGTCATCAAAGGCTGGCGGGGACTGCCATGGGTACTCTGAGAACTTGTCACCTACAATAGCACTCAAAATATATTAAAAAAATTTTTTATACAGTGGAATGCTTTCGTTGAAAACTATGTCATGTGTAAATCCAATCCAGAAAACCAGAGTTGGGCCCCTGTGGTTGAAGGTGGAAACAGGGTTGGCTTGGGCCCCCAGGGCTCCCAGAGCACCACCTGAAGGCCACTTATCTAGTGGGTTGGCACTTACTGTGAGTGGCACAGGAGGCACCATGATGTTTAAGGCTCTGGCTTTGGGTTTGAAAGAGTGAAGTGGAATGGTGGTTGACTCATTCGTGGGTCAGTATGTGGGAGGGCAGCAGGTCCCAGGCTTGCCATATGCTTTAGGCACTGGTCCATTTGACCTGGGCACTTGCCTCACTCTCCCATCTGGCCAGCAGCCATGACCTGTCACTCACAGGGTAGGAAACTTATCTGCACCATTGTACAGTTAGTGAATTTAATCTTTGAAGATAAGGATAATAAGGTTAAAAGCTACAGTACCTTTCCTTTATTTCCTGGTCCTTATAAAAGGCATCATATGTATTTTCTGTATCAACACAACAGAATGTTTAAGTTCAGATCTTGGTCAACAGCAGATCTGCACCTCTGACCCAGGTGCAGGGGCTGCCGAGATGGCTCACAGTGGAATCATCAAATGGACCTCCTTCTCATAGATATCAGGGATCACTCCCATAGGGGAGCTGACCATGTGCACGGTGTTCTTGCCAAACAGCTGGAACTCATAGTGGATGAGCTGCTCCCAAAAGCCATTGTTTGGCCGGATGATGGGCCGGCATGACTTGGTCCATGTGTGGGCATCTAGCAGGGACATGGCATGGTACTTCATGAGGTAGGCAAGGCAGAGGGCAGCTGAGCGGCTCACACCAGCGGCACAGTGCAGCAGCGTGCGGCCCTGCTTCATCTCCACGCTGTGGATGTGGTCAGCAATGGGGTCAAAGAAGTCGCAGAGACGTGAGATGGGTGTGTCAGCCACAGGCACCTGTACATACTGGATGTCCTCATATAAAGTGTTCACCACTTCTACTGAGACGTTGATGACCGTGGTGATCTGGTTGCTGGAGAGCATGAGCTTGTTGTTGGCAGCCACCCCATTGCTGATATATAGGCTGCTGGTGATCTGTGAGAGGCCGCTGACTGAGGGCTGCCGGAACTGAACCGGAAAGGTACACGGGGGTGCTGTCATCAGGCCAGTGGGTCAGCGGCCAGTGAGGCACAAAGGCTGCATCTTTCTGCTAGACTGTGCCATGGGAAACTGCAAGGAGGGAGAGAATGTTTAGATATCAGGAGCCCAGCTGGGCCAGAAAGCCAACTGCAGGGGATTCCTGGGAAATGGATGGATGGTTCTACAGCAGGATCCCCAAGGTGGTCTTTTGACCATCACAGCAGAATTACCCAGAGATCTTATCTCCACCAAGTCTGGAACTCAAGGCCTCCCTTGAGGGGCTCTATGTCTCTGGCTGAACAGACTTACTTGTATCCATCATCTGTGCCCTGGCCTCTCTATCTAGGTTCACATAGCCCTCTTCTCCAACTGGGAACCACTCACACAGCTTTCCATCTCTTCTGACCTTATGCTTAAATCATGAGACTCTGAACCTGTGATATGGTACCAGAGCCTACTGAGCTGGGAGTTACTGGTGGTATAAGAGAAAGTAGGGCCTCAGCTTCCCCCCTTCAAGAACTATCCCTCTGACCTCAACAAGATTAAAAGCTTCTGCACAGCAAAGGAAATAATCCATAAAAGTAATAAGCAACCGATGGAAGGGGTTGCAAATGACATATCAGATAAAGGGCTAGTATCCAAACTCTGTAAGGAACTCACCAAACTCCACACCCAATAAACAAACAATTCAGTGAAGAAATGAGCAGAAGATATGAACAGACACTTCCCCAAAGAGGACATCCAGATGGCCAACAGACACATGAAACGATGCTCAGCATCTCTCATCATCAGGGAAATACAAATCAAAACCACACTGAGTTACCACCTCATGCCAGTCAGAGTGGCTAAAATGAGCAAATCAGAGAACTCTAGATGATGGCAAGGATGTGGAGAAACGGGCACCCTCCTACACTGTTGGCGGGAATGCAAATGGGTGCAGCCCCTCTGGAAAACAGTGTGGAGGTTCCTCAACAAATTAACAGTAGAACTCCCCTATGACCCAGCAATAGCACTGCTAAGAATTTAACCAAGGGATACAGGAGTTGTGATGCATAGGGGCACATGTACCCCAATGTTCATAGCAGCACTCTCAACAATAGCCAAAACATGGAAAGAGCCTAAGTGTCCATCAGTGGATGAATGGATCAAGATGTGGTTTATCTATACGATGGGATACTACATGGCAATGAGAGAATGAAATCTGGCCATGTGTAGCAACATAGATGGAACTTGAGGGTGTTATGCTGAGCAAAATAAGTCAGGCAGAGAAGGACAGATACCATGTTTGCACGTATAGGAGAATTAGGAGGAACTTAATGGAAGACCATGGGGGAGAAGAAGGGGAAATATAGTGGGGGAAAGGGAGGAAGGCAAACCATGAGAGACTCTAGTATGCCGAGAACAAACTGAGGGCAGATGCGGGGGAAGGGGAAGGGGAGTGATGGGCATGGAGGAGGGCACTTGTGGGGATGAGCACTGGGTGTTATATGGAAACCAATTTGACAATAAACTATTCAAAAAAAAAAAAAAAAAACTACCCCTCTGAAGAGACCAGATATGCCCCTGTGAAAGTAATATTAAATTACAGAGCACTACATCACTAACCAAGTTCCTGCACCTTGCCTCTAAGGAATGCTTGGGGAAGAGGGTAGCTGAATGCTTCCTGGAGGCCAGCTTAGTAAGGGGCACTACAGCAGCTCCCAGGAGCAAGTGCATCGAAGCAGAAGAACCTCAGGCAGACAAGCTATACCAACATGATGCTGTGCGCAGCAGGGTTGTGGCACGTACCCCACGGAGGGACATGACTCTGCTTTCTCCTAGAAATCCCCAGCCCTTCATTCTCCTACTCTTGACCATATTTTCACATGTTCCACTGAAATAGGAGTATTCATATTTAAAGTAAATTTCTCAAGGCAAAATAGCAGTCTTCATCAGGCATACACAAATTAGGAGCAGAAGTTCTGTTCCCCTGCTTAATATATTTCACTGGCTGCCACTGTCAGGATGAGATAGAGCCCCTCAGTTTGGCTGTCAAGGCCATTTGTGGTCTGGCTCATGCCCATCTCTAGCCTCTTTAATAAAAGCTAATGCTTTTCCTATGTCCTGAAGGGTCTTAGCTAGGCTGAGCCATTAGCAGTGCCATATGGACACCTGGTTCTCCCTGGCCCAGGGCTTTTGCCGTTGCTGCTCTCTCAGCCCACAACCCTCTTTCCCTACAAGCCTATCAGATCCTGATCTGTTCCATTCAGCAGAGGACTTGGGATCTTAGCCAAGGGTCACTTCCTGAGGGAAACCTTCTGGAACCATACCCCTCTCCCACGTTTGATCAAGTCCCTGCTCCAGGTTTTCTAAGCCCTAAGTGCTCTTCTTCCTACCACTTCCTTTGCCTTGATTTGTCTGTGAGTTATATCGAGATTCACTGTAATGGTATCTTTACTCCTACCATATCACTAATGCTAAGTTCTGTGTCCCTACAAGTAGGTGCTTGATAAATATTTGTTAGACAAAGGAATGTCTCCAACAGCCACAACTCTGCCTTCTGAGAGATCTTCTGGAAAAGAGGAGTTCCCTGGCTATGTTTGTCTAGAATTTGGGAGAAGAGCTTAGTAGAGGTAAGAATGATTCCAAGCTGCTGGAGGGGAAGGCCAAAGGCTACATTGGAGTAAATCCTACCAGCCAATGCCCCCAAAGCATCAGATTCACCTCAGGAATGGCAGATCGGTTCTCAAGGTCATGTGGGAGCAGAGAAAAAGCCCCTCAAACTCAGCTGAAAGTCCAAATGCTATGGGATGTTAATTACCCAAACGATGGATCCTTATCACCCAAAAATCCAGAGAAAAGTGGATTGAGGGTCCCAAAAATTAGTCCCCACTGGGAAACAGGAATAGAGAATATGATTGATCACAGTGACAAAACGTTTGCAGAGAAGACACTTCTCTTTCTTTTTTTTAAATCTATTTCTAGAAGAGAGAGAGAGAGCATGAGCAGGAGAAGGTCAGAGAGTGAGGGAGTGATAGACTCTGAAACAGGCTCCAGGCTCTGAGCTGGCAGTCAGCACAGAGCCCGACGCGGGGCTCGAACCCACAAACCGCGAGATCATGACCTAAGCGAAAGTTGGACGCTTAACCGACTAAGCCACCCGGGCGCCCCAGAGAAGACACTTTTCTTGAAGGTGAGGGTAATATTGGGAGGAGAGACATTTTCATGCTAGTCAAGAAATATTTATCAGGTTCTGTATTAGGTGCCAGGAATATTGAAATGTACAAGACAGTCATGGCCCCTCCTCTCACAGAGCTCCAAGTCTAGTAAGAGATACTGATGACATTAAATGGACAATAATAAACACAACAGAGCTGGAAAACAAGGATAACAATGCCTATCTTATAAGGATCTTCTGAGGATGAAATGAGGTAACCTAGGTAAAGTGTTTAACACAGGGCCTGGCACAGAGTAAGCCATGGTAACTCGCTACTGTTAGGGACGTTGAAATGCAGGGCATTATGGGAGTGAAGAGTAAAGGGATTTATTTCAGCTCGGGTGAGGGAGTTGCAATGATTGCCTCAAGAAATGACACAAAGATTTGAAAACAGTCAGCATGAAAGGGAGGGGGTGTAAATTAGTTTCATCGTTTTATAGCCTACAAAGCCTTTGGCTTCCGTCATCTGGTTCCATGTTCAAACCAACATAATAGGCCGGTGTATGGGGTTATATCTCCATTAAATACACGGGGAAAGTGAGGTAGAGAAGAGAAAAGGACCTATTTAGGGTCACAAAGCAAGGTCCTAAAGCTGATCTTTCTGGTCTCATTATGGGCAAGAAAAGTCGGCAAACACCGCGGGGTGTTCATAATTGCTGGGTTATAAGCGTGGAACGAAGTCCACGGGTTGACAAGAGCAAAGAGCTCCTTCCAGGAGTGAGTCACATAGGTTTCCTGGGACTGAGTTAGTGTTGGAATAGGCTCCTTTGCCTGCTGGCTGTCAAGAACCCCCAAAGTCTTACCTCTCTCTCTCGTGGGCAGAGCAGGTTCGTTCAGAAAGCAGCGTCGCCCGAAGTGGGCGAGGGTCTCGGGAAGAAAGAAGACTGGTCACCAGACTGGCCACAATCCCCGGCTGCCCCAAGCTCTGGTTTCCATAGCAATGGTCTTTCCTCGCGGAGAGGGATCCTCAGGACCGGGTCTTCGGAGAAACTCCGGCCTTCTCTCCGCTCTCTGGAGCTGCCTCTTCCGTCCTCTCCAGGTTACCCGCCCCGCGATCACGCCGGGGTCACATCAGTTTTAGCGGAGAGGTAGTGTCAGCTCCGCTCTCTGCACCCGTTTAGAAATGCCCAGCTCATCTCCAAGGCAACACACCGAGTCGCATCACGGAGGCCGCCGAGGGACAATTCTGTCGCGTCCGCAGCCTCCGGGACTCCGCGCACAAGTCCCGCCTCCCGGCCCCACCCTCCGTCACTTGTCACCCGGGTAACGCGCTTGGCTTCGCGCAACGTGTCTGCCCTAGGACTCACTCTGTCCCGTCGCGCCCTCCGAACATGGCTTATCATCTGGCTTCCATTCCTGAGTCGTCATCGAGGGTGGAAGACGCGGCTGCCCAGCAGCCCAGGCCCTCGGTCACATGGAACCTGGGCTCGACTTTGGGTAATTCGGCTGCCGCCCACGCGACCACCAGTTCCGGCATCACCCCGGCCTGGGCCTTCCGGCGCGATACGCTCAGTACCTACCCGGAAATCAACGTAGGGACCCATCCGCAGATCTGCTTCCTGCGGCCGCCGACAGCGAAGCAACCGGTGCTCTTCAGGTGCGGCCCTGGTGCCCAGGGCTTTTCTCAGACCTGGAAGTCTCTCAGACTCCCGCTCCCCCAGCGGCCCTTGGCTCTCCCAGAGCCCCGAGCCCCTCAGAGCCTGACGCTTTGTTAAACTACAAGAGAGTCAGGATTTCTCGCGGATGCGAGCCCCTGCTCCTTAGTAGTACAGCTCTTCGCATCCCCTGGAGCCCGAACACCCTCAGCCCGGACTCCCAGGAGAAGCTGAAATCCTCACCTCCTACCCACGTGTCTTACAAATCTCCTCGGCCCTTCAGTCTCCCAAGCTTGACATCGCGTGGCCCCAGGGTCTCCAGCGCCCAGTGGGCCAGCCTTGAATTTCCTTAGAGCCTAGCTAGTCCCAATCCCCCTCAGGCCTGACATCCCTCTCCTCAGCCTCTCTGTTCCCCAGTAGTCCTGAGAAAGCCCCTCACCTTAGCTCCAGTCCCCGCAGACTCCAACTTCCCCCTCCTTCCCTTACATTCCACAAACCTGGCAACACCTCTAGGCTCCCACAAAGGCCTTGGATTGGAAAGCAGTTTGGTTTAAAATGACCATTTATGGGGTGCCTTGGTGGCTCTCGGTTAAGCCTCTGACTTCGGCTCAAGTCATGATCTCACAGTCGTGGGTTCGAGCCCCGCGTCGGGCTCTGTGCTGACCGCTAGCTCAGAGCCTGGAACCTGCTTTGGATTCTGTGTCTCCCTCTCCCTCTGACCCTCCCTGCTCACGCTGCCTCCCTCAGAAATAAATTAAAACAAAACAAAACAAAAAATTTAAAAATACATAAAATGACCATTTATTACTTGAAAGGGGATATTTACAGTCACTGCCCTGGTGCCCACTCCCCCCGCTTTTAATCTTCCCAGGAAGTATTGGTAAATTTGGTACACCACTGAGTGGGTGCAGAGTGTTTTATGTTATCTTTAGGTATTTTCGGTCTTTTTTTTTTTTTTTTTAACAGGATATAGGAGACTTGTATGGGAGCACCTACTTTTTGTATGTGAGCCTTTTTCATTTCATGCCTTTGCTGTCAGAAAAATGTAAATGGGAGACTGGGGACATTTGTTTATACTAGTCTGAAAATGTAAAACCATTCATAAAACTATAGTTCGAAATTGGCTGAAAGTAAATTAGAGAAACATTTTTTAATCCTTCAAATTTTTTAACCTTTAAAAATTGCCTTTTTTGTCCTATCAAAGTAGTATACACTTGTAGGAAAACCAGACTAGACAAACAAGCAAAATCTATGGCCACAGATAACCACCGTGTATATTTTTCCAGATCCACTCATATACATGTACTACAACATGGTACATCTTTTAGGGGAAAAATTTGTCACAAGAAAGTTCACTATTGTGTTACCTGCCTGCTCCCCCACTACCACCTAATACACCATGTATGTCTGTTTTATTCATGGTTGCATAGTATTTTATTGTATGACCTAATTATAATTTATTCAATTGCTTCCCTATTGTACATTTAGCTTACATTTTAGGAAGAAAATATGAAGAATTATTTTGAAATAGGCAAAAACACTTAAAGTACATATTTGCAAAATCACTTTATGGTGCAACCAAATTATCAAAAAGTGAAAACCTGGCATATCTGTTTTTGACCAATTCTTGATTTTCATCAAATTTTTATCTCTAGTTTCACCTGGAGCACTTGGCTCCATTCCGTATCCCTCCCCCCCTACCTCCCTCCCATCCCATCTTTATTTCTCATCTTAGGGAATCTCCTCAAATCTTTCTCCCCCACAGACTTTTCTCTCTTTTCTAGACTTTTCCCGAACCTTCTTCCCTTAGAATTCCTTTATTAACCAGCCTAACCTCCAAACCTCTCTTTTTCCCTGCTTCCTCTGATCCCTCCCACTACGAATCTTTCTTAGACCTAGGCTCTGGAGCAAATGCTCTCCACCTCACCTCCCTCTGACCTCTATCATACGACTTTTGCTCCTTTCCACTAAGACCCCTGCTTCCCATCTCATCCTATATTTTCCCCTTAAGATGGCTGCTTCTGAGGACAGTTCTGAGTCCTGTTCACACTTTTCTTGTGGACTTCTCTGGGCCTTTCTGCATCCTTCTCGGGATGGGTTTTCCTTTCAGCATCCAGAAAATACCCCTTGAGTGCATGTTTTCTGCAAGAGGAGTAGCCTAGGCCTACTCCCTTGCTCCTCTGACAATTATGACAGAGCTGTGCCTCTCCTATCCTGGAGAAGCCTTTGTCTCTCCACTAGGACCCCAGTAAACCAGCCCCTGTCCTAGCCCTGCCATCTGGCCCCAGCCATCTCACCCTGCACCACTTTTCCCTCTCATTTCCAGCTTAATGAATTCCAGTGAAGCAGCAATGAAAAAATTTTTACCCAAGAGCAACTTATCCCGGGTGATTATTCGTGACAACCTCAGTGCACAGCGAGTCTATGAGATGAAGGTAAAGTCATCAAAAGGTTTTGGCTTACAGGGTGTTAGTGGCTTGATCCATGTTCACTTCACTATCCCCAGTAGCCTTGGGGCATGTGGATCACAGATCTCAGAGGTGCTAAGGGGCCATCAAGTGCTTTAAAGTTAGTCCCATTTTACAGAGGAGGCAGCTGAGATTCAGGGTTACTGATTTGCCCCAGATGTCTTATCTATTCTCGGGCCAAGGGAGCTGGGGAGAAGGATTCCATGTTTCTTGGCTCTAGTGGCATTTCCCCCCCTCTATTCATGTTATTTCTCTATTTAGGGAATCCATAAATGGATTCTGCTATATCCTGTAGAAAGAAATCTCGGGTGTTAGAATTCGAAGTGGCATCAACACTATTACATCTGTTTTTTCCTGCAGGGATTCCCCTTGTTTTCTGGAGGAGAACTGAGGTCCTTCCCCTTTTTTGCTTATAAGTAGGGTTGGACCTGTTTACCTAAAAGCCTGCAGAAGAAGGGGAGGGAAAACACTGTTTTCATCCCACAGGCTCAATTAAGTCATTAAATATGTCATTAGAGGCTCTTTGGGATAGGCCCTGAGTTGGGCACTAGGAAGAGGCTGGAGAACCTGCTGGACTATGAGAATGTACTCCTTTCTTCAAGCAGAGCAGGGAGCCCGGTGTTGAGTTTCTGCCCCCTTCTTGACTTCTCTCCAATGTTCCAGGCGCCAATCTGGATGGGCCTATGAGATTCTGACATTAAAAAGAGTGGAAGAGGCTTGGGAGATGATGCTAAATCCTCTTAAAGCCCATAGAGGCCAAAAGAAGAGCAGGGGTCTGGGTGTTTCTCCTTCTGCTAAACTTCAGTGGCACAGTGTAGTAGAAAGAAGGTGGACTTGGCAATGGGTAAGCTAGCTTTGTGTGACCTTGGGAATCACATTTCCTCCAGGACTCTTTTCTCATTTGTAAACTAGGATCTACTAGGATCCTCCAGTTTCAGGTGACTCGCACTGAACTTGAACTAGTACAAGTAAATAGAGAACAATGTGTTTACATAATCAAGGATAGGTAGGGCAGGATCACCAGCGTTTGGGATGAGAGGAGCCAGGGGCTCATATACCATTAGATGTGTTTTCCACTTTCCCTTTTTATCTCTTTTCTGTGTCTTTCTGCATATTGGCTGGCTGTCCCTGGGGACATGGCCTCAGGAAACCTTGGCCTTTAGCCTAGAAAGGAAGTGGAGTGTTTCCACTGTTTCTCACATTAAACAGTTCCTGGAGAAGGACTCCCATTGGCCCAGGGTGTGTCACTGGCCCATCGTTGCCCCAATCAGTGTGACCAGTGGGTATGAGCTATTCTGACTGGCCTGGGATGGATTGGGGGTCAATTCCTATAACCAGTAGGGAAGAGGATGTTCTATTTGGCAAGTGGGTTGAGGATCCCTGAGATACTGTAACTGGAGACTTTCCTGAGGTGCTTTATATGTACCAGAGGGCTGTGCCAAACACCCTTCAGTCGTCCAGAAGTTCTTTTAAAGCTGTATTGAGCCCTTATATGTTTTAGGTATGCAATGTCCATTATGTATTATTAACTCATTTAATAGTTCAGGAAATTGAGGCTCAGAGAGATGGAGTAACTTCACTAAAGTCATACTGTGCATCATTGTAGAGGTACAAACCTGCATCTGACTGACCACAGTATGGGACATCTTTCCTTAAGGACAAAGACTATCTTCTTATTTGTAGACCTGGTGATTTGCTAAAAGCCCAGTATGGCAGTCTTTCTGTCTCTCCGCAGAAAGGAAGAGAGGCACATTAGAAAGAGGCAGCTTTGGCTAGCCACTGATTTCTCAGGACCTTGACAAGAACAGCTAAGACCCTCTGTCTTGGGAATAATCTGAGCATACTCAGAGAACATACCCACCCTCCCTCTTTATCAATTATTCCCAAGATTCACTTAGGTTCTTTGACTCCCTTTGTCACATAATCATGGCAACACCGTCTGGCCTTTATGGAATTCTCCTTTGCTTACATTGTGCTGTTTGTTTTTTTTTTTTAATATTTTATTTATTTCTAGGAGAGAGAGAAAGAAAGACAGTATGAGCAGGGGAGAGTCAGAGAGAGAGGGAGTCACAGACTCTGAAACAGGCTCCAGGCTCTGAGCTGGCAGTCAGCAGAGAGCCCGACGCAGGGCTCGAACCCACGAACCGTGAGATCATGACCTAAGCGAAAGTTGGACGCTTAACCGACTAAGCCACCCAGGCGCCCCACATTGTGCTGGGTTTTGAGACAATGTCAGTGCCTGGAATTCCCGGGAGAGTTTGTGAAAATGTCAACTCCCTGGATCAGCTCCCATCTGGTTCTGATTTCACAGGCCCAATACTTTCCCATCCTTTAAAACCCAACCCCAATTTATATGCATTCTTCCAGGAGGCTTTTCTTGATATCTACGTTCTTTGAACTCTGTACTTTTAGGGATGTGGCACTCTGTGCCTCACTTAGAAATATTTGGGCACGTGCCCCACCTTCCTGACTATGTTGTAGTCACTATGAAGACCTGCGGCTGATTTTTATTAGTATCCTCTTCACAGCTAGCTCATTGGAATAAGTACATGAGCGAGTAAGATAGAGAATGTGCCTTCCCAGAGCTTACAGTCTTGTTGGGGAAAGGAAAGAAATGATGTGCCAGACAAAATAAGTAGAGTTCAGCGTGATATAGAGGATGTCGCAGACAATATGTGATAAGCACTAAATGAGTAATAGGGACAAGGTGATAGGATTTGAGGAGGAGGAGGAACAAGATGGTCTTTCCTTCCACCCTCCCCACCCTGCACCTCTTTCTGACCAGTTTTCAAATAGAGATGTTGAGGTCAAAATTAGGCCTCTGGGCTGTAGACTGTTGGAGGCACTGTAGGGGTAATCTAGCTCAATGCCCACATTTTACAAATAGGGCAATTGAGGCTCCCTATGAATCGATATATTTATAGAATATTGAGTCCAGCTGGCATATTTTCTACCCCCATATCAGCAGCATGGTCATTTCTCTTTCTGTGAAACAGCTTCTTCATCTTAACATCACCTCTGGTTTTTTTGTCAGATGAGAGCTTCAGACAAGACCAAGAAAAAGATGAGCCATTTGTATGACCACCTGAAGAAAAAGTTCATGACTGAGCAGCTCAGAAAGCTGGGGCGCTGGAGACAGGGATCCATTAACATCCAGCAGTACCTGGATAGCATCCCAGTGTACAAGGTCTAGTTAAACCTCTATCCTCACAGGAAAAACCAGCCACCCTAGCCAAGGCAGAATAATCTTCCCCTGAGCCATGATGACACTAGACTACAGGAAGAGGAGAGGTAGAAACTAGCCATGACCTAGACCATGACAGAACCACAATAAACCAAGACCAGTGGACAGTGGACCACCAAAACCTTCAGCAGCTATAATATTCCTTGCCCTACCCCAGCCTATCTGTTCTGGTAAAGGTGATCCTGATGGTCCCATAGCTGCCTAACTGGGAGGAGGCTAAGTCAAGCTAGCTTCCACGGTTAAAGCAAAGATCGACCTCTGGTACCCACGTGTCTGAAGTGAAATGCTAGGCCAGGTGTCCTAGGACAGTGGTACCTTAGATGGGAAGCATCTAAGGTGCTGCTGCCTAGTGGTAAGGGGGTCAAGGTGGGGCATTGGACAGACCTAGGTTAAGGGCTATATATGCCACCCCTCAGCTGTGTGACTTTGTAAACTCTCTGAGCCTCTGTTTCCTTATCCGAAAGAGTGGGCTAGTAGTGAGGGAGCCGACCTCCAAGAACTAGTGTGAGGATGTGGTGTGTGGTGTGGAGGGCCTGTCATTGCTGATGGCTCTTATCATGATGGTTCCCACTGGCTTTCAGCCTTGCTAATACTCACTCCCTGGCCTGCCTGCTGTTCTGACTACACTCTGACAGTCCCCACATTGTGCCTTTACATGCACAGGCCTCTCATCCAGAACACCCCTTCAGCCCCTCAGGACTGTCAGGAAACTCTTCATCGCTCAAAGCTTATCTCAGTGCCATTTCCTGCAAAGTGTTTCTGACCTCCTTCTGCCTCCTGCCTGCCCCTACCCCACCCTGCCTTTGTCACATGGGTTTCTTCTCCCCTCTGAACTTGGATTACCCGGAGTGGCTTCATTTTGCCTTGTGTGGTAGCTGTTTGGGCATTTGTCCTAACCCCCAATTAGATGGTATGGACTTTGAGAGCAGGAACGAAGGATCATCCAAGATCCAGTCCAGGCTTCTTCTGTGACACTTGCCCCACCTGGTCCCAGTGGAAAAGGCCAATCATTCCTGTGCCCACACCTCTGTCTGCTCTGAGTAGTGGTTGGCCTTTTCTTGTTTGTTCACTGTCTCCCTAACCAGAGTATGAATGTCTTAATGGCAGGAACCCTGACTTACTCATCTGTAACCACAATGCCTAATAAATGGAGTAGTCACTCAGTGTTTTTTTGTTTGCTTTTTGTTTTTGTTTTTAATAAATGACTGGTTCCTCTTTGTATTATAGCTTTAGCACAGTGCCTAGAGCAAGGGCCTAGTATATATATATTTTTTAACTTAACCAAGTCCCCTCATTTTACAGATAAGGAAACTGAGTCCAGAGAGGTGATTTGATTTGCCCAAGGTGATGCAGCAAGTTAATGGTAGAAAACTAGAAGCAGGTTTCCTGACTGCCACAGAGTGGTCATTCTACATCACAACACCTGCTAGGTAAGGACATCAGTACCCTGAGTGGCTTTTGGAAGTCTTCCTCAGGAAGTCATCCTCCTCCTGTCTTCACCATGCCCCTCTCCAGTCTCTCTGCCTGGCAGCAGGCCTTCCTCTAAGCTGAATATCCGGGAGTCCCCAGCCCAGGAGGCCTGGGGACACAGGGCGAGGGGGAGATGTTCATGATGTTTTTTTGTCCTCCTTTTTGGTCTTCCTTTGAGAACTGGAGTATGCTCCTGCAACACCATCTGTGTTTTTCACCATCTGAGCTTTTCAGTAGGGGTAAAAAGCAGTCTTTTTCCAGACTCTTATCTGTTTTTTGGCTGATCACAACTGATTAGAATAATTGAGTCTCAGTATTTAAATTTTACTTTAATATTTTCAATATTTAAATTTTATCATACAAGGATTATACCACATCTGCCAAAAACCTCTTCTGTTAGATCAATCACTGCTAGCGCTTTGGTGTCTTTCCTAAATTTGGTGTATTTGTTTCCTTTCTGCAAATATTTTCCCTTGACTATCAGCTGATGTGCCAGGAAAGGGGAAAGGCTTTGGGGATCCTGGAGTTTTTACAGGGCACACAGAGCAGCCCAGCCCCTCTTTCTCCAAACTGTCCCCGGGGTCTCCCTACTTCCTGGATCTCACATAATGCATTCTCTCTGAGCCTTCCCATTTTTGCATTAAAAACCAGGGGTTGTTGGGGCGCCTGGGTGGCTTAGTCGGTTAAGCGTCCAACTTTCGCTTAGGTCATGATCTCGCGGTTCGTGGGTTCGAGCCCCGCGTCAGGCTCTGTGCCGACTGCCAGCTCAGAGCCTGGAGCCTGTTTCAGTCTGTGACTCCCTCTCTCTCTGACCCTCCCCTGCTCACGCTGTCTCTCTCTCTCTCTCTCCTAGAAATAAATAAAAAATATTAAAAAAAAAAAACAACCAAAAAACCAGGGGTTGTTGCATTTAAGCAGGGAACAAGAAATGATGGAATTCTAGAGAGTCCACTTAATTGTTGGGAGGGAAAAGAAGTTTAAAGAGAAGAAAAATCAGCAGGGAAAGAATGTAGGGATGTTAGATGGGAAGATATTGTTCATGAAATAGAATCTTGAAGCTAAGGAGGTTTAGAGATTCTTTAGTTCAGTGGATACACATACATGCATGCATGCACGTGTGAAACTATTAGTTCAAATGAAATCTTGCCTGGAAGCTCATTCTGGTAATCAAGACTTCTGCCGTATTAACATTTCTTTAGCACTCATGTGTCAGGCACAAGGCTCAGCTCTTTTCAAACATGATTCATTGAATCCTCCCAATGACAGAGTAGGGGATTTTTTTTTTTAATTTTTTTAATGTTTTTTATTTATTTCTAGGAGAGAGAGAGAGACAGCGTGAGCAGGGGAGGGTCAGAGAGGAGGGAGTCACAGACTGAAACAGGCTCCAGGCTCTGAGCTGGCAGTCAGCACAGAGCCCGACGCGGGGCTCGAACCCACGAACCGCGAGATCATGACCTAAGCGAAAGTCGGACGCTTAACCGACTAAGCCACCCAGGCGCCCCCAGAGTAGGGGATTTTATCAGCCCCATTTTATAGGTGAGAGGTTGAGGCTCAGAGTAAGAATCCTGCCTAAGGTTGGGCACCTAGTAAGTGACAAAGGCCACCCTAAGCTTGTCTCACTCTGAAGACCATCTCCTGACCACCATGTGTTAAGTTCCCCGTCTTTATTACTTTAGTTGAAAGTGGAGGGCCTGGGGCCTAAAGCCTTCTGGAGCATGATTTCAGATGGTGTTGCAGGAGCCTCAGCTGTAATACTAGCTGTACTAAAGCCCAAGTCCTCCTGCCAGGTGGCTAAGTAGACCTTGTCAGTGATCCTGGGATAGATAGGCTGTTTAGGGAGAGTTAGGCTGGGTTAGGGAGACGGAGATGAGGGGAATGCAGGCACAGGAGTCCCACCTACAGCCCATTAGCTCTGAAGACATGTTCCCAGCTTCACCCTCAGGAAATCTCTGAAGAACTATGCTAAGGGCAGGGCACAGATGATATAATCTCTTTGAAAGGGATCATGTCTGTTTGAGCACACCTTTAATTCTTACTGAAAATATATTTAATTCGCTCTTCCTCTATCACCACATGCATGCCACTACTTTAGAGTATTTGGAAAAACTCCCAGCCTATAAAACATACTGGCTGCACAGTGGACCTTGTTTTCCTTCCAGAATTTCTCCATCACCTGGAGCAAAAGGAGTGAACTTCTATTTACCAAGCACCTGTTACATGCAAAGCATTTCATATTTTACCTCATTCAGTCCTCACAATACTTGTCAGGTATTATGCCCATTTCACAGGTGAGAAAACCAAGGCAGAGAGGCTAAGGAACTTGCCCAGAGTCAGGAGGTTTAAGCCAGGCTGTCAGATGCATAGGGCATACTCTTTCCATACCACCCTGTCACTCTGGTGATCCTTGGCCTCACTGTGAGCACCAAACTCAATTCTAGCCATTTTTGGCTGCAGAAATTGCTCTGTGAGGGATACCCACAGAGGTTGGCAGAGGAATTGCTCTGTGTGGGCCTGTTCATGGCCTTGACCCCTGACTTTTCCTCCTGAGCTACTGCTGTCGACCACAGTGGTCAGTGACATGGCAGGGAGGAAGTCTTTCGCCTCATGGCAGATCTCAGCTCCAGGCTGTCAGGCAGGGGTAGTGGCTTTAGAACCCCAGCAGGTGGATGTGGAGTAGGCTGCCAAGGGGCTAGGCAGCTGGAATTATAGCCACAGCTTGTCAGGGAGCAGGGGAAGGCAGCTGGCTGCTACAGCTGCAGCTCAGAGTGAACCCAAAGTTCTTACATATCTACCCCAGTAGTCCATCCATCCGTCCATCCATCCATCCATTCAGCTAACCATGTGGCCCTTCACCACACAATCAGAACACAAATGTGGAAGAACACTTTTTCTTTTTGCTGTGATATCTCTCAGTTTTCCTGATCAGTGTGGGGAAGTGGGGTGACCTGCTGGCTGGGAGTGCTTCTGCCTGGCTTCACTCTGACCTTGGGCAAGTTACCTCTCCACTTTGTGATTTTGTGGGGTGAAGAAAAAACCTTAGGGCTGACTTGTGCAAGTCACTTCTGTTATTTTACTGGTGGGTAAATGAGGCTAGGAGTGGGGACCTGACTTGTCAAAGTTAAGTAAGGAATTCATGGAGGATTTGGGACTGGATCGCAGGACGCTGCCACTCATTTATAAGGTAGGAGTGGAGATCCTAGCTCTCCTGGCCTCCTGGGATTGTAGAGAGGACTCCACAATGTAAGTGGTAGGAAATGCCTTGAGAAGTGAGGTTACTAGGCCAGAATGTCCCAGAGGAGCAACCGAGGCCCAGGCTACTGGGCCAGGACAGATCCCACAGTAGCCACAAGGGGTCAGCAGACAGTTGTGAGCTCAGCCAGGATCTGCTGGAAGGCACAAGCTTGTGTCCTGGGGTCTGGGAGGGAGGCCAAGTCATTCAATTACTGGGGACCCATAACACAAAGAGGTGGGGACCTATCCCTCTCCAGCCCCTTGTTGAATGGAGAAGTGTTACTCAGGGTGTTGTACAGAGCCTGGTCCAGCTGCTGACTTTGGAATTCTGCAGGGCTGCGAGGCCTGGCAGGGGTGGGGGTGGGGGGAAGATCTGGGAGCAGGCCTGGGGCTTGTACCTTCTCAAGTAAACTTTCTCTGGGTTTTAGCTTTCCCACCTGCAACCTGGTGGGTGATACCTGCACTTCCTTCCAGTTCTCAGCTCCTGAGATGTGACAAAGGGCTTTGCACACATAATGCCCCATAAATACCTGCATTTGAATGGATGGGAGACAGTCCTGCTCTTAGCTTATCCAGGCTTATACCAAATGATAATTCAGGCTGAGTTTTGCTTTACTAATGTTATTTATCATTTGGCAGAATAACTCCTAACAAGATTACTTTAGCCAGTCTGTGCATCTGGGAGCATTTTAAAGGTTCTGTCACCAAGTCACTGTCATTTAAGTACACATGCCATCCTGCCTTCTGTTCACATTAGATCTCTCAGCTGCTGTGTCACTCAAATCCTTTGCTCTCATGGAACTTACATTTGAACAGTCCCAAGGAGGGAAAAATGAATCAGATGAAAACCCTGGCTGTTGGTGACTGGTTCCTTCTTTGGGTTCTACAGGAAGAACTATTTGGGTTGCATTTGCCCTGTTCAACTCTTTGGCCCCTTGAAATGCTGCTTACAAGCCTTGAGGGTTACATGTGTCCTCATTCTTCACAGTGAAGTTTTGTTCATCTGATGTATGTGGGCTCTGTATTTGGATGACTCTGAGTCAGAATCTCAGCTCTATCTCTCAGGAGAAAGCTATTTTACCCACTCCCCTACCTTGGAGCTTTAGTTCCTCATCTGATAACGGGAATAATAGTGGTATCTACATTATGGGCTTGTTCTTAGAACTCAGTGAGCTAATGCTCACATCAGGAACATGGTATGAGGCCTGGCACCTCATGGGGTAAATGTGAAGAGGATTGTGGTGGCGATTGTAATCATTGTGATGTATTTGAAGTTGATATGTAAACCTCAAGAGGCAGCCTGGTACAGGAGCCTAGTTGGCTCAGTTGGTTAAGCTAAAGTCATGATCTTATGGTTTGTGGGATCAAGTCCCATGTCAGGCAGCATGCGGATGGTGAGGAGCCTGCTTGGGATTCTCTCCCTCTCTCTCTGCTCCTCCCCTGCTTGTGCTGTCTCTCCTTCAAAATAAATAAATATGCTTTCTTTTTTTGTAAAGGGGAAGCCTGAGTAAAAAAGAGGAGAGTGAGCCCCTCAATTTGCTCTGAGACCCTGGGCAACATACATCCCCTCTCTGGGTCTTAGTGGACTTCTCTCTTCACTGAATTTCAGTCAATCACTCAGGAGGAAGAGGTTGGACTGAGATACATCCATAGCCCATTAGGGGCCTTGGAGCCTCCATAAGTCAATGAGTACCTGGTGGGAACCTGGTCATGGAGCAGTGACTAGTCACTGGGATCCCAACCAAGCCTTCCTCTGGTAGTTCTATGGGGCCAAGTACATGGGCTCTACAGGATGAAGTGGTCACAGGGAAAAACAGTTCCTTAGCTTCATTCAAAAGGCAAATTAGAGTACTATGAGCACCTGATCTTATGGAACCTAGCTTTCCAAGCTTATTTCCTGTGCTTCTTCCCATGAGCCAAACCTCAGGAATTATCTCTTCTCCAAATAGGCCTCTTGATTTTCTATCTGGAACCTTTGATCCTACTGTGTACACTGCTAGGAATATAGCCCTCCCACCTTTCCATTTGACATTCAGTCCAGACCCTTCAGAGCCTGGCTCCTGGTCCACCTTCATGAAGCCTGCCCTGAGTGAGGGCTCTCTTTTCCTGGACCTAGACCCACCCCATCTGTCTCATACCTGGTGTTGTCATTGTTTGCCATCCTCCCTTTTTCCTTGATGGGACCTGGAGGTCCCACTGGGGAGGGGCTGGACAAATTGGCAAAACGGAGGCTTGGCTACTCCTTTGTGAAATTTGTGTCATGCACCACCAACCTTTTCTCTGGAGTTCCCAGGTCATTTCCAAGATGTCTTCTATTTTCCTTTTCCTTCTACTGCTTCAGAGATTCTGCATACTCTATCATTGACTACCCAGAAAGGTTTTCAAACACAACCTAGGATTTCTATCACTCTAAGCAGAGGGCAAAACAGAGGTTGCTAATCAATAGTCCTCTCAGGGCTGACAGTGGGGATGTTGAGTTTGATCAACACCATGTTTTCTGTGCTGTTAAAGTTAAGCACTTTGAGTGGGGTGTACAAGTTCTGATTAGCAACAGCCCCAACCACCACCATTGGCCAAGTGCATTTTACCTCCCTGGGCCCTGAAGACATGTGAGTTTGTGATCACCCTTAAGTGCTAGAACATAGGTTCTTTAAAAATATTTAACTAGTTTCTACAACTTTAAACTTAAACTTTATACAAAATTGGAATGTACAAGGTATATAATGAAATGAGAACTCCCACTTCCTCCTCTCTGGGACCACCAAGTTAACGGTTTCTATGCATCTTTCCAGAAATGTTCTAAGATCACAGGTCCTTAAGATGAAGTTCATGGTCTTCATGAATTGTATGTAAAATTTTAGATGTAAATGCTGATTTGTAGATTCTGTAGGTTTCATCAAAATCTTATAGGGGTCCATGATCCCCCTGCCCCAGCATTAAGAACCACTGACTTTGAGACTTCTAGTTCAGGATGTACTAGTAGCACCTATGTTGGGCTCCCATCTTTCTTGAGACCCCAATGGAATAGAAGTATAGTAAATTCTAAAAGTACAAAACACTCAACAGCAAAGAGAACTAGAAAGAAGACTTTATTCAACAGGTATTCATTGAAGTCATATTATATGAAAAGTCTTCTTCTAGGCCCTGATGGTAGAGCAGTAAAAGAAATCTGACAAAAACTCCTGCTATCCTGGAGCTTACATTCTAATAAGAGGAGACAGAAATAAACTAAAGAAATCATTTAGAAGAGAATAAATTCTGTTGGAGATAAAGAATTAAGAGGGCTTGGTAAGGCCATGTTTGGGTGTTTCAGGGTTTTTTTCTTTTAAAATTTTTTAACGTTTATTTACTTTTGAGAGAGAGAGATAGAGCATGAGTAGAGGAGGGGCAAAGAGTGGGAGACACAGAATCTGAAGCAGCTCCAGGCTCTGAGCTGTCAGCACAGAGCCCAACATGGGGTTCGAACCCACAAGCAGGGGATCATGACCTGAGTCGAAGTCAGACACCAATCAACTGAGCCACCCAGGTGCCCCTGAGGTGTTTAAGTTTTAAATAAAGATGGATAACTGATGAATGAGAAATTTCCACAAGTGCTTAGAATGTGGAAGAGAGTGAAAGCTCTTGATGAATGAATCAGGTGGAAGTAGCAGTTGAGAACATTCTCTTAGCCAACTAAAGAAGAGACAGGAATCAGCTGGCTTGAAAGAACCCAGGGAGGCTTTGGGCTCAAAGTCAACAGGTTATAGAAGCAGGGAGGAGGGAGAAACGGGAACTAAAACTAGGAGATTTTATTCCTTAAGCTAGTTAGTAAGCTCATGGACGTCACTTATACTGTTATTTGTATGCCCTACACATATCTTATAATATTCTTTTGTATCTATTCAGTATATAATAAACTCACAACCTGGGGTGGATGGGAGTGGGGGGTGTTGGATAACTGCTCCAACTCACTGCCCTACCCTTCTCTATACTCAAGCTTCCAAAGTACAGGTAACATTTCTCCCAGGCAGAAAACAGTATGGCTCTTCTCTAAAGAAACTGAATTAAATATGAGGTCAGGGGCTCCTGGGTGGCTTAAGTTGTTAAGTGTCCAACTTTTAATTTCAGCTTAGGCCATGATTTCCCTGTCCATGGGACTGAGTCCTGCATCTGGCTCTGCACTGACAGCGTAGAGCCTGCTTGGGATTCTCTCTCTCAACACACACACACACACACACACACACACACACACACACACACACACACACTAACCACTCATACTTGCTCTCTCTCTCTCTCTCAAAAAAAGATAAAACATTAAAAACATTTGTTTTTAAATATCTGAGGTCACCTAGAGCTTGCAGTGTGGATGTTAGTGCCACAGAATAAAGGCCTCCTGACTCTGTTATTTATGATTCTCTCTCACACAGGGCTTCCAGCCAGATATTCTCATTTAGTGAAAGGGCCAGAGGTATGACAGACCTAATTGTGTCCTAGAAGAAACCCACACCAACTCATTTTACGAAGTACTCCCTAATGGGCATACAGCCAGACAGCGGCTAACCTGGGACTTGAACAGAGGCCTTCCTTCCATACTTGTGCCCTTAGCTACCTGCTGTCCTGCCTCCCTCTTAGCTCATACATATGCTTTCCTGGAGAAAATGAGGCACAAACTACTGTCAACATCTGTGCCTACAAGTCTATAAGAGAATCTGTCTGGATTTTGAACAAAGACCACTGAGAACTGAAAGGCCTGGTTCTTATCCAGTTAGCAATGTGACCTTGGACTGATCCCAGGTGTAAGTGGTGGCTGTGACCAGCTCTGTGGCATGAGGTTGGATCAGCTGTCTCAGGATCTTCCAGCTCACAAGGGCCTTCACTGACTGTCACTCTTTGCATTTTCCTGTTCCTAAGGTCCTCAGAGACATCCAGGGAAGGCTTCTTTCAGGGGTGGGAGGCTTCTTTTGGGGGTGGGAGGCAGGTGTCTGGCATAGGTGGACAGGCTCTGTGGACCGAAAAACCTGCTGTTTGAATCTTGGCTTCCCATTTGCCCATGGTATGATTAGGGGCAGGTCTTCAGCTCTATGAACCTCAATGTCCTCTTATGTAAACATAGGGGAACTTACAGGGTTGTTGGAAAGGTAGGAGGGGAGTTCTGTAAAAGGCCCAACATTTGTAAAACAAAGGCATTTTCATGATAATTTTCAAACCTACACAAAAGCAGAGAAAATAATACAATGTATGCCTTCGTACCCATCACCCAGCTTTGACCTGGCCATTCTTTTTTCATCTGCTCCCCACCCACCTCATTTTTTTTAAAGCTGTATTTTTTTTTGGTAATTTTTTAAATGTTTATTTATTCTTAAGAAAGAGAAAGGTAAAGAGAAGAAGGGAGGGAGAGGGAGCACAAGCAGGGGAAGGGCAGAGAGAGGAAGAGACACAGAGTCTGAAGCAGGCTCCAGGCTCCAAGCTGTCAGCACAGAGCCCAACGCTGGGCTCAAACTCACGGACCCAGACCACGAGATCATGACCTGAGCCGAAGTCAGGCGGAGCCACCCAGGTGCCCCTAAAGCTGTTTTGTTTTATTTTATTTTATTTTATTTTATTTTATTTTATTTTATTTTATTTTATTTTATTTTATTTATTATTTCATTTCATTTTATTATTTTATTTATTTTATTATTTCATTTCAGTATTTTATTTATTTTATTTTATTTTTATTTTTAAAATTTTTAAAAAATAGTTTATTGTCAAGTTGGTTTTCATATAACACCCAGTACTCATCCCAACAAGTACCCTCCTCCATGCCCATCATTCCCCTTTCTCTCCCCCTCCATCAGCCCTCAGTTCTCGGCATTCAAGAGTCTCTCATGATTTGCCTCCCTCCCTCTCCCCAACTATTTCTCCCCTTTTGCTCCCCCATGGTCCTCCGTTAAGTTCCTCCTAACCCACCTATGTTTGAAAACATATGGTATCTGTCCTTCTCTGCCTGACTTACTTCGCTCAGCATAACACCCTCAAGTTCCATCCATGTTGCTACACATGGCCAGATTTCATTCTTTCTCATTGCCATGTAGTATTCCATTGTATAGATAAACCACATCTTCTTGATCCATTCGTCAGTTGATGGACACTTAGGCCCTTTCCATGATTTGGCTATTGTTAAGAGTTCTGTGATGAACATTGGGGTACATGTGCCTCTATGCAAGCTGTATTATTTTAAAGTAAATCCAGGGGCCTGGGTGGCTCAGTCAGTTGGCTGTCCGACTTTGGCTCAGGCATGATCTCGTGGCTTGTGGGTTTGAGCCCCGTGTTGGGCTCTGTGCTGACAGCTCAGAACCTGGAATCTGCTTCAAATTCGGTGTCTCCCTCTCTCTCTCTGCCCCTCCCCTGTTCACTCTGTCTTTCTGCCTCTCAAAAATGAATAAATGTTAAAAAATTTTAAAGTAAATCTAAATATCATATAATTTCACTCGTAAGTACATCAGAATGTATCTCTATAGATAAATCCTTAAAAAAATCACAATACCATTATAACACATAACAAAATTAACAATTTCTTAATATTCCCCTAAAACCCAGTTTTGTTCAATATTACTCAATTGCCTGAAATATATATATATATATATATATATATATATATTTAAAATTTTAATGCTTATTTATTATTGAGAGACAGAGAGAGACAGAGCATGAGCAGGGGCAGGGGCAGACAGAGGGGGAGACAGAGAATCTGAAGCAGGCTCAAGGCTCTGAGCTGTCAGCACAGAGCCCAACGCGAGGCTCAAACTCCTAAACCTCGAGATCATGACCTGAGCTGAAGTCAGACACTTAACCAACAGAGCCACCCAGACACCCCCTGAAATACATATATTTTTAAAAATTATTTTCTTATGTTTTTTTGTTTATTTCTGAGAGAGAGAGATGGGGGGGGCGGCATGAGCAGGGAAGGGTCAGAGAGAGAGGGAGACACAGAATCTGAAACAGGCTCCAGACTCTGAGCTGTCAGCACAGAGCCTGACATGGGGCTTGAACTTGTGAACCACAAGATCATGACCTGAGGTGAAGTCAGACGCTCAACTGACTGAACTACCCAGGCACCCCTGAAATATATTTTTTACAGTTGGTTTGTTTGAATCAAGATCTAAACAAGGTTCACATACCGCATCTGGTTGATATGTCTCTTAAGTCTTTAAAATTGACAAAATTTTCCTTTTCCCATCTTTTTTCCTAGGCCATGTATTTATTGAATACAGTAGGTCATTTGAATATAGATTTTCCTATTTTATGGTTTTAATTTGTATTTGCTTGATGATGAGTGATGTTGAGCTTTTTTTCATGTGTCTGTTAGCCATCGGGATGTCTTCTTTGGAAAAGTGTCTATTCATGTCTTTTGTCCATTTCTTCACTGGATTATTTGGTTTTTGGGTGTTGAGTTTGGTAAGTTCTTTATAGATTTTGGAGACTAACCTTTGATATGTCATTTGCAAATATCTTCTCCAATTCCGTTGGTTGCCTTTTAGTTTTGCTGGTCAGATTTTGCTATTTTATGAATTTAACTGATCTATTCCTTGGGTCATTCAGCATGTTCCTCTGTCTCCTGCATTTCTTTTATACTGATAAAGCTAGAAGCTTGATTAGTTTCAGGTTTAGAAGTTTCCTTTGGAGGGAAAAGGGAGTAAAAGGGACTAAAAATAATTCATAAGTGGTGCTGTGTGTTTCCTACTGGGTCACATCCAGAACCACATAATATCCTGTTGTTGCACTTTCAGTGATGTGAGATGGATCTGTAGATTCAACTGACATCAGCCTGATCAGTCCTTATGAAGTCCCCCATCTACTCCATCACTGAGAAACTTCAATGATCTATTATTTTATTTGGGGTTGTCAAAAGATGATGTTTTCTTCTAAATTTTATTTTATTTTTCAAATGTTTATTCATTTTTGAGAGACAGAGCATGAGCAGAGGAGGGACAGAGAGAAGGAGACACAGAATCCAAAGCAGGCTCCAGGCTCCAAGCTGTCAGCACAGAGTATGACATGGGGCTTGAACCCATGAACAGTAGGATCATAACCTGAGCCCAAGTTGGATTCTTTTTTTTTTAATTTTGTTTAATATTTTATTTATTTCTGAGAGAAAGAGAGAGAAAGAGAGAGACAGCGTGAGCAGGGGAGGGTTGGAGAGAGAGGGAGATACAGAATCCGAAGACAGGCTCCATGCTCTGAGCCGGCTGTCTGCACAGAGCCCAACGCAGGGCCTGAACCCACAAACTGTGAGATCATGACCAGACCTGAAGTCAGATTCTCAACTGACTAAGCCCACCAGGCGCCCCCCCCACAAGTTGGATTCTTAACCAACTGAGTCACCCAGGCACACCACCCCCCCAACCTTGCTCTGTGACACCTTCACTCACACCGGCAGCTAACTTAGATCCTATCATCCCTTTATTGCAGTAGTCAAAACATATCATTAAACTTTTAATAGTTGGCTTCCTTCCTTGGAGTTGCAAACACATTTGGCACATACCTAGCAGGCACTGAGCTTTTCCCATTGTTTTGGCTGTTTTCCAATCTTATTAACCTTGATCTCATCTCTTCCTGCTCTGGGCCTCTGTTTATTTCATCAAACATTTCATGGAGCACCCGCTAGTTAAATAACTAGAAAATATTTACTGAACACCTACTATGCCAAGTGTACTTTACAGACATGATTTTTATTCTCAGTCAGTGAGTTAGGGATTATTATCCTCATTTTACAGATGACCAAGAGGAAGCTAAGTGAGGTGGCTTAAGTTCCCATAGCTAGGGAGTGGCTGGGCTGGGATTTCTGTAGTGGATCTGACGCCCAAAGCCCAAGATTTCCCTCCACCTCACTGTCTGTCAAAGTGTGGTCAATGATCCGCCCACATCAGAAATCCCTGGGGAACTCATTAAAATGCATGCTCTTGGATTCCACCCCAGATCTACTGACTCAGAATCTCAGGGAGATGGAGATGGAAAACATTTCTAATAAGCTTCCTTGGGATGAGCTGAAACAATTATTTTTTTGAATAGGTGAAACACACAGTTAAAACATTCAAAAGTTCAAAAACATATAAATGAAAAAAGCAAACACCCCAACATTCAAAAGGTTCAAAAAGATATAAATGAAAAAAACCAAATACTCAGATCCATACCCAATTGTCCAGTTTTCAGAGGCAACCACTTTTCCCTGACTCCACACACTGAAGTTTGAGAGCCATCTTTGATTTATGCGATGTATCAAAATAAGCAGGTGTCTAGACTCCAGAGCCAACAAAAATCTCCAGGTAAGATCACCTGAGTAGGAGCTCCAAATCCAACATTTCCATTGGTATTTACCCTTATTTGTGGTAGCCATTGGCATTTTCCTTTAGGATAGTCTTTAACATCAGTATTATTGGGGCACTTGGGTAATTCAGTCAATTAAGCATCTGACTTTGGCTCAGGCCGTGATCTCATGGTTCCTGAATTTGAGCCCCGTATAGGACTCTGTGCTGACAGCTCAGAGCCTGGAGCCTGCTTTGGATTCTGTGTCTCCCTCCCTCTCTCTCTGCCCCTCCCCAGCTTGCACTCTGTCTCTCTCTTTTCAAAAATAAATAAACATTAAAAATTTTAAAATATATATCAGTATTATTTAGGGGCATCTGGGCGGCTCATTTGGTTAAGCATCCAGCTCAGGTCATGATCTAACAGTGCAGAACCTGCTTGGGATTCTCTCTCTCCCTTTCTGTGCCCCTCCCCTGTGCATGCTCTCTCTCTGTCTCTCTCAAAAATCAATAAATAAACATTAAAACATCAGTGATATTTAACCTTTCTGGGATCACCGACTCTTTTAGGTATCTCATGAAAACCATGAACCTTCTCCTGAGAAAAATGCACACACAAAAGTCTGCAGCCTATTGCAGAAGCTTCACAGACTGGCAGCCAAGATTACCTGGGATATCCAGGAGGTCTAAGTTAAGAACTCTGCTTTTAGGTGTTCCTTTATATATATACTTAATAGCTCAGTTTACAAAAACTCTATTCTTTAGAGAGCCTGAACTATGTCGCCACTTGCAGCGAAGTGCCCTGTTGGCATGAACTAGAGGCCAGCTTGCTCAGGAGGTGGAGGTGGCAATGGCTTCGGCCATTGAGACAGATCGTGGGCTAGTCGGGGGGTTAGGACCCACAGATAGGTAATGGGCATCCTCCTCACCTTTTAGCAGCATCTGGCTGGGTCCTGGTGCTTTGAGCGCATTTCATGGTTTCTGAGCCGGGCACCACCTGCTCTCTGCACCGCCCCACCCCCGCTTTCCTGGGTTTTGGGGGGGAGCGAACCCACCCCTGACGGGGAACGCCAGCGCAGGGCGCGGCAGGCAGAGCTGCACTGGGAGCCGGCGGGCTCCATATTTATCATTGTTTCCCCAGCGCCTGGCACGGGTTGGGGGGCAGGCAGGGATGGTGGCCTGAAGCGCGCGGTCCCTTCCGCGTCGCCTGTCGCCAAGCTCTAGCGCCACAGGTGTTTCCAGAGCGCCTTCCAAGGACCAGACCTGAGCCAGGCGCTGGCGACGCGAGAGACGGACAAGGGTCCAAGTCCAGACCGCTGCGCGCAGGGAGGACAACAGTCAGCTGGCGCAGGCAGCGCGGGTCGCACTGGGCCGCGAGGGGACCTGCGCGCGCCCCCGCCCTGTGCCTCGCGCTCGTGACGGCGCCCCCGGCCCCGCCTCCGGCCTCCGCCTCCCGCTTCCCCCTCCCCGCGACTCGGCCGCGCTCGGGTCGGCGGGCTCTATGGGGAAAGCGGCCGCTCTGTGCCGAGGCGGCGGCTGTGGCGGTCGCTCCCGCGGACTCTCGTCGCTGTTCACGGTTGTCCCCTGCCTGTCCTGCCACACGGCGGCGCCGAGCATGAGCGCTTCGACGCCTGGCCCCGGGCCGGAGCCCAAACCCCAGCCCAAGCCTCAGCCCCAGCCGGCGCCGCCGAAGCCTGAGCGGCACTCTGTGTCACAACAGGTGTCGGAGCCAGTTTCTGAGTCGGTGCCAAGACTGGACCCAGCGTCTGAGAAGACGTCCGAACCAAGGCCAGAGTCCAGACAGGGAACGGAACTGCTGCTGGAATTGGGGCGGGGGTCAGGACCTTGGCAAGAGATGGGCTCCAGTGTAGGCGCTGGACCTTTCCCCAAGGCCCCCTCAGAGCAGACCCCCTCACTCGGGCCAGTAGCGGGGGGCGTGCCCTGGACCAAACCCGAGCCCGGGTCGCTGCTGGCGTCAAAGCCCCTGCCCCTCGGGCGACCCGGACAGGCGAGGACGTCTACTGGGGTTCCAGTGTCGGTGACTGGCACGACCTCCACTGCACCCATGGCCTTACTGCCTCTGGACAGCTTCAAGGGCTGGCTGCTCAAGTGGACCAATTACCTGAAAGGCTACCAGCGCCGCTGGTTCGTGCTCAGCAATGGCCTGCTGTCTTACTACAGGTAGGAATGTGTCAAGTTGGGGCATCTGATGTTGGAGGGTGGTGATACTGCAGTGATGGTGACAGAGAGCATCTAGGGTTGGAGGACACTGCCACAAGCCTAGGGATGTTTGGGAACAAGTCCCTAGCAGGAGAAATAATATCCCTGGCCAGTCTCCAAAGGCTGGGGACCCTGACCTCTAACAGGGGAGCCCCTCCCCCAAGGAGTGAGTGGGGACTTGGAGGGAGAGAGTGATCTGGGGCCTTGGGACCCCTCTGGTCTTGATAGTTGTGGAGCCTCAGGCAGCCAACTGGAGTCAGTTGCCCCAAAGTCTTTGATTCTGGTTCAGGAATTACGATCGTTGTGTTAAAGATTGAGGGGGACAGTCTTTGAGTTTAGTCTTTGAGACCCACTATGGGAAGGACTGTTTGTTCCCCCCTCAGTTGGTCACTTAGTCCCAGTCCTTGGGAGGGGCATAGCAGACGCACAGGTGTGCCAGACACAGTGCCTGCATTTTAGGGGTCCGTTTTAGCGTTCTGTGGAGAACCAGAAGTGTCCCGCTGTCACCTTCCCTATTGTAGAAGCAGCATGGGTTTCAAAATTGAAGTGCAGTGTGAGATAGCTAACACTGTCCACTGAAATGGATGAAAAGGGGAAAGATACTGAAGGCTTTCTCTCTTTTCTTACTGGCTATTGCCTTAGTGTGTTTCCTGGGGATGGTTAGTTTCAACATTGAGGTCTCAGATCACTCTATGCCATTGGTCCTTAAACCTGAGCCAGCAGCAGAATTCCCAGAAGGGCCACAAAGTACTTGCCCCTCTGCTGTGTTTCTGAGGCAGTGAGTCTAGGAGGACCTGAGATTTGGCATTTCTCACAAGTTCTCAGATGGTGCTGCTCTGGACCACAGTGTGAGAAGTACTGCTCCATTGTCATTGCAAACAGGAGGGCCCTGCCTTGCTGTTTGCTGAAACTCAGTCACCTTGATCACTTCACTTGGCCAGGAAATATCCCTTCAGGTCACTCACTACAGGATTTATATGATCCTCTCCAGCCTTCTAGAGGATGGCTGACTCTATGATGCCCCTGAAAATTCAGGAGCTCCACCGAACTTAACTGATTGTTCCCACTCCAAAATGGGGATCACTGTCATTAATTCCTGGAAGGGGAGAAAGCTGACAAGTGCTTTTCATGTATTTTTCTCATGTGATGTCTTGGTGCCCCTAAGCCCACTTGGCTATGCCATCCAGATCACACAGAACAGTGTTTTTTAGAGGTAGACAACCAAATGAAATGAGAACCTTTTCCAAATGGTATTTTATCCCACTTACCATTCTCTGTCAGGTGTGTAAACACTTCACCAAGGTAAGCAATGATAAAGACCATCAATGATTTGCTATAAATGTGTCCTTGTCAGCTGTGGGCCACACTTTTATGTTACATTCACTTCTTCCTCACAACCACAGGTTCCAGGGTTGTCCTGTGTTACAAATGAAGGGTTCTGAGGTTTAACAGGAGGATGTAGCTTGCCAGGAGTCACTGGCCCAATAGGCAATGGAGAGAGATTCTTACCTGGGCCTTTAGTACTCCACAGTCTGTGCCTGTCCCAGATGTGTGTCCCAATGCTCACACATCCCTGAGTTAGCATTGTTGAGTTATCTGTATTTACCGGGTACTACTAACCTACAAGGGTCAAGGTAATGTGTATGAATATAGGATCCCACAGTTCTGGCAGAGGTAAAGCCTGATCACATGCACTTTTGTTTTATTGTAATTGAAAGAGCAAAGATGTCCATTTTCTTTTCTTAAAATAACTGTGTGTAGACAGTTGACGTTTCAAGGTTATCTCAAATGTGAAGATTCTTTGGATAACAGGAAAAATTCTTATTGCTTGCTGATAAAATTGTGGGGACAGATACTGGTTTGTGGGGTAGAGGGGGTGGGAACAAGTTTCTTGTGTGTATCCTTGCATAGTCCAGCTCTGTAGTTTTGCTTTTGGACATTTCTAGACTCCAAGGTGGGCAGAATTGTTGCTTGACTTGTCTGGGTGGAATGAATGATTCCTGACATTTGTACAGCCCTGTGCCATCATTTAGTCCCATGAGAGCCTTTCCGTGAATATGTCCTCATTCCCATTTTATAGGAAGAGAAACTGAGGCCAAATGAACAAACTTCAGTGGCTTACCCAGAGGTGCCCCACTTGTGTGTGGTGCCCAAATGCCATTGGAGATGGGTAAGTCTCCAAGTGCAGAAAAGGCTCTTCTGAGGTGGAGCCAAAGTTGCCAGTCCTTCCTACCACTTCTGTTCTGCCTTCTGGAATATCCTTTGGTCTCTCCCTCCTCATGCTTCTCAGCACTTTGGATGTTTGACACTGCACCGCTCTCCTGTCCCTGTTTCTGATCTGAATCCTGCCATCCTGCCTGCTGTGGTCAAGGACTGAATGCCCTCTAGTCCTGTCACTTATCGTGCTGACAGCAATGGGGTGGGTTATCCAGGGCCCTGTCTGTGCCCAGCACTGTTCATGTGTATTCTCTCCTCACCCTCCCTGGAACCCTGGCTCTCAGTAGTTCTCCAAGCGTGTGTGGCTGGAAGAGAGGCAAGATACAAGCTTGTGAGCTGAAGACAGGGTGAGAGAATTTTTGTTCATGATCTCTCTTCCTTAGGGGCCAGGTAGAGCCAGGTTTAACCTGTTGGGCTGATGCACCTGGGGGGTGGAGAAGGAATCAGCCGTTTCTCTCGCAAGCTTCCCTTTTGGAAAGACCACTCTGATTTTATTATTATTTTTTAATTAAATGAAGCCTGGTGTTCAGAGAAGTGTCTCCAGAGAAAATGTGGGCACACATTTCTTGTGCTCTCTCCCCTAATCTCATCCTCTAGCCTGCCCCACTCCAGGTTAGCCATCACCCCAATTTTGGTCACTATCCTCTTTTTTTCCTTCTTATTTAGTTTTTTCTCCTCTATGTACAGTTTAAAAAATCCTGTATTTTTCATTTCAGCCCTTTGCAACAATAAAAAAAAGTATTGTACAATATATGATTTGGGGAACCTATTTTGACTGCTGTATAACACTCCAGGATGTGAGTGTGCCGCTTTCATTTATGCATTTTCCTCTTGATAGGTGACCATGACAGTTCTTGTACATGTGCAGGAGCTTCTCATGGGTGAATTGCCGGGTTGTAGGAATGTGAAAGTTTCCCTTATAGAATGCCCAAACTGTTGGCCAAAACTGTTGTATCAGTTTAGACTCCCACCAGCAGTTAATAGATTTTGTGGATTTGTATCCTTTGCAACACTTGGTATCATTAGCATTGATTTTTACCAATCAAATGGGTATGCTATGGTATCTTGTTGTCTTGGCCTGAATTCCTATCTCCATTATGTTTACCTTAATGGAAAGTCAGTGGAGGTTTGGATTAGAATTTCTCTATTATGTATGGCTTCTTCAGGTACTTCTGTCCTGGATTTTGCTTGAGAAGCTCATTTGATCACTTAAACTTATTCTAAGTCCACAGTGAGAGAAAGTACATAGTGCCAACAGCTGGACTTAGTAACAGTCATATTATCAGGATTAAAAAAATACTCTGTAAATATTGTTACATGTAGAAACAATTTCTGGGAAGTATCAGGAATTGTTGGCAGGTATTTAATTCTTTCCAACAATGTGCTAGGAATAGAAATAAGTACAGGAATTGAGTTTCTTATTCCATTGCTAGCATTTTTTTTAAGTTTATTTCTTTATTTTGAAAGAGAAAGAGGGAGAGAGGGAGAGAGAGAGAGAGAGAGAGAGAGAGAGAAAGAGAGAGAATTCCAAGAAGGCTCTGCACTGACAGTGCAATGCAGGGCTCGAACTCATGAACTGTGAGATCATGACTTGAGCCAAAATTCAGAGTTGGAGGTTTAAGTGACTGAGCCACCCAGGTGCCCCTCTATTGCTGGCATTCTTTTTTTTTTTTTTTTTAATGTATATTTATTTATTTATTTATTTATTTTTACAAATAGTTTATTGTCAAATTAGTTTCCACATAACACCCAGTGCTCATCCCCACAAGTGCCCTCCTCCATGCCCACCCCTCCTCCCCCCCACATCCACCAGTCCTCAGTTTTTGTCAGCATTCAAGAGTCTCTCATGGTTTGCCTCTCTCCCTTTCCCCCACCATTTTCTTCTCCCCATTGGTCCTCTGTTAAGTTCCTCCTAATCCTCCTATACGTGCACACATATGATATTTGTCCTTCTCTGCCTGACTTATTTCGCTCAGCATAACACCCTCAAGGTCCATCCATGTTGCTACACATGGCCAGATTTCATTCTCATTGCCATGTAGTATTCCATGGTATAGATAAACCACATCTTCTTGATCCATTCCTCTGTTGATGGACACTTAGGCTCTTTCCATGTTTTAGCTATTGTGGAGAGTGCTGCTATGAACATTGGGGTACATGTGCTCCTATGCATCAGCATTTCTGTATCCCTTGGGTAAATTCCTAGCAGTGCTATTGCTGGGTCATAGGGGAGTTCTATTGTTAGTTTCCTGAGGAACCTCCACACTGTTTTCCAGAGGGGCTGTACCAGTTTACATTCCCACCAACAGTGTAGGAGGGTGCCCGTTTCTCCACATCCTCGCCAGCATCTAGAGTTCTCTGATTGGCTCATTTTAGCCACTCTGACTGGCGTGAGGTGGTATCTCAGTGTGGTTTTGATTTGTATTTCCCTGATGAGGAGCGATGCTGAGCATCGTTTCATGTGTCTGTTGGCCATCTGGATGTCCTCTTTGGAGAAGTGTCTGTTCATATCTTCTGCCCATTTCTTCACTGGGTTGTTTGTTTTTCGGGCGTGTAGTTTGGTGAGTTCTTTGTAGATTCTGGATATCAACCCTTTATCTGATATGTCATTTGCAACTATCTTTTCCCATTCCGTTGGTTGCCTATTAATTTTCTGGGTTGTTTCCTTGGCTGTGCAGAAGCTTTTAATCTTGAGGAGGTCCCAACAGTTTATTTTTGCTCTTGATTCCCTTGCTTTTGGGGATGTGTCAAGTAAGAAGTTGCTGCGGTGGAGGTCAAGGAGGTTGTTTCCTGCTTTCTCCTCTAGGGTGTTGATAGTTTCCTGTCTCACGTTCAGGTCCTTTATCCATTTTGAGTTTATTTTTGTGCATGGTGTGAGAAAATGATCTAGTTTCATTCTTCTGCATGTTGCTGTCCAGTTCTCCCAACACCATCTGTTAAAAAGGCTGTCTTTTTCCATTGGATATTCTTTCCTGCTTTGTCAAAGATCAGTTGGCTGTATACTTTTGGGTCCACTTCTGAGTTCTCAATTCTGTTCCATTGGTCTATGTGTCTGTTTTTGTGCCAATACCATACTGTCTTGATGATGACAGCTTTGTAGTAGAGGCTAAAGTCTGGGATGGTGATCCCTCCCGTTTTGGTTTTATTTTTCAGGATTACTTTGGCTATTCGGGGTCTTTTGTGGTTCCATACAAATTTTTGGATAGTTTGTTCTAGTTTTGAGAAGTATGCTGGTGCAATTTTGATTGGAATTGCATTGAATGTGTAGAGTGCCTTAGGTAGTAATGACATCTTAACTATATTTATTCTTCCTATCCATGAGCATGGAATGTTTTTCCATTTCTTTGTGTCTTCTTCAATTTCCTTCATAAGTTTTCTATAGTTTTCATCATACAGATCTCTTGTATCCTTGGTTAGGTTTATTCTGAGGTATTTTATGGTTTTTTGTGCAATTGTGAATGGGATCAGTTTCTTGATTTCTCTTTCTGTTGCTTCATTGTTGGTGTATAAAAATGCAACCGATTTCTGTACGTTGATTTTGTACCCTGCAACTTGGCTGAATTCTTGGATCAGTTCTTGTAGGCTTCTGGTGGAGTCTGTCGGGTTTTCTATGTAGAGTATCATGTCATCTGCGAAGAGTGAAAGTTTGACTTCCTCTTTGCCAATTCTGATGTCTTTGATTTCCTTTTGGTGTCTGATGGCTGATGCTAGGACTTCCAGCACTATGTTAAACAACAGTGGTGAGAGTGGGCATCCCTGTCGTGTTCCTGATCTCAGGGGGAAAGCTCTGAGTTTTTCCCATTGAGGATGATGTTAGCTGAAGGCTTCTCATAGATGGCTTTGATGATGTTTAAGTAGGTTCCTTCTATCCCAACTTTCTCGAGAGTCTTTATTAAGAAGGATGCTGTATTTTGTCAAATGCTTTTTCTGCATCTATTGACAGAATCATATGGTTTTTATCTTTTCTTTTATTGATATGATGTATCACATTGATTGATTTGCGAATATTGAACCAGCCCTGTAACCCAGGAATGAATCCCACTTGATCTTGGTGGATGATTCTTTTTATATGCTGCTGGATTCGATTTGCAAGGATCTTGTTGAGAATTTTTGCATCCGTATTCATCAAGGATATTGGCCTGTAATTCTCTTTTTTTGCTGGATCTCTGTCTGGCTTGGGAATCAGTGTGATGCTGGCTTCATAAAATGAGTCCGGGAGTTTTCCTTCGCTTTCTATTTTTTGGAATAGCTTGAGAAGAATTGGGATTAATTCTGTTTTAAATGTCTGGTAGAATTCCCCAGGGAAGCCATCAGGTCCAGGGCTCTTATTTGTTGGGAGATTTTTGATCACTGATTCAATTTCTTCACTCGTTATGGGTCTGTTCAGGTTTTCTATTTCTTCCCGTGTGAATTTTGGTAGTGAGTGTGTGTTTAGGAATTTGTCCATTTCCTCTAAGTTGTCCAATTTGTTGGCATATAATTTTTCATAGTATTCCCTGATAATTGCTTGTATTTCTGAGGGGTTGGTTGTAATAAGTCCATTTTCATTCATAATTTTGTCTATTTGGGTGCTCTCTCTTTTCTTTTGGATAAGTCTGGCTAGAGGTTTGTCAATTTTGTTTACTTTTTCAAAAAACCAACTCTTGGTTTCATTGATCTGTTCAATTGTTTCTTTGGTCTCTATGTTGTTTATTTCTGCTCTAATTTTTACTATTTCTCTTCTTCTACTGGGTTTAGGGCGTTCTTGTTGCTCTGCCTCTAGTTCCTTTAGGTGAGCTGTTAGATTTTGGACTTGCGCTTTTTCTAATCTCTTGAAATAGGCCTGGAGAGCAATGTACTTTCCTCTTAGGACTGCCTTTGCCGCATCCCATAGATTTTGAATTGTTGTGTTTTCATTTTCATTTGTTTCCATATATTTTTTAATTTCATCTCTAATTGCCTGATTGGCCCATTCATTCTTTAGAAGGGTGTTCTTTAACCTCCATGTTTTTAGAAGTTTTCCAGGCTTCTTCCTGTAATTGATTTCAAGTTTCAAAGCATTGTGATCTGACAGTGTGCATGGTATGATCTCTATTCTTTTATATTTATTGAGGGCTGCTTTATGTCCCAGTATGTGATCTATCTTGGAGAATGTGCCATGCGCACTTGAGAAGAAAGTAAATTCCCTGGCCTCAGGATGTAAAGTTCTAAATATATCCGTCAGGTCCATCTGGTCCAATGTATCTTTCAAGTCCATTATTTCTTTAGTGATTTTCTGTCTGGTTGACCTATCCATTGCTGTAAGCGGAGTATTAAAGTCCCCTGCTATTAGCACATTCTTATCTATAAGCTTGTTTCTGTTTGTGATTAATTGGTTTAGATATTTAGGTGCTCCCATATTCGGTGTGTAGACATTTATGATTGTTAGTTCTTCCTAATGGATGGACCCTGTAATTATTATGTAGTGCCCTTCTTCATCTCTTGTGATTGTCTTTATTTTAAAGTCCAGTTTGTCTGATATAAGTATCTCTACTCCGGCTTTCTTTTGATTTCCTGTATCATGATATATATTTCTCCATCCCCTTACTTTTAATCTGCAGGTATCTTCCCGTCTAAAATGAGTTTCTTGTATACAGCATATAGATGGATTTTGTTTTTTAATCCATTCTGCTACCCTATGTCTTTTGATTGGAGCATTCAGCCCATTTACATTCAGTGTTATTATTGAAATATGTGGGTTTAGAGTCTTTGTATCTTTTGTAGGGTTCATGTTTGTGGTGGTGTCTCTGGAATCTTTGTTCCTTGCAACCTTTCCTTCAGAGCATCCCCCTCAGGATTTCTTGTAGGGCTGGCTTCATGGTGACAAATTCTTTCAATTTCTGTTTGTTTGGAAAGGTTTTTATCTCTCCTTCTATTTTGAATGACAGGCTTGCTGGATAGAGGATTCTTGGCTGCATATTTTTACTGTTCATCACATTGAAGATCTCTTGCCATTCCTTTCTGGCCTGCCACGTTTCAGTAGATAGGTCTGTCACCACTCTGATAGGTTTCCCTTTGTATGTGGGGGCCCTTTTCTCCCTAGCTGCTTTCAAAATTCTCTCTTTGTCCTTGTATTTTGCCATTTTTGCGATGATATGTCGTGCAAAAGATCGATTCAAGTTACGTCTGAGGGGAGTCCTCTGAGCCTCTTGTATTTCCACATTGACTTCCTTCCCCAGGTCGGGGAAGTTCTCTGCTATAATTTGTTCCAGGACTCCTTCAGCACCTTTCCCTCTCTCTTCCTCTTCTGGGATTCCTATGATACGGATATTGTTGAGTTTGACTGTGTCGCTGAGCTCTCGAATTCTTCTTTCCTGTTCCTGGATCAGTTTGTCTCTTTTTTTGTCAGCTTCTTGTTTTTCTATAATGGTGTCTTCTAAATCACTTATTCTCCTTTCTGCCTCTTCAATCCGTGCATTGGAGGCCTCTAATTTATTATGTATCTCACTTATCACATTTTTTAATTCTTCATGCCTATTTTTATTTTCCATTCTGTCTGTAGCCATAGTTTCTTTGATGTCCCCTATCTTTTTTTCAAGCCCTGCTATTAATTTTACCATTATTATTCTAAAATCTTGTTCACTTATGCTGCTGATATCTGTTTTGAGCAGTTCATTAGCTGTCATTTCTTCTTGGAGTTTCTTTGGAGGAGAGTTCTTTCGTTTCATCATTTTAGTTAGCTTTCCAGCTCTTGTTGGTTTTAAAGACCTGTTATGCTCTCTGTTTCTATGAGCACTGCTATATCCAAGAAGACTCTTTGACTTTCCAGGGCCTATCCTTTCAGAGATTGTTTTTTGAATGGTATCCCTCGGTCTCTCTTGTTGGGACCTTAGTTATTTTATTTTCCTATTCGTAGTGATATTTGGGACTCTTCACCTTGTGTACTCTAGCTTGTTTCTTGAGGTAGCCCTGGAAAAGAAAACAGACAGACAAACACACAGGGAGCAGGAGTACACAAACACACAGGCTGATTCAACTAACATGCAAAGCGAGAGGGAAAACGAAAAAGTTAATAGAAAAGACGGAGGAGGGAGGGCAAATAATAGGGCGCATAAAATACATAAAAGGGTCAAAAAGGGGAAAAGAAAAGGAAAAAAGAAGAAAACCGATGGACAAAGAACAGTTTAAAGCATATACCTGGATTTCCCAGCTACAGTTAAATAGCCGTGTGTATGCAGTGCTGGTTGAAGAGCATAGAGAAAAAGAGAGAAGGCAGGGCAAGACGAGGCAGATTTGGAAATAGAATGAACAGGCAGAAGGGATAAGAAGCTTTTTTCAAAGAGGTAAAGGGTAGAATATGGTTGGATAGGTGAGAGAAGGATGCTGGAATTATCCAGAGAAACTATATAGTCTAATTACTCCTGAGAGAAATAGCTGAAAAAGTCGGTAGGTGTAGAATTTACATTTACAGAATGGACTTGTGATTGTTTAAGCAAGCTGGCGACCAGAGTTAATCAGGTCAGTGTTTTGGGGAAAAAAGCGAGAAAAGAGAAAGAAGAAGAAAAAAAGAGAAAAGAAAGGGAAAAAAGAATGAAGAAAAAAAAGGAAAAAAAAACAAAAAAAGGAAAAAAACCAAAAAAAAGAAAAAAAAAGGAAAAAAAGAAAGAGAAAAAAAAAAAGGAGGAGGGCACCTCTCAGGCAGGGATGGGCGTGGCGTGATCCGATGCCTCAGGCGGGGGTTCTGCCTTGGCGATTGTGGGGAGGAGAGTGACGGTGCTCCAGTCCCTTCTTGAACCCCGCGCTGCAGCTCGCTTTTTTTTTTTTTGGCGTGTCAACTCCCCGTTCCGGGGACGCAGCCGAAGTTGGTTGCACTCTTCAACCCAGGCCAGTTCCAATCTCCAAATCCCAGTCCGCGCGCCCCGCTGAAGATGCCTTAGACACAGCTTCCCAGACAACTATTGCTGGCATTCTTAATCACATGCCAGTTTGGATACAAACAAAGAGAAATGGTTTGTGCTCAGTTTTTTTTTTCTTTTGATTGTTAGTTCCCATTAAAAATTTTTTATCCCTAGTTCTCTCATCTCATAGAGAACATGGGTTTACATGAAATTAAGGAAAAATTCATAAATGATGTGGAATTTTCAAAGGTGTCATCTTCAGCAAGTCCTTAGGGAAAGTGTGTTCCACAATATTGCTTTATCGACATTAATGACAAAATTGATTTGGTTAAGCAAAATTCGATTTTGTTTATACCAGCTGCCTATTCAGTGACACTATAAATGACATTTGTTTCCCAGGAAATAATTTCAAACAGAAGGATTCGTTTTAATTTATTTGTCACTTAGGCTGATCTGTGCCGGTAGGCATGGCTAAGCCAGTTAGCAAGGAAGACCTCAAAGAAATGAGTCTGGGTCTGTAAGAAAGAAGGCTTCAGTCAAGTGAGAGGAAAATTTGAAAGCCTTCTGATTGAGGAAGATCACTGAACATTTGGTGAGCTGGGCCCATTGTGGTTGTGGTCAGATAAAAGAAGATGGCACACCAAGACATCTTTGCCTCTAGGATGGATCATGCACTCATTCTTCTAGTCAGACTATCTCTCAAAGGCAAACTCTCACAGAGACTGCACACCAGGAAATAGTAGTGCCCTCAGTGTCACTTTGGGTAATACTCAGAGGACAGAGATGAGAAAGACTCTCAGTTGCAAAATGTCCCTGAAAAAATATGAAGTTGAGAGTGCAGCTCTGCAGGTTAAGCCACTGAGGTCTCTACCCTAGAAGGCGGTGGTCTTATCATTTTATATTGGATTCAGCTTTAAAATATCATTCAGTGTTTTATACCATGAGACCATTAGGAGGCTGACAAGGAATGCATTGGTTGAACAATGTGTCCACATTTGTTTGAAGTGTATTTTCTTCACATTTAGCAAAAGGGTGTGGCAAAAAGGTCATGAGTGACCTGGTAGCATATTTTGGGGGAGCACAGTACACACCAAAATTCTTAGCAAAGTCTGGTGACACGAACTGTAATTTTCCCCACCAGTCCTGCTCCTCCTGCTAACTTTTCTCTTTCTATGAATAGCTGCAAGCCTCTGAGTCATGCTTGCTGCCTCCTCCCTCCCTATTCCAACATCGGATGGAATTGTGAGCCCTGTCTGTCTTTCTCCTCTAGTCCCTCCTCTTTGGTTCCTAGTGCCACATTGCGGTTCAGGTCTGCCCTCTGCTTCACTGGTGTCCCAGCTTCCAAATTCTGCCCTGGACAGCCCATTGCCACCCAGTGGCCCGGGAGTTGCCTTGTCTTCTCCAGGATTCTTTTTCAACAGTTCCATCCCTTGTGTTTATACATTCCTGCATGGGTTTTCTCCTGTTTGAAATGCCCACAGTGGCCCCTGACAGATCCAAGGGCCATGTCGTCCTTCGCTGGGAGCCACATATACACAGGGTGCCTGTGTAGGCATCTCTGCAGACAGCTTTGCAGCAAAGGAGTATCATGGCCAAGTGCAGCATCTTTGTATTCTGCATAGAGCCTAGCAGGGTGCATTGCTGCTGATATGTTCTCAGTAGCTTGGTTAATCTCAATGGATGAGTAAGTGAATGAATGAGAATTGCTTGCAATTTTATGAGATTTCAGAAAGCCAAGTATGTTAGTGCCAAACTTGGATTTTCTTAATTTGTTTTCAGTTTTAAAAACTTGTTTGCTGGAATGAGATTTGGATGATAAGTGGGAGATTACTGGCTTAAGCCTGGAGTGCCAGAAAAGCTGCAGTTATAAAATAGAGATTATTTGGATAAATTATGTTGACAAATTTGAATGTGTTGAAATAGGCTTTTCAATGAACCAGTAGCCTCTTTCTGTGGTCCTCATTTGTATTTCCATAGGTTTGCAAGTGTTTGCACGTATAGTCTGTATATACCTAGGATGACTTGTCACTTTGTAAAATTGGAGAAATGCGGAGCAAAGATAAAGCTATTAAAAGGCCTTTTTGTGATTTTATAGTTCCTTCAATTAGTTTCATGTGCACCAGAAGGTTTGCTTTGCACATGCTCCATATGCAGGACCCTGTGGGAAGCAGGTCATGGATCAGAGGTGAAGCTCCCACTCCAAAATGTTAGATCCAACCAGGCCTTCACATTTGTGGGGTCCTCTGCAGGTATCAGAGAGATTTCCAGTTCATGGTTTCAGTGAGGAGTGCAGACCAGGAGTGCTGTTCTATTATTCGGAAGAAAAGTAGGAGCTCACAGACAGCACTAGGGACAGCTCATGAACTCCACTACCTCACATTGGGGAGAGCCCTAGCAGGGTCTTGTGTTGGGATCTCCAAGACTCACCCCAGGTTATATAAGGAGCTAGGAGGACTCCTAGGACTCAGCATCTATTTGTGCTTACAGCTGTGCTTTATTACAACAAAAGAGGGCAAAGCACCATCAGCAACAGGAAGGAGGGGGCCACGAGGCAAAGTCTGGGGAAACCAGGTGCAAGATTCTGAGAGTCCTTTCCCAGTAGAATCACACAGAACACATTCAATTTCTCCAGCAATGAAACGTGAAATGGTGCCAGCCATAGAAACTCATTAGAGACTCAGAAGCAATGTTTTTTTACTGGGGGCTGACCACATGGGCACCCTTTGCCTGGCACATACCCAAAGTCCAGAGTCCCAGAAGGAAAGCAGGTATTCGGCAGAGACCACAGTTTTGTATAAGTAGTTTAGGGACAGTGAGCCACCTTTAGCAGGCTCACCATTTAGTGAATGGGGGGAGCCCTCCCCAATTCCAGATTCCCAGATGCCAGCCAAGGGCAAGTCTCAGGTGCAGTCCTTTCAAAGGATAAGTGGTCTCGGACCAGCTGTGTTAATTCTTTTCTGCACAGCTCTGGCTTCCTTCCTCCTTGCAGACTTCAGGGATGTCAAGCAGGGGTAAGGGCCAACACTAGCTCTGGTTCAAGGAGAGTGAGTGCTTACCTTTGGCTTTGAGTGGTAGAGTGGCTTCTTCTTTCCTATCAGAGAAAGTACATGACAGTCGTGCAGGGTGTGGGTGTGACCTGCTGCTCTGTATGTCTGAGGGCCTTCTCTATGGAGACTCTGGCCGTGTGGTCATCCCTTTATTGTCTCACAGACACTTTTGTAATCTAGACCTTTCCCAAGATCCTTTGGTGACTTGGATTTTACATATGTCTAGGGTATACTTGCCACATGGACTTCCTTCTTCTGCAAGCACTTTTGTACCTTTGATGGAATGTCTGGTGTGATGTGAGTTCTTCAGCTGCAACTAAACCTTGTGCCTTCTTTGGGAAGGGTCTGTTAATCCAAGATTGGAGCCTGATGAGCAGTCTGGAACATTTGTGATAGTAAGCATACACCAGCTCTGGTTGCATCTTTTATTGAGGGCCAACAGTCTATAAGTCAGTGTGGGAGATGGACACGCATACCACCATCAAACCACTGGGTGGAGGAGGAAGAGGAGGAGGGGAATCCATACCCATCCTGACCATTAAGCAAAAGGCCAGCAAGTTCAGATACAGTGTTGTGGGGGAGCTCTCAGGGAGCTTTGTATCCAAGCATGTAGCTTCCATGCCTCCTGTAGTCTTCCATGCTTCCTGGGGTATAGTTCACAAATTATGTCAGTAAAGAAAGACAGGTCTATGAAAAGGGTGTGAGATTCCTTAAATAAGATCAATATCTGCTTCTCATAGGGGGAGAGAAGTACACTGCACTGTAAATGACATACAAGGAGTAGGAGATGGTAAGAAACACCCTGAACAAAATTGAAATTGGCAGCTTGATGTGTGGTGAATCACACATACCAGGTGTCACCACACAGAGATGTGGCTTTAAGAGGCTCCCTTCATAATCACACATATGAAGCAAACTGTCAGTGAGTTTCAGGTTCATTCTGGGTGCTGTATGTTTTTTTCTTTTATATGGGACTACTTCCTGCGTCTGTTTCCATTTTTAAGAGTTCTGATCACTAAGCTTCACTCCTCTTGACACCTCATCACCTGCTCAGCCATAGCTCTGTGCATTGAAGGATGATTTTATAATCTTGACTCACACCATTTGATCTGCTTTGCTGGGCCATTACCTAAACCAAGAAGAGGGCATATGGCATTGCTGAGCTTGCATAGGAAACTGCCAGATTGTGTTGTTCTTTGAAGCAGCAGTAGGTACTGTCTTCCTGAAATATAGTGTGTGACTTTCCTGGGCTCACCACTCATTGTCCTTCCCAGCTGAGTGCCCGCTCTCTCTCCCTACCCACCTCTTGATCCCCTGGCCTTGACCCTTCTTCTACCTAATTTGCCTTATTCCCCTTCTGCAAACCAGATGACCTTCAGTATCCTATTCAGATCTCTATACTGATCATCCCTTCAGCCAAGAGATCCCCTCTTCATTGCTATAGACATCCTGACAGTCTTAATTCCAAGTCATCTCAGGATGATCCTGCCTGGGTTCCCCTGTGATGAGATGGGCTGGCAGAACCATTCTTCCTCTGATGCTCTTTTGTTTTGTATTATGTCATTTGGCCATGCACCCCTCATAGCAGGATTTTGGCTTATCTCCCTCTGTTAGATTAATACCTTGGCTCCTCCACTCCAAAGCCTGGGACTGTGTCTCCTCACTGTAGTGTCCCCTGGGGTGCTAGGCATTGTGCCTTCTACTTAGTAGATTCTCAAGTTCCAGTAAAATCTTTTTTAAAATAGAAGACATTTTATAATTTTAATTTTTTTTACATGTTATACAGACCCAACATGCTATTGCAATAGCCCAGGGGAAGTCACTGAATTGCCAAGAGAAATGGAGTGACCACAGAGGCTACACATCACTCAGATTTTGCTCCTTTTCTGAGGCTTATTTTGGACCAAAGATATGTAAAGATATGTAAAGATATGTATTATTGAGAATTAATTATACTCTTATATTTAAATTTATTTGGGAGGGGTGCCTGGATGGCTCAGTGAGTTAAGCACTGGAATCTTGATTTTGGCTCAGGTCATGATCTCATTTTTCGTGGGATCGGTCCCCATGTTGGACTCTGCTGTTAGCACAGAGCCTTCTTGGGGTTCTCTTCTTCTCTTTCTCTCTGCCCCTCCCCTGCTCATGTCTCTCTCTCTCTCTCTCTCTCTCTCTCTCTCTCCCCCCAAAATAAATAAGTAAACATTAAACAAATAAATAAAACTTTGGTGAAGAAGTTTAAACATGTACATTAGTAGACAATGATATAACAAACCCTTGTATACCCATTATCCAGTTTCAGCAATTATTAAATTTCTGGCCAGTCTTATTTCATCTCAGGTTCCTGCCAATACCATTTCAAAGTGAATCCCAAATATCACATTTCACCTGTAAATGTTTCAGTACGTCTCTCTAAAGGATAAGGATTTTTAAGAAATTATCTGCAATACCACTGTTATACTAAAACAAATTAATCATAATTCCTTATTATTACCAAATATCCAGTGTCCACAGTTTTAATTGTCTCAAATGTCATAAATGGCTTTTTGATACATTTGTTTGTATCAGGACCCAAATGAGGTCCACCCATAGAATTTCACACAGTCTGGGCTTTGCTGATTGTGTTCTCTTGGTGTAGGTTAACAAGTTCCTGTGTCCTCTGTAGTTCTTTAATTCAGCAGATGGATCTAGAAACTTGATGTAGGTGGTAATATGTTCTTCCCTGTAATTACAGGATTTCAAAATCATGAGTTGGTTCTTATCTTCCAATGGTGACCAATCTGTTGGGTTTGTTTTCTCAAAACCACTATCACCTCGTGGATACAAACATGTTTGCTATATGTCAGCCCACTTATGATGGTTCTATTGTCCTGCCTTGTCTTTGCCCTCATGGGGGTCTCTTCGGTTAGCTCTGGAGTCCTTTGGATAGGGCTGATGGGCTTAACAGTTTCCTGTGTCTAGCCTGAAAACATGTTTCAGGCTCTTCTTGCACTTGTCTTATCCAAATCCTGGAGTCAGTTAATGCTCCAATTTCATTCTTTCGCATGTAGACCTTCAGTTTTCCTAGCACCATTTGTTAAAGCTGTCCTTTCCCCAATGAGTGATCTTCATGCCCTTGGCACCTCCACTTGAAAAAAATTATTGTGATAGCATAAGAGAATGTGGGTTGAAATCAAAAGCACTCAGTTAGGTTTCTGGCAAAGACTGCTGACAGATACCTGCATTTTGGCACAGGAGACTCCTTTTTAATCTTCCAAGCATCCCAAACACATCAACTATTGCTTATACTTGTCTCTACCTCTTCAAGGTCATCTTCTAGTTTCTTCTTCTACTGTCACATCACAGTGACAGTGGGCTCTGTGTACTCTTAACAGAGGAGGGGGTAGATGAGGGTTAGAACTGGGTCCTCAGTTCAGTTGTACTCCTGGATCAGGCAGCCCCAAAATAAATCATCCCATAATTCAGAGGTTTAGAGCAAGGGTGGTTTATTCTTGTTTGCATGTCTGCAGATGGCTGGGGCAGCTCTGCCTGCAGCAGCAGCAACTGGGACACTCTTCTGCTTTGAATTTTTTTATGTCTTTATTTTGAGAGACAAAGAGTGAGAGGGGGAGGGGCAGAGAGAGGGAGACACAGAATCTGAAGCAGGTTCCAGGCTCTGAGGTGTCAGTACAGAGCCCAACGTGGGGCTCGAACCCACGGACTGTGAGATCATGACCTGAGCCAAAGTCGACACTCAACTGACTGAGCCACCCAGGCGTCCCGACACTCCTCTGCTTTCAACAAGTAGGCTAGCAGAGTCAGTCTTCTCCCCATGATGGTAGAAGTGCAAGAGGCCTAGCAGGAAAGGAAGCACCCTGGCTCGAGCCTGCACACCTTCACTCTGGTTCACATTCTGTTGGCTGAATCAAGGCATATGGCCTCTTCCAGTATCGGTGGGGCCTTTGTAGGATCACTCCCCACTGTAGTGAGTGATCCTGAAAAGTCCAATGACAAAGGATGTGGACATGTAATTGTAACTCATGAAGGACATTAGGAATTGGGAAAAGTACTTCAGTCTATCCCAGCGTCTACCCTTCCTTCCAATGATCCCATTCTTCATCTGTAAAATAAAGGGGCTAGACTGGGTAACCTATGGGGTTCCTTTTAGCCCCAGATTTCTGAAAATTTGATGGGAAACTGATTGGAAGAAGTTGGAAGAGATACGAAATATTCAAAGATAATCTGGGCTCGGCGTGGTAATGTCTATTGACTTGGTGGCTTAGAGATTAGAGTCCAGGCAGCTGGTGGCCGACCTGGTAGGGAAAGAATGGGGGATGCTTTTGCTGAACCACAGATGGGTTAATGGTGTGTTTCTGTTCCCAGTTTTGGGAGACTTGTAAGCAGACTGAGTGTGGCTGGGGGGAGGGGGGGTTACCACCTTTTGCTACATTGTTCACATGCTGTGACAAGAAAGACACCTTCCTTGAATTTTCCATTTTTAGAAAATGAAATTATTTTGCCAGATGCAGGCACAGAAGTAATTTTCTTCTGAGTCCTGCAGTTCTAAGTTTGAATTTATTTTGCCTGCCAGCTTACTGAGTCATTGCCTTCTGGAGATGCGATTAGGACATTCTTAACCCCTGAGCAGATTCCCATAGTGTTTTCTCTTTCACTTGCATATACCTGAGTGCCTCACAACATACCCTGCCTTTGCAGCCTTTTGGACGTTAATGGCTTCAGGCTTGTCCTCCTGCCTCCCTTTCCCTGTCAGCCCTAGACTGTACTTGATGGCAGTGTGTCATTCATATGCATGTGTAGCTGTTTGAAGGGAGGACCAGTAGTTCATGTGTTGTCTGTTTCCCTCCAGAACAAACCATTTTTCAGTAACTGTTAGCCAGACACACATTGTACAAGCATGTCATCAGCGCCTGCGAAGCTGGAGAGCAAGCTTCTCCAGGTCCCTGGGTAAGTTGCATGGGGTGGCAGTGGAAGAATCTTTGGTAGGAAAGGAACATAAAAGTCATCCAATCTATCTCTCTGTTTGTTGACTTCTTCCTATGGCATATCTCTCCCATTAGCACCAGCCTTTGAGCAAACCTCTGTTGTGACAGAGAGCAGACCTTTATCTCCCAAGACAAGCTGGTATTCCTTAGATAACTCTGACTGTTAGAAAGTTCTCCCTCTGTTGAGCTGAGATGGGTTTTGAGGCAATATCTGTGCTCATTGGAATGTTTCTCTGTCCCACAGAGATGGACTTATCCATTCCACACAGCCATATTCTTCATCCTCAGAGATGCTGACTCAGTGTCCCTGTGTATTCTTTCTTGCTGCATAACAAATCATCCTAAAGCTTAGTGGCTTAAAGCAATAATTAACATTATCTCACAGTTTCTGTGGGCCTATAATTCCTGAGTGGTTGGTTACTTGGGGTGATTCTGGCTTGGGATGTTTCATGAGAGCTGCATTCACTTGATTAGGGCTGGAGGCTCCACTTTCCAGGTTGCTCACTCACATGCGTTGCAAAGTGATGCTGGTCTCAGTGCCTCTCTCTTTGGGCCTCTCCATAGGGTAATTTGAGTGTCCTCACAACATGGCAGCTGGCTTTTTCCAGAGACAGTGATCCAAGGGAGAGCAAGCAAAAATCACAATTATAAAAAAACCTTTTTGACCTTTTTTGATTCTGTAACTTGCACAGCATCCTGTTAGTTACACAATTGTCCCTGCCAATGTGGGAGAAAGTCTCCAAACCTCTGGGACCCTCATTTTGTGATCTGTAAACAGCCCAACTTGACTGAAACAAACCATAAGGAAGTACTTGGTAAACTCTTTCATAAGTGAAAGGGATATTTTGAATGTAAGAATTTTGCTAGTACTATGTGCTTAACTAGTGAAAACCTCCTGTTTAACCTCACACTCCTGTTTAACATGTAGAGTCAAGGAAATCAGGGCTGGATTTGCCAGAAAATGAAGAGGACTCTTTTTTTTATTTAGCCTTTTATTTGAGGGCTCTTTTGGGTGTAGCCATGCCATGTACTCTCCTTCTGGAGTTCAGGAATGTTTTCATAGGAAGACAGGGTCCTTCCCTCATTCAGTCCAAATGGTGGAGGAGAGACAGAAGGTCATACACTCTTGTTGGATTCTCTGGGGGCCCAGGAGAGTCACCACCCCGAGGAAGCATGGACCTCATCTGTTTTTTTCCACTGGTCTGAACCTAAAGCCTGGCCTGCCACACTGAATGAAACAATGAACATGACAAGCAGGGGTAACAGTTGTTTTAAACACAGTCTCTGTTTGGAAAGTCTGTGGCTGCCAGTGGTGTGAGGCCTTCAGTTTTGCAGGCTGCTGTCATGTTTTGATTGGAGTTTAGCTGCCATTTCTGCTTCACTTGAAGCTTGGTGGGAGTCACTTTTACATAAGATTATTCCATCTAATATTAATATCAATGTTCATAAGACTGGAGGCCATGAAAGGAAAGAATAGAATTCCTGAATAAATTATGTGTCTCACTGTCAGATCTGTAAGTTTGTATTGTAATCTGTGCATTTAAATTTGTATTTGGCCTTGGTATGTTAAAATTCAATCTAAATGTTTCCTTAATTGACTTTTAATTTGTAGTGTTCTAGTCTTTTGCTTGGCTTGCCAGGTGATTCTCTTTTTTAGAAGCCTCTTTGTTTAGTGTAGTATTTTGGGGGGGGTATCTTTAGCGTTGCTGAAATTTTAAGCTAACATCACTTGTAAAAGGAAGAATCTAGGTTGCTAGAACATTCTGTAGATTGTAGCTGCAGCTACAGAGATTGTGTGATGATTTAAAAAAACAAATCTGTTCAACTATCCTGAATTGTTCTGTACCCATGACTAGGTCTTGAAATAGATCCATCCCTATGCCCTGGGGACCTGTCATCTTTTATCTCCTCCTGAGACACTCAGTACACAGCGTCATTCCTGTGCCAGGCTCATTGGGACTCAAGAGGTCCCCTTCATCATCAAAGTAGTTCAGCTGTCTTGGTCAGTGGAGTAGATGACTGATCTCAGAGTTGAGAGTTTAAGCCCCATGTTGGGTGTAGAGTTTACTTAAAAATAAATAAATAGGGGTGCCTGGGTGACTCAGTCAGTTAAACATCCAACTCTTGATCTTGGGTCAGGTCATAATCTCATGGGTTCATGAATTTGAGTCCTACATTGGACTATGCACTGTCAGTGCAGAACCTGCTTGAGATTCTCTCTCTCCCTCTCTCTCTGTCCCTCCCCTGCTCATGCTCTCTCTCCTCTTTCTCAGAAAAAAATAAGTAAACTTTATAAATAAGTAAATAAATACATACATACATACAATTAAAACCAACAATTCAGCACTGCTATTGATTGTCATTACACCCAGGGAAGAATTTAAAATGCAATGAATCTCCTTTTTCTTTAACTAAAAAAATGTTTTAATGTTTATTTATTTTTGAGAGAAAGAGACAGAGCATGAGCAGAAGAAGGGCAGAGAGAGAGAGACAGACAAACAGACACAGAATCCTAAGCAGGCTTCAGCCTCTGAGCTATCAGCACGGAGTCCGACACAGGGCTAGAACTCAAGAACTGTGAGATAATGAGCTGAGCTGAAGTCGGATGCTTAACTGACTGAGCCACTTAGGCACCCAATGTAATTGATTTCAGATGGATTTTATTTTTTATTATGGGACGTTTCAAACACATACAAGTAGAGATGTTGGTATGATGAGCTGCATGTCCCAATCACTCAATGTGAGCAAGTCTTACCTTTGAGTCAGTCTATTGTCTCTCCACCCTCACTTAATTTGAAGCAGATCCCAGATATCTTTAACCCAATTTTAATGATTAAGTTTTTTAAAAAAAACTTTAATAAGGGGTCCCATGTTGGGTGTAGAATTTGCTTAAAAATAAATAAAGAGGAACGCCTGGGTGGCTCAGTCGGTCTAGTGTCCAGCTCTTTCTTTTTAATTTTTTTAATGTTTATTTATTTTTGTAGAAGAGAGACAGAGCATGAGCAGAAGAGGAACAGAGAGAAAGGGAGACACAGAATCTGAAGCAGGCTGCAGGCTCCAAGCTGTCAGCACAGACCCTGATGCAGGGCTCAAACTCACAAACCGTGAAATCATGTCCTGAGCCAAAGCCAGATTCCTAACCGACTGAGCCACCCAGGTGCCCCTAAGCGTCCAACTCTTGATCTTGGCTCAGGTAATGATCTCACAGGTTTGTGAGTTTGAACATTGGGCTCTCTGCTGTCAGCACAGACAGAGCCTGCTTCTGATCCTCTGTCCCTCCTCTCTTTCCGCCCCTCCCCAATGCATGTGCATGTGTGTGCATTCTCTCTCTCAAAAATAAATAAATAAATGTTAAAAATAATTTTAATAGCAAATATTTACAAATATTTCAGTATGTATCTCTGTAGAGATGACAGGTTTTTTAAATTTTTTTTTTAAATTTATTTCTGAGAGAGAGAGAGAGAGACACCGTGAGCAGGGGATGGTCAGAGAGAGAGGGAGACACAGAATCTGAAATAGGCTCCAGGCTCTGACCGAGCTGTCAGCACACAGCCTGGCATGAGGCTCCAACCCACAAACCATGAGGTCATGACCTGAGCCAAAGTCGGATGCTCAACCAACTGAGCCACCCAGGCTCCCCTCTCACCAGATTTTTTTTTCACCAGATTTTTTAAATAAACTTTTTGTTTTCAAATAATTTCAAACTTAGCAGAAAATTTCAAGAATAGCACAAAGAAGGGGTGCCTGGGTGGCTCAGTCGGTTGAGAGTCCGACTTCATCTCAGGTCATGATCTCATGGTTTGTAGGCTCGGGGCCCACATTGGGCTCTGTGCTGAGAGCTAGCTCAGAGCCTGGAGCCTGTTTCAGAATCTGTGTCTCCCTCTCTCTCTGACCTTCCCCTGCTCATGCTGTCTCTCTCTCTCTCTCTCTCTCTCTCTCAGAAATAAGTAAAACATAAAAAATTTAAAAAAAAAATAGCACAAAACACTCCTGTGTATCCATTGCTGAGATGCCCCAATTGTTGCTATACTCCGTTTGCCTTATCATTTTCTATGTTATATTTATGTATAATATTTCTTAAGCATTTAAGAGTAAGTTTCATACATGATGCTTATTATCACTTAATGCTTCAGTGTGTATTCCTTAAAATAAGGGCATTCTCCTATAATTACAGTGTAAACATTGATACAGTACTACCATCTAATCCATGGACCCATCCAGATTTTGCCAGTTGTCCCAGTAATATCCTGTAGAGGCATAAGAACCAATCCAGGATCATCTATTGCATTTGGTTGTCTTGTCTCGTCACTTTAGTTTCAGTGTGGAATAGTTCTTCCATTTTTTCTTGTCTTTCATGACCTGGACATTTTTGATAAATACATGCCAGTTACTTTATAGAATGTGCCTCGATTTGAAATTGCCTAGTGTTCCCTTATGTTTAGATTCAGGGCCTGCATTTGTGGCAGAACACCACATTATACACTACTGTGTCCTTCACAGTGCATCATATCAAGAGGCAAATGATGTTGATTGTCCTACCACTAGTGATGTAGCTTTTATCATTTGGTTATGATGGTGTTTGCCAGATTTCTCTACTGTAAAGTTAACTTATAATTATTGATTAATAAGTAATTGACCAGAACTAACAACTAATTAATTAGAATTAATAAATAATTAGAATTACAAGCAATAATTAGAATAAGAAGTAATTTATTAGAATTAAATTTTAATGTAGTTAATTGGGATAATTAATTTGAATGAAACTAGAATCTAATTGATATAATCATTAATGTGTAATTAATAGAGAGAGAGATCATGTGAGTTGGGAGAGGCACAGAAGGGGAAAGAGAGAGAATCTTAAGCAGATTTCATGCCTAGCATGGAGTCTGACATGGGGCTCAATCCCATGACCCAGGGATCATGACCTGAGCCAAAATAAAAAGTCAGAGGCTCAACTGACTGAGTAACCCAGGGACCTGCAGAATTAGAATACATTTTTATGGGGAAATACTTTGAGGCTAAGTGAAACCCTGTTCTTTAACACATCCCTCTGGTTTTTAGTACACTTTGGTTATTGGCTGAATCAAATAAGTTATTATTATGATGGTTGCCACTTGGTGGTTTTTCTTATTAATTAGGAAGCATTGTACTATAAAGAGGAGCTTTTTTTTTTTAATGTTTTTTAATTTATTTCTGAGAGAGAGAGAGACAACGTGAGCAGGGGAGGGTCAGAGAGAGAGGGAGACACAGAATCTGAAACAGGCTCCAGGTTCTGAGCTGGCAGTCAGCACAGAGCCCAATGCGGGGCTCGAACCCACAAACCGTAAGGTCATGACCTGAGCCGAAGTCGGACGCTTAACTGACTGAGCCACCCAGGCACCCCTAAAGAGGAGCTTTTTATTTAATTGCCTGTTCATCTGTTTGTAGCCATATGACCTCATGGATTTCTGTCTCATCCAGTGGGTTATTATCAGTAACTCTCATTTATACTGATACTCAAATTGTCCCAGTTTTGAGTAGGAGGAGTCTTTTGTTCTTTTGTCCTTTTGACATTACCTATCACTCTGGACATTTCCTTACTCTTGGTTTATCTTGTACTGGACTGTTTATTTCTCTGATAAACCCTGGCTCCCTTTAGTGGAAAATGGTACCTAGAAGCCAAATACCGAGTGCTGGGTGTGCTTATTGTTATTGGGACATCATTGCTTCTAGGCTCTCTATGTGGCTTGAGAGAGTTTTTCTCACTGTCCCTTCCATATTTCCAACTTCAGAATCTGACAATAAGAGCTCTGGATCCCACTATCCTTAATATATTTACTTATTTTCTCAGTTTCCTAGATGAAACTACTCTCCCAGCCATGCCGACCAAATCTCCTCTGTTCCTCCACACCCAGTCATATTGGCTGGATTTTCTTGACCTTGGTATTGCTGATATTGCTGGTGATACCATCCAAACCTCTCTGCCTTAGAGTCTGGCTGCCCTGATGCTGCTGGTTCTGCTCATGGCTGAGCACAGCCTGGGAAGGAAGAAGGAACTTCCCAGTCTCTTCTGATTTATAGGTTCTCCTTCTCTCTTTATTTTTTCCCTTTCAATTTATTGGTTGAAGAAATAGGTCATTTGTTCTGTAATTTCCCACAGACTGGATTTTGCTGATTTCATCTCCATAATATTATTTATTGTACCCTTCTATCTCCTTTATTTCCTGTAAACCGATAGCTAGAAATTCAGAGTAAGTTTCAATTATATTGGCAAAATGACTCATAGATATAGTGAAAGGGGATACATGTTATCTAGTTCTCTCTTTCCCACTCTTTCTTTCTCTTTCACACACACACACACACACACACACACCTGCAACCAGTGACAACAATTTCCTAGACCCATTAGTTGAGTACGGGTTGTAAAATGATAATATTCTATCATTCCTTTTGTAGTTATTAGTGAAAATAATTGTATGAAGAAAAACTTTCCAGGGGTGCCTGGGTGGCTTAGTCCGCTAAGCGTCCAACTTTCGCTTGGGTCATGATCTCACGGTTCATGGGTTCGAGCCCCGCGTCGGGCTCTGTGCTGACTGCCAGCTCAGAGCCTGGAGCCTATTTCAGAGTCTGTGTCTCCCTCTCTCTCTGACCCTCCCTGCTCACGCTGTCTCTCTCTCTCTCTCTCTCTCTCTCCTAGAAATAAATAAAAATATTAAAAAAAAAAAAAAAGGAGAAACTTTCCCTCACCTAACCATTTGGTTACCCAATAGTTTAGTTACTATGGAAACAGTAGGAAAAATGCACCATGATTTCCTTTATTTGCCAGTTATCAAATGAATGAGTTGGACCTCTAGCATCTCTCCAGGGTCACTAATAACTTATTTTGTCAGTACCATTATGAACTTCTTGACTTGGTGCCTCTTAGTGTATTGCAGTTGTTAGTCTTGTTCTAATCCTTGAGATATGAATCACATAGCATGCATTTAAAGTCTACAACTTAATAATTTTTCATATATTCACAGATATGTGTAATTATCAAAGTCAATTTTTGAACATTTTCATTACTTCCAAAAGAAACCCCATACCCTTTAGCTATCACTCCCTTGCCCATCCCTCTATCCCTGAATCTTCCTCCAGCCCTAAGTAACCACTCATATACTTTCTCCCTCTATATATTTCCCTTTTGTGGACTTTCATATAGATGGAATTATATAATACATGGACTTTTGTGACTGGCTTCTTTCACTTAGCATTGTGTTCAAGGTTCATCCAAATTGTAGCATATGTCAGTTCTTTGTTATTTTTTATGGCTGAATAATATTCCATTGTATGAATATAATTCCACTGTATAACATACCATTTTTTTTGGTCCATTCATCTACTGATGGATATCTGGGTTATTTCCACCATTTATGTGTAATGCTGTTATAAAAGTTTGTGTACAGGTTTTTGTGTGGACATATGTTTTCATTTATATTTATTTTGGAAGTGCTGAATAATATGGTAACTATATTTAAGCATTCTAATTTCTTTAGTGGTTCTTCCATATATTACATTATATACATACATACATAATTTATCACATCTGCCAGTGTCATTTAATTAGTTTCAATGAAGTATAGAAACTTCCCTATAAGTTCCTTTACCTTTCCTTATTTATAGTATAGGGTAGTCTTACATTTTCCTCTGTATACATGTAGAACCACATCATACAGTGTTTTAATTTTTGCTTTAACCATCAAACATAGTTTAAAAACTCAAGAGAAGAAACATCTATTGTTCTAACCCATATTTTTGTTTATCATGTTTGTTCTTCCTTTCTGATGTTCTAAGATTCCTTCTTTTATCATTTCCTTTGTTTTTTAGAGAATTTTTCTCTTGCCATTCTTTTTGAGTAGGCCTGCTGGTGACAATTCTCTTGGTTTTCTTTCATCTGAGAATGGCCTTACTTTTCCATCATTCTTGGAGGATATTTTCACTGGATTCTGGGTTGACAGTTCTTTCCTTTCAGCCCTTGAAAAGTGTGGCACTTTACTCTAGCTCAGGAAGAGTTGGTAAGTCTTATGCAGGAGCAAGGACTTTGTCCTAAAGAATGAGGAGAGGAGATTAGGGGCGCCTGGGTGGCTCAGTTGAGTGTCCGACTCCTGATTTTAGCTCAGTTCATGAGCTCAGGGTTTTGGGATCAAGCCCCATATGTGGCTCCATGCTGAGTATGGAGCCTGCATAGCATTCTCTCTCTCCTTCTACTGCTCACTCTGTCTCTCAAAAGAAGAAGAACAAGAACAAGAAAAAGAAGAAAAACAAGAAGAACAAGAAAGAGGAGATTAGTTGAAGGTTTAAAGAAGCATATTGACAGACTCAGAATGAAGTTTTAGAAAAATGTAGCACAAGAGTGGACTGGCAGAGGCAAGGCAGAGGCTGATAGACGGACTGTGGATATGTCCTGGTGAGAGATGATCCACCCAGTGCAGGGCTCTGCAGGACAGCTTCAGTGAAGGGGGTGGGTTTGAGAGACATTGAGGAGGCATGCTGGAGAGACCTTGGAATTCTGCTCGGTGAAGTACAGGGGTCAGGCTTTTGCCTGACCAACATCATACTTTAAAAGTGCAGTAACTTGGGAAAATACCGTGGTTTGTTATTACTACATTGGCAGCAAAAGTGGTATGTTCATCCATTTTCTACCTGATGAGTACATTTTACTCTAAATCTGAGATCTAAAGCATTTGTCTAATATTCTGTGACAGGATTTTCACTTAATAATCTTAGGAAGCACCTTATATGTGGCTGGTATATGGTATTCTGATGTTTTGGAGGAACCGCAAATAGGGTCTAGTGGTTTTTCAGTGAGCGATGTTCAAGGGAAGGGTGTTACCCTACTGTTCTACCTTAAGCATGTGAGTTTGGCAGAACTTTGGGTTGTTCCAGGGCTGGGTCATCTCCCTGCATTTGTTCCTTTGCTTGTGTAACACTCCTGCATTGATTCATTCAGCCTGCCCACTATCCCTGAGCTCTTACCACATGTCAACTCTGAGCTGAGCAGGGACAGGATAGACCATCTCTGTGTCTCGTGGAACTTATGTTCTCACTTGCAAGTGACAAATAGAAACAATGACCAGGTAAAGCAAAACATTTTTCTGGATGGCTACCCCAGTATTCTGCATGGACAAAGCCCTGTGCTGGTGGCAGAGAAACCCAGTTCCAGTTTTACAGTTAGAAAAAAAAATTTTTTTAAGAGCCCAACACAGGGCTCAAACCCACGAACCATGAGATCATGACCTGAGCCAAAGTTGGACGCTTAACCGACTGAGCCACCCAGGCGTCCTTTTTTTAAGTTTAGCTATTTATTTTGAGAGAGAGAGCAAGCAAACAGGGGAGGGGCAGAGAGAGAGGGAGAGGGAGAATCCCAAGCAGGCTCTGCTCTGTTAGCACAGAGCCTGATGCAAGGCTTGAACTCATGAACTGTGAGATCGTGACCTGAGTCAAAACCAAGAGTCAGATGCTTAACAGACTGAGCCACTCAGGCACTCCTTATTGTTTACCAGTTTTATGGACAGAGAAACGTGAGTTAACTTTTCCTGGCTTCCTCCTCTTTCTTGGCTATAAAATGAGATTAATTCCGTCCTGCTGGTGCCTGCCATTTAGAATATACTTGATAAATATTTGCTAAACAAATCAATGTCTGCTTTGCCCACTTTATGGGTTCTTGCAAGGATTGAAGGAGTCATGTTTGCTACAGTCTCCCATGGAAAGTGAAGTACTACCTAGATGTAAGTTGTATTGATAAGTGTACTGGCCTTTGTAAATCACCACCTGTTATCCTCCATTTGTGTAAACATGAAGTGGTGTGAATTTCAGTAACGGGAGAATGACTCCCAGTCTCCTTTTTTATGGAAAAAAATTACATTAGAAATGTTCTTCCTATAGAATTTGTAGCAGCGTTTATTGAACATTTCTCAAGGGAAGCTTTAAATGGAAAAGAATGAGGCCAGAAGCAAAATGAAATGGTGTCAGGTCTCATGGTGACAGTCTCATCTGCACAGTAAATGCTTCTGTTTGGCCACTTCTGACAGTGGCCATACTGAGCATTTTCTGGATGGCACCATTTAACCAGCTTTGATGACTTTTTTTCTTAATGTTTATTTATTTATTTTGAGAGAGCGAGAGCGAGAGAGAGCGTACCAGCCAGGGAGGGGCAGAAAGAGAGGGAGAGAGAATCCCAAGCTCTGTCTGCACAGAGCCTGATGTGGGGCTCGATCCCATGAACCATGAGATCATGACCTGAGCTGAAATCAAAAGTTGGATGCTTAACCAACTGAGCCGCCCAGGTACCCCTAACCAGCTTTTATGACTTTTAAAAGTAGAAATGAAGCCTGGGGACAAGTCCGTGTACCCCTGTGGGTAAGAGACAGGGCTGCAGGTGGATGGGTGAGACTGGCTTCGTCCCTTTTGGGACCTGCAATGAGCTCCCCACTTAGCAAGTCTCAGCCTCCACTTCTGGAACAGGGAGGTAACATTCCTGCCTTTTCTATCACATCTTAAGTGGCTAATTCATGTGAGACACCTCTAAGGTAAGCCCACAGGATGTGGTAATTAGGATAAGCTGAGCTTTGTTACTTAGACATGGAAGGATCCTAACAACATCCCCAGGACCTGAGAACTAAAAGAACTGAAATCAACTGTTTCTCCTGCATGTGGCTCGTGTACGACCTTCTTCACTGTCCTCTCTGCCTTCTGACATCCATTCTGTGGCTGCTGCCCACCTATCCTAGCAGAACAACAGAAACCCGGCTTTGGATATTTTAAACAAACAAAAAAAGAGATGTATTTACTGGAAGGATCTTCAAGAACTCACAGGATTCCTGGAAAGGCAGGACAATGCTTTCAGAGGGGGGTGAGAACAAGGCAGGCTAGGTAGCCAAATCCATGGCCAAAATCATGTCACAAAACTATCCTGGAGAGGATATTGTTACCTGGGCACTGGATATTGATGCTCCTTGGCCTCTGGCCTCTGCTACTCCTGCTGCCCTTGAGTACCAGCTGTTGCTGCCTCCACTGCCACAAAAGAATTCCTCACATCTCTGTTCTTTTAAATATTAAGTTTTAATGAGGTTTGGTATGCATAGAGACAAGTGACATATACATATCTCAGGAGATGTTCCCAAAATGAACACATTGAATAGCCATTGACCCTGCTAAAGAAATAAAGCATGACCAGCTCCCCTACCTCCAGGAGCCTCCCCCTGTGTCCCCTCTAGTCATTGCTACTCAAGGGTAACTGCTACCTTGACTTCTCACCCTACAGCTTAGTTTTGCTTGTTACTGTACTTTCTCTAAGTAGACTCACACAATACATTTTCTTTGTGTCTGGCTTCTTCTGCTCAACATTATATTTGTGAGATTCTTCCAGGTTGTTTGTGTGGTTCTTATGGATTTATTCTCATTTCTGTATGATACTCTACCATTTGGATAATCCACCAAATGGATAAGCCGCCAAATGGGTAAGCCAATGTTTGTTTATCCATTGTAGTGTGGACGGACATGTGGGTTGTTGCAGTTTGGGGGCTTTTAGGAAGAGTGCCGTAGACACTCCGGCACATGTCTTTGGTAACCACATGCATATATCCCTAATGGGGAGGTCCATAGGAGTGGAATTGCTGGATCATGGTGCACATGTATGTTTACTGATCACTGATGAGGTTGGGCCCTTTTTCATATGTTCATTAGCTATTTGGAGATCTCCTTTTGTGAAGTATCTGTCCAAATCTTTTGCCTATTTTTATCTAACGTTTATTTATTTATTTTTGAGAGAGAGGGAGAGCATAAGCAAAGGAGGGGCAGAGAGATTGGGGGTGGGGGGAGATACAGAATCCAAAGCAGACTCGAGGCTCTGAGCCTGTCAGGCTAGAGCTCGACAGGGGGCTCGAACCCATGAACTGCAAGATCATGACCTGAGCTGAAGTTGGATGCTTAACTGTCTGAGCCACTGAGGTGCCCCTCTTTTGCCCATTTTTAAATTGGGTTATTGGCTGTACATTTTGCATCTCTAGATCCAGATTTTGAAACCTCTGCAAATGCATGGGATGAGCCTTTGGGTGCCTTGGTTGCTAGAAATCCTTAACAGCATACATCAAACCTTACTTGCAGTCTCAGGTATTCATTCTGAGATGATGTAGTCTCTAGGAAGGTGCCTTGGCCAGGACTCAGCTGTGCATACCAGAAGTGAGTCTGGCTAGTGTTAGCTGAAAGGCAGTGCTGTCAGGGGTGAGATAGCTTCCTAGTTGCTGGGAGGACTGGAGGAGCAGCTGGAAGCTGAAAATCAAGAACACTGAGTGTCCCCAGATTCTCACTAGCTCTGCTGGGAGGCGGCTGCTGCTGCTGCAGGGAGCCACAGAATTGGTGAGCCAATGACAACAAAAGTCTGCTCCCTCTGTCACAGTTCCTGCTACCACAATGGATAACCTTTCTCTGGCTCATTTCTCTCTTAACTTTCTTCTACAGTTAAGTCTTGTGTTAATACATGTCATGTCATGTCATGACATGAACCTGAATCCTTGGAATCCCTGGAATCTTTGCTGCAGGTCATTTTGGATGCTCCAACCTCAATGGTATAGGAAAAGGGGAAGTTCTGAGCTGCAATGGGTAGTTCTTGGGCAGGGCTGTTCTAGGAACAAAAGGAGCCATATGGGTATTGTGGTGATGGGTGTTCTCAGTGGGGGCTGTGTGGGGGCTTAAAATGCAGTCCCATGACTGCTGTGTAGAAATAAACCAGCTCAGCTGTATGGGAACTTCGAAAGAGCCATTCCTGCACTCATCTATTCAGCCACTATCATGTTTAGTGTCCTAGGGATACTGTAATAAAGCACCATAAAACGGGTGGCTTAAAATAGCAGAAATGTACTGCCTCACAGTTCTGGAGGCTAGAAGTCCAAAATCAAGGAGCTATCAGGATTATACTCTCTCTGAAGGCTGAAGGGGAGGTTCTTTTCCAGGCCTGGCTAGCTTCTGATGTTTGCCAGTAATCCTTGGTGCTCCTTGGCTTGTAGATGCATCACGCCCATTTCTACTGCCCTCTGTGCCTCTGTGTCTCTCTCTCTCTTATTATTTTTATTAGTAGGACACCAGTCATACTGGATTAGGGCCCATGTTAACTTGATTATATCTTCAAAGATCATATTTCCAAATAAGGTCACATTTGGAGGTACTAGGGGTTAGGACTTCACAATATCTTCCTGGGGAATACAGTTTAACTTAGTACCAATCAGCAAGCCAGGCCATGTGTAGACCCTCTCCTTTGGCTGTCCTGGATCCCTGAGCTTTCCCAGAGTCACATGCCTCCACACCATTGCTCTGGGTTGGCCTGGCCCTCCTCCTAGCCTTTGCCTGGGCAGAGTCCCTTTATTATTTGAAATTCTGCTCCAGTGTATACATCTCCTGATCCATCTGGAAAGGAAAGTGTTGTTTTATCTCCCGAGCTCCCACCACTGGTGATTTATCCTTCCATTCTGAGTTTGTTTTTAAAGCAAACTTTTTATTGACAATGGCTATGTATGTAACATAGAACATACTATATGTGTGTAACATACGTGCAGAAAAGTAGGTAAATTATAAGGATGCAACTCAATGAATTTTCATAAAGTGAATGCTCCCTTTATTTTGAATGTATTTCCCTCTGCCTATTAAATAGTAGCCTACGGGGGCGCCTGGGTGGCTTAGTTGGTTAAGCGTCCGACTTTCGCTTAGGTCGTGATCTCACGGTTCGTGGGTTCGAGCCCCGTGTCGGGCTCTGTGCTGACTGCCAGCTTGGAGCCTGGAGCCTGTTTCAGTCTGTGACTCCCGCTCTCTCTGACCCTCCCCTGCTCACGCTGTCTCTCTCTCTCTCTCCTAGAAATAAATAAAAATATTTAAAAAAAAATAGTAGCCTACGATTTGCAGGCCTATATCTTTCACAAAATGGTATGTTCTTTGAGGCCCGAAAATCTGTTTCCTTTATCATTATATTTATCCCCTCTCCAGTTTCTAGCACAGTTCTTTTATATAGTAGCCCATAGAAAGTATTTGCTGAATTTGGATTTGAAAGATTGGAGTGGAATTTGCCAAGCGAATCAGACTCAGCTTGAGCTAACACTGAATGAAAGTAATGCACAAGGATAAGTGCTTTGCCCCAGATTAGTAGCTTTCGTCTTTCTGTGTGTCTGGATTCAAATTTGCTGCTTGTCAATTTTCTTCTTGCCCATGGAAAATTTTTATGAAGGTACTCTAGAAAACAGAGACCAAGGCAAGGATAAAAGAGCTGACTCTGTGTGTGAGAGATCTGGTCCCAGGGTGGTGAGGCAGAAACAGGAAGTGGAAGGATGGATGTCCCATCACAGTGAGCTGCAGAGAGACACAGCAGGTCTGGCACACAGACTTTTCCAGAAGATTTGCAAGGAGAAAACACACCTCTTGAGAAGTCTGCAGAAGGAAGAATGGAGGTGAAATTTATCTGCCCCCTTTGCTTCCACCTCCTGTCTCCCACTGTGGCATTTCATGAAAGTCCAGAAGTGGAGGGACAACTGGGCAAGGCTGAGCTACCAACCAAGAGAGACAGAGAAGGAGGCAGTCGAGGGAATCTGAGAAGGTGCACAAGGTTTGTGTCCAATATACTCCACACCTTGCACTACTCAGGTCCTCTTGTGCCCTCCCATGTTGTCAGCTCTCCTACTACGATGTGGGGACCTCCATTCTCCTGAGAGAATGAAGACATTGTTACCCCTTCACTGGAGGTGCAAGTCCAGTCAGTGACAGAGGCCTCTTCCTGGTGGCTAACTGATGTTGCCTGGAAAACTGAAGTAAGAAGGCTATGAAACGAGTTCATTTGCTGCTGCTGTGTCTGGTAATGCTGTAACGATATTCATCATCTTCCTCCCCCACCACCCATTCTAGATCCTTTTCATTCTCTGCTAGCACTTTGGCTGGTCTGTGACATTTGTCCTGGGGAGTTTGAGTTCCTTGTTACCCTGCCCATTAATAACCATTACCAGACATACAAGTATTAAGAGAGTCCTTGGGGAATTCCTTCAGCTCTATTCCAGATAGTCTTCTCCCATCCCCATATGTGCCACTAATGTAAATCTTCATGGCAGTTAGTATTGTCACTCCCTTCTTAGTCTGTTGGTCACTGTCATGAGAAGCAAAAAGTGACAAGGGGGTAGCATCAGCTTCCAATAAAATGGAAGCCTTATTGTGTTGTGTTTCCCATTTCCTTGGAAGTAGAACATCTAACCCAGCTGAGCCTAATTGATGAGAAGCACAGACTCTACAAGGGGCCACTACACGTAACAGTGAGCAGGGCCACTCCTGGACCCATCTTATGTAATTATACAGGTCATCCAGATATCAGTTGTCAGTTCAGGGCATATACTTCATCCTGGAGGATAGACATTCAGGCCCATAAGACATTTCCTCAGTAGGTGCCCCAGCTGAGCTTCACTAGGCCATTCCATTCTTCGTGTCAGGTTGGCTGCTCCTGAGTGGCAGCAGGGTTCACAGTAAGATTGGTGAACTCCAATCAGGAATCATTGGTTCACTTTCTTGGTTGAAGTGTGTGACTTAATCTGAGGCTGTGTTTTATGAGAATCCAGGCAGGCAGATGAGGTTTCAATAACTATGGACCATAGTGCTGCTGGAGGCAACCCTATTACCAGAACACACATGGATTCCAGTAAGGACAAATTGCTCAATCTCCCCTCTCCTTGCCCCACCAAGGTGAAAGAGGTCTGATCTAGTTTGTGGATGTCTTATTCTTCCCAAAGAGTGGGAAGGTTGTGTCAGTCCCTCCTGCTGGCAGGTTGGACACTCAGCAAGATGAGCCTTGGTGTTGTGGAGGCAAAAAGGTAAATAAAGAAAGGTAAGGGAAAGATGCAAAGTGATCTGATACTTTAATGGGTTGGCTACCACCTCGCAGCAAACTGCAAGGGTCACAGGTGCTATTCATGTTCCCTGGGCTCATGGACTTCTCAAGAAGGTTTTCAATAATAAAGCATACTTAGGAGAGGTCCACCAAGGGGAAGAATGAAGAGTATTTACCTGCCTGCTTCCCATCTATTTTCCACTTCCTACTGGTCATTGTTCAGCCTATGAGGTGAAAACCTTTCCACACTAGTGGATTGCAAAAATCTAGCCTCTTGATGGCCACTCAAGAAGCCACATCCCACACTCCCAGATTCAGCATCCCTTCCAAGCCCAGAATTGGAGGGATGACCCAAGCCAGATGGGCACCAAGAGATAAAAAAGGAGGTGGTGAGGGGTCTCTGAGCTGGTGTACAAGGTTTATATCCAATACAGGTGTGTTAGTCACTAGCCAAAATGCTACATTAACTATTATAGTTAGTGCTTAGGAAGTGCTATATAAACTATTATGGGCTTCCAAGTTCTGGTAGCTGATGTCATATTCTTATCTCCGGCAAGGACATTGGTCATCAGAACAGCTGAATATTATTTGGTTGAGAGTCAATGTGACTCACTTAGAAGGATGTTAGTTATGGTAGCCTCTCTTACAGTTAAGTTTACTGCAGGTGTTCCATATTTTGTCTCTACTTGTTCTAAATACTTAAAACATTCACCAAATGTAAAGTAGCACCACAAAACATCTTCTTTTAAAAACTGGCAGAATATACTTGATGATATGTGCTGGGTATGAGCTCTGATATAACTGGCAAGCCCTATTACATGGCCTGGTTTGTCTTTAGGCACTGAATATGCCCAGGGATCAATGAGACTAAATGGTTCTGGGTTGTTTCACATCTCCAAAGCTTTCCTCCCAGGATAGGTAGGACAGGAGTTGCCACTGCAGCTTGCAGACTCAAGTCCACAGTGTGCCATGAGTGGGGCTTTAACTTTTCCACTATCTGAGCTCTTGGGTGGCCCTGGCAGGTCAACTCTCATAGGAGGGGTTGCTTCAGCCAGAACTCACAATGGGAGAAACAAGAACTTTTATATACAACATGGGTAGGTGCACCACTCTTAAAAAACAACCTGAATTTAGGATATGTCCCTGAATTCTGGATCCTTTTGGGACTTATTTTGAAGCCATTGAAACCTTAAAAAACCGATTAACAGAACAAAAAATATCACTTTGGCTACTAATGGAAAATGAATTGAGCACAAAACACCTAAATGAAAGAAAAAAGAACAGAGTTAAAGTCAAAGACAAGTAGATATTTTGATGATTTTAATGGACTTTTAATTCCTAAATTCCCATGTGTCGCTATATAATTTCTTCCAATAATGCAGAAAAGTAAAACTGAAAAATCAATTTCCTCAAATCTTTAATGAAAAGTAACTCTAGTTACAAAGACTTAAGGTTAAATTTAGATGTGGGTGGTGGGTGACTGGTAAAGCTTATCTGCTTATATTTTCATTTTTCGAAATTCCCTTGTTACTTTTTCATGTCTGTCTGTTCTTGTTTCATTTTTACCAGCTTCTGTTTCACAAACTATTGCTCTTTTATTGATTTTATTCCTTCATCTTTGAGAATATTAAACCTATTTATATTCATTTTTAAAATGTTATTTTGATACATCCATTTTGTCCGAAGTGATTCATCTGCTGAGCATTTGACTTTGTTGGTTTCTGTTAGCATTGATTTTCTTCATTGATTTTAAAGTTTGGTTTTCAGTTTGTCTTAAATGGGAAGATTCTCTCTCCCATCTGAGCCTTACCCACAACTCTTTTCTTTGTCTAGTGATTTAAAATTTAAAAAAAAATAAACCACATCTTCTTGATCCATTCATCTGTTTAAAGTTTCCAGGGTTTTCAGTTTGAAATCTCTTAAATGGGAAGATTCAAATATCTCGTATAGGAGGATTCTTAACAGAGGACCAAGGGGGAGAAGAAGGGCAGAAATGGTGGGGGAAAGGGGGAGAGGCAAACCATGAGACTCTTGAATGCTGACAAAAACTGAGGACTGGTGGATGTGGGGGAGGAGGGGTGGGCATGGAGGAGGGCACTTGTGGGGATGAGCACTGGGTGTTATGTGGAAACTAATTTGACAATAAACTATTTGTAAAAAAATAAAATAAAATTAAATTAAATTAAATTAAATTAAAAAAAAATTTAAATTTATTTGAGGGTGGGGAGATGCAGAGAGAGAGGGACACACAGAATCTGAAGCAATCTCCAGGCTGTGAGCTGTCTGCACAGAGCCCAATGTGGGGCTCAAACCCATGAATTGTGAGATCGTGACCTGAGCTGAAGTTGGACACTTAACCTACTGAACCACCCAGTGGCCCCTGTCTAGTGATTTTAAAAAATGTTCTATTTAAGAGGCATCTGTGTGGCTCAGTTGGTTAAGCGTCTGACTTTGACTCAGGTCATGATATTGTGGTTTGTGAGTTTGAGCCCCAGGTCAGGCTCTGAGCTGATAGCACAGAGCCTGGAGCTTGCTTCCAAATCTGTATCTCCCTCTTTCTCTGCTCCTCCCCTGTTCTCAAAAATAAGCCTTAAGATTTTTTTAAAGTTTCATTTATTTATATATATAAATTTTTATGTATTTTTGAGAGAGACTGCAACCTGGGGTGGGGTGGAGAAAGAAGGGAACAGAGGATCTGAAGTGGGCTCCACTCGGACAGCAGTTAGCCCAATGTGGGGCTCAAACTCACGAACTGCAAGATCATGACCTGAGCCAAAATCAGATGCTCAATTGACTGAGCCACCCAGGCACCCTTCTAGTGATTTTCAAAGTACCTCCACTTCACTCTATGGAGAGCCCTGTCCAGAACTAGGCTTTATGATGGGGGCTTAAGGCTTCTGTCCTTCAGTGACATTGGGAATATCTCCAACTCTGTCACAGAGCCTGAGAGCAAGAGAGTTCAGGTTCTGGCCACAAGACTTTATATCAGCTATTACAATTTTTTGTTTTTAATTTTGAAATAACTTAGACTGTGGTTTGGAGAGTTTCCAGAGTTTTCATGGTGAACATGTGGAGATATGGGGACAGTGGCATGCTCAGAGAACATGGAAACTCTACACACTTTCCCCATACCTTATCCTATTTATCTCTTCCATATGCCTGTTCCTGAGTTGGGTACTTTTAAAATAAACTGATGATCTACAAAGGAGGAGGAGAAGAAGAAGAGGAAGAGGAAGAAGAAGAAGAAGGAGGAGGAGGAGAAGGAAAAGGAGAAGGAAGAAGAAGGGGAAGGAAGAAGAACAAGGAGGATGAAGAAGGAGGATGGAAGAAGAAGGAGAAGAAGAAGAAGAAGGTGGTGGCAAAGGAAGAAGAAGAATGAGAAGGAGAAGGAGAAGAAGGAGAAGGAGAAGGAGGAGGAGAAGACGAAGAAGAAGAAGAAGAAGAAGAAGAGGAGGAGGAGGAGAAGGAGGAGGAGGAGAGGTAGGGGGAAGGGGAGGAGGAAGAAGAAGGAGGAAGGAAGGAAGGAAGGAAGGAAGGAAGGAAGGAAGGAAGGAAGGAAGGAAGAGGAGTAAGAGGAGAAAAAAACAACCACAACCACAACCACAATGACAGACTTACAGAAAAGTTCAGGTACAGAGAGTTCTTACATACCTTCATCTAGCTTCCCCTAATGTTAATATCTTATCTCAGCAAATTACAAGGGTCAAACCCAGAAAATTAACGTTATATGATACTATTAACTAAATCTCCAACTTTATTCATATTTCACAAGTTTTTCTCTAATATCCTTTTCTATCTTATAAAATCTGGAATCCTACATTGCATTTAGTGATTTTCTATTTCTGTGATCACATCTACTTTTATTAAGGAAGATCTGTCCCTTCTCCCCCATTTATTTATCCCTTTGACTATTTGCTTATATCAGCATGGACTCAGGGGTATTTATTTTAGTTGATGGGTTGTAATCCAATACAATAGCCACTGTATAACTTCCAGCCCACTCTGATACAACACAGTGGCCTGGCTTCCATATCCCATCTCACACGAGGTACTTCTATCCCCTATTTTCCATAGGAATTTCTGTAACTCTTGGACACCTCTACTTCTTTCCTAAAATTAGGCCCAGGAGGCCCACTATTGTAGTTTTGAGATAAAAATCTAAATTCTAACATAACCTGCAAGATATTGCATCTGGCTCCTATGTAATTTTCTAGCTTCATCTTTTTCTTTTTCGCTCTGTTGTCCTCAATGCTCTTACCACACAGAAACTTTCCTCTTTTTTGAAAGCTGTGAACTCTACCTTGCCTCATGGTCTTTGCCCCTTCTGTTCCCCCTGCCGAGATCAGTCACCACCTCCCCACCTTCTTTTTGAGTTGAGCCATAGTGGCCTTTTTGGTTAGTTACTATATTATTTAACACCCAAAGAGCCTCTACCCTAAATGTCCTTGAATTAAAAAGGGCAAGCTTCCAACAGGTATGCTCATCTTTGCCAGTTTTGTTAATTAGAAGGCGCTTTTTTTTTTTTTTTTCAAGTAGGAGATGTCAGCACCTAGGAGTGGGACTTTACCTCAAGTATAAACTATGCCATCTTCTCTAAGGAATGTAGCCAAAGAAGGAGGGAATTGGAAAAGGGATAAGCTCTTCACATAAAAGGTGAATGTCTTGTTGAGTGTCAAGTCATTTGACTTTAGAGCTGGTAGAAGAATCAAGAAAATAACAGATGAGGAACAACCAGCATCAAAGGGCAGCAGAATTTGCCAAATGAGCTTCTGCCACTGGCTGTGTTACATGCTGACCACCAGTTGTTCTTCCTTTTCCAACACTCTCTGTGGAAAGAGATTTGGTATGTTGTGAGGGTTCCAAACTTCCTTTAAGTATGTGAAAGACTAGGGTAGATCCAGTCACAACGGTTGGATCTGTTTTTAGGTCACAGTTGGAAATGGTCTTGCACTTCAGTCACTTCCATTTCCCCTTACTTTGGTACCAATAGCTCCATAATCTTGTAACCAGCAAAGGGTCAGTTCCTGTCATGAGGCAGCACTGTGTTAACCTAGTTATTGCCTTCTTCCCATTTGTTGTGAGGCCAGAGGAGTATGGTGGCATCCTTGCTTTGTGGATCTCTGTTCCTAGGTCACTCCTGGCAGGGGGTGCCTCCAAGTCCACCCCCTGGGGTTCTGGGTCTCAGTTTCAGTGGTAATTTGCCACCCTGCTCCAAATCTGCAGTTCTGAGACTTAGTGGAAGGAGACTGGGTTGGATTTAGTGGTCTATGCTGCCTCACAGGACTCTATAGACAATGACCCTTCTCCATTTCCTCATCCCTGCAAGGGTTTAACCCACAGCCAGCATGCCCTGCAGTTGGCACTGATGTGGGCCCTCCTCCTTTGCTATCTTCCCACTGAGCACCCCTCAGCCAAGCCCCAGTAGTCAATCCCATCAGGCATTATCTCCCTGCTTTGACCCCAGGGGCCCTCTCAGCTCTAAGGGTCTGAGATTCTGAGGATTTGCCTTGAGCACAGTCTAGAGCTATTGAGTTTGGGAGCCTCACCCCATACCTTCTCTTGCATCCTACAGAAATCAGGGTGAAATGGCCCACACCTGTCGTGGCACCATCAACCTGTCCACCACACACTTTGACACGGAGGACTCTTGTGGTATCGTGCTGACCAGTGGGGCGAGGACCTACCACCTCAAGGCCAGCTCGGAGGTGGAGCGGCAGCAGTGGATCACCGCCCTGGAGCTGGCCAAGGCCAAGGCTGTCCGCATGATGAGCAGCCACTCAGGTAGTGAGAACTTGGTGGGCGAATATACATGCAGGGTCATGGATCTAGAGAGAATGGGAATTGAGAGTGTTTGGGGGGTGGTAGTGACCAGGAGATCCAGGCTAGTCCAGACCAACCCTGGAAGGTTGGAGTATGTGTTCACCCTTTCCATTCAGCTCTGTGTGTCCTCAGCAATGAGGCACTTAGGTGGTCACGGCTGGCTAGACAGGTCTTAGGATAGAAATATTTGTGATGAGCAGGGCTGTGTGTATCTTTCTTTGGACAAGTCTGGTTCCTGGACTTTAGCAGACCCTTCAGATTCTGTAGTGGGTGAGATCCAGAAGCAGCAGCAGGGGTGGGAGTCCAGGATGATGTGCCTGTGATGTGGGCCAGACTTTTTCCCAGGCCCATTATGGACATTGAAAGCTGTTTAACCAGAGCTGCTCTCTTTGCTGAGGTGGAAGCCCAGCTCAGATATTCTGAGCAAGACACTTAATTGTTTAATACATGCATTTATTTTTTTAATATGTCATGTCTTTATATGATTCATAAACCAGGAGTTTCAAAAGCACATGCAGTGACACCTGCCCTTGACTTGTTCCCAGCCAACCACCCTATTATTCCTTCCAGAGGCAACCAGAGCTACCTTGTGTCTTTTACATATTTATTAAAATTGGTACTTATTTTAATTGGAAACCAACTTGAAAATAAACTATTTAAGAAAAAAAGAAAGAAATAAAAATAAAATAAGTGTAGTCTTCTATCTTCCTTTCTTTCAATTTAGCAATATATCTTGGAATTTCTTCCCTATCTGTATATAAAAAAGCTTCCTCCTTGTTTTTACAACAGTATAGCACTGTGTTGTATTGATGTATCATAGTTTATTTAACCCAAAACCTGTTGATGAACATTTAGGTTGTTTATTTTGCTATGATGTGCTATGCTGCAATGAATAATTTTGCATTTTGTTTCACATTCATAAAAGCATAAATGAAGTATACACTCTGGAAAGTAGGGTTGCTGGGTTAATAGGAGTGCACGCTTGTAATTCTAAGAGATTGTTAAGCTGCCTTCCATAGTGGCTGTAGCATTAGATGCCTATAGCAATGTGTGAGAATGCCTGCCTCCCATAGCCATGTCCACCCAGAGTGACAGCAAATGTTTCTCATGGGTTAAAGCTAGGTCCAGACATACTCAGGGAGGAGATATTGGGAAGCTATAACTCTTCTAAAGTTAAAGCAAAATGGTGTGTGTTTTCTCAGACCTATGTAGGGTTATTTTAGGAAGGCAGGGCTCCAGGTGAGAATTAGTCACAGCCTCTGCGCTCCAGGATTATCTCACAGGCTGGTTGGGGAGACAGTGAGTCCTATGGAAGGAGCGCTGGCACAAAGCAGGATGAGAGGGACTGGTGATATCAGTCACCATGCCCCATACCTAGTCTACTGTATTGGGTCTCCTACAGTGCTAGCTTCTCAGTGCACATTGTTGGTCATTTAATATCACTCTGACCTTCTCTTTTGGTTTCACACATTTGGAGCATGGGTTCTCCCTTACCCCTGGTGGACTCTTTCTTGGGATCAGCACTCATGTGACTCTGGGGTGTAAATAGTGATGCTGAGCTTGGCACAGGAGCCCCAAGGTACCACTCCATTTCCCAGTGAAGGAGGGTGTTGGAGCCATTATAGGCATGGCCTCTGCTGGGAACCTCAGTAGGAACTGTGCTTTATGCTTGGAGGTCTATGCGAAGCCATTGTGGTGGATGACATGGCTGGTGATGTGGCTGGTGGTATGGATGACATGGCTCAAGACACCATTGACTAAGTGTAACAGCAGTGATAGTCATGGAAGAATGATTTTCCTCTTTCTAGTTTTTCATGAGTAAAATAAAATGAAATAATAAAATAATTGTTTTATTTTCTAGGAACTTTCTGAAAATAATGTAGTGGGTAGCATTTATCAAATCCATCATTCTGTGACAATTTACCTGGAACAGCCCATGGAAGAAGTTTCTTTTGCAGCTGGGATGGGAGTGCTTGTTAACTCAGCTGAGCAGTGCTAAGAATTTCTAAGCCTGGACTTCCTCTTGGAGGGTTTGGGACCTTGAAGGAGTTGGCTCAGGCTTACCTTCCTTCATTTCATAACCCTCAGGCATGATCAGGGGCTGGAGACACAGCACATGTCTTGTGTTCCCAAGGGGTTAGCCTCCTGGGTAAGGACACAGGACAAACATTCGGGTACAATTCAAGGTAGTACTTGCTATGTGTTGATGAGAAATGGTAGGATTCCTCTGCTTTTGGTGTTTTGAAACATAAATGAACTAATGCATGTGAAGGTGAAGATTTCAAAAAGGTACTGGACTTTTATAGAAAGGTTGGGATAGGGGCGCCTGGGTGGCTTAGTTGGTTAAGTGTCCGACTTTCGCTTAGGTCATGATCTCGTGGTTTGTGGGTTCGAGCCCCACGTCGGGCTCTGTGCTGACTGCCAGCTCAGAGCCTGGAGCCTGTTTCAGAGTCTGTGTCTCCCTCTCTCTCTGACCCTCCCCTGCTCATGCTGTCTCTCTCTCTCTCTCCTAGAAATAAATAAAAATATATATATTAAAAAAAAGAAAGGTTGGGATACCTGATCATTTCTTTTCTTTTTTAAGTTTGTTTGTTTGCTTGTTTTAAGAGAGAGAGCAAGTGGGGTGGGGGCAGAGAGAGAGAGGAGAGAGTGAATCCCAAGCGAATCTAACAGTGCAGAGCCCAATGCAGGGCTCACAAACCATGAGTTCCTGACCTGAGCTGAAACCAAGAGTCAGCGCTTAACTAACGGAGCCACCCAGACACTCCCTACCTGATTATTTCTTGAAAAAGAGTTCTTGTGGTGGCATCGCTGCAAGACAGTATCCTTCTCCCACATTTCTCAGGCTGATGTTAGACAGTTGTGGTTTGCAACTTTTCACGCGGGGTCAGTTTCAGGTAACCCCAAATAAGGGAAGACAGCCTGATGTGGTTCTCCTTGACTCTGGGTCATAGCTACCAGCTGGGTTAAGGGCATAGATGATGCTCCAGATAGACCCCCTTCAGGTCATCCCAAGGTCTATCTGTCCCTTCCTAGACTATGGACCATCTCTCATCCATCAGGAAGCCTACTCTCTAGCTTTTGTGCCACCCCCACCCCCCACCCCTGTCCAGGCACCATTCCCTCCTACCCGAATGTCTGCAACAACCTCCTGTCTTCCTGCTTTCAGTCAGTTCTCCAAACAGCAGGCAAACAACATGTTAAAAAGTGGGAATCTGATCATATAACTGCATTACTTACAACTCTTGGGTGCTATAAACCAACTAGACTTAACAAACATATACAGAACACTCACCTGACAACGGTGGAACATACACATTCTTCTCAAGGTCATGTAGAAAATTCTCCATGATACACTAAATGTTAGGCCACAAAACAAGTCTCAATAAATTTAAGAAGATTGAAATCATGCAAAATATCTTTTCTAATCACACAGTGAAATGAAGCTAGAAATCAACTACAGAAGAAACACTAAAAAATTCACAAATATGTAGAAATTAAATAACACACTCTTGAACAACCCATGATTCAAAGATGAAATTACAAGAGAAATTAGAAAATACTTTAAGAATGAAAATGAAAGTACAACATGCCATAATTTATGGGATGCGGCAAAAGCAGTCCTCAGAGGGAAATTTATAGCTATAAAATATACATTAAAAAGACAGAAAATCTCAAATCAATAACCAAACCTTACATCTTTCATCTTAAGGAAGACCAAGCTAAACCCAAAGCTAGCAGAAGAAAGGAAACAATAAATATCAGCATGGAGATAAATGAAATATAGAATAGAAAAATAATAAAGGAAATCAATGAAACTAAAAGTTGCTTCTTTAGAGTGACCAACAAAACTGACAAACCTTCCACTAGACTGATTTGGAAAAAAGGAAAGAAGACTCAAATTATTAAAATCAGAAATGAAAGTGACATTACTACTGACCTTATGGAAATAAAAAGGATTACAAAACAATACTATAAACAACTGTACACCAACAAATTAGACACATAGATGAAATGGACAAATTCCTAGAAACACACATCTACCAAATCACCTAAAGAGAAATAGAAAATTTTAGCATATCTGTAATAAGAGATTGAATCAATCCTCAAAAGTCTGCCAACAAAGAAAAGCCCAGGACTAGATGGTTTCACTGGGGAATTCTACTAAACATTTAAAGAAGAATTAATACCAGTCTTTCTCATAGTCTTCCAAAAAAATTAAGAGGAGGGAAACACTTTCTAACTTACTTGGTGAGGCTGGCATACCAAAACCAAACAAAGGCATCACAAGAAAAGAAAACTATAGACCATTATCCCTTCTGAATATAGATGCAAAACCCCTCAACACAATAGCAACAAACAAAATCCAACAGCATAGCAAAAGTATTATACACCATGACCAAGTGGGATTTATCCCAAGAATACAAGGGCAGTTCAACATAAGAAACCAATCAATATAATATACTTCATTGATTGAAGGCAAAAACCTTATGTGATCATCTCAACTGATGCAGAAAAAGGATTTGACAAAATCCAACACTCTTTCATGATAAAAACATCAGCAAACATGATGAAGGGAATTTTTGAAAACCCACAGCTAGCATCATATTCAGTGATAAAAAACTAAAATTTTCCACTAAGATCAGGAACAAGATAAAGATGCCCATTTTCACCATGGCTATTCAACATTGTACTGGAAGTTCTGCACAAGAAAAGGAAACAAAAGGAAAAATCGGAAAGGAAGAAGTAAAACTTTCTATTGGCACATAGATGATACAATCCTATATATAGAAAATCCCAAAGAATCCACAAAAAACCCTATGAGAGCTAATGAACAAATTCAGCAAAGCTACAGGGCACAAGATCAACAAATGTCACTTATGTTTCTATATACTTACAATGAACAATCCAAAAAGGAGATGAAGAAAAGAACTCCACTTAAGTATCATCACAAATAATAAATTCTGAAGAATAAATATAACCAAGAAGATGAAAGTTCACTGAAAACTTAAAAAAACTTTAAATTAAAAAAATCACTGGAAGAAATTAATGAAAACCTAAATAAATGGAAAGACATCTGTGTTCATGGATTGGAAGACTAAATATTGTTAAGACAACAATACAACCCAAGGAACTGTGTAGATTCAGTATAATCCATATCAAAATTACAATGGTCTTTTTTTCTTAGAAGTGTTCCAGGGAACTCAAAGTAGCCAAAAACTATCTTGGAAAGAAAGAAAAAGTTAAGGGAACTCTTTCCAAATTCAAAACTTACTATAAACTTAGTTTACAATAAATCAGAACAGTGTAGTACTGACCCAAGGACAGGTATACAGATCAATGAAATAAAATTGAGAGTTAGAAATAAACTATACATCTATGGTCAATGGATTTTCAGCAAGGGTACCAAGGTCATTCAATGGGGAAAGGATAGTCTTTTTAACAAAGATGCTGAGATCCTGGATATCCACATGTAAAAGAATGAAGTTGGACTCCTACCTCACACCATATATAAAAACTTAATCAAATGCATCAAAGACCTAAATATAAGGTCTAAAACCATAATACATGAAGGGAATAAAAAAGGAGTAAATCTTCATGACCTTGGGTTTGGCAGTGGCTGTTTAGATGTAACACCAAAAGCACAAGCAGCCAAGGACAAAAAATATATAAATTAGACTTTATCAAATAAATTTAAAACTTTTGTGCATCTAAGGACACTTATTAAGAAAGGAAAAAGACAAGCCACAGAATGACAGAGAATATTTGCAAGACATGTTTTTGATGAGGCTAGTATCCAGAATATTAATGGATAAAGTGCTTGGATAGATATTTCCTTAAAGGAGATACAAATGGTGAATAAACACATGAAAAGATAATCAACGTTGTTAGTCATTAAGAAAATGAAAATCTGAATCATGAGACACCATTTCATACCCATTAGGATGGCTGTTATCAAAACAAAAACAAAAACCCAACAACAAAAACAATGGAAAGTAAACATTGACAGGGATGTGGAAGATTAGAACCCTTACACATTGTTAATAGGAATGTAAAATGGTGCAGCCACTGTGGAAAACGTTCTACTGATTTCTCACTGAGTTTAAGCATAATTACTCCTATGACCCTAGCAATTCCACTCCTAGGTATATACTCCAAAGAATTGAAAACACGTTTTCAAACAAAGCTTGTACATGAATGTTCATAGCATCACTATCCATAAGAGCCAAAAGGTGAACATAGCCCAAATGTCCATCATCAGATAAATGAATGAACAAATGTGGTATGTCCAATCAGTGGAATATTACTAAGCAATGCAAAGGAACAAACTACTAATCCATGGTACGATATGGATGAAGCTTGAACACATGTTAAGAAGCCAGATACATAAGGCCATGTGTTTTATGATTCTGTTTACATGAAATGTCCAGGATAGGCAAGTCCAGAGAGGCAGAAAGCAGAGTAGTGGTTGCCAGGAGCTGGGGAAAGGGGCTGGGAAGTGTCTGCTTAGTGGGTATGCAATTTCTTTTTGGGTAATGAAAATGGGATGGTTGCGCAACATAGTGAGTATACTAAATATCACTGAATTATACACCTAAAATGATTTAAATGTTAAAGGTTATGTATATTTTACCATACACACAGCAATCTCAGGTGGCTTGTCAGTGCTCTTAGGGTAAAATCTGAGCTCCTTACACTGTATAATAGTCTATGGCCTTCTTCTCTACCTGTCTCTCTCTTCACTATACTCAGCTCCTGGCTCAGGACCTTTGTACTTGTTGGTCTTTCCTCTCTGTCTAGAACACTCCTGCTCCTACTCTTGGCCCACCTGGCTCTCATCCTTCAGGTCTCAGCTCAATGATACTTCAGAGTGTTTTAAGTTGTTCCCCTCTTAAGACAGCTTCATCACAGAATCCTTGTTATTTTCTCCACTGCAATTCGTTGTTATTAGTTGACTGACTTGTTTACTTACTTATTGTCTATCCTCTCCATAAGACTGTAGTTCCTCCAGGGTGGAGAGATCCTGTGTGTCTTGTTTCCATGGTGACCTCAGGGCCCACCACTGGGCTTGACACTGGGTTGGTGCCCAGTGAGGATCTGTTGTGGGGCCATCATGCATAGCAGCCCGGACACCTTTGTCCATGCTAGAATCATCCTTGGAGAGGAGGTTTGGGGTGCTGGGGTTTCTCTATTCGTGTTACCACTAAAGCAGATGAAGGACCGGGTAACATTTAATCTGGAAAAAGGAAGGCCAGGCAGAGCCTGCTCATATTGAAAATTTGAAGAGTCAGAGAATGTTAATAAGGATGCAGACCTGTGTTTTTGTTTTTTGCTTTGTTTTTGTTTTTGTTTTGTGGCACTGGAAGATATAAGCAGAACCAGCAGAGAAAGGGGTGAGACTGATTCCTGCTTAGTCTGAGAAACAAACCAGTGGATTACAAAAAGGAAAGGGGGTGGTAGGGGACATGTTGGGAGATTGCAGCACAGAGCTGGGCTGGGGCTGGGGGTCCCAACAGTACTTCATGACTCCAATGTTGTCTTTCTAGGCTACTTTGTGTTTCTTTTTCCATTCACTTATGAAATTTGGTAGAATGTTCTGTGGTAATATGGACAGGGTGCTGAATCAAGGAGGGTCAGATCTGACTTTGGGCAAGTCATTGTGTACCTTGGGACCTGAGTCTCTTTATCTATAAAATGGATAGTTGGCAAGTCTTCTCCCTGAGCTCCCATCCAGCTCTGGAGCCTCATTCAAACCAGTGAATATTTCTGAGCTCCAGATTCCTCATCTTCAGCACTCCTGCTCTGTTTACAAGAGGATTATGTGATAACATATGGAAAGTGTGTAGTGCTATGGGTGCTACCAATTCCATTCATCCCAGCACTCATAAATCATCCTGCCCACAGCTGGTAGTAAGTGATATGACAGAATCATCCACAGAAGGTCAAGTACCCAGGGTGTTTGAAAAGGCAAAGGAAAAGGAAAAAAATTCTTTCACTTCTTAAAATGACCTACCTCCAACAGCATTAAATGTGGCACAGTGGACCCAGGGTACTGCGTCTCTGGAAGGCAGCCGCTCTCCCCTTTCGGTGGGGACATGTCACTGGTGGATGCAGAGGGATGAGTCATGATCACCCTTGAGGGTTTGCCTGCACCTCCTGAAGGAGTGTTTGTGTCATTCAGGAGTCTGGGTGCTAGGACAGTGGCTCTTCCCCTGCCAGCCCTGCCCTAATTGTGGCCTTTCTGCAGAACCCAGGGCCTGGATATACACCTGGAGCCCACCTCTCTGCCCCTGCTCTCTGTAGAAGTAACTGATCCCTTGAGCACCTGAAACTTGGCCTTTTGAGCTCTTCCAGTGTTTTTTAAAAATATTAATCTATGGTTTTATTTGCTATCTTTGTAAATATTCTTGAGGTCTTCCAGTTTTCTATTTCTCGCCTTAACCTGCAAGTTGTCTAAAATAGACAAAAGCTGGGGGCACTGCCTGGCTCAGTCAGTAGAACACATACCTCTCAATGTCAGGGTTATGAGTTCAAACCCCATGTTGGGCATGGAGTCTACTTTAAGAAAAAAATATTAAAATGGGCAAAAGGAGGGAACCACCTATTTCTAGGCCACAATAATTTTTATTATATGAAAAGTAACCCCAAGTAGACCTCTGCACAGTATGTACTCTTATATATTAATATTTCAGAGAGAATGGATGTCATTCAAATGGCACAATCCTACATGAACTCAAACTTCATGAACGAGGCGTGACAGTTCCCACGGAGGTTAGAGTAATTTGCAGGTGAATTAGTATAGTGTCAGGTAGGAGGCTGTCACCACTGGGATGGGTGGGAGAGGAACAAAGTCAGGGAAGGCTACATATAGCAGCCGAGACCTGAGATGGGTTTTGAAAGACAGAAGTTTGAATATGGAGATGGAGGTGAGGAGGACAGGGAAGAAATAAGACTATCCAGGCAGTGGGAATGGTTGGACCAAAGGAGGGGATGTGTTCAGGGACTGTGGGGGTTCTCTGTGGCTGGAGACATGGTGTGTATTTGGGTCCGGCAGTCACCAAGGGGAGGTTTGAGAACAATCTGGTAGGGGTAGGCTTGGCAAGATCTGGGGCTAGGGCCTCCATCTGGCTGTGAGCACAGGGCTCTTGAAAGGAGGGTGTAGCAGGGAGGACTGACTGGTTCCCCAGCCAGAGCACAGAGGCCACATGCTCATTCCAGAAGGCCCGAGCACCTTTGGGCAGTGGCAGAATCCCACATACAACAGTATGACCTTTTTGCCCAGAGACCTTGCATCACAAGGTTTGAGTAATTCAGTTATTTGGACCCCTTTGAAAAGGGGTTTGGCTAACAGCTATCACCAGGCTCTTCCTGGGCAAAGGCCTATTTGCCTGTACCCCTTCAGATGGAAGCAAATTACTTACGTGTATTTCAAATTATCATAAGGATTTAGAAGCAATGAAGCATCATGTCCTGTAAAATGCCCTAAAATCCAATGGCCTTTTGTCCAGTCGGTGTTAGATTCCTTCTGTTTGCTTAGTGAAGGCTCTTACACTCCCTCCTACCTATGTATCTGGGGTTCCTTGTTTGAGTTTACTTGTCATGTTGATCAGGCCCTAAGAGATCAGAAGCACACAGCACTTACAAAAATGACATTGACATAGCTGTCAAATCTTTCTTTCTGCTACGTGGGGGAAAGAAAAGATTTTTCTTTTAATATTTTTGTAAATAATCACTAAAGACATAGATTTTTAGCCAAAGACTAGGGAGAATTCCCCAAGTACACAAGGGGATGCTCAAACTCCCTAGATGGTTGGTTTTTCATTTAATGCTCCCTCAGTTTATAGTTACTTTTCATTGTTGACTCTAGAAGTCTTTTTTTCTCTCTGTGAAAGAAAGAAAGTAGTGCATTATAATGTGAATGAAGTGTATGAAGCCTAAATGTTCCTTATATGCTAAAGTGCGTGTATCAAAAACAGACACATAGACCAATGGAATCGAATAGAGAACTCAGAATTGGACCCACAAATGTATGGCCAACTAATCTTTGACAAAGCGGTAAAATGCATCTAATGGAAAAAAGATAGCCTCTTTAACTTATGGTGCTGGGAGAACTGTACAGCAACATGCAGAAGAATGCAACTAGACCACTTTCTCACACCATACACAAAAATAAACTCAAAATGGATAAAGGACCTGAATGTGAGACAGGAAACCATCAAAACCCTAGAGGCGAAAGCAGGAAACAACCTCCTTGACCTCAACTGCAGCAGTTTCTTACTTGACACATCCCCAAAGGCAAGGGACTCAAGAGCAAAAATGAACTATTGGGGCCTCATTAAGATAAAAAGCTCCTGCACGGCAAAGGAAACAGTCCATAAAATTAACAGGCAACAGGTGGAATGGGAAAATATAGTTGGAAATGACATATCAGATAAAGGGCTAGTATCCAAAATCTATAAGGAACTCACCAAACTCCACACCTGAAAAACAAATAATCCAGTGAAGAAATGGGCAGAAGACATGAACAGACACTTCTCCAAAAAGAACATCCAGATGGCCAACAGACACATGAAATGATGCTCAGCATCCCTCCTCATCAGGGAAATACAAATCAAAACCACACTGAGATCCCACCTCACGCCAGTCACAGTGGCTAAAATGAGCGAATCAGAGAACTCTGGATGCTGGCGAGGATGTGGAGAAATGGGCACTCTCCTACACTGTTGGTGGGAATGTAAACTGGTGCAGCTCCTCTGGAATACAGTGTGGAGGTTCCTCAACAAATTAACAGTAGAACTCCCCTATGACCCAGCAATAGCATTGCTAGGAATTTACCCAAGGGATACAGGAGTGCTGATGTGTAGGGACACATGTACCCCAATGTTCATAGCAGCACTCTCAACAATAGCCAAAACATGAAAAGAGCCTAAGTGTTCATCAACTGACGAATGGATCAAGATGTGGTTCATCTATACAATGAAATACTACATGACAATGAGAAAGAATGAAATCTGGCCATGTGTAGGAACATGGATGTAACTTGAGGGTGTTATGCTGAGCAAAAAAAAATCTGTCAGGCAAAGAAGGACAGATACCATATGCTTGCATGTATAGGTGGGTTAGGAGGAACTTAACGGAGGACCATGGGGGAGAAGAAGGGGAAAAATAGTGGTAGAGAGGGAGGGAGACAAACCATGAGAGGCTCTTGAATGCTGAGAACAAACTGAGGGCTGATGGGGGTGGGGTAGAGGGGAAAGGGGGTAATGGGCATGGAGGAGGGCACTTGGGGTGAGCACTGGCTGTTATATGGAAACCAACTTGACAATAAACTATTTAAGAATAAAAAATATAGGTGAGCTTACCTCATATCATATCAAATAAACTCTTAAGCCCCCGCAAAAGATGTGGTTTATCTATATAATGGAATACTACATGGCAATGAGAAAGAATGAAATCTGGCTATTTGTAGCAACGTGGATGGAACTTGAGGGTATTATGCTGAGTGAAATAAGTCAGACAGAGAAAGACAGATACCATATGCTTCCATTTATAGGAGGATTAGGAGAAACTTAATGGAGCACCATGGGGAAGGAGAAGGGGAAGAATAGTTGGGGAGAAGGAGGGAGGCAAGCCATGAGAGACTCTTGAATACTGAGAACAAACTGAGGGCTGATGGGGGTGGGGGAGAGGGGAAGGGAGGTGATGGGCATGGAGGAGGGCACTTGTTGGGATGAGCACTGGGTGTTATATGGAAACCAAATTGACAATAAACTATGAAAGAAAAAAAAAGACAAAAGTGTTAGAAATAAAAAAGAAAAAAATAAAGTGCATGCATGTATCATGGAAGGCTGTTGATTGGTGTCCCTTTGTGTCCCGGGGGCTGAGTCATGTGTGAAGTCAGAGATGAACAGGCACAGGCTTGGACCCAGCCTTGGAGGAGCTCTCTGACTGGCTTTGAGAGTAGGTGGCCACAGTGCCCCTGACCCATTGGAGATTGAGATGAGCTATGCCTGAGGCAGAGTAAGAAACGAGGCCAAGGACACAGGGACACCTTCCCCAGAACCCATTGCAGGAAATGAGAACAGACATTGGACTCAGTGGCAGGCTGGCTGAGGCCAGTACTCCCATATGAGTGGACAGAGGATATGGGATGGGAGAGGCAGGCTGAGCACCCCATCAGATGGGGCAGGTTGAGGGACTTTCCACAAGGGAACAGTGAAAGGGAGGGTTATAGGACAGGGCCACAGTCAGAAGGACACTTGAACTGAGAACAACAGCAGGCACGGATCTGGGGTCCACACTGATGTCGTACTCTGAGCCTTGCCCCTCACTGACTCCAGGCCATGTGGCTCACTTCTCTGCAGCCTCTGTTCTCCCATTGGGTCCTGGCCTTCTGGCTGTTATATCTGGTCACTTTGGCCTGCTCTTCTATAGGCAGCCGGCCACCAAAGCTGACTATAACTTCTAAAGATGCCTCAAGGGATGAGGTTAGAAGGCCAAGACCCTGAGGGACCAGTTCTTGCTAGGGCTGGGGCTGCCTGCCCTGGTGGTTTGGAAAGGCCTGAAGTCTGCATGCAGTTACTGTGTGCATCTGATCCACAGAATCCAGAGGTGTCCATGTCGTCCATGTCCACGCGATGGTGATGGCTCACAAAGTCTCTGTCAAGAGCATTGTTCATTTTGACAACTACCTTGGTTTTTCAAATAAATTTTTTTAAATTAATTAATTAATTTATTTATTTAGAGTATAAGAGGGGGAGGGGCAGAGAGAGGGAGAGAGAGAATCATAAGCAGGCTCTGCACTGATGGTGCAGAGCCTGATGCAGGGCTTGATCCCACGAACTCTGAGTCAAGCCAAGATAAGAGTTGGACGCTTAACCAAATAAGCCACCCAGGCACCCCAGCAACTACTTTGTTTTTATTGGCTTGTTTTAAATGGATTTCTCTTTTCCTTATTAATTGTCTTTACTGCTTCTTAAGAAGAAATGAGCTCACCTGTCCCTGCTATCCTCAGCCACTGTTCTCTGTTTCTCCTCTGTCCCAGAGGGCTCTTCCCTCCCTAGCCTTCTCCGTGTGCCCTTCACTTACGCAGCACCCTGTGGCATGCGCTGCTCCCCTCTCCCTGTCCTTTGTTCTTTCTTGGAGGCTCTCTTTCAGTTTCAGGGGAGCCTGTGTCAGGTGGTGGCCTGCCCAGAAGTGCCTGATTCATTTACCTGGAGCTGCTCTGCATGCAGGATTCCTGCTGCTCTCTGACCTCCTGCAACTTCACTGAAGGCTGTCTAGCCCCTGGCTGCAAGTTCTGGCATCATCTTCAACCATCTCCCCCTGCCCCCCTCAAGTCTTCCATTGACATGTTGTCATTGCTGACCACATCTTACTGTCCCCATCAATGATTGTCCCTGCATCCATCTTCAAGCTCCTGAAGACCCTTGTCTTTTGAACCCCCCTGCCACCGCCTTCTGTCCACCCACCCTTCCTGCTATGCAGCCTTTCCCATGGGTCCCCAGTGCAGCCCCAACCTTGCCAGCACAAGGTTGGCCTCTTGACCTCTCAGCACATCCACCAGCCAAACCCCAATCTGGGATTATCCTGCTTGTGTACTCTCATGGGCCTCTGCCTGGCTACTGTGGAATGCTGGAGACAACATATACGCCTGCATAGGCTGCAACTACTGAATGGTCAGGCTTCCTGCCCCAGGCAGCATGCAAGACCGAGGGAGTCTGGGAACAGTGAGCACATGGAGCTCCAGGAGGCTGGTGGCTAGCGGCTGTCCTGGGCAGCTGATCAGGGGGCCTTCTGGCCAGGCTGGAGATGGGCAGGGCCTCATGTTACCAGGGAGAGCAGAGCTCACCAGCGCTTCAGGAGTCTTTCCTTGATCTTAGATTTGCAACCTTCTTCTCATGTGTTACTAGAAGAATCTGTGTGAAGAAAGGCATGGAGTCTTTTGCTATTCTGATGAGAAGTCAGGCAACCCCAGGACTGGATGATCTGTTCTTTCAGTAGCTTCTAAAATGTGGGTGTCCTTTGACAATGGAAGGCTTTATCTGATATCCGCAGCTGCCATCTAGTGGCTGGATCAAGGCCCTTCCGAAGTTGTGCTGGGCCTCCTAGGGCTGGCTTGCATATGCGCCTTTGCTCACTCACTCATCTTTTTAAAAAAGGTCCCTGTGGGTTCATCAGAATGTGGTACCTCTAGGGAGAAGAACACAATCAGGAGAATGAACTTATATAGAGGCAGTCCCCTTGCTCTGAGAAGGGCTGGGGACCAGGACCAGGGTCGTGCATTTGCCTCCTCAGGCTTCATCCAAATCTTGGTATCTTGGTGCCCCTGCTGGGATTGCTCCCCATCATCAGCCCTCAGGTCTACCAGGGCCCCTGAACATGGAGCTTGTCCCCAAACTCCTAGGCCCTATCTTCTGATTGGCACACCCTTTCATCTTTAGATGTTTGCATCCAGACATAGCTACCTCTAGACCCTGGGACTCCGGCTCAGTACTTTGAAGTCAGAGGCTGGCCCTTTCCTGGTTGCCACAGTAGCTACCCTTCCAGTTCCCTTCTAGACCTCTGGCTCCTCCTCCTGAAGCTGCCCTCTTTTTTTTTTCTCCCTTGCTTGGCTTGGCCCAGTATCTGTCTCTCAGTCCCTCCTGGGAAGGGTCTTCCTCCCTCACCTGGTTGTCTAGCTTCTGTCACACTCACGCATCCTCTGCCTAACCATGCTGAAGCCTGGGAACCAGATTACCCTCGGCTTGAATCCCACCTGTGCCACTTGCTAGCTGGGTCACTTTGGCAGTGTTGCTTGACCACTTTGTGGCTCTGCTTCCTTATCCTCAAAGTGTGTCAATTGAGGAAGACCACTTACAGTTGTCAAAAGGAATAAATTAAATCATATCACAAATTGCTCAGCTCAGTAGCTGGAGTGTGGTGGCTGCTCAGTTGACAGCAGTGAGGCTGTTGCTCTTTTGATGATGACTGTTCAGTTCTGCACATTCTGCCTTAAAGCAGGAGTAGTAGGGCCCCATTGCTGAGCCAAGGTACACATGCCACACAGGCAAACTTTAGGGGCAGCCGCTCCCAACCATATAGATCAGTACACCTTCAGATTCAGGGCTTCTGATGGGCCTTTATCCGTGCCAGCCCTTCTAGGGGTCCCATGACAGCCTCCTCCTCTATCTTCTAGTGACTCTTGAATTTCTTGCCACTTTACATACCCTACTACACCGCAGAAAAAGACCTTGCCTCCTTCTCATTCCATAGAACAAAAAAGCCCACCTTCCAGACCACCTCAGCTCCTACCATCAGACTTAGCATCCTCCCTGCATCCATCCCTGTGTGACTCCAGTGGAACCTGGTCCCACTACTATTCTTTCTCTCCTGTAGCCTCAACTTCTCTCCTGACTTCTTCCCACTGCCCCACCTGATCCACTGCCCACTGTCTTGAAACTGCCCTCATAGTCTTACATTACCTTCCAGACCTGGAAGTTGGCCAAGTAGTAAACCTGGGTGTACTGTTTCCTCCTGCCCTCCTTCACCTCTCAAATTCTGCTGTCATGAGATCCTTGAGCGCCAGCCCTGAACAGTTTTATATCTGCCTGCTGCCCTTTACCCGCATGGCCTCCACCTTGGTTTGGCCACCTGAGCTACCAGATTCTGGACTCCAGAGGATCCAACAGCCAGAATAAGTCTTCTAAAATGCAGTTCAGCTCCATTCCAGTTCTGGGTAGGATGAAATGAGAATACTTCACTTTGTGCAGCTAGAAAACCTGGACAGAATACATGGGTCAGTTGTTTAAGCACCCTAGAAATTAAGTAGCCACAAACATATTGGAGAAGACCATAACTTGAATTAACACTGAACAGGTGTTAAAAAAAAGTTTACAACTTTTTTCCTTCCAGTATATCCAGTCTGGACTCAGGGAAGACCCATGAGTGAGCAGACAGAGTGAGCTCCAGGACATCCCTCTTGTTCAGACCCAAGTAGCAGGAAAGTTCTGGCAGTGATGGTGGCAGCAGGAGCTGCTGGTGCCTCAAGCTCTGAGGGGGAACTCTCCTCTCCAGTAGAAAGAGTTGTGGTTCCAAGAGGGTGAGTGAGAACCCGTTGCTGTCTTCTCTTTCTCCTCCCACCTACTTGGCCCCAGATGTGGGTGTAGTGATGGGAAATGGGCAGGGGAGACAAGTAAATAAAACCCCAGTTGTGGACCAGAGGACAGAAAGAGAGAGCCCTTGGGAACTGGGAAATGCCAAGATATCACAGAGAGGAGCTTGGGAAAGTGACCCCATAAAGTTGTTTATGAACTTCTAGGTTCACGTCCATGCTGCACATGCATGATTCAGATCCTAAACTGCATACTTTGAGAACTGAACTAAAAGCCACATGAACATCAAGGCCCCAGTGGCCACTGGGTGGCACATAGGAGGGAGTGACTCATTGCACTGCAAAGACATTGAAAAGGGAATTGACAATGAAACCATCACCAAGAGAAGTTTGGTCAGAACTTGGGTCTTGAACCCAGCTAGGTCAATGGCTTACTAAAATGAAAATATCAAAGTACCAACATTGGAAACGAAAAAAACAATTAGCAGTACAGATTCCACAGACATAAAAGAATAATAAGGGAATAGTACAAATAACTCTACCCACAGTTCTGACAACTTAGATGAAATAAACTGATTCCTCAAAAATCATTAACTCCAGAATATACCCAAGATCAAGTATGTAACCTGAATAATCCTTTAACTATTAAAGAAATTGCATTCATAGTTTAAAAACTTAAAAAACAAAAGAAATATTCAGGCCCAGTTGATTTCATTTGTGAGTTCTATCAAACATTTGAAAAAGGAAGAACACCATTTATATCAATCTGTTCTAGAAAATAGAAAAGAGGAAACACTCATTTTATGAGGACAGCATTACCCTGATATCAATGGACAAAGATAGTACAAGAAAACTTCAGACCAATATTTCTCATGAATGTAGATGATAAATTCTCAATAAACTATTAGTAATTTGAATACAATAATTTAAAAGCAGAATAATATACCATGATTGAGTGGGATTCATACTAGCTGTGTAATATGGATTTAGTATTTGAAAATCAGTTAATGGAATCCACCATCCTAATGGTCCAAATAAAAACTACATGATCATGTCTACTGATGCAGAAAAAGCACTTGAAAAAATTCAGTGTCATTCATGCTAAAAACGTTCAGCAAACTGGGAATTGCTCCAAATGGGAAGGAATTCTTCCACACGATTAAGAGTAACTCTATAAAACCTACATTGTACTTAATGGTGAAAGACTCCTAGGATCATTAAAAAGGCAGAGATGTCTATCCTCACAACTCATATTCATTCATCCTCATACTAGAAGTCTTAGCCAGTATAATAAAGCAAGAAAAAGAAATCAAAGTAATTCAGATTAGAAAGGAAGAAACACAAACTTAACTCTATTTGCAAATAACAAGATAGCTATATAGAAGATCCTAAGAAATCTACAAAAATACTTTTAGCACAGCTACAGGATCAATACACAAAGGTCAATTATATTTCTATGTACTAGCAGTGAGACTTTGGAAACTAAATTAAAAAAATTTATAATGTGCCCCCATGAAATACTTAGGTATAAATATTGCAAAAACATATATAGTATCTGTGTACCAAAAACTCTAAAATGCAGATAAAAGAAAAGTCCAAAGTAAATGGAGAGACATACAATGCTCATGGATCAGAAATTCAACAGAGTAAGGATGTTAGTCCTCCCCAAATTGATCAATAGATTTAATGCCATTTTAATAAAAATTCTAGCAAGATATTTTTTCATTGTAGACAAGCTTATTATAAATTTATATTGGAAGACAAATAAACTAGAAAAGCTAAAACGATTTTGAGAAGGATAAAGTTGGGGTAATTACCCTATGTTAAGACTTATCATAAAGAATTGTAATGAAGATAGTGTGTTGGCAAAGAGACACATATATTAATGGAAGAGTCCAAAAGTGGACCCACACAAATAGGGGCAGTAAGATTTTGGCAAAGTTACAAAAGCAATATTCAATTGAGAAAGAATAATCTTTTCAACAAGTAATGTTGAAACATTGGACATTTATTTTTTTAAAAGTATCTTTAATTAATTTTTTAAAATTTACATCCAAGGTAGTTAGCATATAGTGCAACAATGATTTCAAGAGTAAATTCCTTAATGCCCTTTACCCATTTAGCCCATCCCTCCTCCCACAACCCCTCCAGTAACCCTCTATTTGTTCTCCATATTTAAAAGCCTCTTATGTTTTTGTCCCCCTCCATGTTTTTATATTATTTTTGCTTCCCTTCCCTTATGTTCATCTGTTTTGTATCTTAAAGTCCTCATATAAGTGAGGCCATATGATATTTGTCTTTCTCTGACTAATTTTGCTTAGCATGAGACCCTCTAGTTCCATCCATGTAGTTGCAAATGGCAAGATTTCATTCTTTCTTATTGCTGAGTAATACTCAATTGTATATATATACCACATCTTCTTTATCCATTCATCCATAGATGGACCAAAAAAAAAAGTATCTTGATCTAAGCTTTTCTCATATACAAGTTAACTCAAAATACAGAACATAAAACTATAACACTTTTAGAAGAAAACAAAGGAAAACTTTTTGACCTAAGATTAGGCAAAAAGTTCTTAAACATGACCTCAAAAGCATAATCCATAAAAGAAAAAAATTGATATATTGAGCTTCATCAAGAATGTGAAACTTTTACTCTGCAAAAGACACTGCAAAGAGACTAAAAAATCAAGTTATAGACTAGCAAATCATATATGCAATATAAGACTTGTATCCAGACTATGTAAAGAATTCTAAAACTCAACAGTAAAAAAAACAAATAACCCCCCAGTGTGCATAGAACTAATAAGTGAGTTCAAGAAGGTTGTAGGATTTAAGATCAACAAACAAAAATCAATTATATATCTGTATACTGACAAATAACATATGGGAACAGAAATTTAAAACACAATACCATTGGGGCACCTAAGTGGCTCAGTCAGTTAACCATCTGACTCTTGGTTTCAGCTCAGATCATGATCTCATGGTTTGTGAGTTCAAGCCTCGAGTCAGGCTCTGACCTGACAGTGAAGAGCTTTCCCTCTCTTGCTGCCCCTCTCCTGCTCATTCTCTCTTTTTCTCTTAAAATAAATAAATAAACTTAAAAAAAACAATACCACTTATAAGTTCTTTCAGAATGAAATGCTTAGGTATAAATCTAACAAAACTTTTACAGGATCTGTTCACTAAACATGACAAAATGTTTATGAAAAGAAATCAAATATCTGAAGAAATAGAAAGACAAACTATATCCACAGACCGGGAAACTCAACATAGTAAGGATGTCAGTTTTTCCTAAATTGATTTATATGTTTAAAACAATTTCAGGGCACCTGGGTGGCTCAGTCCGCTGAGCGTCAGGCTTCGGCTCAGGTCATGATCTCATTGGTTCGTGGATTCAAGGCTCTGTGCTGACAGCTAGTTCAGAGCCTGGAGGCTGCTTAGGATTCTGTATCTCACTGTCTCTCTGACCTTCCCCTGCTCACGCTCTCTCTCTCTCTCTCTCAGAAATTAAAAAAAATTTAAATAAAAAAACCAATTTCTATCAAAATCCTAGCAAGATATTTTGTAGCTTACTCTAAATTTTATATGGAAATACAAAGGAACTAGAGCAGCTAAGACCATTTTGAAAAAGAATAAAGTGGAAGAAATCTCTTTACCTGATGTTAAGACTTACTATATAGCAAGAGTAATCAAGACAATATGATGTTGGTGGAGAAACAGACCTACAGACATATTAACACAATAAAGAAAGCAGAAATAAACACAAATACACCAAATTAATTATTTTTACAAAGATGCTAAAGCAATTTCATGCAGGCAAGATAGTCTTCTCAACAAATAATACTGGAGTCATTGGACATCCATAGGCAAAAAAAAAAAAAAACCCTCAACCTAAGCACCATATAGTATAGAGAAATTAATCCAAAATGGAGCATGGATTTAAATGTAAAACTTTTCAAAGACATAGGACATCTTTGGGATGCAGGGCTAGATGAAGAGTTCTCAGACATGAGATCATGTCTAAGTGTTAGCACATTCCTTAAAAGAAAACTGGACTTCAAATTGGAAAACTTTTGCATTGTAAAGACCCTATCAAAAGGATGTAAAGAGGTATGCCTGGGTGGCTCAGTCAGTTAGGCATCTGACTTTACCTCAGGTCATGATCTCACGGTTCATGGGTTTGGGTCTGTGCTGACAGCTAGCTCAGAGCCTGGAGCCTGTTTCAGAATCTGTGTCTCCCTCTCTCTCTGACCCTCCCCTGATCACAGTGTCTCTCTCTGTCAGAAATAAAAAAACATGTAAAAATTTAAGAAAAAACAACAAAAGGATGTAAAGACAAAGTACAGGCTGGGAGAAAATATTTGCATACTATTTATCCAACAGAAGACTAGTATCTAGAATATAAATAAATTTAAAAACTCAACAATAAAAAGACAATCTAACTATAAATGGGGGGGGGGAACATGAACAGGTATTTCACTTAAAAGAAGATAAAGGTGGCAAATAAGCACATGAAAAGGTGATCATTATAATTAGCTATTAGAGAAATGCAAAGTAAGTTCATTATAAGGTATCATTACACACTTATTAGATCAGCTAAAATAAAGGCGAAAGATTTATACGATCTGAAGAGAAACCAGAGTATTAGATCAGCTAAAATAAAAAAATAGTGATAGTACAAAATTCTGGCAAGGATCTGTCCTGTATATTGCTGGTGGAAATATAGGATGGTACAGCTACCCTGGAAAATAGTTTGGCAGTTTCTTAACAATGCTAAACATTGTAATTACCATACAACCTAGCAGTCACACCCCTGCACATTTACCCTAGAGAAATGGAAACTTAGGTTTACACAACAACCTGCACACAAAATAGCATTGGTTTTAATGGCAGAGTACAGGAAACTACCCAAATGTCTTTCAGTAGGTAAATGACTGAACAAACTCAGGTCCACAACACAATGGAGTACCACTCAGCAATAACAATGAATGAGTTACCCAGATATACAACATCTTGGATGAATCTCAAAGGTATTATGCCAAGTGAAAGAAGTCATTCTCAAAAAAAGTTGTATGACTCTTTATATAACATTCTGGAAAAGGCAAAAACTGTAGATATGAAAGACCAGTGATTGATTGCCAGGGGTGAGGGGTGGAGGGAAGGTGTGATACAAAGTTATAGCATGAGGGAGTGTTTTGAGGCTGATGGAACTACTCTGTCCTAGTTATGGAGGTGTATTAATGAATCTATACATGTGTTAAAATGCATAGAACTGTATGACAAAAAAAAAGTAAAATTTGCTGCAGGTTAATTTGAAAACAAAATGCAATTTTGATTTGTATTCCTTCTTTGGTTCTCCCCTGCCCTCCAGACCTGCTCATTTTCCCCTCTCTTCATCAGCACACTGCTTACTGATAGGCATGCTGAACCTCTTATCTGCAAATCTATTTCCTAGCACCCAGCCATATTCCCATACCTTGCTTCCCCTTAGGTCTGCTTCTCCTTCAAGGAAAAGCCATTCTGGAAACTTTCCCTGAGCCAGCCTCCTGCTTGGGCCAGATGCTTGATCTCTGCAACTTGGCCTAGCCCTGTGTGCATAGTAGTTAGTGTTTAATATGAATATGGACTTCTCAGAGCCTCATATTCCCCATTTGTCAGTCCACTGGAGGCTTCTATTATGTGCCTCCCAGGGTCCTTCCAGTTCAAAGATTTCTAAGTCACTGGGAGCCAGCTTCCCTGGGGCCAAACCATGGCTACCTTACTTACCAGCTGTGATTGAGCAGAATGCTTGCTGTCTTTTGCCTCATTCTCTCCTTTGTCAAATGGAGTTAATAATAGAACCACCTCTTAGAAGTGCTGTGAGGACTAACTTATTAGGTAATACATGGAAAGAACTTAGCACTTGGCTTGGCAAATGCCCAAGAACAATTAGCTAATTGTAGTTATTGATAATAGCCATCTTGGCAGCTTTAAAAGAATACAGGTTCCCAGGTCTTCCTGCACTGATAAATCCGAATGAATGAGAACAGTCCTGAGTGGGGTGGGGGGAGGGTACTTGCATTAAAAAAAAATCTCCTTAAGTAGGAGTGCCAGATTTAGCAAATAAAAATACTGATACCCCCAGTTTAACCTGAGCTTCCAATACACAGCAGATAATGTTTTTAAAATGTTTATTTATTTTTGAGAGAGAGAGAGACAGAACATGAGCAGGGTAGGGGCAGAGGGAGGGAGGGAGACACAGAATATGAAGCAGGCTCCAGGCTCCGAGCTGTCAGCACAGAGCCCAATGTGGAGCTCGAACCCACAAACTACAAGATCATGACCTGAGCCAAAGTTGGACACTTAACTGGCTGAGCTACCCAGAAGCCCCACAAATAATGTTTTAATATAAGTATGTCCCATGCAATAATTGGAGCATATACTAAAATTTATTTATTGTGTATCTGGAATTCAAATATAAGGATTGTCCTGCATTTTATCTCTCTGCATTTAACTATATCCTGGGGAACCTTGATTCTCAGCCCACATGGGAGCTGTGCTCCTGACTCCCTGAGTAGGGTCCAAAGTTGAACCTCCCAGTCAGAAAGTAGAGAGTATTTTTTCACTTGACGCAGGGAGGAGCTAGAGGATGGTTGTTCACTTTCTCTGCTCCTAAATTGCTAAGGAAGCATGGGTAGGTTGACTAGCTTGCAACTTAACCTCTCAGTAGTTGTGAATCATTTTCAGAAGATCTGCAGTTCTTCCTCCCAGTGGGACTCTGAGAAGCAATAGGAAGTGAGCACAGAGCCAGCCACCTCTCTCCCTTGGCCTTACTTCTAGGGGGCTAGTCCAACCCCTCAGAGGTTCCCTCTCTTGTACCTGGCTTCCCCAGACTGGCCTACCCTCACACTGATGTCATAGCCCTATTCTGACATCACAGCCCAGTGGTTGGAATTATCCCAGGCATCCCAGATTCTGCCTGTAGAGCAACCAAGGCTGGCATTTGAGCAAGGGGGTTAGGGGGTTTGGGTGGCTGGTGGCCCTAGGGGTTGACCCTAAAGAACATCTGGGCAGCCTGCCATCCAATTGCTCCAAAATGAAAATCCTCTAAAAGGTAGGACTTCAGGGGCGCCTGGGTGGCTTAGTCGGTTAAGCGTCCGACTTTCGCTTAGGTCATGATCTTGCGGTTCGTGGGTTCGAGCCCCGCGTCGGGTTCTGTGCTGACTGCCAGCTCAGAGCCTGGAGCCTGTTTCAGTCTGTGACTCCCTCTCTCTCTGACCCTCCCCTGCTCATGCTGTCTCTCTCTCTCTCTCTCTCTCTCCTAGAAATAAATAAAACATTAAAAAATTTAAAAAAATAAATAAAAGGTAGGACTTCAAAGGCTTTCTTTCTGTTCCTGTTTGCTGTGGTTCCCAGAGATGGAAATAAATTCCTGGGAACATGGGTTTGTTCTGGCTCTGTATACAGTTCCTAGAACACCTGCTACATTTGTGTGTTGGGATACAAGTGGCCTGGAGAAATGGTGGTCTCTCCTTGGACCACTCAACACTCTTCCCATTTGAAGGAATGACTTCCTCAAATGCAGGACTTATTATTGCAAGGAGTTATCCTTCAGTGTTTGGAGAATGCCTGCAAGTACTGAACCATGGGTGGGCTCTTCTGTGGCCACTTCCTCCATCTTCAATCCCTAGAGGCTGGGTGTGGACAGGGCTGTGCCCTTTTCAGCACAAAGGGAAAATGTAGCCGCATTCAAGCTATTAGCTCTCAGATCCTTAAGTCCCAAAGAGGAAGATCCCCATCTGGCTAGTTGGCCAGAATGTGTAATGAGATCTCTTGTGAGCTTATTAAGTTAGTAAAATATTGACTGGCATTGATTAAACAACACACACAAAAAATGAGTAACTTCTTTTTGACTTTGGTGGGTGGGCATAAAGTCCCCTGGGATGAGCATGTTAAAAGTTAGGGGAGGACCACCAAGATTCTGATGTGATGGTCATATGGTGCCTGGGAATCCCTTGTTTTTCCAGAATCCCCATTTTAAATAAATGTTCCACACAGAGCTCATGTTAAGAAGTGTTGGCTTTTCGGGGGCGCCTGGGTGGCTCATTCATTAAGCATCCAACTTCAGCTCAGGTCATGATCTCATTGGTTCATGGGTTGGAATCCTGCATCGGCCCTATGCTGACAGGTCAGAGCCTGGAGCCTGCTTCAGATTCCATGTCTCCCTCTCTTTCTGCCCCTCCCCTGCTCATGCTCTGTTTCTCTCTGTCTCTCAAAAATAAATAAATGTTAAAAAAAAAATTAAGAAATGTCATCTGTTCAAACTCCCTGGATTGTTTGCCACAGCTGGCCTGATTCCCCCATTTCCAAATTTCCTGGTTTCCATTGAATGGGGATTTAGTTCTATGTCACCCACATTTTTACTTAATGTAGTGGATATAGAGACATGGTAGGGTAATCACCAGGTGCATTTGTATCCGAATTCTTGGCCCCTGTCTTCCAGGCATAGGGGCAGCCTTTTCTCTACCTGAGAAGAGGGATTGTATCTATATTGGGAGTGCTATACTGTTTACTCATCAGATTCTCTTCCTGGTCCTTACCTAAACTGAGAGAATGGGAATATGGGTGTGAAATTACTGGCTATTGAAGTTAATGGTGGTGAAGGGTGTTGCTGACTGATGGGACTAGCTTCCATTTCTCTGGTGGCCCCAGGATGAACACTTAATAGTACCTGGGAGGGCAGCGAATTGCATGTTGATAGGTCAAAAACTCATGGTGGATATTCCTTCCCCACTTTGGCTGTGAGTTCAAGCTTCCCTGAGAATGCCTCACAGACTTCTGAACAAATTAGCATATCTATGCCCAGTTTGGAAGGGAAGTTGGTGTCTGGTTTGGAGCTCTTTGGACAAGGCTGTGTCCCATATCCAGATGTTCAAACCTGGAGCCTCTAGTGATTTCAGTGCTTCTGTCTATCCTTTTGGTCCTGATGAGAGGCAGGACGTGTCCTGGCCCTTGGTCCTTTGTCTGCAAGTTCCAAGACAGAGTAGTTGACCTCACCCAAACTCTGCAAAATGTGGCTGGGTCAGCCTCTCTCTGAAACTCTTTTCTGCCCTGGGCCACCTGAGCCACCTCATTCAGTAGGAGTGAGGGAAGAACAGAAGAGTTGGTGTCCCCTCAGCGATGCTAGGACAGGAAGCTGGGCTCACTCCATTCCATGTGGCCAAGGAAGGGGAGGCCCTGACTGTCTACCCTGGCTTGGGGGAGAGAAAAACTAGTTCCAGTTGGAGAAATGAAGCTTTGGAGACTTTCTTAAAACAAAGGACAGGACTCTGCAGGCAGGTCCAGTCAATTTTATTCTGCATCTTTAGCAACACCTTGAGTGTAGTAGTTGCTCAGTAAACATGTGCCAGTTGAAAAGGATGTGGGGGAAAGCTCAGGTGGGACAGCTGGACTCAAGAATGCTGCAGAATACCAGGGAGGGGATTTTGTAAAACATTTTTGTTGTTATGGAAAATTTAACACATAAAGAAAAGTGGACAGAAGAGTGTCAGGAACCCACACACCTGTCCTTCAACCTTCTTTTTACCTCCCTGCTCTTCCCCCTTCTCATGTCATTTTGAAGCCAATTGCAGACATTATGTCATTCCATTTGTCGATATTTCAGATGTACCTGTATTTTATTTTATTTTATTCTATTCTATTCTATTTATTTTTGAGAGAGATAGCATGAGTGGAGGAGCGACAGAGAGAGAGGGGTACAGAAGATCCAAAGCAAGCTCCATGCTAACAGCAGAGAGTCTGATGCGGTGCTTGAACTCACAAACTGTGAGATCATGACCTGAGCTGAAGTTGGATGCTTAACCAATTGAGCCATCCATGTGCTACAGGATGTACCTTTAAAAGAGTAAGGATTTATTCTTTAAAATTTAACATAACCAAAGTACAGTTATCACATCTAAAAAATTAACAGTGCTTTGGAATGAGGTTTATTTAAGGGAGCCAGTGTTCTCTCTGGTGCTCAAGAGGGTATAAGGGAATTAGAACAGGACTAGGAATGCAGTGGCTGAGAAAGGGGCGCACACCTGTGCTTCCAGCAGAGAAGGCAGGGCTTTATTCAGAGTTTGAAAAAACCAAAGAGGAAGTTACATCCCTCAGCTGAGAGAAAATTCTGTCCTTTCACAAAGAATCAGGGCATGGCATGGCTCAGAAGGTCATGGAAGGATGGAGACTCCTATTGGCTTGGCCTTGCCGGGAGGCCCTGCAGGGTAAAGAGCAGGTCATGAGCTGGAGTCAGGTCTCAAGTAGCAAGGGCAAAAGCCACCAGAAAGGAACTTAGCAAAGTGATGGTATTTGTTCTATAGGGGGTGTTGAGAGTTTGGATTGAGATGTGACCCTGTGACCCATACAGATGGCAGCAGCTTACCCCAAAGGGACTCATATAAATCAGTGCTAGCTGAAAGACGCTCAGGGTAAATGGGTCATCAGCGGGTTTGAATGTATGTGCAGAATTTAAAGAGATTGATGTTCAGTTCTCAGAGAAATTGAGTTGGATTTTCACAGTGAGGATGATAGGCTGCATCTATTCTGACTTACAACTCTTCCTTTAGGACCCCCTGTTTGCCTCATAAGCCCAGGAGCCAGCCTAAAGAGGCCCCTCTTATTTCAGTAGGAAATAGGCATTCTGAAATGTGTTTGTATTGGGAGGTGGTCGTCATAAGAGGGTTAGTAGGTCAGAGTCATTTGATGAAAACAGTAGACAAAACAGTCAACTGTCTACATTTGATACAATCTTACCATTAAGATGGTTTTAAGCATCATTTTCCTGCCCAGGGAATTACCTTGATTACTAATTGCTTTCTTTGTAACTGAAGGACATAATAGCACTTCCCTTTGTAATTAGCAGGTCCGTAAGGCTTATGTTTTGTTACCATTTAGATGTTAACCTAATTGTGTATCTGTGGGCATGAGTGCCAAACTCAGACACAGGTAAGGCTCTCGGCCAGGTCAGAACATGTGATGTAAACCCAAGGCACATTGGCTGGGACATCTTCCTGAGTTCCTCTTACACTTTACTTTTCCAGTTTCAGATTTGATTTAGAGGTAAACTTTGAAAGGTCAAGGCTAGGAACTCTGGGATATAGATGTGGAAGGCTGGGCTCTCCTGGATCCCCAGGAAGTTGTTGAGTCTCAATTGCATGGTGGTGTGAAGGAGTGTGATTAAGTAAAAGGGGTACAAAATTTGGAATCCTGGATTTGCTCTGAGTCACTTTGTGACTTTGGATGAGACCTTCAAAGCCTCAATTTCCCTGCCTCTCAAAGGGAAGAATAATGTCTGTATCACAAGATGGTTATGAGGATAAATATCAAGAACAACAATAATAAAAAATACAAAACAACTCTAAGTGAGAGGAAATCAGGTGGTACAGCTGACCAATGCCAGTCATTACCACCACTCCCTCTCCCTGGCTCTTCAGCCCATATCCCTAGTTGACAGTTGATCTGTGTGTGATGGTCTCGTGCACAAGGGGATGTCTCCTAACTGCTCTTGGAAGCACCTTTGTAGACAGGGACTTGTTCACTAATTTTTTTAAAATTATTATTTTGTCATGATTTTCTACTCAGGGTCAGTGGCAGAGAATGAAAACCCACTCAAACTATCTTATGGAGAAGTAGGGAGTTATGTTCAGGGTGTGTCCTAGAGGGATGGAATGTGTCGGCAGTTTCTGCTTCTGATTGTCCCATTTCTGGCTCACTCTTGGTGTCCCCTCCATTTTCTTCCCCTCTGCAAGTGGTCTTCTGTATTCCTCTATAACCTTGTTCTGCCAGTGGGCCTGCCCTCCCTGGCTGTGCCCAACTTTGTGCTGCTGTCTCTGTGCCCCAGTTTCAAACTCTTGGGTGAGAGGCCCCAGAGCAGCTTGGAATAGGTACCCACCCCTGGTCCCATCAGGTATGGCTAGAGGGAACAGAGTCATGCCTGAGGGTTGACCTGAATGTGTTTAGTGAGGGAGAAATCCTGCCCCCCTTAAATCCTCCTGAAATATGGCCTCTTCTGTAGACCGTACCCTGACCATCTCCATCTTCCATCTAGTGGGCCTCTCACTATCTCCACCAGGAGCAGGAGCAGGAAAGAGACCAAGAGGGGCAGACGGCAGCTGTATGGGTTCTACATGTTCTGCAGCTGCCTCTGCCCATACCCATCCCAGACCAGGGAACTGTGGTGAACTCACACCCAGCTCTGGAGGGAGGCCAGGCCAGCAGGTGGGTGTGATAGCCATGCATTGTGGAAGAGAATCATTGGGGGACAAGACAAATCCCCTGGAAGCAGAGGCAGGAGTCATGGAAACTTCTGGAGGCCCCTCAAAAGTGGCTGAGTTGTCAGGGAAGGCCTTGTAAGCACAGAAAGAGCTGGGCTCAATGGAGACTGCCTCTCAGCAGCACAGTCCACATGTGCAGGCAGGGCCTCAGCATAATTCTTGCACATTGGGCCAGTGTGTGTGGCTCTGAGCTGGCCTCCTCCCACTCTGTCAGCCTAAGTAGCTTCCCTTGTTCTATGTCTGGTGGTCTCTGGTGAAGGACATCTGTTTGAAAAGTGGATTCTACTGTAAAAGGTTTAACAACCGTTGGTCCGGAGCTGTCACCTGAGGTCAGAATTAGCTTTGAAACCAAAGCTGAACCTGAAGATGGCAAGGGCTGGGCAGGAGAACAGGGCCTGGTCATTTTCATGATCTCCCTGCCCACCCCTCCCGCCCCTGGAAGTCTTCACAGACCTTGGCCTGGGTTTGCTCTTGCCTGTTTAGCTGGCATTGCTCTCCAGGGGCCCTCACATTAGGGGTCCTTTCTTCTCTCATGGAAAGGACAAAGGCTGTACCCATGCTCAGGCCCATAATGCCTGGATGCAGAAAGAACATTCTGTCCAGCACTCAGATGTTTGGTGTGCACAGTGCCTCATGCTTGTAGGCTGCCTTAGTCCAGATGGAAGCAGGAAAGAGCGAAGCTGGCCCAACAGGCAGCCCCAAGCCCCGAGAGCCAGGCTGAATGCAGGCTACCTCTGGCTGCCCAGGCGGGAGTTGGCAGCTCCTTCAGCCTGGGACGCAGCCCTCTGTAGAGAGAGAAGAAATTGTCCTAGTGGGTTCGTGTGGGGCCATGATAAAGACTGCAAGCTGGGATTCTGGCGGGTTTTGCTTTTAGATGACTGAGTGGTGGATTTTCCTCTTCTGCCAGCACACCTTACTTACATTTTCCTGTAGAAGGCAGCTGGAAACACTTGACTGCTCAGAGATGAGGTGGCTTCTCTTGAGAAATGGGATTTTCATTTTAATTAGGCTTTTGAGTCGTGGCGCCATGCCTGCTCCGGAACAGTTGCACCTGCAATGAACCTGTTTTTCCTCATCTCTGTTAAACACTAGAAGTAGGCAGGATGGATTGGTCCATAGGGAATCTTGTCATCGATGAGGCAGCTCCATGTTTGCAGAGAGCTCCTGTTCATAGCTGTCTTGTGAGCCCCACCAGAAGACACATCTTCAAAGGGCCTGGCCCCAGGAGCCCTGGAGCCCCAGGGGTCCTGGCAGCAGCTCCTGCCAGCTGTAGGGAAGCCTTAGGCCTGGCTTTGAGGCTATGGTGAGGCCTGGCTTTCTCTCTCCTCAGGTGAGTGCTGCCCTCTGTTGCCTTTGTCTCTCTGGAACTCAGCCTTCTGTCTATAGAAGGGAAACAATGAGAGCCCTTAGGCAGTTAGACAGCTGGTGTGAGCCCCACACGCTGTGCAGTGTCACACACATACAGGACGGGGTACATCATGAGTGTTCTTCTGTAGGACACCTTGCAGCCCAGCCCAGCCCCGCTGCTTCCCACTCCCAGCGGGTGCTCTCTCGGCCCCTGGTGCTTCTCCTTCATAGTGCTTACCACAACTGTGGTTATTATTCACTTGTGTATTTATCTGTTTAATGTCTGACTTCCCTGATAATCCTGGTGTCTAGGCCTTACCCATCTCAGAGTAGATATGCAGCAACTATTTGTTGGGTGGATAAAGGAAGGGATAGAGGGAAGAAGAATGAATGAAAGAGTGAATGTAGAAGAGTGTGCCCGGTGCTTTGACAAGGCATAGTGGTTCCTTTCATTCATACTTTCTGGGTGTGGAGCCTTCAGGCCATTCAGATAAGTTGCATGGGGATCCTCACAGAGCCCAGTTTGAAGAGCATGTCTTTCTGAAGGGCATTACCAGGAATGTGGGAGATCAGGAGGGACTTTGGGGTAATCCCAGGGAGTTAATCTAAAGAGACTGCAGGGGAGCATTGGTGTCCTTAGCAATGGGCAGTTGCTAAGTCGCAACAGGGCCACCGTATTTAGCCCTCCAGCTGGTGCTGTTCACAAGAAACTCAGTAGGAACTGGAAACACTTGCCTGTGAGCGATACCACATGTGTTGAGGTTTTGCTCCTTAGCAAGGACAGTTTGTAGTAGTGGTTTTTACCTCCTGAGTGGGCAGTTAGCCTCAGCCCCCAGCATCAGGGTCCTAACCACCAATAAGGAATTGTTCCTGGGAGAAGGAAGACTCTATGTGGGGCTGAGTCCTCAGTTACTCAGCTGCGGTATGTAGGCACTGGCATTAGCATCATCGTCTCTGAAATAGGGACAGCCTCAGTCCTGGCCCAGCTGACTTCACAGGGTGGCTATGAGGCTGGAGGAATACATGTTGAGGAAGAGTGTCCAGGGGTCAGTGTTGGAGTTGTCATTGGCAGAGGTGTCCAACAATAAAGTTGGGCCCTCCTCAGCCCCTCTATGGGACAATGGTCATCACAGACAGCCATTGTCATTAGAGTAAGTGCCAGATTCCAGGTGGCTTTTGTCAGGAATGTGCCATCATCCAGGACCATTCCATCAGGATGCTAGAGGTGCATTCTAGCCTTTTAAGAAAAAAAGCTTTTGGGGCACCTGGGTGGCTCAGTTGGTTGGGTGCCCACCTTCAGCTCAGGTCATGAACTCATGGTTCGTGGGTTCAAGCCCCACATTGGGCTCTGTGCTGACAGCTCGGAGCCTGGCTCTTGCTTCAGATTCTGCATCTCCCTCTCTCTCTTCCCCTCCCCCACTCACACTCTGTCTCTCTCTCAAAAATACATAAAACATTTTAAAAAAGGAAAAGAAAAAAAGCTTTTTGTTTTGTAAAAGTACTCAGTGGCAAAAGAAAAGAGTAAACCAGGGGCATCTGGGTGGCTCAGTCGGTTGAGCATCCAACTTCGGCTCAGGTCATGATCTCATGGTTCGTGGCTTCGAGCCCCATGTCGGGCTCTGTGCTGACAGTTCAGAGCCTGGAGCCTGTTTCAGATTCTGTGTCTCCCTCTCTCTCTGACCCTCCCCTGCTCACGCTGTCTCTCTCTCTCAGAAATAAATAAAACATTAAAAAAATATTTAAAAAAAAGAAAAGAGTAAACCATACTGAAAAAATAGATAAAAGGGAGAAAAAATCTCCTCAACTCTACTAACCCAGAAATGATCACTGTGAAATTGAAATGTCCTTTACTGAAGAGCATCACAAACATTTTATTTTTTTATTTTTTAGGCTTATTTATTTTGAGAGAGAGAGCTAGTGTGGGAGAAGGGCAGAGAGAGGGAGAGAGAAATCCAACCAGCCTTCATTTTATCAGCAAGAAGCCTGGTGTGGGGCTTGAACTCGTGAACTGTGAGATCATAACCTGAACTGAAATCAAACGTTGGATGCTTAACTGACTGAGCCACCCAGGCGCCCCACAAACATTTTATTTATGCATATATGTGCATTGAGATTTAGGTATATAATTTCACATCAATGGGGGAAATTCCCAACATTCAGTTTGGTAATTGACTCACTAAACTCTGTATGTTGTGGACATCCCATGCTAATAAATAGACATCTATGACATCACTAATTGTAGAAACTTCCTAGCAAGTTACATACATGTGTATAAATGTATAGTCCCATGTTCTTATCACTCACTTTTGAACAATTATCAGTTATGGCCAATCTTAGCTCACCCCATCTACTATAGTCCCTATTATTTTTTTTATTGTCGTAAGTATACATAACATAAAATTCACCATTAATGATATTTAGCATATTTACAATGTCATGCAACCATCACCTCTATCTAGTTCCAGAACATTTTCATTACCCCCGAAGGAAACCCCATATCCATTAAGCAGTCACTCCCTATTTACCCCCTCTCCTTTAATCTTCTTTCCCCCGTTTTTTTTTAAAAACCCCATCTGTAAGCAGTTTACTGTGTATTTCTAAAAAACAAAGACTCTTGTAAAAGCATAAATTCAGGACCACTAACACACCTGAAATAATAATTGTTTAATATCACCTGTTTAAATATCTAATTTTAATGTCATTTTATTTTTTTTATTATTTTTTTAATGTTTTATTTATTTTTAGGAGAGAGAGAGAGACAGCGTGAGCAGGGGAGGGTCAGAGAGAGAGGGAGTCACAGACTGAAACAGGCTCCAGGCTCTGAGCCGGTGGTCAGCACAGAGCCCGACGTGGGGCTCAAACCCACAAACCGCGAGATCATGACCTAAGCGAAAGTCGGACGCTTAACCAACTAAGCCACCCAGGCGCCCCTTAATGTCATTTTAAATGGTGCATAAGATTCCACTGAATGGATATAGCATAATTTAATTAAATACTTTTTAGCCATTTAGGCTGTTTGCAATGTTTTACTGTTATCAAAAAAATAAGTACTGGCACAAACATTTCTGTTCTTTTTCTTTTCTTTTTTTTTCTTTTGGTATTAGTGTGATTATTTCTGAAGGGTTAATTCTTAGAAATGAAATTACTTCATCAAGTGCACGTTTCCCATTTTGATTCCTTTGCCAAGTTATCTCCCATAAAACTTTCAGTTTACACTCTCTTTAGTAGAAAACGGATGTGTTGGTTAAGAGAAAGTACTCCCTGGAAATATCCATGTGTTAATCCTTTGTCATAGCTCATGTAAAAGTCCCACTACTTTACCAGGTATATAGAAATATTCTGTCATACTGGGTGAGGGGTCTCCAGATGCCATAGCAGCTCAAGGCCATTGATTGATAACCAAATGCAAGAGAAAAATGCTGTGGTGTGGTGTCCACAGTGACAGCCTACAGGACCTTGAACTGAAGGAGGGCATAGAGTTGTTGGGAGAGTGATGGCCGCAGCCTCGAAGAGCAGGAAGACAGAGGCCCCATTAGTGGAGCTGGGCTGGCTCATCAGTCTGGAAGCTGGTGGAGGAGAGGGGGGAGGTAGGGGGCTGGTGGTAGGAAATTGATACTCTTTTGGAAGAGGGGAGGAAGAGAGAACTAGTTAGAAGAATCATCCTCTGCCATTCACGTGAACTTGAATTCTTGTGCTATTAAAGACATGGTAGTGGCATTAAAGGACATTGGAAAGAAGAAATGAAAGTATTGCCATGATTCCAGCCATAGCCATGCTTTTGGGGGCCCACTCATATCCCACCCCCCACCCTTACCCCCACACAGCTGAAGTTGTGGTGACCAACATATTCTCATTTCACTCGGCCTCACAGCATCAGTATTCCAGGCCGTTCTGCAGCCTTGGCTGTCACTTTTTATGCTTGTTTCTAGCCCTAGTTTTGTTACCCTGTTGTCCTTTGGCTGGACACCAAGCAGCTTCCCGTTATGGCCTGTTATAAATATAATGTCCGTGCATGTGTCTGTCCTCTCTTCTGTGATGCTTTCCTAGGAAAAGTTGTGTTGGGGAGGGGGTGCAAATGGTACTGTGGTTCTTGATTCCACTGTCCTCTATCCCAGTTGGTTTCCAGAAGGGGGGCGAGTGCCCTGCAGGAGGGTACCAGAGAATAAAGGGTTAAGTTAAGTAGTGCAACATATGTATAATCTACAAATAACTATTCATAAATTTGGGACAAATGATCAACCTTGTTTTTTGGAGTGGGATGCATAATCCTAACAAGTTGGACGTCTAGCTTGTGGGTTCTTTGAGGACTGCACAGCACTGAGTGGCATTTCACAGACATTTGGCAAAGCTTACAAAAGGTGGTCCCAGGCAACATTGCCACGTGGCCTGCTCCTGAATGGCTGGACTGCAACTTACTCAGGAAACTGATGCTCTTCTGCCTTAACCACCTTGGCCCCTGCACCTCCTAGATGCACTTGTTGCTGCATCTAGTGGCTGGACAGAAGTGATTCTAGTTGACAGCAACACATATCCTGCCCTTCCCTGAGAGAGCTCCAGATAGAAAGGAAGCACCTTTTGACTAACACAGTGTGTAAAATGTGCTCTTGGATTTTGGAGTAGATTCCTCTTCATCACTTACATACAACACCCAGAGGAAGCACCTTTTTTAAAAAAAAGTATCCCCAGTTCCTTTCCAGAATGAAGTTGAAACAGATCCAAGGGAACAAAGGAGGCACTCAGTCTTGTGCTTGAGTGGAAAGAACAGAATCGAAGCAGAAGGACTGTGGCCCCTTTGGTTGTTGGGTATTCTTTTCCCTGATCCTTGCCACCCACCCTGGCCCATCCTTGGCATCCTTGACCTTTGCTTGTCCTCTCTCCCTCACATTCACCCCCAGCTCTTCCCCATGCAGAAATCCAGCTCATCCCCACTCCTCAAACTGTCTTCTTGCTCTTCAGTATTCCTTTGCTCATCAGTTTTCCTTTCAGAGGAGTATTTCATGTGTGCCAGTCACATTCTCATTCAACATGAAGCAAAAACTTTAATCCATTTGTAGTCTATTTAAAACCAAATGAAAGTGCTTGAATTGAATGATTATTCAGGCTGAGCATTCAGCTCTTAAGGAGCTCACAGCCCTGGGTGAGCTGAAAGGCAGTTATTTGAAAACCAAGAGTCACGCAGTATGGTTTCCTCCATGCCAGTGCCAATGCTTTTGCAATAAGTATGCCACAGTGATCCATCTCTTCTACAAACACAGTTAAGTGATTATCCTGCAGCAGCTCCTGGGGACAAATTCGGGCACCAGTGAGTGGAAAAGCAGTGGAAAATGTCATCAGTAAGTTTTACTCAGCCCCTACTCTGTGTAACAAACCAACGCTTGTGAGATGTCATGGCCTGTGACCCTGGCACTTTCCAGGGTGCCCTGGCCACTTAGATACCAATGCACCATTTTCACTGAATCGCCCTGGCATTTGTGGATCTAACTTCTGTCAAGTCACACCTTCCCATTCCACAGGCTTTGTGCGCTCATTCCAAGCAACCCAAAAGTAAATGCCATGTACTAATTTTCTTTTAATATTAAAAATTATCCTCTCCCAAAGGCAACCATTCCTACATTTGGTTAACTCTGTCATTCCTGCCACACTCTGAGTCATCTGTCCCTTGGCTCAGCCCTCCACTTGAGCTTTGGGTGTAGAGAAGCCAGTGTGGAGCCTGGGGATCTCTCGGCCAGGAAGTCCACCATCTACCTCTCCACATCTCCTTTGGAGCCTGCACTGTTCCAGAGACACAATGACTCTTTGTGTTTTTTGTGCAAAATACCCCTGATGTGGATTGAAGCCTTCTGACCTTAGGCTGCTTGGAGGGAAGGAGACTCATTAAGGGACGTCCTTTCCCTGCATGTAGGTCCTGAGACTGACCATAGGCGGTGCTGGGTTCTGTGTAGGGCATGTCTGGGGCACTATCTCCATGAGTCAAATAATCCCATTGAGAGAGAGGAACATTTTCCCTGTTTATAGAGTAGGACCTCAGTACCTTTTTGGAAATCACTGTTAGGAAGTAATGATGCTTTGATCAAACATCTGGCTGCTCAACTAGACTGTCTACTTCAAGAAGAGTGCAGAGTGCAGGGCCTGCCATAGGAGTTGCTCAGGAAATGACCTGAGCATGGTAGCACCAAAATCCAAACATAGACTTTTGCAGCTTCAAAGCTAGGCCTTGTTGTATCCCCTGGATGAGAACATGGTGAAGGGCAGGAACAAGTAAGGATTATTTTGTTTATCATTTGGTAGGGGCATTTGCTCAGTAGATGGCCATGGAGCTCTGAGAGCTTGGAAGAATTAACGCAGATTCCTAAAAGTCCAGGTACTCTCTTGGTTTCTTGGAATAGCAGTTTTATTACATTGAACCTCAGGGAGAGGGAAATAAAGCATGTGAGTTGGATGCTTATTAGCTATAGTGCTGGTGTGCTGCCTAAGAGCATCTCAAGAAGGTGATCTATGATCACAAATGGAATTCTGTCAGAACACCTATGCCTCCTACAAAGGTCATATCCAGCTGGAGGTGGGGATGGGGGGAGGATTCCCCAGGGAACGTGAATGGTGGCCCTGCCTGGATGGTGGACTATGCACCGGTTTTGTATGAGCCGACTGGAGAGGAGTGCCTGCCCGGGGGGGGGGGAGGGGGCAGGGGGGCGGGGGGGGGATGTTGGGGCTGGCGGCCCCAGTGAACCAGAAGACTGCTGTGGGAGATCCAACAACATGAAGGTGCCAGGCTTCATGTCCCTGCTGGCTTGCAGCCACTGTCCCAGCTGGAAAACATGGGGAGCACAGGGGTCCGTGATGGACAGCCACTTTTTTTTCTTCAATATGTCTTTTTAAAAAATCTTCACTCGTGTGCCTGAGTAGCTCAGTTCATTGTGTCCAATTCTTGATTTTGGCTCAGATCATGATCCCAGGATTGTGGGATCCAGCCCTGCATCAATCCCTGCATCAGACTCTTTGCTGAGCATAAGATCCTCTTAAGATTCTCTCTCTCCCCCTACCCCCTATCTGCCCCTCTCCTTTGTTTATGCTCATGCTCTCCTCTCTCTAAACTAATTTTAAAAATCCTTACTGAGGTATAATTTACATGCAATAAACTGCTTGTATTTTTTTAATGTTTTTTTATTTATTTCTAGGAGAGAGAGAGAGACAGCGTCAGCAGGGGAGGGTCAGAGAGAGAGGGAGTCACAGACTGAAACAGGCTCTAGGCTCTGAGCTGGCAGTCAGCACAGAGCCCGACGCGGGGCTCGAACCCACAAACCACGAGATCATGACCTAAGCTTAAAGTCGGACGCTTAACTGACTAAGCCACCCAGGCGCCCCTAAACTGCTTGTATTTAAAGTGCCTTATTTGATAAGTTTTGACATACATGTGCACCCGCGAAACCATCACCACAATCAAGATAATGGACATATTCCTCACTTCCAATGTCTTCCCATGCCCTTTTGTAGCTCCTCTTCAGCCCTTCCTACCTCCCCAGATAACCGCTTGTGCTTTCTGCCACAACAAATTAGTTTGCATTTTCTAGAATTGTATACAAGTAGAATTGTAGACTATATACTCTATTTGTCTTTTTTCACCCAGCATAACTATTTTGAAACCCATTCGTGTTGTGGCATATATCACTAGTTTTTTTCTTTTCATTGCCGAGTGCTATTCTATTGTTGGATGGAATGTCTGCTGTTGCCTGTTGATAGACATTTGTTGTTTTCTTTTTTTTTCTGGGTTTTGACTATCACAAATAGAGCTGCCATGAACGTTTATGTCCAAATCTTTGTATGGACATAAGCTTTCTTTTCTCTTGGGTAAACATCTAGAGTGCAATGGCTGGGTTATAGGGTAGTAGATACATGTTTAACTTACTAAGAAACTGCCAAACTGTCTTCCAAAGTAGGTGTACTATTTAAATGCCCATCAGCAGTGTGGGAGGGGCCAGGCTGGGGGACACTGAGTCACCCATCCCAGGACAACCTAAAGAAATGTTGAGCAATATTGGGTTGCCTGGGTGGCTCAGTCATTTAAATGTCTGACTTCAGCTCAGGTCATGATATCACAGCTCGTGAGTTTGAGCCCTGTGAGTCAGGCCCTGTGCTGACAGCTAGGAGCCTGGAGCCTGCTTTGGATTCTGTGTCTCCCTTTCTCTCTGTCTCTCCCCTGCCCCTGCTCATGCTGTTTCTCTCTCCTTCAAAAATAAATGAACATTTAAAAAACTTTTTAAAAAAGAAATGTTGGGCACAGGTTTTCTTGATGATCAATCATTTTGCCTTTAAAAAAATGGTTGTATGTTTTCTCAGGTATTGTAGTGTCTTACATAGTTTTTTTGCTTTGTTTTGTTTTTGTTTTTTCTTCAAGGAGTAGGGGACCTGCGCACATACTGCCCTATTCATTCGTGCCCAGGGGGAATTAATGAAGGCAGCTTACTGTAGACACAGATTCTGTCTGTTTTCATTCCCCTGGGACATGAAATATCACATCTCAGAAGGAGGGAGGCTTGTTCAGAGAGCATATGTCTGTCTTAAGGTAAATGAATAACTCCGTAACACTCCTAGTAGTGTTGTTCCCCAAATCTGACTGATCAAATAAATCTTTTTTTTTTTTTTACAAATAGTTTATTGTCAAATTAGTTTCCACATAACACCCAGTGCTCATCCCTGCAAGTGTCCTCCTCCATGCCCACCCCTCCTCCCCCCCACATCCACCAGTCCTCAGTTTTTGTCAGCATTCAAGAGTCTCTCATGGTTTGCCTCTCTCCCTTTCCCCCACCATTTCCGCCCTCCTTCTCCCCCTTGGTCCTCTGTTAAGTTCCTCCTAATCCTCCTATACGTGCACACATATGATATTTGTCCTTCTCTGCCTGACTTATGATCAAATAAATCTTTGCCTTTGCAAATGTTAACATAAGAATGCAATTCATGGAGGGTCTTTTTTGGAAACAGAAAAACTGTGGCACCTTGATGAAAAATGTGCATTTTATCTCCACTTGGTATACCTCACCAACATTGCCCATGAGCCCTGGAAGCTTCCCAGAGCCATGCCTACTTGGGTCAGCCAGGCAGGTGATGAAGAGGAGAGGATGGGTCTCAGGAATGTCCACTGTAATTACTCAGAACTGTGTTAGTTGAAAGTTGTCTTTGGCATGTATCTGTGGAATGACTATTTTCTCCCATGTAAAGGCTTCAGAAGCAGGGATACCCTTTCAGAGGTGGGCATTAAGTGTCCAGTCTGTTCCTGAGTGAGTAGTCTCACAGAGCTGAGTCTGCAGTTACTTATTAAAATGCTATAGGTGAGAGCACGTGGATGGCTCCATTGATTAATTAAGCATCAACTCTTGATTTTGACTCAGGTCATGATTTCACAATTTGTGAGTTCAAGCCCCTTGTCAGGCTATGTGCTGACAGCATGGAACCTGTTTGAGATTCTCTCTCTCTTTCTCTCTGCCTCTCCCCTGCTCATTTTCTCCCCCTCTCCCCCACACTCTCTTTCTCTCTGAAGACAAAACAAAACAACAACAACAAAAAAAACCTTAATAAAATGCTGCAGTTGACGCCCGAAAAACAAACAACCCAGTGAAGAAATGGGCAGAAGATATGAACAGACACTTCTCCAAAGAGGACATCCAGATGGCCAACAGACACATGAAACAATGCTCAGCATCACTCCTCATCAGGGAAATACAAATCAAAACCACACTGAGATACCACCTCACGCTGGTCAGAGTGGCTAAAATGAGCCAATCAGAGAACTCTAGATGCTGGCGAGGATGTGGAGAAACGGGCACCCTCCTACACTGTTGGTGGGAATGTAAACTGGTACAGCCCCTCTGGAAAACAGTGTGGAGGTTCCTCAGGAAACTAACAATAGAACTCCCCTATGACCCAGCAATAGCACTGCTAGGAATTTACCCAAGGGATACAGAAATGCTGATGCATAGGAGCACATGTACCCCAATGTTCATAGCAGCACTCTCCACAATAGCTAAAACATGGAAAGAGCCTAAGTGTCCATCAACAGATGAATGGATCAAGAAGATGTGGTTTATCTATACCATGGAATACTACATGGCAATGAGAAACAATGAAATCTGGCCATGTGTAGCAACATGGATGGACCTTGAGGGTGTTATGCTGAGCGAAATAAGTCAGGCAGAGAAGGACAAATATCATATGTGTGCACGTATAGGAGGATTAGGAGGAACTTAACAGAGGACCAAGGGGGAGAAGAAGGGCGGAAATGGTGGGGGAAAGGGAGAGAGGCAAACCATGAGAGACTCTTGAATGCTGACAAAAACTGAGGGCTGATGGATGTGGGGGGGAGGAGGGATGGGTATGGAGGAGGACACTTGTGGGGATGAGCACTGGGTGTTATGTGGAAACTAATTTGACAATAAACTATTTGTAAAAATAAATAAATAAATAAAAATAAAATGCTGTAGTTGATAATCTTTGTTTTCATTCTTAAAACCAGAATGGCATCTCCAGAAATAGATATATGTATTTATGGGAATTCACTTAGTAATATAGGGCCATTCAAATCACCTGGGAAAGGAAGGACCATTAACAAGTGTGTTTTAAGTTATATCCTTCTGGAATTTGTTTTTATATGAGATATGAGGTAGACATCTAATTTTATGTTTTCCAAAAGTGTATCTCCTTTTTCCCAGCAGAATTTATTCTGCATTTGCATACTGCTCTTCACTGATCTCTTTATCATGCCTTCTGCCTTTATCCCACAGTAAAGTCACAGTAGCTTGACAGCTGGTCAGATAAATCCTCCCTCACTGTTGTTTAATTTAAAAATGTATTGGGATTTCCCCCTTCTATATCAATTTTAGAATCAGCATATGTTTTATTTAAAGTATCCCATTGGGATTTTGTTTGGGGTTGCATTTTAATTATAGTTAACTTTTCCTTTCTACTCATGTAATGTGGGCCACATTTTATACTCTGAATAATTTTACTTATATATCTAAAGCAGTGCTTAATAATTCTGAGTTAGAAAACTTGCTTTCTTGCTAAATTTTATAGAGGGTAGTATATTTTAAGTCAGTATATAATAAATATTTACCATGTATCTCTCTGTGCTAGACGGTGCTAGGAGATGAGGATTTAATGGAAAACAAAACCAGTCATTGCTGCCAGGGACCTCATTGCCTGCTGCGAGGAAGCAGACAGCAGAAAATCATGGTGGAGGGCATATAATGCTAAAACTTGGCAAAGGAAACACAAGATGAGGCACCTAGCCCAGTTTGGAGAGTCAGGGAAGACTGTCTGAGGAGGTGATGTATAAGTTGAGGCCTGAAGGTCAAGGAGGAATTGGCCTAGTAAAGTAGGGGAGTACAAGTGAAAGTGAGGCTGGAGGTGAGAAAGAACATGACCGTTGAGAGCTACAGATAGTTTGAAAGTGGCCCGAGCAGGGAGGGCTGGTTTGGGGTGGGGATGTCCCAACATGAGGCTAGAAGGGCTGGATCATAGGTCATGAAAGGCCCTGCCAGACAGACTCCCCACTAGATCCCAGGAAGGGCTGAGTCTCCAAGAAAGGTGCTATTCTGGATCCTGGTGCTCTCAGCTTTACTCTCCTGGCTATGGGGTTAACAGTGTGTCAGAGTGAGGCAGGACTGGTGACAGGGCATGGTAGCAGTGGGGAAGGAGTGAAGCACTGGGGTTTGAGAGCTTCAGGGGGCAGAGCCAAGCTCTGTCTTCTGTTTGTTCTTTATGGTGTCTGTAGTACGAGAACCCAACCACACTGGGATCTTAGCCATGTCACTTTTCAGCCACATGACCTGGAACAGATGATGTAACCCAACCTCCTATCTTCCTAAGCCCCAGTTCCATTATTTGAAGAATCAGGCTGTTGTAAGGATGTGTAAAGTGTCGACACTGTGCCTGGCCTGTATGGTACCAATACAAGTGACAGCAATGATTGGGGGGAGGCAGTTTGATTAACTACAAAATGTCCTGCTGAGTGTGAAAGGGGAGGGGAAGGGAGTGATACCATCCCCTTTTATTTACTGTTTCCCTAGTGCCATGTCAATGACTGTGAAATTGCTGCCAAGGCACTGGATGGGAGATCTTCCTGCAAGGAGAAGCCTTCAGTGGAGAGAACCCAGCCCTCTTCAGCGCGGAGAGCTGGTGGTGGATAGTGTGCTCAGAGCTGGGCCCTGACCTTCTAGCCACATTATTCCCCTTTCACTTGGGGCCCTCAGTCAGAAGGCTGAATGTACTCTGGGGTGACTGACAAACCAGTCAAGGCCTCTGGTATGATTTAATCTGACAGATCCAAAGAGGGGCATAAAATGATTTTGCTGTGGCTCAGACTTGCAGAGCTCCTGCAATTACATGTCTCCTTTCATGTAAAATTAGATTAGCACTGTGGCTCCAGTGTAATGAGTCTCTCATGCCAAGGACCGTGTTAATTAGTATGTTGTAAATGTTGACTTTTGATTCAGGGCTTCTTTGGGGGGTGATAATTAATTTTTAATAGCTTTGGGCAAATCTACATACAATACCATGAAAGTGCCAAAATGGCTTGTCACGAGGCCATTGATGTATATGCTTGCACTATCTGTTGGCCATCTCAGAGACTGTGCCATAAAGGAAAAACGAATGTGAAATGTCTGCTCCTGGCATTGACTGGTGAAACATCAGCTTTTGGTTGTTGCACCCTCTTGAAAGAACTGTGCTATTTTTAAGCTTAGATGGAGGATATCTTGGAAGCTTTACTTTTCCATCTCTGAGATGCATGCTGGAAGTTATAGGGAGGAGCTCTGGAAGGAAGTCCAGTCCTGACCAGAAAGGGAGGGCCTGAATCTGGCCAACAGGTGGAGATTGCATCCTCTGTGCATTCAAACACCAAGGATTTCAGGCCAGTGAAATCTGCTTCCTCTTATAAATTAACTGACTCACCTTCTTTCCAGATTACACATCTTCAAACCAGTTTCAGGAGCTAGTTGCTAACACAAGGAACAAGATCTCCCTTCCATTGACTCACCAACTCAGTTCAGATACTTGCAGAGAGAAAAATAAACTTATAGAGCACACAAAAATCAGAAAAAAAATCAAAAGAGCTGCAGAACAACCCAGTGCCTTCTTGGGGCTCACCCCATAGGAGAAGCATTGGCTGAGGCTCCCAAGTCCACTGGAGGCTCTCAAGTCCAAGTCTCCCTAAAGGGAAAGAAATTGATAGGTTGATAGGAGATAGTTTGGGTACAGCCTTTTGGAAGACAGCACCAAGGACCAGAAGGTAGACAGATTTCAGTTCTAACCCCAAGAGCACAAGGCAGGATGAACTTTTCTCTAAGAACAGATTCTGCTCTTGAGAGTCTTTCTCTGGAGCAGCTTTGCCTCCTTTTCTGGTCGAAACTCTGTTTCCCTTTTAGAGCACAGCTTAATTTTATTTTGTGCCATGTTATTTGAGGGGAGGAGGGATGTGAATCTCAGAACACATGTTGTTTTCTGTGTATGTGACACTGGCTGACATCAGAAAGAAGTGTAGGGGGTGACTCTGTCTCCATGCTACAAGGTGACTGGGCTTCAGAAGGAGGACATTGGCCCCTGGGCTTGGCAGACATGCAGTTTGTTGCAGTTGCTGACTGGGTGTGATCCTTGGGCTGGAAGCACTAGTTGGCTGGATGACTCACAGAGCTTATTGTCTCTGTCTTTTTTTTTTTTTTTAATTTTTTTTTAATGTTTTATTTATTTCTAGGAGAGAAAGAGAGAGAGACAGCGTGAGCAGGGGAGGGTCTGAGAGAGAGGGAGATACAGACTCTGAAACAGGCTCCAGGCTCTGAGCTGGCAGTCAGCACAGAGCCCAATGCGGGGCCCAAACCCACGAACCGCGAGATCATGACCTAAGCGAAAGTCAGACGCTTAACCGACTAAGCCACCCAGGCGCCCCTGTCTCTGTCTTTTCAAGTGTCACCCTCTGCCTCCACATACTCCCAGGTTCCAGAAAGACCTGTCCCATGAAAATATGTGACACTTCTGTTTGACCCTCTTTTTAGGGAGAGAGGGAAAGAAGGGATAGTAAAGATTTGACAGCTTGAATTTGCATCACCCATTTGTAGGAATTTTGACTGCACATCTAATTTACACACAGACACAGACATACACAGACACACAGACACACAGACACACACTCCATGATGGATTTGGAGGGAAATGAGAAAGAGGACAGTGTCAGAGGCTGCACATTAGTCTTGAGCTATCAAGTAGATATCACATTGGGGGTTAGTTAAGAGAGAGAGAAAGAAGAGGGAAAAGAGAAAGATTGTGTACACATCTTACAGAGCACACAGAGCAAACAAACAGTTTCTATTGCTGATTGCTCTCATAACCAGTATGCCTATGGCTCTCAGGAAATATTTCAGCAAGACTTTTAAGACATGCAAAAAAAAAAACAAAAAACAAAAACCCTAAGGGATGTAGCAAACTGTATTTGAGAGAGGGAGGGAGGAAGGGAGAGGGTAAGGGAGGAAGAGAGGAGAGAAAGAAAGTTGGGGGTTTACTTTATAGGTTAAATTGTTTGAAATATGGTAACTTGCTAAGAATCCACTGGCAAATGTGGTTGAGGGTCATTTCAAGACTGATAAGCTCTTGGATCAACAATTTAAAAATCAGTTAAGGGATATATCTTCTATTATTTCTGTGCTTGCCTCATTGTATCATATGACTGCCCTGAAACCAAGGAGAATAGGATCTGTTACATTGGTTTTTAAGTTCCATTGCTTGGAAGGTCTTTGACAGTCAAGAGCAACATGATCTCTTCAAATATTGCCTTTTCCAGGTTCCCAGATATGACCAGTCCTATCTCTTTACCATATCTGTGCCACAGTCTTGTGAAATAAGTTGTCAATTGTAATTTCACTTTGTGGATAGAGGAAAACAAATTGTAGACTGGCAGAGTGCCTTACCTAGCAGAGAACAGCAAGACCGAGAGGGTCACAGTCATGTCCCAGGGCTGGGTCCAAGCCAGTGAGGATTTTAGGAGCCTTTGTAGTAAATAATTTTATTAAGAACCCAGCTAGACACCTACCCTATCCCTCAATCAATGGGTAAACAGATAGACATCACCAAAATATAGAAATAAAGTCAAAAGGCTCATCATTAAAAAATCCATAAGCATTTATCAAAACACACACACAAAAAAACCCAAACCCTAAGTATTTAGGAACTGTGTACAAAAGCTTCGGTCACCATGGTTTGCATGTAAAAATTGTTTATGCATGCAAGTATTCTTTTCATCCACCATCTGCAGTGTTGTTTACTGAAGAAGCTGAGGTTATAAACTTTCCTTAAATGCTTCCTGCAGACATTTACTTGCAAACCCTTAGGCAAAAGTTTGCATTTCTATTTTTTAATGAATAGTCTCTATTGGGTTTAATTAGTCATTGTGTCTGTGCGTGAATCATTCATAATCTGGGTTTGCCACGAGCACGGGGCAGTTAAAGTCAGATGAATAGAAGAAACAATATTTTTAGGCAAAATGTGAAATACACTTTGGCCAATTCTCATTGGTTGACAACATGTTTTATAGAGATAAAAGTTGATTGGCAGCTGTTGGAAGTTTTGTTTTGTCTTTTTGCCTGTTGGGAAGAAAACAAACAATATGAAAAGAATAAGCCTCAGGCATTTTCTTCATCAGCACTTTGAGGGCCCAAAGTCTGGGACACTCCCCAGCCCACCTGACTTCAGAGAGGTGCTCTGACCTCATGAGCATAACATGAATAATTGCTGCCTTGCGAGCCTGATGTGTGCCTGGCATTTTTACATATGTTATGTGCAACACTCCAAGAAACTTGCTACGGTCACTCAGCAAGTGGCGGAGCCTGATGTTGAATTCAGGTCTATCTGAGTTCAGGATCTCTGCTTCATCCTGTCTACTACATTGTCTGAACACTGAAAGTACAAGTGATTAAGGTTGTGTTTCAGCTAAAAGGTTGACTTAAAATGTGATTTGGGTTGTACAAATATTCATATTGTTAGAAGCATTATTCACAATAGCTGAAAGGTAGAAGTAACTCAGGTGTCCATCAACAATTAATAGATAAACAAAATGTGATCTATCCATACAATGGAATATTATTCAGCTATAGAAAGAAAAGAAATTCTGACACATGCTATAACACTGATATTCCTTCTCTATCATTTTTTTTTTTTTTTTTTACTAATCAATCAAGCACTCTTTGGTGATTTTATTCTCTCCTCTATTCATTCTGAATATACCTTTTATTTATTCATTCATTTATTTATTTATAAGAGCACGGACAGGAAGGGGCAGAGAGAGAGGGAGAATCTTTTTTTTTTTCTTAAATAGTTTATTGTCAAGTTGGTTTCCATATAACACCCAGTGCTCATCGCAACAAGTGCCCTCCTCCATGCCCATCACCCCCTTTTACTTCTCCCCCAACACCCATCAACCCTCAGTTTGTTCTCAGCATTCAAGATCCTCTCATGGTTTGCCTCCCTCCCTCTCCCCCACTATTTTTCCCCTTCTCCCCCATGGTCCTCTGTTAAGTTCCTCCTAATCTACTTATACATGCAAACATATGGTATCTGTCCTTCTCTGCCTGACTTATTTCGCTCAGCATAACACCCTCAAGGTCCATGTTGCTACACATGGCCAGATTTCATTCTTTCTCATTGCCATGTAGTATTCCATTGTATAGATAAACCACATCTTCTTGATCCATTCGTCAGTTAATGAACACTTAGGCTCTTTTCATGTTTTGGCTATTGTTGAGAGTGCTGCTATGAACATTGGGGTACATGTGCCCCTATGCATCAGCACTCCTGTATCCCTTGGGTAAATTCCTGGCAGTGCTATTGCTGGGTCATAGGGGAGTTCTATTGATAGTTTCCTGAGGAACCTCCACACTGTTTTCCAGAGGGGCTGCACCAGTTTACATTCCCACCAACAGTGTAGGAGGGTGCCCATTTCTCCACATCCTTGCCAGCATCTAGAGTCTCCTGATTCGCTCATTTTAGCCACTCTGACCAGCGTGAGGTGGTATCTCAGTGTGGTTTTGATTTGTATTTCCCTGATGATGAGGGATGTTGAGCATCGTTTCATGTGTCTATTGGCCATATGGATGTAGGAGAGAGAATCTTAAGCAGGCTCCATGCCCAGCATGGAGCCCAATGGAAGGCTCAATCTCATGACTATGAGATCATGACCTGAGCCAAAATCAAGAGTCAGATGTCTAATGACTGATCCACCCAGGTGCCCCCTTTCTCATATTCTTTTAATAAAAGAGGTTATAATGTGAGCCTTTGATACATCAGAGTCTACTTTAAATTGGTAATTTTACCACTTCCCAATATAAGAATTTTACAAGTTAAATTCCATTTATCTCTTTTTGTTCTTACTTATTGTTTTATATACATTAACTCGTATGTTATGAACTCCACAGAGCACTATAATTGTTATTGTTTTAAGCAATATTTATTTATATTTAGCTATATTTAAAAAGCCAATTCAGGGTCCACCTGGGTGGCTCAGTTGGTAAAGTGTCCAACTTCAGCTCAGGTTGTGATCTCACAGTTTGTGAGTTTGAGGCCCACATCAGGCTCTGTGCTGACAGCTCAGAGCCTGGAGCCCGCTTCAGATTCTGTGTCTCCCTCTCTCTCTGCACCTCCCTCACTCATGCTCTGTCTCTTTCTCTGTCTCTGTCTCTCTCTCTCAAAAATAAACCAGTAAATATTTTTTAAAAATTAAAAAAAACAATTCCGATGTTCTTTTATTTTATTTTTAATTTTTTTTGATGTTTATTTTTGAGAGAGAGAAAGGGAGCAGGGGAAGAGCAGAGAAAGAAGGAGACACAGAATCTATAGCAGGCCCCAGGCTCCAAGCTGTCAACACAGAGCCTGATGTGGGGCTTGAACTCACAAACCATGAGACCATGCCTGACCCAAAGTTGGAATTTCAACTGACTGAGCAACCCAGGTTTCCCCCAATTCTGGTGTTCTTTATTCTTTTCTACATTTCTTTTCTTGCATCTGGGATCATTTTCCTTCTGTGCAAAAAAATTTAATATTTCTTGAGATGGATGTCTGCTGGCAGTGGAATTCTTTGCTTTTTGCTTTTTTATTTTGCCTTAAAATATCTCTTTTTCACCTTAATTTTTGAAAGATCTTTTCCCTGGGTATAGAATTCTAGATTAGCAGTCCATCCTCCCACCTTTCCTCCCTCCCTCCCTCCCTTCCTTATTTGCTTTTTTAAGCTTTAAAGATCCTATTGTCTTCTTTCTTTTCTATTTTCTATTGAAAAGACAACATTCTTATTACTCCTTTGAAAATAGTCTATCTCTTTTTTCTCCAGCTGCTTTTAAGGGTTTTTTTCCTCTGTTGATATTTAGAACTGACTAGTAACATGCCTAGGTAAGGTTTGATTTATACTTTTTCTTAGGGTTCACTGAGTATCTTGAATCTGTGAACTAATGTCTTTCACCAGATTATTTCTTCCATGACTGCTTTTTCTTTTCTTTAATGTAGGCTCCACTCACAGCATGGAGTCCAACATGAAATTTGAACTCATAACCCTGAGATCAAGACCTGAGTTGAGTTCGAGTTGGATGCTTAACCTACTGAGTCACCCAGGAAGCACCAATCTATAACTGCTTCTGACTTATTCTTTTTCTCTCTCTGTCTCTCTGTGGGACTCAAATTACATGTATGTTAGACCTTTTGATAAGTGCCTATGTGACCTTTATGCTCTGTTTTGTCTTTTCCACCTTTTTTCTCTCTGGATATTTTTAATTAACCAGACTTTGAGTTCATTAATCCTGCTTTCTACTTTACCTATTCTTTTGTGAAGCCAATTCAATGAACCATTAATTTCAGATATTGGATTTTTAAATCCTAGAATGTCCATCTGATTACTTTTATAGATTTCCAGTTCTATTGGAATGCTACATCTATGTATGCGTTTTGTCTTTTTTTTCCTTTAAACTTATTAATCATAGTTATTTTGAAGTTAGCTTCTTGCCAATTAAGCTGCTTAGGACACACTAGATATGCCAAGTGGCTCTTCTTACTGGCTCTTGACATTTCAGCCATCTGTATATTTGAAGGTTTACATTTCTCTTTGGTAATATTTTCTTAGATTTCCCTAACTGTCCGTGGCCTTCATGAAGGGAGAACATTAAGTCTTTGAGAATTTACCAGGCTCTATAAGGACACAGGGCCCCCAGTATATGTAGATGTGGCTGCTTGACAACTGCTGAGGGAAATCTAATTTCTTGAGCTTGGATCCACTTAACTGAGTGCCCCCTTGGTCAGTCAAAACTACAAGGATGGTATTTAGGGTTGAATTTATTTGTTTTAAACATTAAACACATTTACAAGGGAAATAACTGATATTAAACATAACTAAATACTTAATGTTTTAAACATTTCTCTTGCACTCTGTTAATATATATACTTCAAATAAGCAGATTTAAAAAATTATTAATAATATTATTATAGTATGTTACATATTTGAAATTTTAACATTTTATAAGTAAGCTCCATGCCTAGCATGGGGCTTGAACTCATGACCCTGAGATCAAGAGTTGGATGCTTTACTGATTGAACCACTCAGGCACCCCTGAAATTTTAACTTTTTTTTTTTCCTGAGGGAGAGAGCACAAACAGGGAGGGGCAGAGGGAGAGGAGAATCTTAAGCAGTCTCCATGCTCACCACAGAGTCCAGCACAGGGCTTTATCTCATGACTGTGAGATCATGACCTCAGCTGAAATCAAAGAGTCAGATCCTTAACCAACTGAACCACCCAGTTCATTGGTATTAAATAATCATATTGTTCAACCATCACCACCATTCGTTTCAGAACTCTTATTTGGCAAAACTGAAATGCTATACCCAAGAAACAATAAATTTGATTCCCCCCTACACCTCAGCCCCCATACTGTCCTCCATGACAACATTCTGCTTTCTGTATCTATGAATTTAACTACTCTGGGTACCTCATATGAATGGAATCATAAAGTATTTTTCTTTTTGTTACTGGCTTATTTCACTTGGCGTAATGTCTTCAAGGTTCATTCATGTTGTAGCATGTGTCAAAATCTTCTTCTTTTTCAAAGCTGAATAATATTACTCTGTATGTATATATCGCATTTTACTTCTCCTTTCATCTATCAGCAGAGACTTGGGTTGCTTCCATCTTTTGGCTATTGTAAATAATGCTGCTATGAATGAATGTGGGTGGAGAAATAGCTCTTTAAGACCCTGCTTTCAATTCTTTGGGGGTATAAACCCAAAAGTAAGATTGCTTGACCATATGATAATTCTACTTTTTTAATGTTTTATTTATTTTTGAGAGAGAGAGAGATAGAGAAAGCATGAACAGGGGAGGGTTAAAGAGAAAGGGAGACACAGAATCCAAAGACAGGCTCCCAGCTCTGATCTAGTTGTCAGCATGGAGCCTGACGTGGGGCTTGAACCCACAAACTATGAGATTATGACCTGAGCTGAAGTTGGATACTTAACCGACTGAGCCACCTGGGTGCCCCATGATAATTCTATTTTTAATATTTTGAGGAACTCACCATGCTGTTTTCCATAGCTGCTGTACCTATTCCCAGTAGGGAATTTATATTCCCAGTAACAGTGTTGATGGTTCCCAATTTCTCCACATCCTCACCAACACTTGTTATTTTGTTTTTTTCAATGTTTATTTATTTTTGAAAGAGAGAGAGAAAAAGAGGGAGAACACAAGTGGGGGAATGGAAGAGAGAGAGGGAGACACAGAATCCTCAGGCTCCAGGCTCTGAGCTGTCAGCACAGAGCCCGACACGGAGCTCGAACCCACAAACCAATAGACTGTGACCTGAGCCAAAGTCAGACACTTAACCGACTGTGCCAGCCAGGCACCTCTGTTTTGCTTTTTTGTTTTTTTGTTTTTTGTTTTTTTTTTAATATTAGCCATTCTAATAGATGTGAGATGATATCTCATTATGATTTTAGATTTGCATTTCTCTAATGATTGGTGATGTTGAACATCTTTTCATGTTTTTATTGCCCATTTGTTTATCTTCTTTGGAAAATGTCTATTCAAGTCCTTTGCCCATTTTTGCAGGTTGTTTCTTTCTTGCTCAATTTTAGGAGTTCTCTATATATTCTCGTTATTAACTCTATATCAAATATAATTTGCAAATATTTTCTCCCATTCTGTGGATTGGCTTTTTACTCTGTTGATAGAATCCTTAGATGCACAAAAGTTTTAAAATTTGTTTATTTCTTCTTCTGCTTCCTGTGCCTTTGGTGTCTTATCTAAGAAGTCATTGCCAAATCTAATGTTATAAAGTTTTTGTCCTATGTTTTCTTCTAAGAGTCTTATTGTTTTAGGTCTTACATTTAGTCTTTGATCCATTTTGAGTTAATTTTTGTACATAGTGTTAGGTAGGGTCCAATTTCATTCTTTTGCATGTGGACATGCAGTTTTCCCAGCACTATTTGTTGAAAAGACTGTCTTTTCTCCATTGAATGGTTTTGGCACCCTTGGCAAAAAGCCATTGACTAACAAAATAAACAAATAAACAAAAAAAAACACCCACCTTTGACTATATATAAGGTTTATTTTTGAATAGCTATTGAATTTTTAGAGGTAAAAGAGACTTCCAGAATTAGTTAATCCAATGCCTTCTTATTACAGATAAGGAAACTGAGGCCCAAAGTGAGAAAGTGACATGCCCTGGATTTCCTAGCTAGTGTGTGAAAGAGCTAGGAGTCCATCCCTGGCCTGATTTCACATCTGATGCTTTTTTATAGATGGTGGCTAGTTTGCTTTGTTCCTAGAGTAATGTCAGTTACTGCTTTGATGAAAGCAGTGAATACAGTTTCCACTCTGAAGAAAATGAATTGTTGCTTGCCCAGTCCTTCACCACTCCTATAGAGCAGTCACTGGCAACAGCTATGTTTTTGAGGCATTGTTATGGTGAGAATATATGTTCCCCAGCCTGTCAGTGGGTTCCAATTTGCCCTGGCATTTGGTTTGCAGTTACTTGAAGGGTCCCAAAAATATAGCTATGCACTAACATACCACAGAATGCCTTATCAGTCTTGTCTTTATCACCCACTGGCAAGGAACTTGTTCTGTGATTCTCTGGAAACCTAGAGCCTCTTTCTCCCCTGTCTGCCATCCTAAGCTCAACTTGGCAGGATGTGGCCTCAGAGTATGGAGAAAATACGAATTAGATAAAATTCAAAAGCAAATTTAAAATTATCCTTTTCTTGGTATTACCCTTGCTGAGTTTGCTCATTTAAGAACCATTGAGGACCTCTCAATAGTGCTATGAACATTTTACTAGGAAGTGACAGGCCCCCACAAAAATAGAATGTAAGCACTCTTATAGACTTTCTGGAGAGGTAGGATATGTGGGCATAGGACAGGTAGGTAGTGGTATAGATGGTTGGGATGATTAAGTGTCTGGTGCATGGTACTGGCAAGGAGTACTCTAAGAACAAAAGGAAGTGGAAGTGGAGACCAAGGCGAAGAGCCACGCCCCAGAATGGTAAGCACTGCCAGCACCAGGCCTAGTATTGGCCACAGCAGCACTTGGGAGCACTTCTGGAGAGCTTTGCAGCTCCAGTGGGTGGATAGTAAACTTGGATGCCAGGTGAGGGATAGTGGAGCAGATGCTCAGAGTTGACAAGGGACAGTTGGGGTCATGAGGCAAAGACCTGAGACATTATGGCCAGGGAGCAGAACTGTCACTATAGGGGGGCTGGGAAATGGGATAGAAATGGTATGTCTGCCTAGGATCCAGAGGGTTAGGCTTGGAAGTTGAACCTTGCTTGGTTAGTAGTGGGATGGTAGCATTTTAAGCTTGTAACAGAGGCAGTGACAGGTACCTGTCCTAGGTATGTTAAGAAGAGTCATATGGCCTGTGTAGCAACATGGATGGACCTTGAGGGCGTTATGCTGAGCGAAATAAGTCAGGCAGAGAAGGACAAATATCATATGTGTGCACGTATAGGAGGATTAGGAGGAACTTAACAGAGGACCAAGGGGGAGAAGAAGGGCGGAAATGGTGGGGGAAAGGGAGAGAGGCAAACCATGGGAGACTCTTGAATGCTGACAAAAACTGAGGACTGATGGATGTGGGGGGAGGAGGGATGGGCATGGAGGAGAACACTTGTGGGGATGAGCACTGGGTGTTATGTGGAAACTAATTTGACAATAAACTATTTGTAAAAAAAAAAAAAAAAAAAAAAAAAAAAGAGTCATATGGCCAGAGAGGAGGTTAAGAGAGGAAGCAGCCTAGGTCCAGGTCCCTAGTTGGGTAAGAAGGAAAGAATGGGCTAAGGAAGCACTGGTGGAACCTGAGACAGGCTCGTTGTAAGGGAGGAGGAGGGGATAAGCCAAGGACATGCTTATGTTTTCAGGTCATAGCAGAGGGAGCAAAGTACAGCTGGGCTAGGAAGAATGGATTTGGCTGGGATTTACCAGCAACATTAGTAGTAAAAGTGGCATTCCAGGCAGGATAGGTGTTTTACTAGTTGTCAGCAGGAGTGACAGTCATAGTCTGCCCACAAGGAAGAGATTGTGTAGTGAGGTCAAAGAGCAGGGTTTGAGCCCTGAGACAGAGGGAGGAATGGAAACTTGGGCAGAAGTTTCTTCCTGCCTTTGTGGTTGAGAATCATTGGAATGTATTCCAAGTTTTTGGCTTTTCCAGAACCCAGAGAATAACTGAATAACTGAACTGAAATTTAAAATCTTGATGTATGGCTTAGATTGTTTCATTGTTCCAAATTGTGAATATTTTATGGTCTTCAGTATATATGTGAGCCTCTCATGTCAGTAGAAATTGTAGGTTTTGTGCTAATGGGGTGTGTGTGTGTGTGTAAATGGGCTTCAACTGGGTCCCTCCCTGATCTCCTGGAAGGTAAGGATGCAGACATGATGGTGATTGATGAATGTGCCATAAGCTAGACAATTGAAAGAGTTAAGTTGAAGGAATCCTTTGTCACAAAATCCTCAAGAAATTCAATTCCAAATGAGGAAATGCACAAAGAAAGACTTGAGATATTCCTCCTATTAGTCAACATGTCCGCTTGGCAAATGTTGGATGTTTGGAAGGTGAATGGGTACCCCATTCCCCATCTGATGCATGTGACCAGTGCAGCAGAAAGCCCACATAACCTGGTGTGCTGGTAACCTGACTTGTTTCTTGTCTTTGGATTTTGATAGTTTTGCTACTTAAAAATTTAAAAAAGAAGAAGAAAAGAAAAAAAGAAAAAAGCTCTTGGAAGTAATTTTCAGAGGAGGAAGAAAAAGATGTTAAAAGGTACAGGTAGTGGTTTTGTTTCTTTTTTTAAGGCACCACATGTGGATTATGATTCTTCTTCCTTGATGTGGAAACTAAAGGAGCCCTTGCCTCTCTTCCCTCTACCCTACTCTCCGCAGCCCCTTGCCACATTTCCTAGATGGCAAATGATCAGTCCTATTCCTGCTGTGCCCTTCCTGAAGGTTTTAGCTCTGGTCTTTTTGTGTAGCAGCCTTTATCTGTGAATGTTTGAGCAGAGTGCCTCATGCCTACTTGGATAGCGTTTATTAACCTCAACTTGAACTCATTCCATTTGGTCTTCCCCTTCAAACCGGGAGCTCAACCAAATGGTAAAAATGAGTATGTCTTTGGATTTGAATTAATGAGGCAAAAAGTTGTGGTTGCTTTAGAAAGAATTAGGTAAGAGTTTCCAGTTTCAGTGAGTGAAAAGAAGGGCCTTCTTATCTTGTACTCTGTGAAGGCCTGAGAGTGGCCATGAAGTGGGCAGGGCTGGGGGTGGCTGTCATCTGTGGATTCTTCTGTCTGCTTGACCAGACAGACAAGCCAAGTTATCTCAGACTTGGAACCAGAGGTAGCTCCACCCCCACAAACCCAGAAGAGAAGCTGAGGCTGACTGAGAGCTGAGGTAAGGGTGGCCCAGAACATGCTTCCGATCTGTGGCAGAGGCTCTCAGAACTAGGGCCCCTCATCTCAGTCGGAACTTTCCTGGCAGGGGACGAGGAGCAGTGGGAGGGATTTGAACAGAAATGAAAAACGTGGAAGTGTTCTGCGTGATGTCACCAGGCTCCAGCAGTCCCATCTGTGGGTTGATTGACGCTCTGGCACCAAGGATGTGGAGGAGGGAATAGGATTCCAGATGGGGATGGAACCCCAACGGCTCACCCTCCCCTAGTTCCCAAGACACTCTAACTGGTTAACTCCTTACAACGCCAGTGCATATGACAGTGGAGAATTGAGGGCTTGAGCCAAGGGCCCCTCCCCCACTGGACCCAGGCGAAGGGCCAGCCCTCTTTGGCCTCGATTGAGCCGCGATAGCGCCTTTAGCACCGGGTTGGGTTCCGGGCCATGCTCCCGCATTTTAAGAGGCCGAGCTGAGCTTTCCGCCGCCCGCGGGCGTCCGGATACCGAGAGCTCGCCTTTGTCTAGCTAGCTGAGAGGGAGGTGAGCACTAATTCTTACCCCAGACTGGGTTTGGAAGAGGCGCGTCCTGTCCTCCGCAGACTGTCCGTTGGCCTCGCGGCGCCCTTCGCTCTTGGAGCGGGGCCCTGAGGCCTCTTCAGGCAGGTGAGGAGGAGGCTGGAGGAATGACGGCGCGCCGCGCCGCGCCCCTGCCGCGCTCAGGCTGACTGGCGGGCGTGCGAAGCCGGGCGCAGGGCACCTCTTGGCTGGGCTGCGCTCGGAGCGCGCGGGCTGGCCGCTGGCCGCGGTGCTGAAGGGGCGGCCGCGGCGGGGGGGGCGGGCCCTGGGCCGCCGGGTAGCACACACCCAATCCGGGGACCGCCCTCCTTCTCCCGGGCTTGGCGCGGCGGTGGCTGCCGGCACTGCACCGAGATGGACTGAGAGTGCGCCGGCGGGAAGGCGGCGGCGGCGGTGGCAGCAGCTGCAAGAGCCCCCACAGCCTCGGGGCCAGACCCACTTCTACACCCGGGAGCCCCTTTCTGGGGTGAGTTGGGGCAAGCGGAGCAGGCATGGGGCAGGAGGGTCCTTGAGGCATGGGATCTCTTGGGCTTTTAAATTTTCCTTACCTATTGTAAATTTCTTCCATCCCTGATCTTGAGCAGCCTACAGGGCTGAGGGCTCAGAGCTCTGCCCTGGTACTTACCCAGTCCTGGGATAGAGGGCAGGTCCCTCTGCCCTCATAAGCCAAGGGACAAAGGGTTTAGCTAGAAGTCTAAGGGCAGTCATTAAGCATGTCCTCTTCACCACCCAAGGTGCAGCCCCCTATATGACACTGGGAAAGGATGTTTTCCCAGGCTGGTGTCACAGGGGTGATACTCTCCCCTTTCAGTGTAGGAGATTGGCCCCATATAGACCAGACACTGGAATTCAGCCCAGACAGAGGCCAGCCATCTTTTAGCAGGGAAGATAGGCTTGAACCTTTCCCAGGGGCTTCAAGCAAGAGGTAAAGCCCCTTTCCTGCCTTTCTCCAGTTTCCTTAGGCACCTGAGCTGCCATTACCAGAGCTTCAAGGGCAAGGGTCATCTGAGTGCACCTGGCTGTTGTAAGTGAGCTGGACTCAGGCAGAAGAGCTTTGAAGTAGATACTGGGCAGGCACTCCCTGCTAGTGTGTGTGTGTGTGTGTGTGTGTGTGTGTGTGTGTGTGTGTGTGTGTCTGGTGTTTTCCCAGCACGCAAAGGGGATTTTAAACTCCAGTGGTGCCTGTCACAGGAAAAGCCCTTCTCCAGCTGGCCTGTGCCTCTGAGTAAGCAGTTTGGGGTCAGGTTGGGCAACTACCCAGCCAGGAGCCTTGAGCTTCCTCAGTCCTTAAAGCTGCCCCATCCCCCTCCTGCCTTGAACCATCCACTGAAGGGGGAGATGTGTTTAAACTTGATGGGTCACCTCTGCCTTCGATCCTACCAGCATTCGGTTCCCATCTCCATCACCTGGCAAGGTCAGACAGACCTCTTAACTCCTAGAACTTGATGGGTGGGCTGTTGGGAGGGGGGTTCTACTGCCTTTACAAAGGACTTTGGTGTGTTGGGGAGGTGAAGGGGTGGAAGGAAGGAGGGTGGAGTTGGAGGGACCGTCCTCCAGGGCCCTGGAGAGGTCTAGATGCCAAGACTTGTAAAGTGCTTGCTGTAACCAGGTGGATGTAAATGAAACTTCTGAATCTCAACAGGCTCATGCTGGAAGACTGGGGTCTGTGTTTTGTTTTGACTGTCTAGCCTAAGCTATGTGCATCAGAAATGACTCTGGTGGGCAACTTCCTTGGATCATCAGATGCCTGATGATGGTGCCGATGAAATGAAAGAGAGAGAAGATGGATGAGATGATGTGCTGGTTTTAGGGTCAGTGTGAGCTGCAATGGTGCTGCAGTGCTTATGGAAATATATGCCAAGGATGTGGTAGCATTACTGGGTACCATTTGGTACCAGGTACCATTTATCTCTGGCCAGTGTTCTAAAAAGAGGAAAAGTCATACCAGGGAAAGTGTAACAACTGCATATCTAGCATATACTTGATTTACATTATACTTGACCACATTTTTCCCACCCAATCTCAGTTTTGTTTAGAGTAGGTAAGTTTTTACCTACCAAGTCAACACTTTGTATTTTGCCCAGATGAGTAAACCTCTTTAGAGAGTAGTTGTCAGGAAGGATGTCTGACTCACAACTGTACTTTGAGATCCTTGCTGACTTGGTTAACAAAAATATGAAGTCAAAAATGCATAAAGGCAGGCTGACTAAGCAGTAGGCCATTGCTTTTGCTTTGGGAAAACAATGTATTTGAGCTTTGCATGTTGTTTATTTTGAAAATACATTTATAGGCCCAAAGTTTTCTGTAACTAGATCAAGTTGGTGTGCGTGTGTGTGCGTGTATGTGTGTGTGTGTGTGTGTGTGTGTGTGTGTGTGTGTGTGTATTTTAGTATGCTCTCTGTCTGTAATGCCATCAGGCTACCTATTTTTATTCACAATCTGAGCAACTTAAAACCTCCTCAATAATTAAGGTGGGCTCAAGTTCTCCTCTGTAACTGAGGAAGATAACATTTGAGGATGGTCTAGATGATACACAGTCCTACATCCAGCTCACAGTCTCTGTTCAAAAGTCTTGCACTTGGTTTTATCACATGCAAGCTAGCATCTATGTAAAATTATAAAATGTGCATGAAAAACAAGAACAGACCTTTCTGACTGGATTTCTCAAGGCCAAGGCAGGAAATAAAGATATATACAGCAATAGAACATGATGTAGTAATGAATATATAGCAATTGAGCAAGTTTCATTTTGGTGAATACAGTGTATCTTGTTTGAAATGGTGTTGTGTAAAAGAGGTGAAAGAAGGCCTCACTTTCTAGATTAAGCGACCTCAAAATTCCCATTTTATCTTTTATTAACTACATGTCATGATTGAGCCTCTCTGAGCCTCAGTTTTATCATATGCAAAATAGAGAAAGTAATAGCTGCCTAGTATATAAACAGCACAGGATTGTAGGGGCTCAGTGTTATCCTTGATATCTCTTGCCACGGTCTACCACTACCACTTATTAGAAGAATCTGAACGTATCAAGGCAAAAATCCCCACACATCGGTGTTTATACTGAAACCATGAGGGCCATGAAAGGACTCAGTAGTTTGCTTTGGAGTAGCCTGGTCCTGCTGGAGGTAGTGTTTCCAAGGTGGGGACTATCCTTGGGTCTGCTGTTATCCAGCAACCGTGGCTGGCCAGCAGTGAAGCTTGGGCAAAAGGAGACAAGGAGAGTGTTCACCTCCAGGAAGAAGGGAGCCTAAATGTCAAAGGCCATGAGGGGGGTCGCTGTTCAGAGAAACTGCTTCCAGGAAAGGATTTGTGGCTGGGGAGCCTTTCTTCTGGGGAGAGGCTGCTACTCTTCCTCCAACAATGTGTGTCTTCTCTTCCTGCTTATATCCCTCATACCTGTAGTACTAGCAGCTAACACTGGCCAGGCTTTCCTATAGCAACTCAATCCCCATAACAACCCTGTGAATTACCATTCCTATCATGTGAATGAGGAGACAGGCTTAGAGATTGGATCACAGGTGCCCAAGGTCTGACTGTGGCACTTGTCTCTCCAGCATGAGATGAGTTGGTAGCACAGAAAAGAGGAGCAACACACCCACAGTCACCTTGATCTCCACACTCACAATCCAGTGTGTCCTTCTCAAACTGAAGTGATAGCATCCGTTGCTGGGTGGCCAGAGGAAGAAGAATAAGCAGGGGTTAGGGTCAGCTGTGCAGAATGACAACTTGGAGGAGTTAGTGTCTGAGACCTTCCCTTTCTGGTTTGCCAGATCTTCCCATCCTCACGGGGGGTGGGGGGGGGGGATGCGACTTGTGATCTGGCAACAAGGACAGTAGCCACAGCAGGAAACAGAGCTGGAAGGTAGAAGGGCCCTTGGAAATCAATGAGGCCATCCTGTGGTGATATGAAGAGCCTGAGGCCCAGAGGGAATGAGTCATCCATGAAGGTAGGGGGAGAGGAGAGAAGGGTCTTTATTCCATCCCTCAAGGCAAGAGCCTCTCCTAATGCTGTGTCTCAGCAGTGCTTCTCTGGGAAGTCTGGCGTGTTGCTGGTAGCTCCATCAGAAAGGGGCTCCAAAGTCCCAGGATCTCTACTGACCCCAGAGATGCCCCCATGGTGGACATCTCCCTCTGCCCCTGGCTCCCCTGCCTGGGCTCCATCTGGCCTCTGCTGGCACATGGTAGCTCTTTGCAGACTGCATTGATTTCCATTTCCCAAGGTGATGAGGTAATTTAAAGGTTATTCAGTTGAGTTTCTAGTTCCCTTGGCTTGGACCTTTCTTCCAAAACTCCTGCTGCTAACAGCAAGGGTACCAGGCATTGATATAAAAAGACATGTTTGTTGCCCATAAACAAGTTATTTACAAAGTGTGTGGACTCTTACAGCTGTTTTGTACACATGCCCTGCCTCAGTGGTTGCTTAATGAGTATACCTGTGAGCTTCCTTTTTAAATTGAATGGCACTTTATGAGGCTAAACTGATTGCTGCTCCTGCAGACAAAGTGCTCTCCCCGGGCTGCTGTTTTCACTCACTGGCCACTGGACCCCTGCAAGCTTCAGCTTCTTCCTCTCTTTGCTGCCCGAGGTCATGCCTTGTCTGTTCTCCCATCACATTTTCTCTGGATTCTCTTTGCCTCGCTGCCACTGCCTTGATTTAGTTCCTCATTATTGGTAACTCCCTGCATTGGGAGGGCTCCTTTTGGACTTGCCCCTCTGTGCCTCAGTGCTTTCAGGAACACTGGTTCTGCTTTTGTCACTGCTTTCCTGATGAACCTTCCCTGGCTGCCTACTGCTTCCATGGTATGAGGGCAGATGCTTCAGCCCAGCCTGAAAAGCCTTTCTGCAGGCTGGCCCAGCTCTCTGCACCGCAAAGTACGGAGCCAAGGCATCTCATGCAGCCCAGCTCTCTCCTCTCCCATGCAGTGTTCCTCCTTCCACCTGGACATGCCTCTTCCCTTTCCCGTCTCCTCCAGGCCCAACTTCAAGATGGCTCTCTCCTCTGACTGTTCTTCCCCTGTCTAGACCCAGAGTATACTGGCTCAGCCATCCATTAACAGTTCTTGGGCTATAGTGATGCCAAATTAAGGGCTATGGGTTGTATTGTGTCCCCCCACCAAAGATATATTAAAGACTTAACCCTTCAGTACCTGTGAACGTGACTGGAAATAGGGTCTTCACAAACATAATCAAGTTAAGATGAGGTCATGAGCATGGTCCTGAATCCAATATGACTGATGTCCTTCTAAAAAGAGGGAAATTTGGACTCAGACACAGACACAGAGGAGAAGACCACGTGAAGACGAAAGCAGAGATTGGACTTATGCCTCCATAGGCCAAAGAACACCCAAGGCCACCAGAAACTAAAAGAGGCAAGGAAAGATCATTTTCTACAACCTTCAGAGGGAGCATGGCCCTTGATGGTAGACTTTTGCCTTCAGAATTGTGAGAGAATACGCGGTTCATGGGTTCGAGCCCCGCATCAGGTTCTGTGCTGACTGCCGGCTCAGAGCCTGGAACCTGTTTCAGTCTGTGACTCCCTCTCTCCTTGACCCTCGCCTGCTCACGCTGTCTCTCTCTCTCTCCTAGAAATAAATAAAAATATTAAAAAAAAAAAAAAGAATTGTGAGAGAATAAATTTCTGTGGTTTGAACCCACCCAGTTTGTGGTGGACCTAGGAAGTTAATACAGAGGGTATGCCCCCTTCCCAGACCTCAAGGCACTGACCATTTATTTGCAGGGGGATAGACAAGATCCTTATGAGTCAGTATGATAAGTACAGCACGTGATAGGGAAAAGTGTGAGAAGAGAATTGAGGAAAGGTCCTCTCCAAGTAGTTTTCCATCCCTCTCTGGGGTGGTAGCTGTCAAGTAAAGCTCCCTTAGGGAGGGGCCCACATCCAATATCTGGAGATGACAGGAGCCCAGCCAATGGAGGAAAAGGCAGGGCATCTTGGCCAGGTGAGCAAAGGCAAGGGAGGGAGGAGTAGGGGTGAAGCTAAGGAATAAGGAGTACTGAGGCCCACAAGGCTTACCTCCTGGTTGGCTGTGTTTTGCCAAGGAGTTTGAACTTGAACTTGCTGCTGTGGATATGAAGGACCCATGGAAGGGAAGTAACAGAGCAGATAGTATGTTTTCAGTAAATTGTCCCCATGGCAGCTTGAAGGATGGATCAGAAGGGGTAAATGTAGAGGCTGAGACTTTGGAAGTGAGCTGGGGGTGTGTGTGTATGGCTTACTCCCCCAAGGGGGAGAAGAGGGTATGAATTTGGAAGCTATTTTGAAGTTAACATTCTCAGGACTTGGGTATGCATTGCACATAGAGGCCCAAGGTGAGGGAGAGAACATAGGAGCTGACCCTCAGGTCTCCAGTCTGGTGCTTGGAGGCAGAAAGAATTGTCTGGAGGGGGAAAGGTTGTCCTGAGAGAACAGAAGCAAGATACTGGGCTCAAGTGGGGACAGGTTGAGTGTGGGTGTTATCGAGGCAGCCATGGATATCTGGACCTTGAAGGGGAGGACCATAGTGATGGTACAGATGGGGAAACATGAACAGGGAGACAGGATAATGAGCCATGGGCATGAACACCATCATTTGGGCTGCACCCAGCATGGAGTGGGAAGAACATGGGAGTGAGGACTGACTCTTGCCTGGGAGGCTGGAAGACAATGGGTATGTGGCCACAGGAGCAGGAAGCAGAGCATTTCAGAAAGGAGCCACTGATGTGAGTCACGCCTTCCACAGTAAGGGCACTAGAGAAGGCATCAGACAGGTCTGCTGCATTCAGGGATGATTTTTTTGAGCAGCAGCTTATCTGTCACTTCTTCCCTGTATCTGCAGTCTCCACTTGCCTGCAATATCCTCTCTCCTTTTCTGACAATTCTCTTGACACCTCTCTGTACCATGCAACCCAGAGCAGCCCTGGTGAAATGAGCACAGGTGGATGCCTGGACATCCACATGGTGGCCTCTCCTGAGCCTCATCCCTGAGCCACAGCCGCTACTCTCAAGGTCACCAGTGTCTGTGGCCAAGAGCATCTGCCAACAGCCTGGTGGCTGAGGGTGGGATGAGGCCTGCAGCCTGACCAAATGACAGGTGCCTGAGCCTTTTGCCTCCCACACTTGGTTGCAGCTGTGTCCATTCTTTGCAGGGCCCGTCACCATGGGCGGCTCTGCTGCTCCGCCTCATGGGGATTGTGCCACGGGTGCGTCAAATGATCCAGCCCCTCTCTGATTGCTGCCTGCCAGGTTGGTCTGTGTGCACTGATGTGGTGGCTTCTCTGATGTGACTTCTGGACCCTCCTGTCCCCCAAACCCATTCATTATGCACCTCCCCTCATGCCTGACCTTCTACCATTAGAGAGTCTTTTGCAGGTCTCATAGGCTTCAACACGAGCAGGAGTTAATTCTTCCCAATTTTAATTTGTTGAGAGATGACATTCATTAGGAAATACAAGATTGTAAAATATTTAAATGACTCTAGGGTAAATAACATACAACATAGTCATCTTTCAATACCCCCCTCCCAAGGAATATACACGCATTGGTTAACGGTGATACTTTTCCAGATTTTCCCCCCGTGCTTCTACAAAGCCATGTAAGCATACACACACACACACACACACACACACACACACACACACACGTAGTTACATATATAAAAATGAGATTGTATTGTGCATATTGATAAGCAGCTTGCCTTTTCCCTTACCGATACATTCTGGGAATCTTTACATGTCAGTACAAATAGACCAATCTCATTTTTGAAATAAATGCATGGAATTCTAAAGTGTATCATAATTTATTTAATCATCTCCATCTTGATGGGCAGTAGGTTCTTTACATTTTATTAGTTTCCCTGTAATGCTATAGTAGACCTTCTTGTACATGCAAATTTGTGCATGTGTGTGTTTTTCCAAAGTGTGTATTCCTAGCAGTAGGATTGCCAGATTATATCCAAAGGATACCCATGATGGATAGCAACAGACATTATCAAATTGTCAGCCAAAAAGAGGGCATAAATTTATATCTCCCAACAGTGTGGATTGTCAACAGGGGTACCCCATCATTCTTTTCATGCCTTTGTTACTCTGATGGGTGAATGAAAAGGCATTTCCTTGCTCTGTTTTGCATTTCTCTTATTACCAATAGAGATTGAGTCTACTTTTATCTGTTTATTGACCAACCATGCACATTTTGTGACTTGTATATTCGTATTTATTGCCATTTTGCTGTTTAGGTATTTGTGGTTTTATGCTGATTTGTAGGAGCTCATCCTGAGTTATGGTTATTTCTCCTTTGGCAATTATTTATTTTGCAAGTATTTTCTATGTTGCTTATCTTTTAACTTGATTTATGGTGGCTTTGGTGCTATAGAATTTCTAAGCTTTCGTGTTATAAGATCAATCAATCAGAGCCTTATTTTTTAGTAGTGGGGAAAAGTGGAGCTTGGAGGTTTAAGATGTTGCATTAGTGACCCTTCTTTGGTCTGTTTTTGCTTTTTGGCTTTGAACAAAACCCCTTAACTTCATTAAACTTTCATTTTGCCAGCCATGTACAGTGTTATCTGTCCTGCCTAACCTCATCCCAGCTGCCATGAGGATCATAGAAGCTGTCTTGCAGAACTCCATAGCCATTCTGAACTTCACAGTTAAACGGACTCACCAATAGACATTGAGCCCCAGTCTTCCAGCACAGACCTTGTCTGGGCAGTGATTTTTGGGGTGTCAAGACACTGCCTCAGACCTGGTTCACTTTCCCCAGATGTCACTTTCCTGCCCCATGCTGGTGATGACGTCCTCATGGCTCTGCAATGGGAAGTGTATTCATTTGCTCAGGTTGCCATGAAATACCACAGATTGTCTGGCTTATGCAACAGAAATGTATTTCCTCAGTTCTGGAGGCTCAAAGTCTGAGATCAAGGTGTCAGCAGGTTTGATTTCTTCTGAGGCTTCTCTCTTTGGCTTATATGTGGTTGCCTTCTCATTGTCTCCTCACATGGTCATACCTCAGTTTGCACATGTCTGTGTCCTGATTTCTTCCTTTAAAATTTTTTTTCTTTTTTTAAGTTTATTTATTTATTTTTGAGAGAGAGCGAGCACAAGTGAAAGAGGAGTGCGGGGGCGGGGGGGGGGAGTGGGCAGGTAGAGAGAGAGAATCCCAAGCAGGCTCCGTGCTGTTAGTGTAGAGCCCAACTAGGGGCTCAATTTCACAAACTGGAAGACCATGACCTGAGCCAATATCAAGAGTCAGATGCTTAGCCAACTGAGTCCCCAGGCACCCTTTGATCTCCTCCTCTTATAAAGACACCAGTCATATGGAATAAGGGCCCATCTATATGACCTCATTTTACCTTAGTCACCTCTGTAAACACTCTTTTTCCAAATACAGTCACAATCTGAGATACTGCAGGTTTGAACTTCCGACATGAGTTTGGGTTTGGGGGTACACAATTAAGCCCATCACAAAGACCTGGCACTGTCTCTAGATAAGAATCAGGGAAGCAAGGCTCAGAGACTCCTGCACTTGGTATATGTCGCCCAGTGACTGGGTTCCAGCTCTGTGCTCAGACCCACATGTCTGAACCCTAAGTGCAGGCCTCCCGGGGAGCAGCCTGAGTGATGTTGAGATTGCTTTGGTTCCACTGCCATGACTTCCCATTCATTGGTCCCACCCATCTGTCCCTCTGCCTCATACCCCTCCTCCATGAGTAGGACCCCTATTCCTAGCTGGCTGACTCTTCTGGGAAAGGGTTTCACATAATTCATTTGATTGAATGTAGCTTGCCCAATTTTTGTTGTTGTTATGGAAAAAGATTCCACAGTAAGATAAAGAGCATTTGGAATATGAGTAGCTCCCCAGTAATCTCACACACACTCACAAAATTGTTTTTGATTTTTGTATATTACTTGCTCTTCCCCACTCTGCACATACCCTTATATTTCACATCTTTGGCATCATATTAAATGTGGCCTTTATGCTCTGCCTTTTTCACCCCACATTATTACTAATAGTCTCTTTATCTTTATAATGATCATTTTAATGGCTGTGTAATATTCCACTGAGTCGCTGTACTCTAATATTTTAAATTACCGTCTGATTTTTGTGCATTTGAGTTTCCCATTTATGCTCTTATAGATAATGATTCAGTGAATGTCTTTGTAATGAAAGCCCCTTGCTTCTCTTGAATTATTTCCTGAGGGAAAATTCCCAGGAGTCAGATTACCGAGTTAAGAAAAGCAACATCATCACAGCACCTCGATGAGCTGTAATATCTTTTTCTGGAATGAGCATACCGATATTCCATGCCACCAACAATGAATGAGCATGCCAGCTTCACTGCCATCTCATTTACATTTGGTGTTAATAATTCAATACATTTTGGGCCATTTTAATATACTTTAAAAGCTACCTACCTCAAAGCTGCTTTGATTTGTACTTTTTTTCATGAAGGAGGAACATTCTGCAATAGATTAGTATTTTCAGCCAGTTTTGTTGTTACTTTCTTTTTTTTTTAATTTTTTTAATGTTTTATTTATTTCTAGGAAAGAGAGAGAGAAACAGCGTGAGCAGGGGAGGGTCAGAGAGAGAGGGAGTCACAGACTGAAACAGGCTCCAGGCACTGAGCTGGCAGTCAGCACAGAGCCTGACGTGGGACTCAAACCCACGAACCACAAGATCATGACCTGAGTGAAAGTCGGACGCTTAACCGACTAAGCCACCCAGGCGCCCCTGTTCTTACTTTCTTTAAAATAACTTTTTTGAAAAAGAAGTAATTGAAGACTAGAGAAATGGATAGTAATTCCTCGGGAATCCCAGCCCTTTGATTGTCTTGAGGGATTTGTTGATCAAAGTGACATTTAGATCTCAACAAGCAAAAGACTTTTTGGTCAATAAGTGGTATAAGCAATTGAATGCGCCAGTTGGGGGCTGGCCACTTCTGTGAACAGAAAGGGCTGAGAAGACGCCAAGTATCCTCAGAGCTGCCTGATGGGACCTGACCCTAGTTTTCCACGGGGTCCTCTAGGTGACCTGGTCTTCAGTCAGGTCACTCCTTCTAAACACATGTGCAGGGATACAGTGCAGCCCCTGGCTTGCTCCAGAGGAAAGCCCACCAGACTCAGCTTCAGAGAAGTGGCCCTCTGGGCCTGTTACCAGCAGAAGGCACAAGTAGGCAGAGTCAGGCCTAAGGCACCATCCCTAGTGAACTCTGTCTCGTGTTTGCCGTTTTTCAAGCAAGTTTGACTAAGTGCACTCTCCCCTATTCCATCTCTCGGATCTAAAATAATCAACAACAAATTAAAATTTTTCCCCCTCAGAAGTTTATTTTAATTGCCTAGCAACACATTATCATAAATTGCTCTCAAATTAATTCTTTGGCTTTGGTGCAGAATCATTTATTAATGAGGGTAGCAGTCAGCCTCTATGAGTGGCTATTCTTAGAACACTGCTGTTTTAACGGAGTTCATTCTTAAGATATCTCCACAAGAAACTTGTATGCTAGGCAGATCCTTGGAGAGCTTGATTCTCCAGACAACACAGAGGTCAATGCCTCTCTCCGGAGGGTCTGAGCCCCTCATTAGTGATGAGCCTGAGGCCCAGAGGAGGAAATAAAGGTCCCTTAGTCCCACAGCAGTGGAGGGCTGTGGCCAACTCGGGTCAGGAAGCCACCATTGGATCCTGACCTTGAGGACCTCCTCAGCCTATGTGCACCTCTGCATGGTCAAGTCAAGGTCCAATCAAGGGCACAAGTGCAGAGGGTAAGGGGCTGCCTGGTGGTGTGTACCAGAATTGCCATCTATGAGGGGCCATGGGCTGGGAGGAGAAGGACAGAGATAGAAACCTTGGGAAGGCAAAGAAGGTAGTGTGATTATGTAGGCTGGGCCAAATAAGGCTCCTGATAAAGTTGTTTTCATTGGTTGATCAATGAGTTGATTTATTTGTTTATTCCTGTGTTCATTCAGTGTGTGCCTACCACATGCTGGGCTATGCTAGAGACTGGGAACAGTAAGAAAAGACTACAGTCTCTACCCAAGGAGGTTGCAATCTGGTATGGGAGATAGACAAGTAAGTAGGAACCCCCACAGTAAGGTGAGTTAGGTCCTGGGAAAGAAAGAACCCTGGGGCATTCTGGGAGCCCAGGCTGGGGAAGATTCCTGTGATCCTATTATTTTAACATTCTGTGTATGGATAGTTTTCACACAATTATAAATATATTGCATGATTTGCCTTTTTCATCTTAACATTTTCTTTTTAAGCACAGTTTCTTATTTCTGCAGAGTCATCACATACATAAGTCCAAATGGCTTCATGATATTCTATGAAGTTGATGAAATAAACATTTTCCTGCTGTTAGATTGTTAGGTTGCTTCTAGGTTTTTGCAACAAATGGCAGAGGATGCAGAGCTTTGTGCTCCTTTCCCACTATTCACTTGTGATGTATACCAGGGAATTCATCATTCTGGGCTGGAGGGTGTGGACGTGTGTCTGTGGTTTTTACAGTATACTACCACATGCTCTCCCACACCTCCTGAGGCCTCGGACCAGTTTCCAGGGACCTGTTTCTCTGTTACCTCCAGTACTGGGATGGACAACAAATACACCCACCTACCCCACATATGCATGCACACACACACACAAACACACACACACACAGATATGTGTAAGTGTGAATTTCAGCTTTTCACACATGGGTGTGTCTGCCATATTACTGAGCAAAGGAGGAAACAGAGCCTGTATAACAATATCCTGGTACAATAAATTATATTAAAAACAACAACAACATCATAGCAAGTGACAGTGAGGAAGACAGCCTCTATGGGAGCTGTTGGAGCAGCAGCAGCCCAGGGAAGCTGTGACAAGGGAGTGGTAGCCATAGATATGAGGGGAAGCCAAAAACTCTGAAGTGACCAAATCAACTGGTCTTGTAGGATCAGTTACAGCCTAGAGGGAGGGTTGAAGTTGACTCCAGGATTATAACTGCAGGGTATTTGGGGTGAGGTGATCTCAGGAAAGCCACAAAGTTAGTGCACTTGACTTTAGGACAGCATACTTAAGGTGTTGGTGGCTGTCCACCTGGAGCTGTTCAGGAACTTCCCTTCATGCATGCAGATAAGGGGCAGGAGCAGGCTGAGGTTCAGCCTGACCCACACACAGACAGGAGGGAAACTTTGACAGGCCTCAGGGTAGCCAACAGAGCTGCTGGAATTACCCATCCATCATTTCCTGCTCTGTCTCTTGGCTTTCTCACTGCTGGGTCAACTAAAACATTTCAGCTAGTGTATCTTCTCCTTTAAGGACAAGTCAACAGTGTTCTGGCTGCCTACAAAGCTAGGTTGCTGATTTTTTAAGTATTTCACATGAGCAGAATCTGATAATTGTTTGACATCTCTTTTAGCATAAGACAATTATGTAGAAAGGAGAAAATATGTGTGTGTTTGCCTTAGTAGGACTGCATGATTTTTTTTCTATTTCTCTTTATGTCTTAGTTTCTTCCGTGGGTGTGTTTTGTTCCCTATCTCCTCCATATACAGCCCTTAAGTGAGGGGAAGTGGACAAAGGAAAGAGGGTCAGTGACCCCAACATCCACTCACTGTGAAGATAGGCACCAGGTACTCAGCCCCTCTGCCTTCCCCTTCCTCAGCTCTGAGATGGAGGGCACAGCTCTACATTCAAAAGATTCTTCCAGTTTCCAGAGTCCGTGATATTCAGAGAATCTGGTTAAATATCCTGGGTTGGATTGTTCTTCTACATGCAAATCTTTTAAAAATTGCCAGTGAGTTTATGAAGGGTTCGCAAAGCACTCAGAGCACTGTTTCAGTCTCACCCCACTTTTCCTTGTGAGGCATTTGAGAGGCTGGGCAATATTCTACTTAAGGGACCCCACAGAATGTGGTTCAGAGTGTCCAAGCCTGGTGATGATCCTAGGCAAGTCACTTTACCTCAGAGCCTTAGTTTCCTCATCTGTAAAAGAGGAACATACCAAAGGCTATTACAGGCACTGCAGGAAATGTAGGTAAAGCTTGAAGCCCAGCATGTGGCATTCAGTCAGCACTCCACCACTGGTAGCCATTTGCATTATCATCATGTTCTTCATTTTGTAGCCAAAAATTCAAGGCCCAGAGGCCCACTGGGCCAGTGAATCTAACACAATTGCTCTAGGTGGAAGAAATACTCAATTGTTTCAAAGGCACAGGAGGGAATTATTGACCCGGCACCACTTTCCCTGAGTTAACAGGAGCTTTGTTGTATATTTGAAAACCTTTAAATTGGTGAAACTTGAGTCAGTTGCATTAGAATACATTTGGTAAATTCCCTTGACTGACCTCCTGTGAAGAGGTGGTGTTGGGGACGGCTTTGTCAGGGGTGGAACAAGGGCTAAAACCCCGTCCCAGGGCCCAGAGGCTGTAGGCCAGTGGGGAAACAAGCTCTAAACAGGGCAGAGTAAGGTGGGAGCCAGGACCAAGTATGGCCAGCCTGGGCTTGGACTGCCTTCCAGTGACCATTCAAGCCAAGTTGTCAGTGTAGCTGAAGCTGACAGAGAGAGGGAAACAGGATGGGTATGTTTGTGGGGACGTAGAGACCACTGAGTGGAAGGATGACAAGAGTCTGAGATACACTGGAACAGGTTCTCATGGCTGTTGTATTGAGTGTAGGCTGTGGGTGGCCAAAGTGGAAGCAGGAGACCTGCTGGGAGGCTCTGGAAGAATCCACAGGGAAGATGATGGTGTGTCTGGCCTGGGTGGCTGCAGTGGGGTGGTGAGAAGGGATGAGATCCTGGCTATATTCTAAGAGTATTGCTTGTCAGGATGTGCTGACCAACTGGAGGTGGGTCTAAGAGAGGTAGGAGTCAGGATGACTTCCAGGTTTCTGTCCTGAGCAACTGGAAGAATGGCAGTGTCCTAGCTGAGGTGGGGAGTACTGTGGGAAGGGTGAGGACACAGGTCTGGGGGGCCATTGGGAGCTCAGATTTACACAGCTGGGTTTGTGATGTCATCACATACCCCATGGAGAACTTGTGCCGGCAGCTGGACAGATGAATTGTGTTCAGAGAGGTCTGAACATAGAAGAAAGACTTTTGTTCCCAGGTGCCTACAGCCTAGGGGTAGCCTTGGCAAGGGAGCTGGCTCCCTGGGGACCCGCCTGTTGCCTTCCTCTAGGACGGTGGACAGGTGTCTGCAGGTGGTCAGGTGCGCCACAGGGGAATCAGGGGGTGACCAGGTCTCAGAGGTGACCCTGATTTCTTGGAATCACCGTCAGGCCCTGGACCATCCTCATTTCCCATGTGCCCTTAGCTCTCAAGGGCATCGTTCCCTTTGAAATAAAGCAACGCCAACCCTGCTGCTGCAGGAGGTGGCACCTTTGCGCGGATTTTCTCACTGAAATATGATATTTAACTGAGCTGCCCGTCCGACACCTGGGTCGGACCTGGATGCCCCAGGGGTCGCACGGGCGAGTGGGGGAGGTGGGACAGGCCGGTCCCGCTCCCGGGAGAAAAGAAGGGGCGGCTGCAGCTCGAGCTCCTCTCGACTCCTGTGGCGCTGATGGGGTTAACAGGCTCGTGCACCGGGCGGCGGGCGGGTAGCAGTGGTGCATTGTGGTAACAAGGCGCCGGGACCGCGAGCACCCGCCGCCTCCGCCGGGAGGCCCGCCGAGCTGTGCGAGTGTCGGTGGGAGCCCCCGGACTCGGCGCCATGTAGCGCCCGGCTACTCGGAGGCCACCCCGCCGCGGGGATGAAGGGACGCGGCTGCTGGGAGTCGGCCTCCGTGCGCTCCTTCTGCAGCTCCGGCTGCCTGAATAAATTTAAGAAGGGTTAGTGCGGCCCGGCTTCCGCCCAGAGGCTGGGATCCCTGCGCACGCCCGCCTGTCTGACTCCGGGCTGGCTGCATGATCAATCCACGCGAGTCTCTGATGTCACTCCCTCGCGGCGTGGGGAGAGCGGGGAGCCTCGGGAAACCCCTGTCCCGGTACCTAGAGAGTGTGGGTCCTGGACTCGCTTCAAGCGCGGGGCATTTTGGAAAGAGGGCTGTGGCTCGAGACACGTCCGACTGATTAACCTTTGCAAAAGAAACAAAATATAATCCAGAGCTTTCTGGAAATAAGGGGGGAAGATGCAGGCCCTGTGTACCTCCCCCTCCTTCGTTCCCCAGAGTCTGCTTGGGGCCCGCGTACCCCTGGAGCGCTGGTAGAATTGTTGCTTTGCCCACAAGGGCCTCAACCTGGGGTCCTGGGTCTACCCGTGGTGTCATCTGTGCTCAGTGCATGACTCAACCAACTTCTCTTTGCCCTTTGAGCAAGCTGTGACAGATCAGGAAAGTCCGTTAAGTGGCCGCCTGGGTTTAAGCAAGGACTAGCTTTGAGGATGCTGCCGCAGGCAGGATGGTCTTGAATGACAGCTCTGGGGTGTGCAGGCATGCTGGCCAGGGAGCCCTTTGTCAGCGCTGGGGGGAAACCTTAGCTGCTGTTAAGATTAAAGCCTTGCAAACTGGTGAAGCTCCTGCTTGCAATTCCTAATGCTTGAAACTTGAATTTTTGGAGACTTTGCACGAGTGAAATTTGCTGTATTTACCTTATTATTTCTGTTATAATCTGAAACTCTTTAGAAAAAATAAGATTCTTTGACCCTAGATCTAGAATCAGAGACCGCTAAATTCACTCAACACGAACTTATTAGAAAGAGCTCCTTTTAGAGATTAACTCCCTCTGATCTGTAATAAGCCTTGTAAAGAATTTTGCTGACTGGTCACACTAATAGCTTCGTAAGGCCCTGGCTTAGGGCAGAGACATCCTCGAAGTCATAGACTCCAAGCCTCAGCCCCAGAGTCAGAGTCTCCTGAAAACACCACCTGAAGTCATGGGGTGTCTGTAATTACAAACATTTGAAATTATTTTCATGGGAGCTGATGCCGTGGCTCCATCTTGAGAATCCTTTACAGAAACTTACAAATGAGTTTTGTCTTAAGTATGTATTCTGGTTGAAGATTGGCTTTGATTTCCAACTTTTATTTTGGATACAGTGTCATTTCTAATGCAGTTATGTTCTTAATGAAAAGTTTAAATGATGTTCCTATTATCACTTTGGATGGATTTATTCTGAGGGTGAATTTTGGAGTTAATTTTTTTTTTTTAAAGCATGTACCGTTAGGTGTTGTTTTTCTTCTGTTGTCCTGCTTGATCATTTTCTTGATTGCCATTCTCTAGAACATTTGGCTGCTGACAGGGAGCATTGGTCCTTGTATCCACTTGCTTTCTGCTTGGTTTTGAGGATAATCATTTTTGTCTGGAAGCTAAAAAGCAGCTGTACCTCAGGACTGATGACAGAGTAACGTCTTTGTGGTTTGGTTTGGTTTTGTTTCACACATACACACACACACACACACACACACACACACACACACACACACACACACACACACACACACACACACACACAAGCACAAGCCTGAGTCGGGGAGGGCCAGAGGGAGAGAGAGAATTCCAAGTCCTGATAAAAGGCTTGAACTCACAAACTGTGAGATCATGACCTGAATTGAAGCCAAGAGTTGGATGCTTAACTGATTGAGCCACCCAGACACCCCTGGAGTAACCTCTTTGACTGCTAGACCCCTCTAGGCCAGACCTTCCTTCTTACCTCTCCTGTGTCCCACTCTCCACAGTGGATCTGGGGATGAGGAGCTCTGGAAGTTGTGTGTGGTTGGGCATGGTGCTTAGAACAGGACCTGGAATGGAGCTTGCTGGGCTGTGGGAGGAGGCCCAGGAACCAGCACAGTGGGTCAAGAGCAGCCAGGATTCAGCCTCAATGTCAGATGTTCTGGGGACAGACTGCAGAGCATGTCCCTCTGGCCAAACAGAACATTTCTGTGGGCAGGAGAATGCTTGCAAACCTGGCCAGCTAGAAAAAGCAGAGTGAGAAAAGCAGAGATGGGTCCTGCGGCAGGGGGTGGGGGGCTGAGGGGTTGGGGGTAGGTAGGGACGGACAGGAAGAGGGCTGGTTAATGGTCAGCTCTGGGAGGTGGGAGCTTCTTGGTCCCTCAGGTGTGGGTGTAGTAGGCACAGGTGGGGCCCTCATCCCCAGCTTGCAAATGAGGTGAGACTGGCCTTCTCCTTTCAGACACATTGAAGGGTATTGCAATGAGAGGCCATTCAGACACATTTACCCTTAGAAAAGTGTCCCGGTAAATTGGGCAAGTTGAAAAGAGAGCTGGACTCATAGCCTGCCCTGGGCACTAGGAACTAAGGTCCTGGCAGTGATTGTTTAGGGGGCAGGGCAGCATCTGACCCTGTGGAGATTCACCACATGGGCTGTTACTCAGCATGGGGGTGGGGTTCCCACAGTGAAGCCAGGGTGTCAGGGTGTCTGAATATTTCTCCTGAGTCTGCTGCTTGGCTGTGTGACCATGGACAAGTCCCTGTCCCTCTGTGGGCTGTGGTTACTCCTGCCTCTGTAAATGATGGAGGAGGAATGGGCTGAGAAGACCTACTGTCTATCCTGCCCTCAGACCTACACATGTGAAAAGGAGCCCTGGGGAGTCCGTTGACAGGAGGCTGCTCCTCGGTGGGTAATGGGCTGTTCAAACCACACCTCCAATGCTTGCCTGACCTTCAGCTAGCTTCTTGGTGTTTTTAATCTGCAATTTTCTTGTATAAAAGATGGCATTAAAACCTTCTTACCTGGCAAGATTGCTGGGAGGTTGAAATGAGATAGTATATATCCATACCTGCTAATCAATCAATCTGTGTGTCTCTGTGCTTCAAACAGAGCCAGGAACCACAGATGGGGAAATGCCCATTCAGGATCTCTCGTAAGCTCTGAATTCAGCCTTTTGGCAGCTCACTCATTTGCCTGTGTGTGTGCATGTGCACAGTTGTGTATAGAACTTCTGCATCTTTTTGGAATGTAAAGTTCTTTAAACTTACTTATTTTGAGAGAGAGAGAGGCAGGGGAGGAGCAGAGAGAGAAGGAGAAAGAGAATCCTAAGCAAACTCCACACCCGCAGTGAACCATGAGAATAGTGAGATCATGACTTGATCCAAAACCAAGAGTTGGATGCTTAACCAGAGTTCTGAAAGAGCAGAAAACAGGGACCCCTTGCCCTGGCAACGTAGACTCACAGAGGTCTGAGCCAGGTGACCTTGACCTGCCTATCACACTGCTGAGGTTGCCACTTTCCCATTTGTGGCCCAAAGAGCTCCTGTGTCCCCATGAGCCAGCCTCCATCTTCTAAGCCCAGCTCTGATTGGCAGCACTCGCACAGTGGAGAGAGGCTGAACTGAGCTTGGCAGAGACTGGGTGATGTATCATGGAAACAGAGGGGTTCAGGGCAATGATGGCGATATGAGCCATCAAGGGCAAGTCCATGGGGTCAGGCAGGTTAGGTATCTTTGCACAGACTCCCAGCAGAGTCAGTGGCAAGCATGCTCCAGCTTCTAGAGTGTAGCTATGACTACCAGGTACTTGACTGTTCTGAGGTCCTGTTGTTTTGAGGAGGGTTGTTTGTTTGTTTTTGCATCTTTGAGGCCTATGACAGGTACCATTCTCAGAGAATGATTCTCATGGGACATCAGCTGAGAATTGCTGTTGGGTATGGTGTCCTTCAAAAAGTCATAGGTGGAGTTCTTTTGTGTTCATTTTGGGGCTTGCCAACTGATCTTGTGTTTCCCTGTATTGTGCTCCCAGGTGTCTGCTGAGATCCTTCCCTCCTTGGGAAGAAGGACTGAAGCATGAAGTGAAGGACTAGCTCTCTGTTCTAATCATTTTCTCTGTGTGTACAGAATGGCCCCTTAGTGCAGTGCCTGGAGATGAGCAGTTCTGACCTCACTGGGCCTGGCCTCACAGCCCACTCAGTCCAGCCTCACTCTGCTCTGCTCAGCTGAACGTCTTTGCTCATCGCTCACAAGTTAATCAGATTCTTCCTTGGAGGCCCTGTGCCCATCCCAGTTCTTCCTGAAGCCTCCCCAAACCCCTCACAGCTGGAGGTAATCTCTCCCCTCAGGCCTCTCCCGGGCCTCCCTTCTGCAGCAGACCTGAGTTGTTTGACAAGTCATGCCCTCCTTTGAGGCTATAAGCTCCCCAAGGTGGAGCCTGGGTTCCACCTGTGTCTGTGATGTGCCCCCATACTCCCAGCACTTGGCCCTTTTGCAAATTGCTGGTCCATAACCAACCCACCAGTATGGACGTGAATGGAGGGAAGGGCCGTCTGAGGCTGAGGGGTCAGAAGTATTCTTGGCTGGTGTCTTCCATTGCAGCCAGCATTCTCAGCCTCCTGTTTTCCCTCTGGGAGTTTCTTCTGGTTCACTGGAACTCTCCCAACTCAAGACTGAAGCAATTGAGGCACCTGAGTGTCTCAGTCAATTGAGTGTGACCTCAGGTTTGAGCCCCATGTCAGGCTCCACGGTGAGCATGGAGCCTGCTTAAGATTCTCTCTTTCTCTCTTTTCTCTCTCTCCCTCTGCCCCTTTCCCCTGCTCACACACATACTCTCTCTCTCTAAAATAAAATACAAATAAATTTAAAGATTGGAGCAATGGGTAGAATCTGTCCTGCTCTACCTTTTCTCGTCCCACCATGGCAAGTGGCTCCGCTGGAGCAACCGGGAAAGCTCAGAGGTGTTGAGGAAGGGAGCTCTTAAGTAAACATGGGAGATCATAAGGAAATTCCTGGAGTAGGTGACACCCAGATGGGTGTTGAAGGATGAGGATGAATGGGCAGGTAGGGAGTGGGGATAGGCAGGTGCTCAGTGAGGCTTGAATGAGTTGTCAGGGTGCATAACAGAGCCTCACTGGTGGGTTGGATCCAAAAGGACACATAGGCAGGAAAGGATGTGAGCTCTACAGATGGCATATGGCTTATACAAAGGAGGCTTTAGGGTAGCATTGACCCCATTTATGTCCTCCCTGGGAAGGACATCTGGCCTCACCATTACTTGGTGTGATGCATGGGAGGAGGACATTCTCTCATAGACATGTTACCTGGTGGGAGCCTCTGTCTGCATACCTGTAGGATGGAGGTGATGAGCAATCTGTATGAGAGGCCCCCTCCCCTGCCTTTCTGGCACATGGTAGCTGCTCATCCTTATTGTTATTATTTGTGGAGCTTGAAATGAAAGGGAATGTGAAGCTCTCAGCACACATAAGGGGGCTTAATCAGTAGTAGCAAATAAGATGATTATTGTATCATTACACTGTATCATTCTGTGGATGGGGAAACTGAGGCTAAAGGACCTTCCCAAGATCACAGGCTTAAGTGGGACCCAGAACCTGCATGCTTTGCCAGCATTTATCATGTGTCAGTAGAATGGAGGGTCAAGGGTCAGTATAGACCAAAAATCTGCTGGACTCTGAACAAACCTGGCCTGGGTAGAAGCCGCAGTGGGTGAGACTTGGGCCTCAATTTCTGGGGCAGAACCTGGGAAATGCTAAGTGTGGTGATTTGGGGGGATTCCTTATTATGATAAAAGAAAGAATGCTCTTAGCTAGCAAGAATTTGCTAGTCAAGTGGAAGTCAGCAGCTGTGCTTGTCCCAGCAGATGATTGTCCACATGCTACTACATGGGTTCCTCTCCTGTCACCCTCTTGCCCCTGGGAACAAATGGATGACAGGCATGGCCCTGGCTGGCAAATTCGGTCACGCCCTGTGGACATTTGAGAATATTCACACAGCATGAGGCTCTCAGGAGTCCATGAGCTCTGCCAGGGAGCAGTGAGGTGAGAGGCAGGTAGGCAGGGAGCCCAGCATAGAGGGCCCACTGTGGGCAGACAGCTAAGCAGGTGGGGAGGGGGTGTTGGAAGGGCTACATGCAGGGGCATCCTAGGTCGAGAAAGATATGTGGGGGCACTGAGAAGTGCTGTACATGGGGGAGCATATGGTATCACCCTGTGTAAGGTGGAGGCCATCAGGTAGGGAGAGCAGACAGCTAATGGCAGGAGTTGGGGAGGAGAGTGGAGAAAGGTGGGCAGAGCGGGCTTCCCCCAGTGCTTTGGTTTGGCTGTGCAGAAGTCCCTGTCTACAAATAGGCTTCCTGTCTGTGCCAACTCTGAGCCCCTGGGTGGCAAGCGGACTACTGTACTGGATTTGAGGGCTGAGAGGGAAAAGAGGGTCATGAACAGAAGTGATCTCCACTTGGAGGACAGTAGAGAATTGAAGCTGCTTGTGCATTCATGGCTGTGCCCTTGAGCAGCAGCATGCCATTGAGGAGGTACTGGCAGCATGGAGGTGACAAGACTGTAATGGGCCCTGGACTGCCCCAGCCATGGTACTGTTGACATTGGTGGCCCCAAGGAACCTGGAGAATGTGATGTACTCTCCAGGGAGCCGGTTCACTGATCATTCACAGGTTGGTGTGCAGGGCTGCAGTGAGCCCACTTGGTGCCCATCTTTAGAAAAGGGCACCCTTCCCTCAAGATCTTTTAACCTGGTTAAGATCACTTAACCTGAAACTGTTGTAATATACTAATTTTGTTAGAGCAATGCTCTTTTTTCCTTCATTTGCTGTTGTAATAAAAACAAATTTACAGTGTCTATTGTGAAAGGTGCTCCCCATGGTTGTGCGGTGAACAACCTGCTCAACCATAAGCAACAGCCATGTTAATATCAACATTTCCTAAGAGCAACGTTTGGCTGGTCCCAAGGATTACACAACAACCTCTGTTGCCTCTAGGCAAAGAGAGAGGGGGCTGCCCAGGTGCCATGTCAAGAGAGGTGACTGCAGGGAGCCTGGCATAGGCCAAAGTGGGAGAGGGACTCAGAGATGCCATTTGAAGTTGTGTGCAGAGGCCTCAGGGAGGCCAGCAAAAGAGAGAGGGGTCTCCAAGACACTGGAGAGAAAGAGGCAGCCTGAGGCAGGCTTCATGGGGACTGAGAGGTTTGCAGTAGGTACTCTTCCTCTGACCTCATCAGGGAGTGTCCTACAGCGTACACCACCACCCTCTGCAGAAACAAGTCATTCTCCAGCTGCCTGGTCTTCCTGTAAAGTGCCAGTCAGCACAGACTGGTGGCAGCACCTGATCAAATAGATGAACAATGTGAATAAAGATGAGGTTATGGGCTTCAGGCTGCCAAAGATAAATTTCCTTTTATGTCCTGCTTTCCTCTGACGCGTGTGTTGAATAATGACACCTGACGCACATCTTCAGAAATAGTAGCTGCTCAGGCCGGATGGTGCAGTGAGGTCAAAGGAGGCCACAGACTCAGGGAAGGGGGATCCCCGTATGGGCAGCACTCTGTGTCCTGACCTGGTGGGCCCAGTGTTCTTGTGGCCATAGGTGGGAACTGCTTCGTGGACAAATGTTTCCCCTGAGAGGCTAGAACTGACAGCCAGTGAAGCCCCCTGGGCCCCACCCTCTGCCCAGGCTATTTTTGCATCAGAAGCAGCACAGTTTGTTTGGAGTGGGGCCCCTAGAGCACGGCTTTTGGCTCGTTAACCATTTGGCAGCTGCTTTTCTGCTTGATGAAATCCCCTCCCCAAACCCACTCCTCACCTTCCCACAACACACACACACACACAGACTTTGTTCTTGGCCAAACTGGGGTTCCTCTGGGCCAATCCTTTGCACCCTGCACATTCATTATTTTGAAGGGTTGTTTACCATTAAAGCAACAATTCCAGATGTTCAAGATCCTAGTGTTTCCATAACTCACATCACTGTTTTTAGGTCTCTATTTTTAGTCAGTATTTTTCCTTTATGTGAACATCTTTTTTACATCATTGAGATACCAAAAAAAAAAAAAAATCCCAAACCATTTTCACATGGCTTGTACATCATAAGCACTTTCCCACGTTATCACAGGCTAAAGATGTATCTGTTGAATGGCTGTGGAACATCTTTTCCTTCTGTTAGACATTTCGTTTCTTCCCAGATTTTCACCAGAGCCAAACTGCTGCCTGAGCATCTTTGGCACATAAAATGTTTCTTTGGTGTCTCTTTCTGGGACAAATTCCCAAGACTACTGTTGCTGAGTCAAAGAGTGTGACTGCTTCCCTCTGGCAACTCCATGTCCCTCAGCCCAAAGTGTTTTGGTCCATCATGCTCTCAGGGCTGGGTGTGGACATCTCCTCCTCTCCACCTGCCCTGCACTAGCCTTCCATCCTTCTGAGAGAGTATTTTCTAGCCAAGCATAAGATCCTGCCTTGTTAGTGTTTTAGCTTCATTTAACTAATGAGAAAGGATGAATTTCCTCCTACCTGCGAGTTTGGTTATTATTTGTGGTTACCCTTCTGTGGCTCGTCAGCTGCATCTTTTCCTGCCCTTGTGTGGAAACCCAAAGGGTAGCATTAGGAGTGTTGTTGGTTTACGTCATGGCTGGAACCCAAGCCAGACAGGACTTCCTGGGACAATAGCACCACTCTACTTTGCTTGGTGGGTGAGGCTCTGAGAAACAGTCCTTGGAACTGTCATCCCCTAGCAGATCCTCTGTGGACCCCTGTGGAGCCCCTAGTTTGAAAATTATTAAGGGTTTCAAGAGGGAGGAGTGCTTGGATGGCTCAGTCAGTTAAGCGTCCAACTTCAGCTCAGGTCATGGCCTCATGGTTCGTGAGTTCAAGCCCTGCTTCAGGCTCTGTGCTGACAGCTCAGAGCATGGAGCTTGCTTTGGATTCTGTGTCTCTCTCTCTGAACCTCCCCCTCTCATGCACTTCTCTCTCACTCTCTCTTTCAAAAATAAATAAACGTTAAAAAAGAAAAAGAGTATCAAGAGGGAGATAGCTGAACATTAAACCAAGCATGGGGCCCTTCCAAATTTGGGTCCTATGTGACTGCACAGGTCACATGCCTGTGGCAGCCCACTCCTTGGAGTCATCTAATTGGCAGTGGAGAGAGTTTGAAAGTGGCTTGCCTGCCTGTGCTGAATCCACCCTTCAGCTTTCCCAAGGCCTAGTCAAGATGCAGAGATTCCAGATCCAGGTCCAGATGTGGATGGGCTTCTGACATGAGGCTCTGCTGCTGGTGCTCTTGACTGACATTGGCTGTGCACCCTCCCAGGTCTCCCCTGCCCTGGACTTTTTCTTACTTACACCTCACCCTGACCTCTAGCGGCTCTTTCTGGTGGAGAGCTATTCCTCCTGCTCATCTTCGCCTATTTTTGCCAAGTAGAAGAAGAAGCACCTTACTAGCCTGAATATTTAATAACATCCTGTGCTGTTTTTCCTGTGTGCGCTTTCACCTTTGCTTCTCCCACTTCTATCTTACTTTCCCCCTCCTGAGCCTCTTCTTGCCATCCCAAGGCTAGGAGGAGTTGGTGCTCGCTTCGGCAGCACATATACTTAAAAAAGGCTAAGAGGAGTTGTTTTCTTCTGTAGAGAGAAGTTGCTAATCCAAGTGGCTGCAGATAACTGCTGATAATAGTAGCTAGTTGCACTTGCTCTTAATTGGAAATGCCAGGCTGTCTCCCTGATCCCAGTCCCCATGTTCCTCCTGCAAACAGCAGAGGTTCCAGGGTGGGGGTGGGGAATGTTAACTTCGGAGGGGGCTCCGAAATATGGTGGCATTCTGAATGGAACAAATGGGTTTTCCAAAGAAAGAGCATATGTGAACCCTGGTGCATGTTCTGAGTAGTGGCATTCTGCAGGGGACCTGGTGGGGGGCACCTCCTGGAGTGTACCTCCTGCATTCTCCCCATGAATTACATAGAGTTGGGAACTTTCTTAAATGGTCCTTGGCTTGATTTAGCTCTTACTCTCATGAGAAATGTGTCCTTACGCTCGTGGAGTTGTTTTGTTTTGTTTTGTTTATTTTCTGTATTTGACATTTTTCAAAGTTTGAATCAGGAAGATATTGATGTGAATTACACATTAAGCTGAGAAGGGTTCAGTTACCCATATGAAGGAAAATCATGTAGCCACAGAATCCATGACTGTCACAGTGGAGGGATCCTGCAGGTGATTCACCTAGCCATGGTGGTACAGACAAAGAAACTGAGGACTGGAAACACACAGTTGGCACAACTGGGAGTCCACAGAGCCAACCACGCACTGCTAGATGAGATCAGCAGATACAGTCCCAAATCATTGCTATTTGTCTATTAAAATGATTTTTGACATTTTTCCCCCAGATTACAAAGATAACTCATACTCAGTGTAGAAAATTTGGTCAAGAAAAAGCACCTGTAATTCTATTGCACAGAGATAACAACAAAGAATTTTCATTTTGTTAAACCCTAACTTGGGAAGATGCATTTGAGTTTGACATGTGTTTTGTGGCATAAAATATTGGTAAATTTTTAGACAAGTACTTGACTAAATAGGAAAAATACCATGGGATGGTACTGAATGTAGAAAAGCATACACCAGTCTCATCATGAAAGGACACATGCAAGAGATAGATGATGTGCATTTGATGAATGTCACCTGCAGAACATAGAAAACCTCTGTGAATGAATTTAGCCCAAGAATTAGCTAGGATATTACCACTCATCTGCACATATCCATTTACCTCTTCCCCTATCTCCAGTACCTTCCTTCTCTGCCCAGTGAATCATTATCCTAAATTTTGTATTTATCATGTGATTTTTTTGGAAATATAGCCTTATTATTTATATCATTTGTTTGGAAGGTATACTGTTTTTTTTTTTTATTTTAGTGCAAATAAAAATCAGACTGTATGCACCTTTTAGGACTTGATTTTTTTCTCTTTCAACATTATGTTTCTAAGATTTGTACATTATTGGGTGTAGATATTGTTCATTTCCATGGCTTCTAATATTTTTTTATGTGACTGTATCACAGTTGATGTACCCGTCCTCTGCTGATGGACATGAGATATGTTTCTGATAGTTAGCAGTAATGAGCTTTGCTGCTATGAATAGTATTGTACACAACTCCAGATACACATGTGCACAAGTTTTCCAAGGGGATACCTGGTCATGGGATATACAAATGATGAGTTTTGAAAATAATACCAGATTGTTTTTCAGAGTGGTTGTACTGATTTACTTTCTCATTGGGAAAATGTGGGTGAGTTGCCTTTGATTACCATCCTTTTTAACACTTGGTTTTGTGACATGTATTTTTGCAAATTTGATGGCCCTAAAATGGTATTTCTGTATAATCTTAATTGGCATTTCCTTCACATCAAAATAGTGTGAGCATTTTATTGGTGAGTATGTATTTCTTCTTATGTGAAATGCACTTTTCTGTTGGTAGTTCATCTTTTTCTTATGTTTTTGTAGGAGCTCTTTATATGATCTTGACACCTATCATTTGTTAGCAATAAGCATTTAGTTTTTTTAATTTCTTTTTAAAATCATTAAAAAATGTTTATCCATTCATTTTGAGAAAGAAAGAGCATGCATAAGCAGGGAAGGAGCAGAGAAAGAGAAAGAGAGAAAATCCCAAACAGACTTCATATCATCAGTGCAGAGCCCAACGCAGGACTCAGTCCCATGAACCATGAAATCATGACCTGAGCCGAAGCCAAGGGTCAGGCACTCAACCTACTGAGCCATGCAGGCACCCCTACTTTGTATTTTTATACCTTTTTATTTATGATATCTTCTGATAAGCACACTTTTTTAAATTTTTTAAGTTTTATTTATTTTGAGAGAGACAAGTGTGAGCGAGGGATAGGTAGAGAGAGAAGGAGAGAGAGAGTCCCAAGCAGGCTCTACACCATCAGTGCAGAGCCTGATGTGGGGCTCTAACTCACAAAACCATAAGATCATGACCTGAGCTGAAACTGAGAGTCAGACACTTAACCAACTAAGCCACCCAAGTGCCCCTAAACACACTTATTTTTAAATAGATTTATTCTATAGCACAAAGTCACTAATATAAAGTGTATGATTCAGTGGTTTTACTGTATTCACAGGGTGTACAACCATAATCAAATTATAGAATATTTTTGTCTTTCCTAAAGGAAACCATAGCAGTCATTCCACATCCCTACTCCCTCTACCAACCCCAAGCAACCACTGGCCTACTTTTTGTCTCTATAGATTTGCCTATTCTGGATATTTCATATAAATATCATATATTTTTATGTCTAGCTTCTTTCATTTAGCATGTTTTCAAGGTTTATCTATGTCATAGCATGTATCAGTACTTTGCTCCTTTTTGTCACCTTATAATGATTCATTGTGAGGTTATACCACATTTTATTGTATCTATTCATCAATTGATGGACATTTATACTATTTCTCCTTTTTGGCTATTATGAATAATGCTGCTGTGAGCATTGGTGTATAAGGTTCTGTGTGGACGTGTGTCTTCATTTCTCTTGGGTAGATGCCCGTGAGTGGGGTCACTGGGCCATACAGTCATATTGCTAGGTTATAGGGTTTAACCTTTTAAAGGCACTGCCAAACTGTTTTTCACAGCAACTGTACCATTTTACATTGCCACAGGCAACAATGTATTAGGGTTGCAATTACTCCATTTCTTTGCCAACACTTGTTATTTTATGATTATGATTATGATTATTGCCATCCTAGTGGGTGTGAAGTGCTATCTCATTATGGTTTTGATTTTAATTTTCCTAATGACTAAGAATGTTAGGTATTTTTCAGGTACTTATTGGCCATTCATATATCTTCTTTGGAGAAATGTCTATTCTAACCTTTGTCTATGTTTTATTTGAGCTACTTTTTTAATGTTTATTTACTTATTTTGAGAGTGAAAGCATGAAGCAAGAGGCAGAGGTAGAGAGAGAGAATCCCAAGCAGGCTCCTCACTGTCAGCACATAGCCCAACATGGGGCTTGATCCCATGAACTATGAGATCATAATCTGCGCTGAAATCAAGACTCAGATACTTAATTGACTGAGCCACCCAGGTACTACTGTTTGAGTTTTATTGTATGAGTTCTTTATATTTTCTGGATGTCTTTTATCAGTTATATCATTTGCAAATGTTTCCTCTCATGTCTTCTCAGTTTCTTGATGGTATCATTTATAGCACAAAAGTTTTAATTTTTTTAGTGTCTGATTTATCTATTTTTTTCTTTTGTAATGTATACTGTTGGTGTCATGTTTAGGTATCTACTGCCTAATCCTAAATCCAAATTCTGTGTATCTTCAAAGAATTTTATACTTTTAGCCCTTAACATTTAGGAGGATGATCCATTTTGAGTTAATTTTTGTCTGTGATGTGAGGTAGGGATCCAACTTCATTCTTTTGGATGTTTTCCAGCATTTGTTGAAAAAACTTTTTTGTCTCTACTTAATTGTCTTAGTATCCTTATTGAAAACCAGTTGGCCATAGGGGTACCTGTGTGGATCAGTAGGTTGAGCATCCGACTTCAGCTCAGGTCATAATCTCCCAGTTCATGAGTTCTAGTTCTGCATTCAGCCTTGTACTGACAGCTCGGAGTCAGGAGCCTATTTCACATTTTGTCTGTCTGTCTGTCTGTCTGTCTCTCTCTCTCACTCTATGCCTCTCCCCTGCTCACACTCTGTCAATCTCTCTCTCAAAAATAAACATTAAAAAAAACTTTTTAATAGAAAATAAATTGGCCATAAATGTCAGAATTTGTTTCTAGATTCTCAATTCTGTCCCATTGACTTATATGTATATACTCATGCCATTAGCACACTGTCAAGAGACACTCTTAATTTTAAGAGTGAATTTTAATTTAAGAATTTTAAATTCAAGAGTAGTTGAATTTATCAGTCTAATGATAAGTTCAGTCTTAGGTTTCTACCTAGAGATAACATATTTTTCTATATTTTCTCCTTGAAAGTTCTAAAGTTTCACAATGAAGTCCTTAATACATCCCGAATTGATTTCTGGATAGGATGTGAAATATGTAGTTAATTTCATTTTTCCCCATGTGGTCAATTATTTGGCCTGTATTATTGAACATTCCTCCCAACCCCCCACCCCCCATTGATCTGCTCTATTAACTCTGGCAACTATCAGAGTTCCACATATGCTTGGATCTCTTTGGGACTCTCTCTCATTTTGTAGGACAGATATTCCCTTTTATTAGTGCCATGCTGCCTTAAGTACTTTATAAATACATTTTGATATCCTACAGATCAAGTCCTGTAGCATATCAGGGTGATTTTATATTTATTCCAATTTTACATATGAGAAAACTGAATCTAGAGAGGTTACATCCCAGGCCATACTGCAGAGTCTGGCTTGTTTGAACTCAGACAGTTAGGATCACCGCCCACACTCAGCCTCTGAACCCTATATCGCTGGACAGCAATCACATACAAATCATAGTTGCTCCACCAGTTGAAAGGTTAAGACTTTACTCCTTTCTCCTTCTTTGCCTAATGAAGGGAAAGTAAGTAAAAATTTTTTTTTCTTTTCAAAGTATTTGTTTTTTTTCTAACACATAGTTTTGGCCTTACATTTTTTTCTTTTTCCCCCTCATTTTTACAAATAGATTATTGTCAAGGTGGTTTCCATTATATGGAAAGTAAGTAAAATTTAAATGTAACAAGATCTGGTTCATTTGAGGTTTTAATCCTCTCCTTCTTCCCTTCTTGACTATTTCAGGGAAAGTTTTCCAAAGATATTTACCACCAGTTTAATATTTTGGGGCAATTTTCTAGGCAAAGATACAGATGTGGTCAAGCTAAGAGCTGCCTGAGAGGCAGTAAGACACAGCAGGACAGATGACCTGGGGTGAGTGGACAGAATGGGCAGTTGGAACAGGAGAGACACCCCAAGAAGTGATGATGACTGAAGTTGTGGGTTGATGTTGGCTGGAGATTGAGGCTTGGGGACTCAGTGATCCTTAGGGACTCCTGCTTGTGTCCCCAGCACCCCACATGGTAGCTGGCACACACAGTCAACACATGTTAAGTAAGTAATGTGATCAAGGAACCAATTCAACAGATTAAGGATGCTAAATTGAATTACTGTGTTCTCAAGCTGTCAGCAGGCAGTATTTTTGAGTGGTGCAGTGTGCTGGGATCGAGAGACAGAGTTCTTACCCCAATCCCAACATAATATAGTTTGTCCTTGGCTCCAGTGGACCTTGGGCTTCCTTATCTGTTTCATGGTGGGGGCGGGGGCAGGGATGTGGTCTTTGTGCTTCTGCAGTGATACAAAAGCAAGGAAAACCACCAAAACCTCTCTTGTAGGGGGAGTACCTCCCACGCCCCTGTGGGAAGGAGGTGGAGCATGCCACCCAGATGTGTGCTGGTTTATAAGCGTAGCTTGTGGCCAGACTTTGCATGCCAGCTGCTCGCTCCCATTGCTCTCAGCCAGAGGCTGAGGTTGTGATATGATTCTTTGCAGACTTGGGATGGGAGTGAAGCTCAAGGAGTGACAGAAGCATTCTGATCACTGGGGTCATTGGAGCTAAACCTTGGTGCCGACACTGTCCTGCTGCTTCCTCTGCAGTCCTTACCAGCTGATGGACATTTAGGTTGTTTTCACTTTTTGGACATTATGACTAATACTGCTATGCAATAAACATTCACATGCAAGTTTTCATGTAGCCACGTGTTTTCATTTTTCTTGGGTGTATACCTAAGATAGGATTGCTGAGTTATGTAATAACTACCGAAAAACTGTTTTCGAAAGCACTGTACTATTTTATATTCCCATTAGGATGAAGGTTCCAATTCTTTTGCATCCTTATCAACACTTATTATTTTCTTCTTCTGATGACTAATGACACTGAGCATTTTTTTCATGTACTAATTGGCCATCTGTATATCTTCTTTGGAGATATGTCTGTTTAAATCCATTTATTATTTTCAAATTCCATTTTTTAATTAGGTTGTCTTTCTGATTGATATTTGAATGTTAAACCAAGTTTGCATTTCTGGGATAAACTTCAGTGAATCAAGATGAATTACCCTTTTTTTAAAGTTTATTTATTTTGAGAGAGAGTGAGGTAGGGGCAGAGAGAGAAGAAGAGAGAGAATCCCAAGCAAGCTCCACACTGTCAGTGCAAAGGCTCGAACTCACGAACCATGAGACTCTGAGCTGAGGGAACACTTAACCAACTGAGCCACCCAAACGCCCCATTCATGCTGCATTACCCTTTTTATATATAGATGCAGTATATTTGTTTAATACTTTTTTGAGGACTTTTGTGTCTTTGTGCATGAGGAATTTTGGCCTATAGGATTTTTGTTGTTGTTTGCTTTGTAATGTCCTGGCCTCGTTTTGGTAACAGGTAATTCTGGCCTTTATAAAATGAATTGGGAGATATTCCCTCCTCTTTAATTTTCTGACATAGCCTGTATAGAATTGATATTGTTTCTTCTTTAAGTGTTTGGTATAATTTGTCAGCAGATCCTTCTGAGCCCTTTGGTATAATTTGTCAGCAGATCCTTCTGAGCCCTGAGTTTTCCTTAAAGATGTTAACGATGAAATCAATTTCTTTAATAGACTACTCACATTTTTTTTTACTGAGTAACTTGCAGTATTTTTGTATTTCAAGGGTTGTTTATTTCATCTAAGTTGTTGAATCTGTGGGCACAGACTCATTCACAGTACTTCCTTATTATCCTTTAAAAGTCTGTATGTGAGAGTCCCTCTTTCATTGCTGATATTAGTAATAACCTTTTTCATTCTTCCTCAATCTGGCTAGAAGTGTATAGATTTTATATTTTCAAAGAATCAGATTTTGGTTTCATTGGTCTTATCTACTGTTTTTCTTATGTGCTCTTTAAAAACATATGTCTTATACATACCCTTTTAAAAAGTAAGTTGAATCATACCGTACAGTTCTGCACCTCGATCTTTTCGTTGACTATGTCTTCAGGTGTTTTTCATATCACACAGAAGCTCATGGGTTCCCTTTAACATCTGTACAATATTCTTTTATATGCATGTGTCATAGTTTATAACCAATCCATTCTGAAAGACATCTAAGATGTATATAGACTCATTACTGCCGCAAACAATGCTGAAATGTACATTTATTATACATCAGTCTTTGGTCACATATCTGCACGTGTAACTGTGTAACTGCACAATATATTACTACAACTGGATCAGTAGGTGATCCTCTTCTTGTCTTTTTAAATCAACTTTATTGATGTATTAAGTACCATCAAATGAACTGATTTTAACTGTTCTGTGAGTTTTAACAAATGTATACAACTGTATAATCACCACTCCAAATAAGATATAGAACATTTTGGGGGCACTTGAGTGGGTCAGTTGGTTAGTGTCTGACTCTTGATCTCAGCTCAGGTCTTGATTTCAGGGTCGTGAGGTCAAGCCCTGCATTGGGCTTTGTGCTGGGGGTGGAGTTTTCTTAAAAAAAAAAAAAAAGATAAAGAACATTTTTATTATCCCCAAAAGTTTCCTCATGTCCTTTTGCAGTCAGTGCTTTTCATATCTAGCCCCATACAACCACTGATTTTTTTAGTTTGTTCTAGAATTTTATACAATGAAATCAAATAATAGTATGTGTGACTTCTTTCATTTAGCATGATGTTTTCAGGGTTCATTCTTGTGTGAATACATAATTTGTTCCTTTTTATTGCTGAGTGGTTTTTCATAGTGTGAATATACTACGATTACCCATCACCTGTTAATGGACATTTGGGTTGTTTCCAGTTTGGGGCTATAAGCCAGAAAGCTACTGTGAGCATTTAAAAAGCATGTATTTTGTGGACATAAATTTTTATTTCTCTTTGGCATACTTACAAGAAGAATTGTGGGTCATATTGTATGTTTATTTTTATAAGAACCTGCCTGTTTTCCCAAATGATTGTACCACATTACATCAACCAGTAAGGTATGCAAGTTCTGTTACCCTACATCCTGCCAACGCTTGCTATTGGTGGTCTTTTAAAATTCACCTATTCTAGTGAGCAGGTAGTGGTTTCTCATTGTAGTGTTTTTTTTCTTTTTAAGAGTGAGAGTATGAGTAGGGGAGAGGGGCAGAGGGAGAGAGAGAGAAAGAGAGAGAATCTTAAGCAGGTTCCATGCTCAGTGTGGAGCCCAATACAGGGCTCGATCCCACAACCCTGGGATCATCATTACCTGAGCCAAAACCAAGAGTCAGATACTCAGCCAACTGAGCCACCCAGGCACCCTCATTATAGTTTTAATTTATTTTTCACAAATTACTAATGATGTTGAGCATCTTTTCACATACTTATTAGTCATTTGTATATATTTTTTCATAAAGTACCTTTTCAAGTATTTTGCCAATATTTGGGGGGGTTGCTGTTTGCTTCACTATTAAGTTTTGAGAGTTCTTTATATATATTCTGAATACAAGTTCTTTTTTAGGAATATATATTTAGAAAAAGTTCTCCTAGTCCCTGGTTTACCTTTTCATTTTTAATGGTATCTTTCTGAGAGCACAAGTTTTTAATTTTGACTAGATCTGTCAGTTCTTTTATGATTAGTGCTTTTTGTCTTCTAAGATTTTTTTTGGACTCTTCAAGATAGTCCTGTTTCCTTCTAGATGTTTTGTAGTTTTAGCTTTTACATTACATTCCAAAGTAGTGTAAGATCCACTTTCAGTTAATTTTGTATATGGTGTGAGGTAGGGTTTTTTTCTCCCTGGGAATGTCGTTATTCAAGTACCATTTTTTAAAATAAAGCATTTCTCTTATTGACTGACCTTGACACTTTTATTGAAAATCAGTTGATCATATGTTTATAGGTTTGTTTCTGAACTCTGTTATGTTCCATTATAAATCTATACTTATGCCAATACTATTCTGACTATAGCTGTATAGTAATTCATGATATCACATAGTGTCAGTCCTCCAGTTTTGCTCTTTTCCCAAATGGTTTTTGCTATTTCTTGTTCTTTCTTGTATTTCTCTACAAATTTTAGAATTGGCATGCCAGTTCCTACAAAAAAGTCTGCTGGGATGTTGATTGGGATTGCATTCAACCTATAGATCAATTTGTGGAGAACAAATATCTTAATGATATTGAAGGGTCTAATTCATGAACACAATATTTGTTTATTTTTATTTAACTTCTCTAAACTGTGTGTTTTCTTGCACATATTTTGTTAAATTTACCTGATTTTGATGCTTTTATAAATATTTTTAAATTTTATTTTAGAGAGAGAGTGAATGCTCAAGAGTAGGGGAGAGGGCAGAGGGAGAGAGACAAGCCCAATGTGGAGCCCAACTTGGGGCTTGATCCCATGACCCTAAGATAATGACCTGAGCCAAAATCGAGACAGATGCTCAACCAACTGAACCATGCAAGCACTCCTATAAAAATATTTTTTAAATTTTATTTTCCAACTCTTTGTTGCTAGTGTTATAGAAATACAATTGTTGTATGTAACCTTTTATTTTGCTCTCTTGCGCTAAATTCACCTGTTAGTTCTAATGGTTTTTCTTTAGGTTCCTCAAGATTTCCTGTATATGTAATCATGTTGCCTGTACCTAAAAGGCTTTTTACCTTTTCCTTTCTAACGTGTATGCTTTTGATTTTTTAAAATTTCCTTATTGCACTGACTAGGATCTCCAGTGTAATATTGAATAGAAGTAGTGAGAGTAGACTTGCTTTGTTCTTGTGCTTAGGGGAAAGACTTCAACTTTTCATCATTAAGTATGAAGATAACTGTAGGATTTTTATAGATATCTTATGTAATGATGAGACAGTCGCTTTTTCTTCCAAGTTTTCTGAGTTTTTGTCTTAAATGGGTTTGTTGAGTTTTGTCAGATACTTTTAAATATTTATTGAGTTGATTCTGTTTTTTATACTGTTAATGTGAGTTACATTAATTTCAAAGGTTAAACCTTGCATTCCTAAGATAAATCCCACTTGTTCATGATGTTTTATCCCTTTTAGCTGGATTTTATCAACTAATATTTTGTCAAAGAATTTTGCTTCTATATTCATGAGGGATCTTGGGCTGTAGTTTTCTTATAATGTCTTTGTCTACTTTTAGTATATATATTACTGGTACCTCATAAGATGAGGTAATAGTGCCTCATAAGATCATTGAGAATTGTTTCTCCCTCTTCTATTTTTTGACAAAGTTTGTATACTAATTGTACTATTTCCTCCCTAAATATTTAGTAGAATTCATCAGTGCAGCCATTTGTACCTGAGTTTTCTTTAAGGAAAAGGTCTTTAATTTTAAATTCAGTTTCTTCATAAAGGTTTTTTTTTTCTTTTGTCATTTCTGGTAATTTGTTCTTTTAAAAAATATTCCATTTCATCAAAAATGTCAAACTTATTGGCATAACATTTTACATCATATTCTTTTTTTTCCCCCCATGGTAGTATTTATTTATTTATTTATTTATTTATTTACAAATAGTTTATTGTCAAATTAGTTTCCACATAACACCCAGTGCTCATCCCCACAAGTGTCCTCCTCCATGCCCATCCCTCCTCCCCCCCACATCCATCAGTCCTCAGTTTTTGTCAGCATTCAAGAGTCTCTCATGGTTTGCCTCTCTCCCTTTCCCCCACCATTTCCGCCCTTCTTCTCCCCCTTGGTCCTCTGTTAAGTTCCTCCTAATCCTCCTATGCGTGCACACATATGATATTTGTCCTTCTCTGCCTGACTTATTTCACTCAGCATAACACCCTCAAGGTCCATCCATGTTGCTACACATGGCCAGATTTCATTGTTTCTCATTGCCATGTAGTATTCCATGGTATAGATAAACCACATCTTCTTGATCCATTCCTGTGTTGATGGACACTTAGGCTCTTTCCATGTTTTAGCTATTGTGGAGAGTGCTGCTATGAACATTGGGGTACACATCATATTCTTTTAATATCCCTTTAACATCAATAGAAGCTATAGTGATGTTTCTTCTTTCATTCCTGTTATTGGTAATTTGCATGTTCCTTCTTTCTTGATTGTACTAGCTAGAGGCATATCAATCTCTTGATCATTTCAAAGAAAATCTTTTCAAAGCTTTTAGTTTAATTTTTCCATTGTTATTCTGTTTTCTATTTCATTGATTTTTGCTGTTATCCATTTTATTCCTTCTAATTTTTTTGTTTTTTTGTTTTTTTTCCTTTGTAGAGTTTAATGGTTTTTTTTCTTTGTTTTTTGTTTTTTTGGTTTTTTTCTTTTTACAAATAGTTTATTGTTAAGTTATAAACTGAGGACTGATGGGTGTGGGGGGGAGAGGGGGTGATGGGCATGGAGGAGGGCACTTGTGAGAATGAGCACTGGGTGTTATATGGAATCCTTCTACTTAATTTTGAATGTAATTTGCTTTTCTTTTTCTAGTTTCTCAAGGCGGAAGCTTAGATCATCCTTAAATAGATCATCATAAATAGATCTTATAGGTCTGTTATTATCTTAGATTATCATAAATACATCTTTTAAGCCATTTTTCTTTTCCATAATAAACATTTAAAACTGTGCATTTCCATGTACAGCTTTAACTGCATCCTGCAAATTCCATATGTTGCATTTTCTTCATCATTCATTTCAGAATATTTTCTAATTTCCTGTGTGGTTTTTTTGTTTTACCCGTTAGATCTTAAGACTGTGTGATTTAATTTAAACATATTTGGGTATTTTCCAGATACTTTTTTGTTATTGCTTTCTAATTCTGTAGCAACCAGAGAACATATATTTTATAATTTAAATTTAAGTACATCCTATAATTTGAATTTAAGACTTGATTTGTGGCCCAGCATATGAACTGACTTGGGAAATGTTTTGTGAATTGTAGAAAAGAATGTGAATTCTGCCATTGTAGGATATAGTCTTCTATAAATATCCATTAGGTCAAGTTGACCAATAAAGGGTACTTGAAGATTCACAGCTTCTAAATCCTTATTTACTTTATGTTCTTCTATCAATTCCTAGAAAATAGTACTGAAATCTCTAAATGTAATTGTAGGTTTGTTCCTTTCTCCATGCATTTCTGGTTTTGTTTCACATATTTCGAACTCTGCCATAAGGTGCATGCACATTTCAGAAATTTGTATCATCTTGAGGAATTGATGTCTCTCGTCATTATGAAATTTTCCTCTTTATCTCTGTCCTCAAACCTCCTTTTGTTTTTTTTTTTTTTTACAAATAGTTTATTGTCAAATTAGTTTCCACATAACACCCAGTGCTCATCCCCACAAGTGCCCTCCTCCATGCCCACCCCTCCTCCCCCACATCCACCAGTCCTCAGTTTTTGTCAGCATTCAAGAGTCTCTCATGGTTTGCCTCTCCCCCTTTCCCCCACCATTTCCGCCCTCCTTCTCCCCCTTGGTCCTCTGTTAAGTTCCTCCTAATCCTCCTATACGTGCACACATATGATATTTGTCTTTCTCTGCCTGACTTATTTCGCTCAGCATCACACCCTCAAGGTCCATCCATGTGGCTACACATGGCCAGATTTCATTGTTTCTCATTGCCATGTAGTATTCCATGGTATAGATAAACCACATCTTCTTGATCCATTCATCTGTTGATGGACACTTAGGCACTTTCCAGGTTTTAGCTATTGTGGAGAGTGCTGCTATGAACATTGGGGTACATGTGCTCCTATGCATCAACATTTCTGTATCCCTTAGGTAAATTCCTAGCAGTGCTATTGCTGGGTCATAGGGGAGTTCTATTGTTAGTTTCCTGAGGAACCTCCACACTGTTTTTCAGAGGGGCTGTACCAGTTTACATTCCCACCAGCAGTGTAGGAGGGTGCCCGTTTCTCCACATCCTCGCCAGCATCTAGAGTTCTCTGATTGGCTCATTTTAGCCACTCTGTCTGCCGTGAGGTGGTATCTCAGTGTGGTTTTGATTTGTATTTTCCTGATGAGGAGCGATGCTGAGCATCGTTTCATGTGTCTGTTGGCCATCTGGATGTCCTCTTTGGAGAAGTGTCTGTTCATATCTTCTGCCCATTTCTTCACTGGGTTGTTTGTTTTTGGGCGTGTAGTTTGGTGAGTTCCTTGTAGATTCTGGATATCAACCCTTTATCTGATATGTCATTGCAACTATCTTTTCCCATTCCGTTGGTTGCCTATTAATTTTCTGGGTTGTTTCCTTGGCTGTGCAGAAGCTTTTAATCTTGAGGAGGTCCCAGCAGTTTATTTTTGCTCTTGATTCTCTTGCTTTTGGGGATGTGTCAAGTAAGAAGTTGCTGCGGTGGAGGTCAAGGAGGTTGTTTCCTGCTTTCTCCTCTAGGGTGTTGATAGTTTCCGGTCTCACGTTCAGGTTCTTTATCCATTTTGAGTTTATTTTTGTGCATGGCGTGAGAAAATGATCTAGTTTTATTCTTCTGCATGTTGCTGTCCAGTTCTCCCAACACCATCTGTTAAAAAGGCTGTCTTTTTCCATTGGATATTCTTTCCTGCTTTGTCAAATATCAGTTGGCTGTATACTTTTGGGTCCACTTCTGAGTTCTCAATTCTGTTCGATTGGTCTATGTGTCTGTTTTTGTGCCAATACCATACTGTCTTGATGATGACAGCTTTGTAGTAGAGCCTAAAGTCTGGGATGGTGATACCTCCCGTTTTGGTTTTCTTTTTCAGTATTACTTTGGTTATTTGGGGTCTTTTGTGGTTCCATACAAATTTTGGGATAGTTTGTTCTAGTTTGAGAAGTATGCTGGTGCAATTTTGATTGGAATTGCATTGAATGTGTAGAGTGCCTTAGGTAGTAATGACATCTTAACTATATTTATTCTTCCTATCCATGAGCATGGAATGTTTTTCCATTTCTTTGTGTCGTCTTCAATTTCCTTCATAAGTTTTCTATAGTTTTCATCATATAGATCTCTTGTATCCTTGGTTAGGTTTATTCCGAGGTATTTTATGGTTTTTTGTGCAATTGTGAATGGAGTCAGTTTCTTGATTTCTCTTTCTGTTGCTTCATTGTTAGTGTATAAAAATGCAACCGATTTCTGTACGTTGATTTTGTACCCTGCAACTTGGCTGAATTCTTGGATCAGTTCTAGTAGGCTTCTGGTGGAGTCTATCGGGTTTTCGATGTAGAGTATCATGTCATCTGCGAAGAGTGAAAGTTTGACTTCCTCTTTGCCAATTCTGATGTCTTTGATTTCCTTTTGGTGTCTGATGGCTGATGCTAGGACTTCCAGCACTATGTTAAACAGCAGTGGTGAGAGTGGGCATCCCTGTCGTGTTCCTGATCTCAGCGGGAAAGCTCTGAGTTTTCCCCCGTTGAGGATGATGTTAGCTGAAGGCTTCTCATAGATGGCTTTGATGATGTTTAAGTAGGTTCCTTCTATCCCAACTTTCTCGAGAGTCTTTATTAAGAAGGGATGCTGTATTTTGTCAAATGCTTTTCTGCATCTATTGACAGGATCATATGGTTTTTATCTTTTCTTTTACTGATATGATGTATCACATTGATTGATTTGCGAATGTTGAACCAGCCCTGTAACCCAGGAATGAATCCCACTTGATCTTGGTGGATGATTCTTTTGATATGCTGCTGGATTTGATTTGCAAGGATCTTGTTGAGAATTTTTGCATCCGTATTCATCAAGGATATTGGCCTGTAGTTCTCTTTTTTTGCTGGATCTCTGTCTGGCTTGAGAATCAGAGTGATGCTGGCTTCATAAATGAGTCCAGGAGTTTTCCTTCGATTTCTATGTTTTGGAATAGCTTGAGAAGAATTGGGATTAATTCTGTTTTAAATGTCTGGTAGAATCCCCCAGGGAAGCCATCAGGTCCAGGGCTCTTATTTGTTGGGAGATTTTTGATAACTGATTCAATTTCTTCACTCATTATGGGTCTGTTCAAGTTTTCTATTTCTTCCCGTGTGAATTTTGGTAGTGAGTGTGTGTTTAGGAATTTGTCCATTTCTTCTAAGTTGTCAATTTGTTGGCATATAATTTTTCATAGTATTCCCTGATAATTGCTTGTATTTCTGAGGGGTTGGTTGTAATAAGTCCATTTTCATTCATAATTTTGTCTATTTGGGTGCTCTCTCTTTTCTTTTGGATAAGTCTGTCTAGAGGTTTGTCAATTTTGTTTACTTTTTCAAAAAACCAACTCTTGGTTTCATGGATCTGTTCAATTGTTTCTTTGGTCTCTATGTTGTTTATTTCTGCTCTAATTTTTACTATTTCTCTTCTTCTACTGGGTTTAGGGCGTTCTTGTTGCTCTGCCTCTAGTTCCTTTACTCAAACCTCCTTTTGGATGTTGGTCTTATAACTGCTGTTTGCCTGGTGTTTCTTTTCCTAGTCTTTTACTTTTAACCCATTGGTATCTTTGTATATATAAAGTGTTTCTTGTAGAAAGCATATGGTTAGTTATTTTATCTATGCTTTTATATTTAAAAGGATTTTATTATAGATAGCATATCATGAGTCTTGCTTTTTTATCCAGTCCAATAAAGTCTCTACCTTTTAATTAAAGTGTCGAGACTATTTTAATTTAGTGTAATTATTGATATGGCTGGGTTTAAATCTACCATTTTTACTATTTGTTTTGGTCTCATCTATTTCCAAGCACTTTTTCCCTCACTTTTCCACCTTCTGTGGTATAATTCTTAGCATTCCATATTTTTCCCTTTATTAACCCATAATTATACATCTCTCTTCTTGGTAGGTTGCTCTAGGGTTTATATTACACATCTTTAACGTTATAGTCTTCTTTCAAGTCATATACTGTTTCAGCTATAAGGACCTTATAACAATGCTTTCCATTGCCCCAGTCCTCTCTGCTGTGTCCTATTTTTCTTTTGAAGATGATACAAACCCTACAATATACTTTTTTTCTTGCTCTGTACAGTTATCTCTAAATGAAATTTAAAAGTGACAAAACCAGCATATTTTATATTTACTCACATACTTATCTTTTTTAGCACTCCTCATTCCTTTGTCTGGATCTGAGTTTCCATTTGGTATCATTTTCTCTCAGCTCGAAGAACTTCCATTAACATTTCTTACAGTGCAGGTCAACAAATTCTCTCAGGTTTTATTTAACTTCCTTTCACCTTTATGTTTGAAAGACATTTTTGTGAGCTATGTAATTCTAAGGTCTTCTTTCAAACTGTAAAGAAGCTGTTTCTTCTTTGTCTTCTGGCCCCTGGCATATCCCTTCTTAGGGCCCCAGTAGCTAAGGCCCAGAGTCACAACTCCTCACAGATGACCATGGGCAGGCATCTTACCTCATGGTACCTCTCAGCACCCCTGACATTTAAGGGGGCCAGAAGTGGAGCCCGGGGGGAGCTGTCTAGCAGAGTGCTTAATGAACTGTAAAGTAACTTGTGTTTTCAGCAGGCAGTGGCCACTGCTGTTGTTGCCTGGATCTCTGCCTTAGGCTCACCTGCTCCAGAAAAGGGAATCTTTGTAGGACTTGGCCATTCCAAGGTCCCAAGGCCTTTTGGTCCTAAATGGCCTTGGATATTCGTCAGCACAGCCCTCCAAAGGCCTAATGACCCCCCACTACATGCTGCATCATTCTCTTCCCCTTCTAGCATGGATAGGCCTAAGGCAAGAACATCAGAAAGTTCTTAGCCACAGAATGACCTGTTTAAGGGGAACATCACCAAGCCAGCATGGAACCTATCTGAAATAGGTCTTGGGTGGAAACTTGGCCCAAAGATGCTGGCTCTCTGCAGAATGGTTGTAATTCAAGCGCACCTGGCTGTGGGGTTTTGGATTTTGCTGGATCATATTCTGATACCTCCCAGACTGCATGGTATGGGCATCTTTGGGTGTGTCCATGTTTCTCTCTCAGCCCCACAGCCTACTTGAGAAAGACCCTGGGCACAAAGTGGCTCCACAGTTGAGGGGAAGTTCCCAGCTAAGCTCTGGGGACCTGGTGTTGCTGAGGCTGTGAGGAGTCCCCTGCTGACTAGGAGCCGTTGCTGAGTAGTGGGGGCCCCAGAACTGGGCAAGGGGCCCTCCTCTCAGGCTCTACTCTGAGATAAGGTTTTTCCTTTTCCATTCTTGCCACCCCCACCTCTACCTCAGCAGGCTATCACCCCTACCTCCTCCAGCAGGCTTTTCCCTACCCTGGCCCCACAGTAGCTCTCACTTCCACTGTGTCACTGTTGCCCCTCCCCCCCATACTCCCATCCCCCGCCCAGGTCAAGGTTCCCTGAGGTGGTATTTTCTGCCCAGGAACCAGCTCCTAGTCACCAGGACTTGGCAGTTAGAGACAGCCCCCTTTAGTTTTTAGGAACAGACACCTTTAGTTTCTTGACCAATACAATCACACATGTAGGAATTTCTAATTTCCATTTCTTTTAGAAAATAAAAAAAAAAATTTATTACTTTACAGCAAAGAATGTTAACGGCCACGAACCTGAGAATGAAGCTCACTGGCCCAGTAGCAGTTCTCCTCTGAAGGAGGCTGAGCAAGCAGGTGGTCAGAGCTGTGGGGAGCCTGGGGCCATGACCTTCACTCTTGACCTCTTGAGGAAAAGGCCAGCTAAATTCCACCTCATTTGTCTCTGGCTTCTGTTAAGCAGCTTTCTTCTTGAACGTGGACTTTTCTGAGACCTCATTATTTTCAGATTGATTTTCCTCTTTAGCAACAACTTGGGTGGCTTTCCCCCAACCGAAGCCTTGGAAGCCACCTTCCCACAGTGATGTTTGTGCTGGTCCTGCTGGTAGGGTCCCCCTAAACTGTGGGTGGTGACTGCCTGCCCTCAGTCCAGCAGGTGCGGGTACAGGGGAGACAGGGCAGGGAGGCAGGGACACAGTCTCCCTGGGAGCTGCTTCCACACTGACTGATGGAGGAAGGCATAGAGCAGAGGGAACAGGGTGCTGATGAATGACTCCCTCGAGTCTTTCCCTCTGCAGACCTTTCCTCAGCCCTTTGGCCTTCTCCCCACTCTGGGTTTGTGCCCCGGATCAGAATCCCCAGATGGTAGATCTGGACTCAGCCTGCCTGGCTGGATGCAGTTACTCTTGGTCAGCTTTCTGCTCCATCTCACAGTGGTGGGGGTGCCGATGGATCCTGGCCTCTGGCCTGGCTCACAAGGCTTCTTCATATATGAGCAATTCTGCTAAATCGCCAAGTCCAGAGGAAGCCATTGTTTACATGGTCATATCATCCTCAGGGTGCAACTAGCTGAGGGGTCCCTGGCCCTGGCCCAGGATCAAGGGCATGCCTGCATGAACCATAGCTGACAGGCTTCTCTGCAGAGGAGAGGGGGTCTGCCCAGCTGAGGGCCTTCCTCTTATAAGAGCAAACACTGAGTCCCAGGGAAGGAAAGGGACATGCTGAAAGTCACACAGTCTGTTGGTGTCCAAACCAACTTTTAAACTAAGGACGTGCCCACCCAGCACCCTCCCTGATGATGTAGAAACATAGAAAACAGAAAACAAAGGACCACGTTGGCAATTGGAAAGGCCTTAAAGTCTTCCAGGTGCAGAAATACCTTCCTCTGCCTCACTGGCCCTCATATTACCCTCTCCCCATCAGTTCTGGGTTGGGGCTCACACCCCCTTAGCAGCCCAAGGGTACCTTTGGCTTCCCAAAAGCCCCCATGAGGGAGGGCTGTCCACTGCCCTTGGTGTCCTTCAGGAAGAATGTTCAGATGCCAGCAAATACAGAGCACATGCCAGGCTCCCAGCTGCACCAACAGTGACCTAGAACTAGGAAAGGAAGAAAAGGAGCTTTGGAGGAGCCAAAATAGCCTCCACGGAAATAACCCCCACCCCATACCCCTTTCACACAGCCTCCCTCTGAGCCTGTTTTACTTTAAACATATCCTGCCAATGGTACCTTTCTGGTGTTGCCATTAGAGACGGGCCTTCCCCAGGTGGCACCTCTGCCAGCACAGTCCTCAGCTCTGTAGGAGCTGAGTCTCTGCTCATATCTCATATGAGATATCTCATATCTGCTCGCTCAGTCTCTGCATGCCTGACTGGCCAGGGTTCAAGGGCTGCCTCCAGGGATGGGGGCGGGGGAGGGGGGCAGGGGAGCTGGTAAAGATATTAACCTGTTTCCAGGTGTCCCCCAGGACACATGCCTTTCAAGTGAGGAGAGTTCCCACCTGTTCTCCTGGCCCCCGAAAGGCCTCCTATTTGGGTGTTCTTGGTCACCTGGCAGGCATGGAATTGGAATGAAGGAAGCAGACCCTGTTCTGTGCACGTTTGAGTGGGGCAGGGAGGAGTTACAACAGGCATCAGGCAGACAGATGAGGTTGTCTTGAGAATTGCTAGTGATTGTTTCTTTGCTACTTTATGCTTTTCTCTACAGAATTTTTCAATTTTTCTAATGTAAGTGTGGATCATTTTTATAGCCAGGCAATAATGGCCACTATTTGTGGCCTACACTTTAGGCCAGGCACTATGTTGAGCACTTTGTAGGCATTAACCCATTTTACAGATGAGGAACTGAAGGTTAAGATGTTAAATACAAGGTCACATCTGTGTACAGTGTACAAGGTCACAGTGGTGATAAATTCCATGTCTGATAGACTCATGAAAGGAGAGAGCATCTCTTACTTGGAAAATTAAATGAGAAGGACTGCTTTATCCCCTTGTTCATTTAAGGCACAGGTTTGCCTCTGCCAGAAAAATGGAACCCATATGGTGAGACTCCACCTTGACAGGGGTCATGGGTCTCTTCCTCACCCCCATACCCCGCAGAGCTCAGCCAGGGCCAGGGCCCCCACCTGCCACCCTACAATCAGAAGAGGAGGGACAGGGCACCCGGAGAAGGTCTGCAGGGTGGGAAAGAGGATCTTTGCAAGGTCTGTATGAGGCCTGGCCAAGGGGGAAGGTCACAGGGCAACTGGGTTGTGATTCACTTCACTTTGGATTCTTGCAGTAACTCAAGAGCCAGGGGCGGCATAAAGGAAAACCCTGAACCTGGACTTTTCTCCTAATCCCAGAGCACCATAATCCTCCCCACCACTCATGCCTGCACGTCACCACAGCTCACAAAATACTTTCCTACCTGTTGTATCTGGTGTCATCCATTCATTCAGTGGGTTCCTAGTTAGCACTTCCTGCATGCCTGGCTTGAGAGTGTGAGGATCAACCAGGCAGACATGGTTCCTAGGTGATGGGACCCTTCTCTCCACCCCAGGCCCCCTGCCTCAGCTCACTCTTTGTCCTTGACGCCTAGAGGCAGCTTCATGTGGAAAGTTCTTTAGTGTGATTACATGGGCATCAGATGGTTTCCAAGGATAAGCAGTCGTGGCTGTCTACAGGCCAGGAAAATGTAAACTAGTAGTTTCCAGTGACCTGCTCAACAGTATTGGCACTGTCTGGGACAGATCAGTGGGTTCTCATGTGTGGGTTGCCAGACCTTGCTTTAGATTTAGTCTCCTTTGCTTTGGCCTTGAGACAGATGTCTACACTGAGCAAAATGAAACACTCAGACAGGTGGGGTTCCTTGTGGTCTATTAAAGGATCCTTCTCGCTGGTCCCATGCCCATTAACCAAGGGCCCAGGTGGAAGCTGCAGCTCCTTGCCCTGGTCAGCTTACACCTGGAGAGTGGGCTGCTGTAGCACAGGCCCAGCCCCCATGCACATGCCTCAGGTTGGCTAGGAAGTAACCCACTTCTGCACCTTTGGACCCTGGGGTGAGACTCAAACCAAGCAAGATGAGGCAGGTGAGTGAACCAGAGGTCCTGTGAGGGGATCAGCTCCCTGCAGTACTAGACCCTGAACAGCACCCCTATTCCTTCAAGGAGACTCCCTAGAAGTGGAAGCTCAAGGTAGGCTAGGTACTCTGCTGGATAGAGAAGGCTGTGGGTGGCAGGCTGGCCTCAGCATCACAGCAGCTGCCATAATTGTAGCATGCGCCTCTATTTTTATGTTGCATCTCTGTGCCAGTGTTCATTTCCCTGGAGGAGGTAGGCCCTGCTACCAGAGCTGTTTGGCATCCTCAGAATACTGTGTGGCTCCTGGTCACAGCCTTCTGCTGAGTAGGGGAGGCACCTGTCACTCATGTGTACTTACTTTTCACCCTTCATTGTGGCTTGTGGCTTTGACCCTGTGTCCCAGACCCCTCCAAGTAGAGGAAAGGAGATGGGTTTCCTTGCCCTTGGGGGGTTTTGCCAGCCTTCTGCTTGCTGGCGTCTGTAGCCTGCCAAAGGGTCCCGGTGAGTGTTTATTCCCTGGGAAGATTGTGGGATGAGGATTCTGCTCCTTTGAAGCTCCAGCAGAATAGAAAGAAAGCCCAGTTTCTAAGTCAGTCTGGGGCACCCATCCCTCAGCCCCTATCCCTCGGCCTTGTTGATAGCTGTTCCTACTTAGGGTTCCACCCCTGTACCACACTCCAGGAGAAGTTGCCAGAGAGCCAGATGTGGTCTTACTGGGCTCCCAATACCGTCGACATACCAGCCACCAGTGAAAGAGGGGAGATGAACCACAGACCAACGGCCAAGACAACAATGGAGCTCTGGCTTGTGTTTTCCATCTACCTGCTAGAATGTCACAATTTATTATTTATTATTATCTGATTTTTCCGCCCAATTAGATCCTGACACACCTTCTAGTGCCCTAAAGGCCAAGCTTCTCCAAGCATTGAGTCACACCTGCTCCCTTTGGGGAGGGATGTCATTCATCCTATTTTCTAAAGTTTTTTTTTCTATCATTGATTCCTTTTTTTGTGGAACTCCCTACAGGACTAATGTCCCACAGGACCTACTTTGGGGAAAGCAGACCTTCCTTGGTCAGGAAGGACTGACGGTGCCTTGACAGCCGCTCTCATGCCCACAAGCTCTTGGTGGCTCCCTATCACATCTGACCTGGTCCACGTGCTTCTCTTCAGGACCAAGGCCTCTGACCTACACCATGTACTGCATATCGGGGGTGCTCATACTCAGTGTTCCAACCTGGTGCTCCCACTCTTTCCTCTCCCTGTAGTGTCACCCCTCCATAGTATATGCATCTGTAAGGCAGCCACCTCCTCCCAAAGGCCTCTCAGGGCCCTACCTCAGCTTGAAGTCCCTTCTCCAACACCCTCACCCCAGGACTCCTGAGCCCCTCTCTGTCCCCTCCCTCCTCTCTGAACAGGGAGGTCTGAGGCTCCCTGTTCTCTCAGAGCACCCAGAGACCTCTCAGCCTCCCTCACCCCTTCCTGAGTGGGGCAAAGCTGGTGGGTCCTCCTCCTGGGCAGGGGACCAGAGACGCAGCGCCACCCCCCAGGCAGGGCTTGCTCCCTGCCTGCCCACTCCAGGCCAGGCTCAGGCCCCATCTCAGGGCTGGGTGTAGGCAAGCTGCTATAGGCCCCTGTCTCCAAGGGTATGGAGTAGCAGCGGCCACCAGGCTCTCTGTAAAGACCATGCCACCAATTCCAGCTCCACCTTTTAGGAGCCTTGGGGTCTTGGGCATGATCCTTAGCTTTCCATGCCACCTTTCCCTCTTTGGGGTGTGATTGTTGCTGCTTACTGTGTTGGACTGTGTGGGAACGACACAACATATGGAAGCTTAGGGCAGGCAGTCATTGAGCAACCAGGCTGTTCATTCTCAGACCCACTGAAGTCACTTGACATCCCGTAGACCTGCCTCAAGGCCTGTTTCTGTTCTCAGCAGCCGGCTGATTGGATTCTGTGATCAAATTCCAGCAGCTTAACAAACCTTCTGAAATCTAAATAAAAGTCACCAAGCCTGCTGTAATTGAATTTTTGAGGCACTAACATTGCAGCTTGGAAAGGGCTGTTTTCTGCCAAGAGTGCAGCGCCCCCGTGGTTCTCACTTGAAAGTGATACCTGCTATGTTTGTGTCTCCTCAGAGGCCCTGCAGTGGGTGTCTCTTTGCACAGCCAGACTGCAGACTAAGGATGTGCTCCCTGGGCAGAGTCCTTTCTGGCTCAGGGTGGGGATGAAAGTCCTCCTGTGGGGCGTCTGGGAGCCCTGGGGAGGTGCATCCACTGAAGGAGGAAAGGGAGCAGTGCCTGTCCCCATTAACCATGCTGTTGGCGCAAGGAGGGCACCACTGGGTCAGGGTTAGACCTGCTGGTGATGTAAGTGCCTGGCAGCCGCCACTGGATAGTGGGGTCTCATGCCCAGGTGCGGTGGGGCCCATGCTACACGAATGCAGGCTCCAGCCATGTGGCAGGGGTGGGGTCCCTCACCCCTCTCCCTGTAGAAGGCCAGGACGGGGCCAGTGGGGCCAGCCTGGGGTGAGCAAGGACACACAGACACTGAGACAACATGGGTCCTGGGCCTTGGGAAAGTAGCCATCTGCCAGACAGAGTAGAGGGGGA